>JARDYH010000002.1:54735000-55935000 GCA_029215795.1 Anniella stebbinsi
TGCAACATATTCATTTATTTGTTACAATTTCACTTTTCCACATTGTGCTCAAAACAGCTTCCAAGTAAGCATGCATAGCTCTGAATATAGTCTGAAAACACAAGATGAAGACTAAAACTAGTCCCGTTTGGGTCCGATCAGTGCCTATCTGGGAAACCCACATACAACAGCCTGAACTCCGTTGTGGAAGAAAAGTTGGGCGTATATTTATTCTATCTATGTGTCACTTTTCAGCCAAGATCCTGTATAGTGTAATATTTAGGGCACAATTCTAAGTATTGCACCATTAGTTTGGCATGAACTCAGAGGCTGCGAGTATCAAATGCAAGGCGGGATGGCAGCAGAAGCCATCTTTGCAACTATGCTCCAGCTGCCCTGCATTTCTTTTAGATGGGCAATTTCACCCATCTAGCAACAGTGCCTTGGAGGGGGAGGGATGGAGACTGGGGTGACCATAGGATACGTTACACTGCAGCCCACCTAATCTCCTTGCCTCCCTGCCCCCAGAAACATCCCCCTTTCCATTTTCTGAGTATGGAGAGGTAGCCAGCACAGTTCTCTCAGTGCTGGCTACAAGGGGTAGGGGTAGGCAGCATGGTTTCCTGGCTCCCAGGTCAGACCTCTGTTTCTAACCTCAGAGCCAGGAGACCCAACTATTCTATGCTTCTCACCCCCCAGATGCTCTCTGGAGGGCATAGGATTGCTCCCTCTGAGTGTCAGATGAAGCTAGGGTGACATATGCATTAATACCAAAATAAATAAAACAAAATCCCAATTGAGTTAGAGCATCAGAAAGTTTTCTAAAACAAACCACAAAACTGCTTGCACTGCAAATTCTTATTAGAGATGTTAACTACAATAAAAATAACAGAACAAAAAATAGAACTCAGTAACAAAAATTCTGAGAAACTCTTGGATTGGCAGAGGAGTGGGAGAATCTGGATGCTTCCAGATAAGGCTTTTTATAGGGCAATCCTATACAGAGTTAACTGGGAGTAAACCCTATTAATCTCGATGGGGCTCACTTCTGTGTAGAGATGCATAGAATTGCAATGTAAATAGGGAACGTTGGAATAGCTGCAGAACGTATTTTGATGGGTAACACTAAGAGCCCTCCGCCTGGAAGCCTCCTGAGTGTGGACAAGTGGGAATATCTTCCTGGGCAGGGGGAAGAGCAGATTTTCTTTCTTTCTTTCTTTCTTTCTTTCTTTCTTCAGAAAGCTAACAGAAAAAGCCACTGTTAATCTCCTCTGCTCTCAATTCAACACACAGGCCCAGTTCGCACCATCATGGAGGAGAAATAAGCTACCATGGCTTACTCCCCCTACCCTTGTGCATGTTCATCACATGTCAGGGGGATTAACATAATTACCCTAGCAAAGCAGCATGTCATTCCAACCCGACTAGGGAGGCTTGTTGCCATGGGTAACAAGCCAACCAGAACTCTACAACAGCCCATGGGTTCTATGTGGCTTGTCACCCACATCAACAAAAAGTGTCCAAGAATTGTTGGAGGGGGTGTCAGGAGGTTGGGACCTATTTTCATATGTGGTGGAGCTGTGAACAAGTACAAAAATTTTGGGAAAGGGTTTTTAAAGAAATAAGTGATATAATTGGAAGTAAATTGGAATTAAACCCGAAGTTAGCTCTACTAGCAATATGGGATAGTAGGAATAAGCATATAATAAAAAGAGAATTGGTAAACAACCTCCTGGCACCCGTCAGAATAATGATTGCTAAAAATTGGAAAGGGCAACGAAGTTATACAATAGAAGATTGGTATAAAGAAATTTGGGATATAGCTCTGAATGATATGTTGACTTGTAAAATGAAAATAATGAGGGGAATGTCCAGTAAGAGTGATTTTGGAGAAATATGGACTCCCTTTTTGGATTATGTTTTAAGATCGGGAAAGGGACAATCGCCTCCAAAAGAATCATTAAAATTTGGGAAGGAGGATGAATGATTATGAGAAGGTCTCGGTGGGGGGGTGCACGGGGGAAGTCGAGGGTGGTAGTTTGTTTTATATTATGTATTGTGTATGTTGTTTTGTTGAAATTAATAAAAATTATATAATAATAAAAAAAAACAAGCCACCTGGATGGACTCACAATATGACAAGCTGCGCTGCAGAGGGGAATTATCCTAATTCCCCCACAGACGCTGTTAGTGGGTGGTTCCGCTGACCGGATGGAGGGTGTTCAACCTGTTCTGGATGGGGTTGCACTCCCCTTGAAGGAGTGGGTTCGTAGCTTGGGGGTTCTCCTAGAACCATCTCTGTCACTTGAGGCGCAGGTGGCCTCAGTGGCACGGAGTGCCTTCTACCAACTTCGGTTGGTGGCCCAGCTACGTCCCTATCTGGACAGGGATAACCTGACTTCAGTTGTCCATGCTCTGGTAACCTCCAAGTTAGATTACTGCAATGCACTCTACGTGGGGCTGCCTTTGGAGGTGGTTCGGAAGCTGCAACTTGTGCAAAATGCAGCGGCCAGATTGATAACTGGAACCAGTAGGTTCGAACATATAAGACCTACTCTGGCCCACTTGGATTGGCTGCCTGTATGTTTCCGACCCCGGTTCAAGGTGCTGGTTTTAACCTATAAAGCCTTACATGGCTTGGGACCACAATACCTGATGGAACGCCTTTCCCGACATGAACCTACCCGAACACTACGTTCAACATCTAAGGCCCTCCTCCGAGTGCCTCCTCCGAGGGAGGCTCGGAGGTCAGCAACAAGAGAGAGGGCCTTCTCTGTGGTGGCTCCCCAATTGTGGAACGATCTCCCCGAGGGGGCCTGCCTGGCACCAACATTGTTATCTTTTCGGCGCCAGGTCAAGACTTTCCTCTTCTCTTAGGCATTTGGCAATATCTGAGGAGCCTGGGTTTGTTTTGTTTCGTTTTTGTAGTTTTTGAAGTGTTGATGTGGTTTTTAAATGTATAGATTGTGTATATGTTGTATGTTTTTGCTGTTTTAATTTTTGTATATTGTTTTTAATTGTTTTTAATCCTATGTAAACCGCCCAGAGAGCTTCGGCTATGGGGCGGTATACAAATGTAATAAATAAATAATAAATAAATAATATTCTCTCCATGGTCATGTGAACCCAATCATAGTATTTCTTACCCTCACTTCCTGCCCATCTGCACTATGGAAAAACAAAGTTGGGCTGTTTATTTTTTCATTCCCTCCTACCAGAGAAAGCATCTGCACTGAAATGTTTCAAAATTCAAAAGCAGCAGCACATTTTTCCCCCTGAATTCTATGAACTTCTATTTAAGTTTCTAAAAGTGAAATCCTATTCATGTTTAGACAGAACGTAGTCCTACAATTCCCAGCATGCCTCGGGCAGCTATCCTGGCTAGGGAATGCTGGGAGTTGCCTTTTTTTCTGCAAACATGCATAGGATTACGCCCGAACGGCCCCCGGTGGGGGTGGGAAACCGATCGCTACAGGATGCTACCTAAAGGTGCAATATATGCCTATTTAGACAGGAAAAAAATCCTACAACTCCCAGCATGCCCTAGCAATAGGTGTAGGACTTTTTTCTGCCTAAACAGGTTTAGGATTGCGCCCTAAATCATTGTACCGATGAATTACTGGCTCTTATCGCCTCTTCTGAGCAACTGTCACATTGACCACTCTAACTAGAGATCATCATGGCGTCAAAAATAACCATTAAATTCGGTCTGTAGATAAAGCAAACAATGCTCTCGATGCTCTTCCTCCTACCATGTTTCTCATGACTGTAGCGAGCGCTTTCCTCTAGCTACAGTCTGCTAGCACCCCGCGCACGCATACGCACAACTACTCCCGCCTCTTCGCCTAGAATATACGAAGCCGGTGTCGGGAGAAAAACCCCAATACCTTCCGTCTCCGTCACACAGTTTGCCTCCGTGAAATGTTTCACGCCCAACGGCAAGACTAGAACTTCTAATCGTTCTCCCGTTTTAGTACGGAAAAGACGGCACCACCTCGGTTCGAGACATTTGTAGCGCTTACGGAAGTGACGACAGGGCTGGAAAGGCCGTGGGGAGGAGATAGCATGGTCGTATCGTAGAGATAATAAAAAGAAGAGTAATACACCCCCTGCCCCAGGATAGTGTTTGGTAAGGAACATCTTATTTTATTCTGAGAGAAAAAGATAAAAGGGCAGAGCGTCGGCTTGAAAGTAAACAGAGTACCAAGGTGTTTGCATTCGGATGAGTGCCGGCTTTGGGGTTGACAACTTAGCTAGAATTACTTTTTCTGCAATCGGAGGAGTGTTTTGCAGAGTAAAAAACAAAACAGTCCCTGAAGGAAAGCCATGGAGATTGGGGACAGGTTTTATAATAGACAGCAGTTCCATCCTATTGAGGGACTGCAAAGAGACTGGAAGCTGAACTCCAGTACAAAGGTCGAGAGGGAGAAGCCTGAGTAAGCACAGCAGATCTTGTTCCATTCTCAATAAAGGCCTCTGTCTTTTATGGGTAAGAAAGCACATGGTGTCAGAAGTAAATCTATTAGTCTGAAGACAAGGAGGGCTGAAGCAGCACTGCTTACATTGGCAGCAAGCACACTGCTGGCAGAAGAAGATATTCTGACAATACAGCCAGCATGATTCCAGTTCCAGAGCCCATGGACATGGCAGGTGATATTTTTAATAATTGGATATTTTTCAAAGCACAGGAGCAGAATTATGAAATTGCAACAGGTCTGGATAGCAAAGATAAAAAAGATTAAGGTTGCAACATTGCTATCAATGATGGGGAAAGAATGTCATTTGTTCCAGCAACCTTGATGTAGTGTTTGTGACAGGCCCATTCTTTGAGCCAGGCCAGGGTTTATGAATTACCTGCAATTAAGCACTGATAATCCATTCCAGGTTTTGTAGCAGGCTGGCAATGCAAAGGCCAGTCTGCCTGTAGCTGCCTGCAAAGAAGGAGCACTACAATAAATGTCTACCACCTAAGTTTTATGTGGAAAACTTACGTGGTACTTCCAAGGGTCCTAGGTCTGTGGACACAACACTTGATATTCCATCAGCAGACAGGCAAGAGCCTTCAAATTATTAGAAGTGCTTCAAAAGCATTTTGAGCCTTCTAGAAATCATATATGAATGCTATTTCTTACCAAATGCATACAAGAACCTGATGAAACCATAGATCAGCATGTTGCTAAATTACACAAAATGGAAAGTTCACATGCATATAGGACTTTGAAAGAATAATTGATTAAAGAAATACTGGTTATAGGTATTAAGGACAAGGGAGCACAGATGAGAATGCTCAGAAAGCCTTCCTGGACTCTGCGGGAAGCCATAGGCATATGCAAGGCTAGTGAACAAAACCTTATGCAAATGCATCCTTCAGAAGCAGATAGCATACCAGGCTAAAATAGTATCTGTCCTAAATGCAAAAGATGGATATTAGCAAATATTATTATATGAAAAAAGCAGCTACCTTACTGCATTTTGGACTCAAGAAGACCGTTATAGGTGGCTGAGGATGCCGTTTGGCATAAAATCAGCAGCAGAGAAGTATCAGTGTTGCCAACAAGATGCACTGGCAGGCCTCAAAGGAATCAGTATAATTGGAGATGACATTTGGGTGTGTAAATGTGGAGAGTCAATGGAGAGTGCTATAGCCAAATATGACAGCAACCTGATCTCCACCTGGAAAGGGTCAGAAAAGTCATTCTAAAACTCAATAAAAATAAGAAGCTACAGATAGCACCCTACATGGGACACTTCCTAACATTGCAAGGTTTTCAACCAAATCCAGAAAAGGTGAGGGCTGTACAACAGATACCTAAACCATAGATTTGTTAATTACCTGACAAAATTTCTTTCCCACCTTTCTGATGTTTATGAACCTCTAAGACAATGATTGGACACAGGTGCACTTTGGATGTGGCTATCCCAGTATGATGCAGCCCTCCAACAGATATCCTGTGTTGAAGTTCTATGGCATGAATGAAAATGTCACTGTCCAGGGTGATACCAGTGAGACAGGCCTTGGTGCTGTACTCTTGCATCAAGAGGTCTTTTCAGCAAGGTTTTTTTTAAATCACAGATGGAACGGCATTATGCCGAAATTGAAAAAAGAATGTCTAGCTTGTGAAAAGTTTGTCCAGTATATATGAGGTCAGAAATCCATCGGGTTTGGCAGTGATCATAAGCCTCTAGAAGTTGTTTTTAAGAAGTCATTATTATCAGCTCCAAAACGCTTTCAATGCATGCTTCTAAGAGTACAATGCTATCCCTTGGATGTACAATATAAAAAAGGCACTGAGATGTACATAGCAGATCTCCTGTCCAGAACACCCTTGTCACAAGAAAGGCACACTGACAAGGAAGATTATGAGATACTCAATTCCCTTGAAGCACAAACAACACAAGAGGAACTAGAAAGCATTTATCAAGCTGATTACATGCCTATCTCACAACAAGGACTTCAAAGAGTCTGGGAAAACACTTTATAGGACAATAAGCTGCAGGAATTGATCTCTGTAATTTTAGCGGGTTTGCCAGATACCCAAGAGAAAGCTCCAGTGTCTGCTTGAGACTGCTGAAACTATCATGATGAACTAAGATTCCAAGATGGCATCATATTCAAAGGCCAATGGATACTCATTCCAAAGACCATGACAAAAGACATATTATCAAAAATACATCACAGTCATACTTGAATAGAAGGATGTTTGAGGAATGCTAGAGATGTGATATTCTGGCCAAATATTGCTAATAACATCAGAGACCTCATAAGTAACTGTGATGCATGTACTGAATTCCAAGCAAGTCAACAGAAAGATACACAGCATTCTTAACAGACCATAAAACAAGGTGGGAATGGATCTTTTCATGGAAAATGGCAGCAATTATCTCATTCTAGTAAACTACTATTCAGATTTCTGGGAAATGGATAAATTGCCAGATGCCACATCAGCAACTATAATAGAAAGGATCATGAACCATTTCAGAAGACTAGGCATACCTGACTGTGTAATTTTGGATGGTAGACCACAGTTCACCTACAAAGAATTTGCTGAATTTTCAAAAGATTGGGAATTTCACCACAAAACATTTCCCTACAACAGTCTATCTAATGGCAAAGCTGAATCAGCCGTCAAAGTTGTGAAAACTCTGTTAAAGAAAACGGCAAGAAATAAAGAAAATGTTTGGCAAGCTATTCTGGAGTGGAGAAATATTACAAATGCTGGCATGAGACTTATGTTAGACACACACAATCCTTGATACCGACATCTCTTGCATTATTGAAGCCTAAAGCTGCAACAAGTCACAGAACAACTACAACACAAACACACTAAAACCTACTGCACATTAGAGATTCTGTACATGTCCATTTATTTCCTCATGACAAGTCATGTCTCTGGACAAAGGAACTTGCATGGGACGAATAAATGCCCACACTTATATTATTGAAGTTTATGGACGCTCATATTGACAGAATTGCAAGTTCATTCGTCTAATGAGGCCTTAAGGACTCAAAGATACCTCAGATGTGGTCATTCTGTCATTCCATGCTGTTGTTCAAATGCATGTCACATTCTAGACCCTGAACCACAAAATCAAGCGACACATGCAAATGCATCACCAACACAGAACAGTAGCAACTTGCATGATCAAGATATTTCTGTACACAGTAACCTGCAGTCATATCAAACCACCTAAGCAATACACAGATTTTGTATTAAATGACTGACGGACAACTCAATTATCAGTCATTCAGAACTAGTACTACTTTCAAGTTAATTGTTCTATATGTTTAGTTTGGAAAGTTATCCTTACATTATTTATATATTCTTTCAACAAATATGACATTGAGGATGTTATAATAGATAGTTCCATCCTATGAGGGGATTGCAAAGAGCCTAGAAGCTGAATTCCAGTTCAGAGGTCAAGAGGGAGGAGCCTGAGTAAGCACAGCAGATCTTGTTTCATTCTCAATAAAGCCTTAATTCCAGCAAGTAGGCCTTTGTCTTCTATGGGCTAAGAAAGCATTACTAAAACAGCCAGGGCAGAATAACTTCTACTGCAGAATTTTAACACAGTGTTCAACAATCTTGACCGTCTCGCAAAAGGGTGTCTATGATAGATTCGATGTTCCAAGTACATATTCATACCATATTGCAGGGTTGTTGTATTGTGGTGCACAACTCATTGCCACATGTCCAATTTGCAATATGGGCTGTGAGCTACATCATTCTTCCTTCCACCTACAATGAAGGGATAATTACAGTGGCCCACATTACAAGGCTATTGCAAGCCACTTTCAGACACAGCCTGCAATATGGTACAAGTCTGGCCTACTTTGCGGGACTGTTGTAAGAGGCTCTCTCTCCCAGCCACTTCCACCTGAACTTGTAATAATGGGAAAATAAAGATTGCATTGGCAATATTTACAAATGATGCCAATACAATCGAGAGTGAGAGTGCGCAAATGATGTCAATACAATACACACACACGTGTATGTGGGCGTGTATATATTATATGTTCGTGCACGAACTAATATGTTTCTACTGGGGGCAGAGACTGAGGGCATGCTGTTGCTATGCTGAGCTCCTGGATATCTGCAGTTTCCTATGGGGAAATGTCACTTTTATACCCGCAGGCGAGAGGGGGAAAAATAGCGTCCACAGTAACCAGGAAGTCGTTCTCCACACAATGGAGTTGTCACTCTATTTTTTTCCAGAGTCTAGAATAGGTACTGTGAGGCAAACAGGAGTAGGTGGGGAATAAGGCGTGAGTCAAGGGTAAGGAGGGGGCGTGGCGGCGTGGCGGCGTAGGGAATAACACCTCCTGCTTCTTTCTCAATGGGAAGGAAGTAAAGCAATAACAGCAGCGGCGATGGTAGGAGCGGCTGGCGCAGGTAAGGACAACGGGTTAGCAGCGGGTGGGTCATTCTCTTGTCACCTCGCGGGCGGCCCACGCCGCCTTAACTGTCTACTCTTATCCACGCCGTGAAGGGCACCAATAGAAAGAGGGGGCGGGCCCAAGTGGAGAGCGTGTTGGTGGGGTGGGCGGTTAGCCTGGAGACGGGTGGCACGCGAGCGACGGAGGAAGCGCGTGCGCGTCCGTTGGTCTGCTACACCGACCCCTCCCCCACTCCACCCCCTTCAGCCTAACTGTCGCTCTTGTCACCCCTCATCTCCTTACCTGGTTTGAGTTGTCCTCGCAAAGGCGGGGCAGCGCAGAGTAGGAAGTTTCGCGCTCCGCTGTCTTTAAAGTAAATAGAGAAGGCGAGCGCGCTCTCTTCCGTCGCCTGGCCTTTGTTCAATATAAATTCCCATCAGTCTACCGCCTCAGTCGTATTAACATATTTACGCGCCTCCTAGTGCTTCATGTACAGACACTGCTCTTTCTTTTTATCCACTTGCCTCACCTGAAAGCATGTGTGTGTGTGTGTGTGTGTGTGCAGTAACATGTCAGGGGACCTAAATCACATTGCTGTGAACGCACGTGTTAATGGCCGCTATTTTAAAGCAGGAGAAAGAAAGGGGAAAAAATGCCTGAAGTGAAACTTTTATTAAACCTTGGCTATGTCACAGGCAGCATCAGCTAGGAAGGATTCAAGGTCGTCAGTTCCCGTTTTGCACCCGCCTCTTATTATCGACTGACGCTTCTTTTTCCTCACTTCTGCAGTGGTGGCCGCAAAGCGGGCAAGAGCCCTGCAGTTGACCTTCCCGCTACATGCGGGACAAGCTTGGGGTGCATCCGTGGCTTGTAGGGAAGAAATGCCTCCTTCCCCCGCCAGCCAATAGATTTTGAAAAGTTATTGACGGTAAGGGGAATGATGTGATCATTCTCTTTCTCCCCAAGCATAGGTTGAGGCAAGTTGCCTTGACATTCTGTTGCTCAAACAGAAGCTCTTGATGGGGTGATATTTAGTTAATTTTTAACCTAACCTACAAACTTTCTTTGCACATTAAATTTGTGTCTGATATATATCTTCCTAGTATCCAGTATATCTTTTTTTAATGGAAAATACATTTATGAATAATAATAATAATAATAATAATAATAAATTTATTTCTTACCCGCCGCTCCCTCCAGATCGAAGCGGGGAACAACATCAAATATAAATACACAAAACTGATTAAAAGCACATAAAACCAATACATTATTAAAATACCAATAAAACACTTAAAATTCATCTGGGTAGGCCTGCCGGAAGAGAGCAGTCTTTATAGCTCTTTTAAATTCTTGAAGACTGGTGAGTTGGTGGATCATAGAAGTAAGTCTATGAGCTGGTGAGTGATCCTGCTGTGATGCAGTAAAGTGAATTTTGAGTTCTGTTGCCTCAGATTTTATTTGTGCCAGTAGAGTGTAATGAATCTGAGTGAGATCCATTGCCTCAATTCTATTTAGAATTGTTGTATGTTTCTTAAAAGAGGTGAGGAATGTAGACCAGTGGTATAGCAAATTGGGATTAAATGAACTACTTGGTCCAATACAGGATGATGTGCACCTAAACCAACAACTTTTTGGTGGGTTCAGGCATGCCTAGCTGCATTAGGTTAAGCTTTAGAGGGAAAATTTGCAGCATGCTACTTTGCTTAACAATAAGCCCCATTTCTTTAGATACTGTCCTGTAAGTATGCTTAGTATTATAGTCAATCATAATGAGCTAAAGATACTATGGATAATAGACCATGGGCTTGTTCAGACGACATGCTAACCCACATACATGGCTCAAATGCAATCCACAGTGGGTAGCATGGTGGGAGAATTCCCTCCCCAAGGTGGGTCAAGCATCCACACCTACGATCCATCTCCTGCAAGATAGGGGGCTTCCACGGTGGTTCCTGTGTCATGTGATGGGAGCCCTGTGGGTAATTCTGCTTGTTTTGCTGGGGGTGGGGGAATGGTAGCAACCATGGAGTCTGCTGGCAAGAGCAACTGCCACTTCTAGTGATGCTCTTGGTGCTGCAAATGCTCTCCATGGCTGAGGGCCAGTTTTTCCCCATTTTCCCAACGGAACAGCTGCCAGCTGTGTGTTCAGTGCATGGAGGATGGCAGGATGTCTGGTTAAACCATGCAGAAGTAAGCAGTCTACCTATGTAGGGTGGGCAGGTAGCAGAACCATGGGGGTGGGGGGTTCCAAGATTGTGTTGGAGGCCCACTTGTCATGGTACAAGTGCTGATACGGGGTCAGGTTACTTGAAGGATCATCTCCCATATATACCTACCTGGATCCTATTATCGTCTTCAACATTCCTTCTCCAGGGAGTCCCGCAGAAGGAAGTGAGGTGGTTGGCTGGCTACTAAGAAGAGGGCTTTTTCTGTTGTGGTACCCAAATTGTGGAATGAGCTTCTCAGGAAGAAGCTCCTTTCAGCACCAGGTGAAGACCTTATTTTCCCAGGCGTTTTAGTCTTTCAGTATAGACTTGAAAATGTAATGCGGCTAGTGTTTGGGTGATAAAAACAACAAAAACAGACATTCAAACATTTCTCTGTGGTTTCCTAAAGAAAATGTTAAGATACTCATAATTCTCTGAAAGCTATGCTGAACTATTTAGTTGCATTTGCTTTCCCATCTTTAATGCTATCTGTTTTGTTCTCTGATAGATATGAAACATAGTTACTAGTTGGCTTATGTTGCTAGGTCTTGCTAAGAGAACTAGTCCCAGAGCCAGGCCAGGATTTATTTACCCAAAGAGTGCAAAAGCTTAGTGAATATTTTTTATTTATATTGACATAAGTGTCTCAGAAAAGTGAGTCTTACAAAATTCCAGTGGTGGGAGGCTGCGTGATGACATCATCAATATGGCTGCCGCGCTATTATGTAGTTGCCACATTTAAATATGCTACAGAGATGAATTGTTTTCTGAAATGTTTCAAATTTAAAGACAAATACTTTTTGTAATTACACATTTTTGTTAATTCCATTAGTTTTTGAGATAATTTCATTTGAACGTATAAAATCAGTGTTCACATTGGTTATGTGTGACGTTCAACCATGATCTACTCAAAAACTATACAACTTTCGAATGAATACTCAAGAACAAAAAAGTTGACTGGGCCTCAGCTTTCAGAACGAGCATGATTTTTTAAAAAATCATAGAAAATCGAGGGTTTGAGCAATTGTTCTGATTTTTTTTCACAAATAGCCAGCGAGATCCCATCTTCAATGTCCCACAAGTTTCAAGTTTTTATATTTAAAAATGAAGACATTACAGTGGGGGGTGGGGCTTTTCGGAGACCCCCTATAACTTTTTAATTTGAAAAGATAGAGACATGAAACTTTTTGGACATTGCAGATCGGATCTTGCTAGTCCTGGCTCCCCAAGTTTCTTGTTATTATCATTTCAAATAAAAAAGCTATGCACGCGTTTCCCCCAATGCAAGCCTATGGGGGGGAAAAGCAGACAACAAGATGACAGCACGGAGGCCCGGTCATCCAGCTGTTGGTAAAGTTGCACAATCTTTAATAAATTCATATAAAATCGAGGGTTGGAGGGATCGATCTCAAATTTCATACACATGTCTAGCACATGTTGCTACCCATATGTGCCAAATTTCAGATCAATCCCTCCACCCCTGTATTTTATATGAATTTTTAAAGATCCTGCAACTTTTTGACAGGTCTGAATGAACGCACATGGCGAGCTGTCATTCTAACCTGTCAGAACTTAAATGATCTTTAATAAATTCATATAAAATCGAGGGTTGGAGGGATCAATCTCAAATCTCATACACATACTTATGCATACCCCATAAGAACTGAGACCAAGTTTCAAGCTTCTAACTTTGAAAATACAGAAGTTACAGGTTTATTTATATGGCGGTCCGGTAATCCAAAAAAAATCCGATATAATCGGGCTGAAAATTTTCGGATTGGATATTTATCGGAGCTTTTCTATCGTATCGTTATCGTTAATCGGATGTCCGATAACAACCTTATCGTATTGTTATCGGACATTTTAACGATATGATACACATCCCTATTCGCTACCATGTGATGTATGTTTGATGTGCCAAACAATCCTTGTGTCTTCCTCTTGATGATGGCAAGCAAGATCAGGCACCTCGGTTGCCTCAACACTGACATCCTTGCTCGTGTATTTGTAACATACAATCTCTGCTCCGATAAAGAGAATTTTGCCTGCCAGAAGTGAAGCATACTTCTGATTTTTCCACTCATTGCATAGGAAAGATGTCAGTGATGTTTTAAATTGCTCATTCCGAAGGGCATCAACTGCCTTTTTTGGGGTCTTCTGATCTGTGCCTGTTACTTTGATGTCACTAGTTGGTACAGTTGTTCGCCGTTCATGTTCACAATCTTTTATACTTTAATAGCCGTAAGTGTCAAACACCAGGTGCATTTCCTTAGCTGGTGTACTACTAGTAATGGGCTCCAGTAATTTATGTGCAAGAGCTCCGTAAATTTTCAGGAACTTCAAAGTGAGCAACACGAACATTGCATCATATACAGTCATATCTATGTGAGGTTGACCTGTAGTTATATCATGCTCCTTGTCTAAATTCTGGTACTTTTCTAGCCTGTGCATCAACTTACTTTTGTCTGTTTTATTCATTGATCCACCAATCTGAGCAAGAGAGAATGGCATGGGAGTTAGAGGATACTCAGTCACTTTTTTCACATCACATTTTTGAATGGCTGCCATATGAATTACATTATCGAAAGCATCTAAAGTGCATTTGGCAATCTCTACTTTCTTTCGTTCTGTTTTCAAGTTACTGGATGCTCAGTTAGCTACCAAATTTCGGGGTATGGGCTTTTCAACATTCTTTGGATCTTGCATGTAAATTTTTTTGAACTTTTCAGCAGCTTCTTGCCCTTTAGAAGAAAATGAAAGACGATCCAGTGTGACTTTCTCATTGATTGTCTGTCCAGTTGAAATGTTCCTTAGAGGTGCCTGAGGATCCAATTCTTGAAATGGGTTTCAAAACTATTCAGGGTTGAAATTTTTTTAATATCTCTGTGACCTTTTCCAATGGTACTTGGAAAATGGCAGGTACCACATAAAATGGTACGATGGTCCAACACTCCCAGAAAATCTTTAAACAGCCACAGAAGAGGGCAGTGAAAAAGAAGACGAGGAAAGTGATTTTGACAGTGATGATAGCAGTTCCAATGAAAGTGAAGAGGACATCCAATGAAATTTATTTGTTAACCCTTCTCACAGAACATAGTTTTTATTTTGTAAATTGTAAATTTTTGCTGAAGGTTTTAAAAACATTTGTTTAAAAACAATTCAACCTAATAGTCTTTTTATATATATCATCATACTCGTCTTATTTGAAATGTTGTAAAGAACATTTGAACATGTTCAACTGTAAAAATCACAGTTGAACATGTTCAAAATGATCTGTGCATCAGATCGAGAAATATTTAGGGTGGATACTTTTGAAATGAAAGCCCTGTATGATAGACTGTAAAATCATACAATCCTGAGAAAGTGGACGTATAACGAGATATCACTCATAATTCCCTAAGCGTTGGGGTAAACCCCATGTTATACATTTTCTTAATCCTCATTAAAAATGCAACTTTTTTGTTCTTGTGTATTCATTCGAAAGTCTTATAGTTTTTGAGTAAATCATAACCAGTTTAAACACTGATTTTATATGTTCAAATGAAATTATCTCAAACTAATGGTTAACAAAAAATGTGTAATTACAAAAAGTATTTGTCATTAAATTTGAAACATTTCAGAAAAAAATTCATCTCTGAGAAGTTATGCATATTTAAAAGTGGCAACTACATAATAGCGTGGCAGCCATATTGATGACATCATCATGCAGCCCACCACCACCACTGGAATTTTGTAAGACTCACTTTTCTGAGACACTTAAGTCATATATAAATAAAAAATATTCACTAAGCTTTTGCATTCTTCAGGTAAATAAATCCTGTCTGGCTCTGGGACTAAACTAACAATGTTGCAGGGTTACTTATACTTCCTATTTTCAAATAGATTAACCCCTGATGTGCTAAAATGGAATTCTTCTGCAAATGTTTTTATATAAGCATTTACTCCAAACAGAATTTAGATTTTTTGTAAAAGAATATTATTTTAATAGCTCTTCCTTAAAAAAAAATGGAACTAGTAGTGAGGAAATAGTTACATAATAATGATGTTTTGGAAATTAATAAATGTTTAAGTTATCTAAATTGTAAACAGGCAACTGACATTGTATGCTGCTCCTGTCAGCGTGCTTGCTGTACATCTGATACATCTTAAATGCCACCAAATTATCTTCACCAGATAACCTTTCAGAAGTTTTTCATAAAGAGTGCAAGCCATGACAGTAATTATGATAGTTAAAATTATTATTACCATTGACTTTTGTGTGATTACATTTTAACAATTACTTAGAGTATGCGTATACTGCCCAATTACTAACATTCTGTGGATGAATAGCAATGCAATTTTAAAATCTTAAAAATGTAAACAAGAAGTAAAAATCAGATGAATGAAAACAACCACAAAATTTCCTTCGATTAAGGAAGGGTGCTTTGAAAAACTATGCCATTTCATCCTATTCATGTACAGTGTCATCATAATCAATACATCACACTGAAAATGTATTTATTTATTGAATTTGAAATTAATATAGTCAAATGTTTTCCAGTTTCAGTTCTTATTGCTAACTCTAATTCACAATGGGTTGCATCTAGACTAAGTTGCCCTTGGGTCTCATTGAAATCAAGTGAGGCAGAACTTAAGTCTCATTGATTTCAGTGTGAACTAAATGCAACTAGCATAATCTGGATCCAAACCAGTATGTTTGCAACATACAAATTTTCTTATGCTTGTTTACTCAAAATATTGCAAATGGGACTTCCAAAAGTAACTGTGTCTTGGATTACAATCCTCTTTTAAATGTCAGGCTTTATTCTAGAGCTGTTCCTTTTAAAAGCTGTCTTATAATATGTTTTCCCCATAATCTACTTTTTCAAATGAGCCATCCTTTCCTTAATCATAGCAAGTATATTCATGTTTGTTTGTTTTTAATTCTAGGAGGTGAACTGATGATGAAAACTACCCAGTACTACAACTAACTGAAGAGAGTACATCACTTTGGGACTATTAGGCATTTAGCAAATATGCTGTGTTGTGGCTCTTTGTTTCTACATATATCAGCATTTCTCTTTAACTCTCGGTAAGAAAATAATATGTTATGTCCAATTGTATAACATAATTTTTTGACGTTGTAAATTTTCTGCATATTTTCTTATTAATGAAATTATTTTAAAAGGTTTTGTTTTGAAACACCAGCATATTATTGACAGTGCTCCTCCTCTGTGGCAGCATCAGCACCATGCCTAAAAAACAAAATAAAAATTCATGATATCATTCTTCCTGCTATTCATCTGCATACATCTTACTGTAGCCACTCTCACTCTCCTCTAACCCTTTAGTTCAGAGCCCTGGCCCAGTTTATATTCCTTTATCTCCTGCCTCTGTTTTCTTCCTCTCAATAGTTCCTGGCACTCACTTTTTCACTGTAAATTGAACAAAATCAGTTTCGCCTAGCAGTGTTTCCAGCTATTTGACTTGTTTTCTAAGTTTGGAATAGGGTATTTTGTTTGGATGCATATTGATACAGTCATGATGTTGGGAAATCATAAGTCATAATGCTTACAAATTCAGCCCATATAGAGTCAGTATCACAGGTTTTTCCTTCCAGGATAGTATGAGTCAGTCCTAACATAAATACTGCTAGTTCCTAATATGCACAGTGTCTTATAAGACTGCTGAAAAATACCATTCTTGTCATTTGGACATCCAAGTCACATTGCTTTTGGTGCTTTCATAAAATTACTTCTGATAATTTTGAATTTCTGAATATTATAGAATAACCAGGAGCACAGGGTGGATTATTAAACAGCATGATATCATGCCCTGCACAACTAATTATCAGCATTTGAAAAAGAGTCTGCTTAAATCTAAAATGGTATGCATGAGGTATAGTAAGTAAATATTAGCTGTAAACTGGTGTACAGTAAAGACACATAATTGTAAAGCACTTTGTATAGAAAAGGTGCTGTAAATATAGTGCGAACAATACAACAAATTCATCAGTTTTCAGTTGCAATTGTACATTTTTGCTAAGAAATAAGTTCTGTTCAACCTAACTGCATATATTGCTGAATAAATATTCTTAGGATTGTACTGCAAAGCACATACACATCACTGTCTCCTTAGCATTATGAAGTTTCTATAAGGTAAAAAAATAGGAACAACCATGTATAGAAATTAAGAACAACCATTTCTTCAATTCATTGAAAAAATCATAGGGATCCAGTGCTGTCATTCTGCTGATGGAACTACTTCTGTCAGTGGAAATGAGACGGTGGCAAACTGTCCCCCCCCCCCAGTCTGCCACACTAGGAAACCCTCCTTAGTAGATTTTCAAGTAGCCCAGAGAGCTGTGGGGGAGGAGCAAGAGAGAAAGTCTTGTGCTATCAGACTTCTGTTAACCTGATGTTAGATTTAACCCATAGTAAATCACAGTAAGTTGTGCAGGATGTACCCAGTTACATTCACAGATCCTACAGATGTTGTTCAGTCTTAATTTGGAGAATGCAAATTAACTTTTTTTTCTACTTGGGGGTCAATGTCCTAACTAGCTCCAGGTACACAAATGTATGGACAAAGTAATGTGTGGTGAACTGAGCATTCATAGATAGAATCAACAGCAATTTTTGTGATTGGCTAGAAAAGTTTGTCTGTGTTAATGGATATTACATTTTACTATGGACTCTTCTACACCTAAGGGTGTAGAGGGAGGGAGTGGGGAGGATCGCGGACTTACCTGCTTCCATGATTCCCCCCCCCCCCAGCATCTAGACTGCCACGTGACGTCCTGGGCGCCATTCCCCCCTCCCCCAAAGAGGAGCCGCACAGCCCTGCTCCGGGGAAAGATAAGTTTTTAAAAAACCCGCTCCCAACCCCCCCCCCCACACACACACACACACCATCCAGGGATGGCGGAATTGCTGCCCCACCCCCATGGGCACGGAACCACCCTGCACAGCTCTGTGCCCATTTCAGGTTCCAGGACAGTGGAAAAACCAGGATATCTCCAGTTTCTGTTCTCCCAGGGTTATCCTGGAGTCGTCCCTAGGTCGTCCCCAGTTGCCCCTGGGATCCCTTGTGCATCATGTAGGTGCACAGGTACGACCCCGGGATAAATCCCTGGTGTAGACATGGCCTATGTTTATTTCAAATATTTTTATGCTGCTTTTCAATTAAAAGGCATTTTCCAAAGTGGCTCCCAAAAACAATAAAATTACAAGGGAAAACAAAACTATAATGAAAATAAACAATTAATTAAAATAGCATGAGGAGCAAGCACAACAAACAAAATAATAAAAGAGTAATCAGTAAAGCAAACAGGCCAACAAATGCAGAACTCGGAAACATTTATTATAAGTGATTGTCCATTTTGTTATGTATTACCTTTGGGTGCAATCTTATACATCTTTAGACAGAAAAAAGCCCTACAACTCCTAGCATTCCCCAACCACATGCTATGAGTTGTAGTACCTTTTTCTGTGTAAAATGCATAGGATTGCACCCTTAGTCCATAAGTGTATATACCTGGGGAAGGCCAGGTTTGTGCAAGAGAGCAGTCTAAATGTCTGCTGAAGGCCATCTGCAGGGTTGTTGGATATGGCAGAAGTGTTACTCTGCCACTGGAGAGGAGTCTTGCCACCAGGACAGCAGTTCTATTACAGAAAGCTCTGTCAGCACAGAAATACCTCAGGTATTGTCCCCACCATTGCTGAGCTAGTATGAAAAGATATATTGTGTGAATTGGACCAAAGATACTTTGAGATTGTTTTTAACTGTGGTTGGCATCCAGAGGGTGTCTCGTAGGAGTGGAAGACAGTTCCGCTTATATATAGCCAACCCTCCACTTCCACTGAGTTTACTGCGTTGCAGTCTGTAGAGATCTCATGCCTATCCAGAAGGTTCTCCAGCCCTTGGGAGAGGTTTTTCAAGTTGGTACAAAGCCTGCAAGGGAGAATGGAAAGCCCAATGGTGTGAGTGGAGTTCTATTTTTACTTCTCTAGATCCTAATTTAAAGTCCTTTTAAGTCATTTTCTAAACTATAATGCACTTTTTATTAATTAGGATGATTGTTTCAAATTAAAAACTACCACAGTGCACCTACTTCAGGTAATAGGTAACAAAAATATTGCTGTTTATTTTTTTCAGGCTTTTTAATTTCTAGCCCTAGTCTGGTATTTGTTACATTTACAGTGCAATCCAGTGCATATTTGCAGAGGTAATTCCTATTGAGTTGAATTGGACCTACTCCCAGATACATCTGTATAGGATTGCCTCTTGTGTCTAATCTTACACTTACCTGAGATTAAATCTCATTGAATTCAGTGGTGCTTCTGAGTAGAGTTGCAAAATTGCACTGTGAATTGTTTTCACCGACCATTCTATTGGAATTTTTGTTCGAATATTTTAACTACTGTGTGGTTGCTGAATGATAAATAAGGTTTCACATTAAACTTTGGGAACTTTATGGAGGAATAAGTAATAGAAATATAACAGAACTGATATTAACATTTATTACAGAAATAAAATATACTGTGAAGGAATTGTGAAATCTCTAGGGTATAAATATTGTCCATTGAAGTAAGTGCCAAATATAGCTTTTTATAGTGGCTCCCATGATCATTATTAATTTCAAATATTTTCTTGTAGTGCTTCTCTCTGTTGGCTCAGCATTATCAAAGACCTAATAAATATTGCCCTTAGAGCTTTTTTGAGCTCATCTTTTATGCTACTAAACTTGCCCTCCATGACCAGTTCTCCAATGATAGACTTAAAAGATGGAAGGAAAGTGCATTTTCCTGTTGGACATTCAACAGCTTATTAGAAAGAAAGATGTATAGTACATACATTAAACTTTTTAACTATATGGATAACAGCATTTCAGAACACCCAAATATATTAGATTCTGATAAATATGAAAGTATCTCTAACCACGGGGTTTTTTTTGTTTTTTTCACTATCAATAATACCTTTGCTTGTGGACCTACTTGGATTTGTTACCCTGAGCTATAGGTAATTCCCATGCTACAGAATATTTAGTAAATTGTAATATTCTGGAACTGGAAATCTCAACCCTGAGAACAACATGCACCTGAATATGTTTGAACATTACTAAGGACAAAAAACAAGCAGCTTCCTCTCAATGTTGCATCTGTCTCCATAATCATCTCAATTCAATTGTTACTTAGCTGCAGAGTAGGGGATTTGACTATGCCGAACAGCAGAAATGATTATGCAGTTTTTACTTGCTGAGTTTTGGTTTATGTCCAAGTAGTCATAAGTAATATTTTTCATGAATTTTTTAGTTCTAATTCTATATGGTCTGATCCTATCCTCTAAGGAGACTATATGGATCCATGTTTTGATGCTCCTAATGTTGGTGCATTAGCAACAGTTGGTGCTAAAGCATCTGAATATGGGACAATGTTGAAGGTTAGGAAGGGCTGCTGATTCAACAAGCTCATCCTCTGAACACTCTGCAGATTTTAGCCAGTAAATCACAATAATGAAAGGAAGGGAGTTTAGAAAGCAAGTAGAGGAAAGCATTCGGGTTTTGCCTTGATAGTATTTTAGTCATGACAGTACATGGCAGAAGCAAGTAGAATTCTGCTTTTATCACTGTAGCAATAGTGGCAAAACCTGGATCAGACTATTAGGGTGACAACGCGAATACAGCAAAAATGTTAACATCGAGTGCACTAATGTAATTAGCAGAGTTGCCATATTGTTTAATAGTTAAAAATAATAAAATTTGTGCTAACATTTTATGCCATAATATGAAATTGAAGCTTTGATATATGTCAGCATGTATACCATTGCTGCTTCAGTATTATTGCTGACAGGTGCTGAAATGCCAATTTGAACTGTTTGTTTAAGACCAACTCCTAAATATGATTCCTCCTCCCCTACACTGGCTCTCCTCTTAGGCTATGGAGAGGTTAATTCTAGGTTGTGAAGATTACCAGGATATGGTAGGAGGCAGGTGGATTCTAGGCAGGGAAAATTATGAGAGTCTTTTTGCAATCTATTTCCTATGTAAGGCTATGCTTGTACAAGCTATACATTTATGTCTGTACATTTCTTAACATTTCCCTTTTTACAAAGGTTGCAAGCTTTTGATGGATTAATTGGTGGGATTAATCAACTAAGGTTGCAATCCTGTATCAATTTCTTTGAGAGTAAGCCTTATTGAATTCAATGGAACTTATTTTTTAGTAGACATGTATAGGATTGTGCTGTAAAGCTTTGGTTTAAAATTTAAATTTATTCCCTCTCTTCACTTCCATATTAATTGGTAGGTTGACAAGCAAACATTTTTGGACTTGTGAAGGGCCCATCAGAGTACAGATTCCACAGATCAATTGGCTCAATCTTCCTAGTGCCAGGTTTTCCAGAAAAATGTAAGCAGATAATTTGCCTTCTGGTCTGTATCCAAAACTGGCATATAATTTGAAATTATAAGGTATCTCACATTAAACAAAACCTGTCTCCTTTCTTCAGAAGTATTTTCCAATATGTACATTCATTTAAATATAACTGATTGAGCAATTAATGGCCCAAAGGCCAGTCATGTTGTTTAAAGTTTTGAATTGGTGGACATGCTTATTGCTTTTGATTTGACCTCATAGAGTGTTTTGTGTGACTCTATATATGCTTCATATATATAGTATGTGCTTCATCCTCTTGCAGTTAATGTGCTTTCAAGAAGTAAGCTTTAGAGTTGGGGTTTTTATATTACTAAATCAGCAAATCAGCATGCAATCAGTGGCACACTCAGAAACATCAGTACTGGACTATAGATTTCTTTTCTAAAAACAAGTATGTTGTATGTTTATTGTATGTATGGGAGAACATGTGCAAGATAGTGACTGGATTCAGACAACACTGTAACCAACGGTAATTTAAATAATTGACAGTTGGTTATTTAACCCACCATGGGTTATCATGTTGTGTGGAGGGATTTTTTAAAACCAATGATTGGTTATTTGGCTGAAATAACCCACACAATGAACCAATGCTGTGCAGCGTTGGCTATTAGAACCACCATTGGTTATCGTATTGTGTGGTGAGCACTGTTGTTTATTTTGTCAGCCACAGTTGGTTATATTTGTTGGCCACTGAGTCGCAAGGCAAGAGTGGTCAAAGTGGCAGCTGCCGCTCTAGTCCAGACAGCAAGATAATTTTTAGGCAGCAGTGGCTGATGGAATATTAGTGGGAGGACTGAGGGTGGGGGATAAGTGAGTCAACTCAGCGTGGACTAATCCATACCACAGTTGATTATTATGTCATGTGGAGAGTACTTCCTAGTAAACAATTATCGAGTTGATTATTACCCTACTGTCAACTATTGTGTTTTCTGAATGCAGCCAGTATAAGAAAATATATAAACAAGATGCCTATCAGCAACATGCCAAATCAGCTTTAAAATTAAATAGAAGAAAGCCCCAGTTAAAAGTGAAGGATGAGAGAAGGACAGTACTGAAAAGATGGGAATCATAAAATAATGCTGATATTTCATTAGTTCTCAATGTAACATTAAATAACCTGAAAGTTGTGCACAAATTTAGAACTGCAAAAAGTATTAATGCTATTAATTGGACAGATTGTATGAAAATAGAAATATGATGGGTTCTTGTGATTCGGGAACCATGGCAAACCTAAAATTGATGGTTTGCTTTTACCATTAAAAGACTAGATCTGCAGCCTAATTGATTCACTGGATTAGTTCAGGGGGAATGTTTCCAGATGTCCAAATAATCAAGAAGAGAAGGGGGCAGAGCATGTTCGCAGTCGTCAAAACTATGGTTTGTAGTCTCAGAAACATCATATCTGCACCGACACTGTGTTGTTTCTGGGATGCCATTATTAAGTCCACTTTAAGTACAGGCTAAAATATTTCCAGGAAAATTGGGGAATGACAATATCAACCATGTCTTGTAACCTGCTATGCACGTTATGAGGGTGTTCTTAAACAATCTTCATAAGTTTTATCTGGGAGAGAATGTGCTGGCTCACCTTCTGTAAAGGGCAAAGGCACACAATTATATTTTATAAGATAATTTTGAAACCAAGGTGCTGGCTGATAGCTAGCTTCTTGATTCAATTCTATTTGCTAGTTGGTGGTGGGGATGAGAGGGAGCAGTTGGGGAAAAGAGAGACTAGATGCTGGCTCACATATGTGAGTTCCTCTCCCTTTCATTCCAATGGCTCAGCTGCTGAGTATCCCAGAATATTTATGAATAATATGAACATTCCTAAGTGCAGAGGAGGAAGCATTAGTCAGGGAATGTTGATGTGAAAGAGTTGGAAGATTGGTTTGGCTGGACAAAAAATATGTCTTACAGCTTAGCTGGAAGAAAAAAAAGTGAAGCTGTCGTGATATAGAATACCAGGGAGTGGCAAAGAAGCCAAGGGAGCAGGAAAGAGATGAGGGTCCAAAAACGTTATATAGCAACATGCTTTTTTTAAAACTTCGATACTTGTTTCCCAATAATTTGTTTAGTTGCAAATTAGCATGTTAAAATACCTCTTATACACTACTAAAATCATTACAAAGTTTGGTTTAAATGGAAACTATATCACTGCTTTTAATCAGGTCAAGAACACACATAATACCTATGACATTCTGTATTTAAAAATATGCAACATTGATGAACATGAGGAACTATATTGATGTTGTCCCCTAGAAACAACTCTACCTTCATTTGACTATAAATAGTCCAGCCAAAGAGCTGTCAGAGCCAGTTGTTCTCTACTAATGACTATGTTCATTCCAGGAACTCTCAGCATTCTTAGATTATATAGTCATTACATAGAAGTTTGTGTGTACCTTTGAAGAATAATCCCTTTTCTTTGGATTTATGTTCCACTTATTGTGTGTGCTCTTGTTTGCTCGCTCTGTGAGAACTGTGTTGCTGCTTCCTTTAGTGTTTTTAAAACTATTTTTATTGCCTTGGTTTTTAATAGTTGTTCTGCATCACTGTAACATTTCTGGCACAATTACTAGCATGTGTCAGACTCTCCTATCTATTGTAAGAATTTATTCAGGGCACTTTCCCTAAGTAGAACTTTCAAAGTTCTTTTAACAGCTAGATCCCCCAGGGGGTTAAGGTTTTTTATCAAGACTTGCAAGGGATTGGAGGGTATGACTATACAGAGGGCCATGCTCTATGTAGGATGCCACTGCTTTCTAGAGCCAGTCTCAACACTTAAGGATGCACAAATATCACATGGCTTTGTTGGCTGCTTCTGACTTCTATCTTTGTAATTACATAATTTTGGTGCTAGTTGTTGGGCGTTGTTGTACCAAGGACCAAGTTCACAATTTAATTTTAATAATCAATATTGTTATACCTTTGTCATTGGTCAATGTAAAATATTGCATTGACTTCCTGCATTGGTTTTCCTCTTTACATCCCTTTCCCAAATGAATGTTGTTTATTTATTTTTAACTTTGATATTTCTCAGGAATACTATGTGGTTGTGATTCAGACTGTTAAATGGATTAGTTCTTTGTATTGCTTTTATATTAATATAGAATAGCCTTAATTATGTGGTAAGATAAGTATGTTCAACCTTTTAACTTTTTATTTCTCTGTTTTTAGGTTAGAACATTGCCACAGTATCTCAGGGAAATGGTAACCTGCAGGGTTTCTTTTTTTTAACAAATGTAACAACTGAAAACAATGGACAGATGATATCAGTTAAACTGCATTTGGCAGCTGACTATCAGAGCAACAAGCAACTGTCTAAGCAGTGCCAAACTGCAAGGATTTTTATTACCCTTGCCACTGGGAATTATGTACAGTGTCTCAGTTCTCAGAGTGACTGCAGTTTCTACATAGATCACTTTAGGATTTATAATCATGTCTGTTAATGCAACAGAGAGTGACATTCCTAGATTTTTTGTGGGTGGTGAAGATGGAGATGAGCTTTTGGATCGAGCCAGGTCTGAAGAATTTGATTCCTTCTATGATCATGAAGACGAGGACGAGGAGTATGATTCTGTATGTACTGTGTTTGTTTTGCGCTTAACTAGTTTTCAATACCACAGTCATAAGACTTTAAGCCACTTTTAAAAGTAATATCATAAATTCTAAGGTATAAAAAGATTTCCAAAACACCAATTTTTTTTAAAAAAAAAATAAAACATAGAATGTCTTTGAATTTAAACAGTAGGATAGTTAACATAGAATATCTCTGATACAAAATTCCTGTTGAAAAAACACACAGAATGTATTTATTTTTTTCTTCTAGTTGTTTAAATATCCAGTAAGAGAAGTGTTCTGCTGCTTCAAGTATCATCCTAGATTTAAAGTACTTAGGATGCAGTCCAGCAAAATCTGTTACCATGCTGCTCCTGGCCACCGATATATGGTCACTCTTCCCAAATGCCACTGAAATTAATGAAGGCTGTGAAACAGTCCTTGATGAATTGTGCCTTCTGATATTTTGTAAACTAAATATGCATACAGAAAGATACCTTTTTGCCAAAGTGGTGGCTTTAAATTTACATGGTTATGTTTGTAGGAAGGTTGTGAATGGGATGTAGCTAATCACTTTGTATATGTTTTCATTATTTTAAACCCCCCAGCATTGCTTATATTGCTATTGTTCCTGCATCCCTGTATCTCAATTAAATCCTAATTTTTCACATTGAGTATTAAAACACTTTCTTGATATTTAATTTTTTTTAGATTTATGTATTGCATACAAAATAAAACACTGATTCTCTATCCCTTAAGCATTATAAATAGGTCTGAGTGGGGCAAGCTATTTAAAACTTGGTATGCATGGAGTATGGCCTTTGTTTGCTTAACCTTCAGTGAAAAGCATAGAAACAAGGAAGAAAAATTCCTTGTTTCAAGAACAATTGATATTATAATTGACCTCCTTCTTCTTAGCCACCAGAAAGACAGATCATGGTTGGAATATGTTCTATGGCAAAGAAATCCAAATCAAAACCAATGAATGAAATCCTTGAACGCCTTTCCATGTTTAAGTATATCACAGTAGTAATATTTGAAGAGGATGTCGTTTTGAATGAACCTGTGGAAAACTGGCCTGTATGTGACTGCCTCATTTCTTTTCATTCTAAAGGTGATTGCTCTTTATTCACAACAATGTAAACGTCTCCACATTGCTACACATTGTTTCAATCTTATGAACTATTTTTGCCTTTTTGAAAACAAATATTGTGATTTTAATATTAGAAAGTAATTTTCTTTATGTTAAAAACTATTATTTAAAGCAGTAATTTTATATATATACCAAGTGGCCCAAAAGTAGGTATACAGTATACTCTTCCCAACTGTCATTCTGACTCCACCCACACATCTTCTACTCACACATTGGCTGAATTCGGACGACACAATAAGCAACTGTGGAGGGGGAAACAATCGTCAGTTGTATTGACTATCGTGTCGTCCGAATGCTGCTATAGTCAACTCAGCGCTGATCCTAATCCACACCACAGTTGATTATTTATTACCATGTTGTGTGGGGAATACTCCCTAGATGAACAACTGTAAAGTTAATTATTACCCCACCATTGACTATCGTGTTGTCCGAATTCAGCCATTCTCTCCCCCTCCCATCAACATTCTAAACAACTGTATACCTACTTTTGGGCCACCTGGTATATCTAGTAGTTCTGTAGTGATGGGAAGGATCCAGTGTTTCATGTTGTTTTCTTTTTCCTATACTTACAAAACAATAAGAAGACTAAGTAATGAGTATTATTGCAGTAGTACAAAGCAATGTAAATCCATTTGCCAGATCAACCGAAAACATTTTTTCCTTGGAACCAAACCCTACTTATTTATATAAGACTTAACTAATTCCAGGGGTGAACTACACATTACATGCTTATGTGTAACAAGGCCCACTAATACTTTTTATAAAGATGAAAAGAGAATTTAGGGCAGAGAAGCAGGGAAGGGAGGGTACAATTAATCCTTTCTCCATCTTAGTGTTTTCCTGCTATTCAGAATTTCCAGGTAGGGTTGCTCTAACTTGCAGAGAAAGTGAATGTTCTGCTTTCTTCCTACATTATTACTTTACTCTAGATTCCCCCATCCCAAAGTAGTTGGGGGGGGGGGGGTTAAAGAAAAAAAGAAAGAGAAAGAAAGAAAATGTTGGATCACTAATACGTGCATTATTATGCATGTTTACTCAGACAAAAGTCCTATCAAATTCAGTGAAACTTACTCCCTAGTGTGTTTAGGATTGCAGTCTTAGTGTGCAATATTTAAGTTTTCACCTTAGTTCCAAAAATGTATATTCCCCACTGAGAAAATACTAAATTCTTGATTTACTGTTGTATTGTAATGATCTTTGGCTAAATATTAACTTGAGTAAACTAAAAATGTACTGTTGATGCAGAGAACATGATTTTTCAATTGACAAGAATTACATATAAAAGCCAAAGAAGAAAAGATTCTAAAATGGGATGGATCAAACTGAATAAATTTCACTGAAAACAAGGTACTATTTATAGATTAAGGAATTAAAAGTAATTTGTTAAACCTCTCCAGCGTAAGTTGATTCTGATAGTAATATTTTCTATTCTATCCATTTAAGATCTATTTAAATGTAGTAGTTGTGAGCTAATATTCCTTATTACATTTTATTTAGGATTTCCATTGGACAAAGCAGTTGCCTATTCAAAACTCAGGAATCCATTTGTTATTAATGACTTGAATATGCAGTACCACATACAAGACAGGTAAGTAAATAACCATAAATTATAGTGGAGTATAAATAACTGCATTTCTATTTTACTTACCTTTTGCTGGTTAAAAAGAGAAGCTATAATAGTATACCTACCATAATCATGATAGATCATTGGCTGATTTGCTGTGAGACTCAGAGAATATCACCATCTCTAAAATACACTCAAAAGTACATCTGAGTTCAACAACTAGTTGCAACGTTTTAAAATATATGTTTAATCAACTGCATATTTTTTCATACGTTTCTAGGTTTGTGTCTGTTTACATGCACTGTATAGTCTTGATAAAGTATCTCTCATTTGATACTTACAGATGAAATCCTGCCGGGGAGTTTAAAGCTTGCCCTCTTGTTGAAAAGAAGGGTGGTTATTATGATTTTAAAAGTCTGAATGAAATACTGCCTAAAAAGATGCTAACTCGTCAGTTTGATTATTACAGGGGTACAACAGTTAAGAACTAGTGAAAAGCTGTAATTTAGCAAAGTGGAATAGTAATCACATCAAAAGAAACGTGCATGGAGGAAAATTCATACGAAAGTATATGAAAGGCACAGTACACTGAACAGGTTGCAGTTTAGTTGTTGTTCCAATTATGTCGTCCCACCCAAATTAGCATCATAAAAGCAATGGGATGTAAGAGAAAATATGGCCCATGGGTAAATAATGCGTATTTTTCAGAGCTAGACGCTCTGCTGTCACAACAAAGGCTCTATACTATACAATTATCCCAGGTTAATGAATAAATCTGTCTTACTTATCCATGCTGTATATCACTGTTCTTCCTCATTGGGCACATTCAAATTAGTTCCCTGAAGTAGGATGTTGCCACATGACCTGGCCATAGGTGGCTTTAGGCAAAGAACAGTCTCTCTCCCAGCCCCATTTTGTAATATGAAAATAATAAAACTGGCCAGTCTTACATGAAGGTTATAATGACTACTGAGATAATATAAGAAATACTTTAACCATTTAAGGAACACTTAAGCAATCATCATGCTTATCATTTCCTCTAAAAGTGAGCTCAGGTGAGTGAGTGTCAACAGGCTCATAGCTAAACACAGCTACAAAAGAAAAAGAATTACATTTCTATACCAACCCATAGCCAAAGCTCTCTGGGCAGTTTGCGGTGGCTAACTCATAGTTAGCTGTTACGTGTGAACCAGGTCACTGAGTATCACACAATACAAATAACAGGAAAATAGTGGCCATGAAGAGAGGAAATTGGCCTAACAAAGGCTCCATATGTCTTATAGTGAGTATCCCTGCTGATAGGGAATTAGGCTGGAGATATGTGCCATGAGGTTAAAAACATCCATTGTGCGATGATGATATTATTATTATTATTATTATTATTATTATTATTATTTACATTTATATACCGCCCCATAGCCGAAGCTCTCTGGGCAGTTTACAAAAATTAAAAGACTGAACATTAAAAGTCACTATACAAAATTTAAAACCATAAAACATAAAACAGCAGATATTTAAAACATTTTAAACTTTTAAGCCTGGCCACAATGTCAGGGCTATTTTAGGAGAAATAAAATGAAACTTAACACCCACAATATAATGCTCAGGTTCAGGACTGGCAGCCATCATCAAACCAGAACTTCTAGCACTAGATAGCACAGCAGGAAAATATTGGGGGGGGGGGCAATCGTCAGTTGTATTGACTATCGTGTCGTCCAAATGCTGCCATAGTCAACTCAGCGCTGATCCTAATCTACACCATAGTTGATTATTTATTACCATGTTGTGTGGGGAGTACCCCCTAGATGAACAACTGCAAGTTGATTATTACCCCACCATTGACTACATGTTGTCCGAATTCAGCCTGTGTGTAGAGAGGGGTTGGGAGATGTCCTTTTTCCCTTCCCCATTCTCAACCTCCTGTTACCACCCAAGGCCTGAACAACAGTAGAAGGTTCCTGTTCCAGGTTGGCTATGTCCCTGAATACTCTTAAAGGGTGACGATATACAGCAACATTTGTGGCAGGCCCCACTTGTACTTGTTACTATCAGCAATAGCGCAGGCCTCTGATTAGATAACCATTAAATTACACAAAATTACATGGCAATTCTGTGACTTTATATATAAATTCTTTAAATGGATGTTATTTCATTGATTATAATAATTTTGTGGGAAATCTGTTTTTCCTTTTAGGAGAGAAGTTTATAGCATTCTTGAAGCTGAAGGTATTTTACTTCCTCGTTATGCAGTTCTAAACCGTGATCCAAATAATCCCCAAGGTAACAACCCTTATAATGAAATTGTCAAAGAACTCTGCTTTAAGCAATTGTTCTGAATAATAATCTTGATGCTTAATGTAGTGTTACCTTAGAGGCTGTATATACAAAGACCACATTGTGAGATATGAACTACTGCAGACGGCAAATGATCACATGATTAAATGGGAGGGTTTGTACATCACGCCAAGCCACCCTGTGAATAAGTCACCACAGGTTAGTTATTTACTTGCTAACCCGACAGACGATTGGGCTTGCTGAGGCTTATTTTTCCCATCATTCCCTTCAGTCTTCCCATCGGCTCTGGCAGAACTCCTAGTTTCCTCAATCCATACCTTGGTTTTTTCCCCTGCAGCCAGCTGACTCTCTAGCCATTCCCTACAACCCATGCCAAAGTCATCCTGCCAGGTTCAGACAACACAGTACAGCAACCTTAAAATGAGCTATGGGTTCTCTGGATGTCTTGTTTGTAAGAAATAAGCCACCCTGTAGAAACTGCTCTGGGTTTGCAACACACAATAGTCCACCATGGGTGATCAGCTATGGTGGGCTATTATGTTGTGCAAACCAGATCAATGTGTCACCATATAAAAAGCTCTCTGCATATCTGAAATGGTACCACCCAGGAACATTTACCCCCATAAAATGAACTGTTTATCTAGGGAGGCCCTTAGGCTGCAATTCTAAACACACTTACTAGGGAGCAGGTTCTGTTGAACACAGTGGAACTTCTTTTTGTGTTGTATGCTTACATGTGATTCACTTCCTTTCACGCTCTATTGCTGCAATTTCTAAACAGACAGGGCACCATGTCTTTCAATTGAGAAATGGACGCTTTCTTTAAAAGAAAAAAAACATTTCCATGAGTTTCTTCTCCATAGATTCCAGTGATGAAACTGTTTAGATAATATCACCAGTCTCTTTTATTTCAATCTCAGTGTCCTTTTTTTTTTTTTTTTTTTTACGAACAGAGGAAGAAGTTTGGAGAGAGGTCAAGGAGAAGGAAATAGGGGCCTTCAACAAAATGTTGCAGTGTGAAGTTCAAAGTTATAGCCACTCAGTTTTTTCCACTCCATTTCAGAATTTTTCTGGGAGAGTGTGTGAATCTCCTTGTTTCCAAATCCATCTACATTAAAACCTTTATTTACAAAATTCATAAACCACTTTATATCTAAAAATATTCCTGTGTGATGAACAGCAAAGAAAAAAAATCTAATTAAAATACAAAAGAATAAAAATATTTCAAATCAAGTTATACCAATAAAATTGTGGATTTTCTATTGATGCCTGGGGAGCTCTCACTTCTGTCCCTGGGGATCTTTAAAAGTAACTTCACACTGTGAACCAGATGATGTGTACATGCTTTTTTTTCTCTTTATGTGTCTCTTCCTCCCTGTCTAGCAACTCCATGGTATTCCCCTTCACACCTAGTTTTCACTTTTGTCCAGCCTCATTCTGTTATCTTTCCCACCCACTTCTCAGTTTTCCCTCCTATTATTATTTATTTATTTCATTTCTGTATTCCTCAGTAGCTGAGGCTGTCTGGGCAGTTCACAACAATTCATAAAAAAATAGAAATATATAACATTATAACTATTTTTTTAAGATACATTTTTTTCAAAAAAAGTTTTAAATTCTGGCCTCTGTATATTGTGGTTTTAATTGTTTTAATTGTGAACTTCCCAGAGAGATTTGGCTGTTGGACAGTATAAATATGTAAAAACTAAATAAATAATAAATAAAATGTAAAACAATTAGATTGCTAAAAATAATGTCAATTCAATTTCAGTTACAGATCTGTTCCAGACAGTTGACATAAATGCCCCACTATATGCTATTAAATGCCTGGACATAAAGGGCAATCTTAACCTGGCACCAAAAAGATGACAGTGTTGGTGTCAGGTGGGCCTCAGTGGGGAGCTTATTCCGTAGCCAGGGGGCCATCACTGAAAAGACCCTCTCCCTTGTTGCCAGCTTCTGAGTCTCCCTTGGAGGAGGCATTCGGAGGAAGGCCCGAGATGTTAACCATAGTGTCTAGTATGTTCAGGTTGGAAGAGGCATCCTGTCAGATATTGTGGTCTTGAGCAGTGTAAGGCTTTATAGGTTAAACCAGCACCTCAAATCGAGCTTGGAAGCACAGGCAGCCAATGCAAGTGGACCAGAATTGGTCATATGTCAACTTTTCATGCTATAGGCTTATTTTGGCACGTATTTTCTTAATATTTTTCATACCCTCCAAACCTTGGGGTTCCCCAAAGTGGGCTGATACCTCCCTCTTGTGTGTAGTGGTATGGTTTTGGCTACATTCACATGAACGTGGAAAAATGTGAATTGGTATTAGAAGGAATTACTTCATATATCTTATCAAACCTAAATTTTATTACTTTAACAGTGCAATCTTATCCTCACCTGCTCAGAAGTAAGCCCCATTGAATTCAATGGGGATGACTTCTAGGTAAATGGGTATAAGAATACAGCCTAAGAATATGAAGGTTGCACCCCTATTTATTTATTTATTTATTACATAAATAATAAATTATTACCCCTAAACATACTTACTTAGACATAGGCCCCATTGAATCATCGAGACTTCTTTCAGAGTAACAATTATTAAGATATGTATTTTTTCCATAACTAATTTATAAAATAGAACTGTCTAAGGAGGTACACAGAGCATGACATCATCAGATCAGGGGGGCATATTGTTTTTACAGATCTGTGCAAGTTGTGTTGTTGAGTGTCATGTTTGATAGAAAAGCAACACAGAAACAGTAACAGTAAATACTTGTGAAGGATGGATCCTCTGAGAACTTCCAGTATCAGAGGCAATAAGCCTATATACATCAGTTGCTGGGGAATGTGGGTGGGAGGGTGCTGTTGCACCTGTGTCCTGCCTGTGGGTCCCTGGTCAACAGCTGGTTGGCCACGGTGTGAAAAGAGTGCTGGACTAGATGGACTCTTGGTCTGATCCAGCATGGCTCTTCTTATGTTCTTATGTAACTGGTTCTGAAGATACTCCAGTGTCTGACTGCTTATATGAGTGATCTGTTTACATCTGTAAACAGCAAAAGCTTGGCTCCTATTCCTGTTTTTATATTGTGAAAAGAAACATCACAGCAAAAAGTGCTGCCTGTAGTGTTTTCGCGTGTTAGCATTATGATTCTTTTTCTGAACTGGCCATGCTATAAAGGTTTTGTTCTTGAATGTGTAGCACAACACATCATAAAGCTACTAAAAGTATGAGGGTCCCAATTGTGATGGAATTTTGATCTCTTACTTGTGACCCAGGCCTGAAGTCTGTACTTCATGTCTTTTTCCAGAATGCAATTTGATTGAAGGAGAAGATCATGTGGAGGTGAATGGAGAAGTTTTCCAAAAGCCTTTTGTGGAAAAGCCTGTTAGTGCTGAGGACCACAACGTGTATATTTATTATCCAACATCTGCTGGTGGTGGAAGTCAGAGGCTCTTTCGAAAAGTGAGACTAGGCTAAACTAATCAATAATAATCATGTTCAACACTTTTTTAACTTAAAAAGAGAATAGCTTTAGGGTGGGGGCGAGAGAGCTAACTTAATCAGTTCTGAGTTAAATAACATCTGAAGCACTGCTGGTAATTTGTATACATTGGTCTTGACCTTTCCCCCAACCTGGTGCCTTCCAGATGTTTTGGACGGCAACACCCAGCATTCCTAATCTTTGACCGTGCTGGCTGGTGCTGATGGAAGTTGAAGTCCAAAACTTCTGGAGGACACCAGGCTAGGGAAGGGTGCTCCTTAATGTAGTAGAGACAGATGTGTGGGGTGAGATGGGGATGGGGAAAAGGGATGTAACTGTGAATATAGAAATGATTAACGAATGAATAACATAAGGCCTGTTCAGGCTTTTGCCTGAACACATGAGGTCTTAAAGAGGGTAGAGAGTCAGGGCCATGCACATTGGCCCTTCCCTCTACATCACTGGGTGTGCCATCCCTGCCCCCTTCAGTTCATACCTTGCCATGTTGAAGCAGCATGGTCTGAAAAGAAGTTCTACTCGTGTTCCCTTGAGCCTGAATATAACTTTCCATGCAAGTGCAGACCCTGCCTTATTGGTGTTCTCAATTATGTGGAAAGTTCTACTTGCATTGAAGAAAACACAGGTAGAACTTCCTTTCAGGCCTTGCCGATTCAGTATGGAAGGTCTGATGTGAAGGGGGTGGAGGCAGCATGCCTGAAAACATAGGGAGTGGAGCCAGCGTGCATGGCCCCCAACTCTCTACCCCTTTTCATCCTCACTTGTTCAGACAAAAGCCTGAACAGGACTATAGTCATGGATTGACCTACAATATAGAAATAAGCAAGTGATGTAAGTTTTAAGATTAGACTAGACTTTACTGTGCATTCTATCTTTTCACAAAATAAATTCTGTTCAAAGCATCTTACAATATATGAAATGGAAACAACATTAACAGGAAAGCATAAAACATATTATTCTTAACAAGTATTTCAATAATGCCAACATCATTTAATATATCAATAATGCCATATCAATTACAGATCATTTCAAGATGCATGCTTGGATCCAAGTTGCACCTCTGTTCATGCAAGAGGAATAGGGCAATTTCCACCAACTTCTAAAAAGTATTCAAATCCCCAGGATCAGATTTTTAAGGGAGTTGCAGAGGGATGAAGAGGGAAGTGGGAAAGCCCCATTCTGTAAATGTAGATTGTTTCATCCATGAAAGAAAAGTTAATATCCAAGCCATAATACTACTATTTCAATTAAAAATTCTAGAAAAAATCAATATACTGGGAAAAATGAAACAAAATAATTCTGCACTAATATCAAAATTCCTATATACAAACATTTAGCCTGGTAATGGGCATTTCATAAAATCCAACAAACTGATTTGGCAACCTGCCTCAAATCCAGGTTAATTCTCTGCCCCCATCTTTCGTGTGGAACGCAACACCATGCCTTAGCTCACTTAAGGCATTATTGGAGATTAATAAATCACCTCTCTCCTCCTATCACTAAATGGAATGGCAAGGTTCGACACTGAATATGGAGTTTTGAAATGGACAGAGTATCACATATTTGCAGAATGTTTGTCCCCTATTTCTATGACCTGCAAACTCATGACATCTCAGGCCATCTCCCCAAAGAAGCTTCTGGGTCTACTGCTGGTCATAGGATAGCCAGCTATCCAGATATTTCTTTCTAACATATTTCAGCACTTTCAGATCCCACTAAACTTTTTGTTTTGTTTTGATAAAAACTTTGTTTTGCTATTCAAAGTGTTGAAGAAAGTGTGTATGTGTGAGTGAGTGAGAGAGCGAGAGAGTGAGAGAGAGCGCTAAGAAATCTTTGTCGTAGTGTAAAGTAATATTGATGGAAAGGTTTGTGTTTCAGATTGGCAGCAGAAGCAGTGTGTATTCCCCTGAAAGCAGTGTGAGGAAAACTGGTTCATACATCTATGAGGAATTCATGCCTACAGATGGCACTGATGTGAAGGTTTGACAACTGCATATTCTGGTTTATATTTAGAACAGTCAAGTGCTTAAGGGACTCAGCAGCTTTAGATGTGAAGTATTCATCTCTGCCTCAAGCATTGGTATTATTAAATTTGAAAGAGTTCAGATATAATGTTTTGTTTTCTCCAGGGAAAAGAAAATCTAAATACAGTAAAGAATTTATATTTTATGTATTTTTAGGTACTATTATTTGCTATCAAGTTGTTGTAGTATAAATACCTCTGTCATGGAAATAGCAGATAATGCACTGCCTTGCTGTTTTCTGAACATGTAGTCGGATGAATACTCTTGTCCTGAAAAGAAATTATTCTTAATATTTCAGTCTTAAACACACTTTATTTTTAAGAAGTCTATTGAAGTTATTTCCAAGATAGTACCACATTTAATCAGGAATCTAGAACCAATTCAGTGTATTTATGAATGACCCTATTTGTACTTGAAGAAAACATAACGTCATACTTAACACCATCCAAGTATTGAAGTGATTTTGGTTGATCTGTGCAATCTGGAAAAAGTTGTCTGCAGTAACTATGGGGCAGTTTTTCAAGCATGTGGTTGAATTTGCATTTTTGCTGTATTTATTGTTTGATAACCAAGTCATATAAGACTTCGACACAGGAGAATTCCAGTAAGAGATTGGTATGAGGCCTTTTGAAATTGAGTATTTTCAAATTGATAAATAATAAAGACATGATGTGATCCAAACAAATAATCATGCCACTTTTAATTCTTTAGTAGTTCATGCTATACAAAAGCTATGATCCAGACAGTTACTTTAGGTGTGTTAAGGGCATGTTTTACTTTTTTCTTTAAAGAACTTACCCCATGCTACATTGGAAACTACTTTGCTAACTCCTCACAGTATAACCTGGTTGCCATGTGACATGGACAGGAGAGGTCCATAGTTTATCAGGGGAAAACAAATCTTATTCCCTTTGGGTATACAGAGCTGGTTACATATTCTTTGGAGTCATCTCATTAGGAGCTCTGCTAACTTTCAACAAGGATAGATTAGCAATTGTAGCATAAATGCAGTATAGTTTTGGGACTTCTAGCCTTGGAACTAGAACTGGCTATGAGATGAGAATGTCAAGTACTTAAAGAAAGAAATGCTCTTTATTCTGTTAATCTTTTTTCCAACTAAAGGTATACACTGTAGGTCCAGACTATGCCCATGCAGAAGCTCGTAAATCCCCTGCTCTGGATGGGAAAGTAGAGCGAGACAGTGAAGGGAAAGAAGTCAGGTATCCAGTGATCCTTAATGCAAGGGAGAAGCTGATTGCTTGGAAAGTATGCCTGGCTTTTAAGGTAATACAAAGACTTAGTAAAAAGCTGCAATTAATTGTTTGCTATCTGGAACTATTACTTAACAGATAAAGACTAAGAAACGTATCCTTGTTCAACACAAAAGACAACTCCTAGTTTTGAGTTGTCCTAAAGTTGTTATCTTCCTGACTTTGGCCCAGTTCAGACAACACATTTCTCAACAGTGGTTTTAGAACTCCACGGTGGAGTTTTTATACCACCATTGAGAAATGTGTTGTCTGGCAGGAAAACTCCACGAAACGTTGGAGTATTTTTGGAAACCACTCCACGCAGAATATCCATGCTGTGCAGAGGAGAGTTCCTGCACAACCATTGTGTTGCATGTTGTGTGGCGGGCTCCGTGGAGTTTTGTGCTGTGTTGAGTTGACTTTTCCCACTGACTACTAAGTTCCCTGGCAAGAGCAGTGAAAGGAGGGAATGCTCAGAGCCGCCAAGATTGTTTTTTTGCAGCAAGGGCTGATGGAATACTATTGGGGGGACCTGGAGAGGAGAGGGGGAGGAGGAACTGTTAATGGATTTTACTTAACTCCATGGTATCCCACAGTCACACAACGGTGGAGTTAGAAGATGTTGTGTGGGGAGTACCTCCTAAAACCTCAACTGTTGAGTGGAGTTTTCACACTGCGTTGACAATGAGCTGTCTGAACTGAGCCTTTCTCTTTGACTAAGAAAGGCTGTCCATTAAAAAAGCCATCAATAAAGCCTATATTACACAGATGTGGGAGTAAGGTGCCTCTTTTTTATCACATGTGGTTGACCTACATTTGCTTGACTGCGCCAACTTGACCCCTTCACCAATATATATGCTACTTTATAAACAAAGTTTGAAAGACATTTAGCTAGATTTTAAAAAATGGTAAATAGTTTATAATTATATCTCTGTGCTTTAAAACTGATAGAACAAAGGACAAGCTGTTGGAGTGGTGCAAAATACAGAGGAAGGTACCTTTCAAAAATCCTGTAATGAGCCTATATGGTATGGCAGGCTATACATTTAAATACATTTGATAGAGTAGAACTTGACTTGCTAAACTCATGGATTACTAGTAAAACATGAGTTTTTATTTGAGTGTTTGTTTTTGCTATAGGTTATCACCTGAGATTTAAAAATGAACACATTAGCCTTTGAAATATTTTGAATATTTGATTTTTTTTTCTTGACAGCAAACAGTTTGTGGCTTTGATCTATTGCGTGCAAATGGGCAATCCTATGTCTGTGACGTCAATGGCTTCAGTTTTGTGAAGAACTCTATGAAATATTATGATGACTGTGCTAAAATCCTTGGGTAAGATTTTAGGAACTTTTCTTCCACTGACTTTTCCTTTTGATTGTATCAGGCCTTTTATCTTCTCATCAAAATTTATTTAAAGCAAGTAGAATATTCAGTTTGATAGACCTGTTGGAAAACATACCTAATAAAATAAGCATTTGTAGCTGTCCTTCAATAATACAGTTATTTCAGAAAAGCCAACATCTATTTAGGGTAGCCATAACTTAAATAGACATACCTAGTATAGTTTTCCTGATTAATGAAGAGGTCAGTACAACTTTTCCAGGATAAAAAATGCCCCAAATTCCTGGTGGGTTTTTTCTGCTATCAATTTAGAAATTTGAGAACTCTTGCCATACTTTCCCCTCTCCTTTGGTTTTTTGCTAAACATGCAGAGTTCTTCTGTCTTTCTCACATTGTTTTCCAGGACATTTGTCATCTATATAATGCTTCCCAGTACCCTTATTTAACTCTCAAAATATATTGAACAAAATCCACCCCAAAGAGTTCCCAGAGCTGCTGACAAATAGATTAAAACAGCTAAGTAAAACAATGTATTCAACCAATTATTATAAAACAGCAGAACAGGGTGGGGGGACACCATAGTCGAGCACATGTTTTGCATGCAGAAGATCGCAGATTCAATGCCTGGTATTCCAGGCAAGGCTGGACAAACTCCTGCCTAAATCCCTGGGGTGGCACTGCCAGGACCAAGCAAGAACAAAACTAAAAACAGCATCTAAAAAGCCTTGGCAAAAAAAAAAAAATAGACTTCACCTCATGTTGAAAGTATGATAAAATTGGTGTCGGGTAAGTGTTCCTGGGGAAATAGAAACGTAGGAAGCTACCTTACACTATTGGTCCATCTATCCTAGTATTGTTGACACTGACTGGCAGTGCCTCCCCAGGGATTCAGGCAGGAGTTTGTCCAGCCTTGCCTGGAATACCAGGCATTGAATCTGCGAACTTCTGCATGCAAAGCATGTGCTCGACTACTGAGCCACAGTCCATTCTTAAATGATTCCCGAAATGCAGTACTACCACTGAATAATGTCGTGGCCTCAGACTGACATCCCTCAGAAACTGAAGCTTCCAGTGACATTGACTCTGGAGAAACATCAGAACCAGTTCCTGGTCCTTCTGAAATGGGGCCCACTGCCTTAGACCCCAGTTGTCCATGCAGTCCCCAGGAGGTGCCACTATCCTCTGACTCTAAAGAGTGGACTTTGGACTTCTCTAGGGAATAGGGGGACCATGGAGAGCAATCCCCAATTGGCTCCCCCCTTCTTCAACCTTCATTCCCTAGGAGAAGTCAATGCTTACAGGAAAAGGCTGCTGGCCCTTTAACAGCCAGATGCAGCACCTGAAGGGGTGAAGTTTCCAGAGAGACTCTCCTGGCCTAACTATAAAAGCCTGCCAGTTGCTTTCAGACTCTGATAGAGTAATTTGTCAGTTCTCTAGGTTCAGGATTACTGACCGATGTCTTGAAACCTAACCTTAGTTCCAGATTTGACCCAGGCATCTTGACAACACCAAGCACCCTCACTTTAGGTGTCGCTCAGGACAAATGATGGATCCCTGAAGGAATTCAACGAATAAGTCCTTTCTCGGGTCACCAACTGCCTTTACTTTATTTATTTATTATTTATTTTATTCCATTTATATACCGCCCCATAGTCGAAGCTCCCTGGGTATCTTGCCCTGTTCTGTTTTTTTCCACTTAGATGGATACTGTACTCTGAGAAATGCCTGTTTTAAATCCTTATGTTGTGAGTTTCTGTCAAAAAGTCTGTTCCTGGTACCTAGGAATAATATATTCATTGCAATGAAATTTCTGTTTTCTTTTTATTCTACAAAGATACAAAATATTTCAAAATAATAGATTATGGTAGGAGTTCCATTTGCAAGCAAGATTTTTTTTTCTTCTCTTCAAAAATGGATTTGGGACATTCATTTTTCTCAAACTACTAGTGGTTTGATAGGGTATGTGTTGTCCAGTTAAGCATGGAGCCATTTCAGTCAAATTAATTAAGAGTTTCTTTTTTGATGTCCTAAATGAAATCAATTTTAAAATAGGCCCATTCTGAATTGGCCCTGTCAATCATGAAGAGGTTGTGGAGTCTAGAGCCCTTTCTACTTAGACATTCCAAAATCGAGCCATTTTGGATAAGTCATGAATCCAATTCAGTCTAGGTAGTTGTTCTAAATGGATTTGAAGACCAATGAAATCTGCTTTTGGACTATTTCTATATCATATTATGGGTCTTAAGATTTGCTGCCCAATTACAAACACCCTTCCAACGCTCTTAACTATCTTTCTGTTGAAAAGTTTCCATCTGTGGTTGGTATCATAAGATACTAGTGTAAAGCCCATGTCACTATGGGTGCTAGTAGTCTGAGGACAGAACATAATGTTCCTTGACTCTTGCTATGTTAATCCTCCAGAAACTATGCAGGTTTCCTTCCTTCAATGCAACTGAAGATTTTTGGCCCTTGATTCCTCAAACCTATCACTGCTGAAAGACATTTTCTTCTTTCCCTGAGGCATCAAGCCCACCTCTTTCCCTCTTCCCCCACATTTTAAAACCCACTTTTCGTAAGGTTGTTTCTTCTCCTCCTCCTCCTCCTCCACTACCTCTGAGTGTTCTCCGGCGCCAGCATCCCTACTGCCAATATAGCCCCCTCCGAGAGCATAGGACTTGTAAAGCCCAAGGCCCTCCCTCCGTCCCCGACTTCGTGTTTTTCTCTCTATGTGGCATGGAGCTATGTGGTCTCTGTAGTCCCTAACCACCTCAGGCTCCTGGTCAGGGTGCAGAACCGTAGTGTTTGTCTTTGAACTTTTTCAAACTTTCAACATTTTCTGCATGTCTGCAATGCTCAAACTTCAATTTAAAACAAAAATGAGCAAAATTGGTCTGGTAGATCTCTAGTAATAAGTTTTACACTATGGTATTCTTTTATAAGATATGTCCCAACTAGCCAAGTATTGTTTAATTTGATATGAATGTATACAAACGTCTGGATGACTTGACTGTGTGCAAGTCACTTTGCATTCTGAGGATCACTAAAGCTTTGCTTAAATGTTTTTGGTCTCTAATATTCAGCTGGATGCAAATACTAAGTTGAAACTCTGATTGTTATTCATTGTTTAATTGTAGTGCTAATGAAAATCTCAACTAAGGTTAAGGCTGATGATTAGAAAATAGATTCAAGCAATAATATATATTTTAAAAAATGACTGGATGGTAAAGAATGGTGTAATATTTATTGAACATAATGAGAATATGAGGCTGCCTTATACTGGATCAGAACTTATACTGGTTTATCTAGGCCAGTGTTGTCTACTATGGCTTTCTTGACAACTGCTGGTTTGCTCCTGCTGGATTGATTCATTGAGTGATAACAGTTGGCTAGTGCAGAATATTTAAAGTTTTTTAAAAAGTATATTAAATACATTTTAAACTCTACTTTTATTTAGACAGATTATTTAATGTATACATTTTAATTTAAGTGAACTTCCTTTTTTATTCCATTTAGAAATATTGTAATGCGAGAACTTGCTCCGCAGTTTCAGATCCCATGGTCCATACCATTAGAAGCAGAAGATATTCCCATTGTGCCAACTACATCTGGGACAATGTAAGATAAATGTTTTCTTGCTCAAATTATGCAAACTGTTTATGGAACATTTCTGTTTTTTTCATTAATCTGTCAGAGTTCTTTCACTTTCCTTCTGGAGAAATTGTGTCTCTGATGAAATGCTGTTGAACTTTGACCAGCAGAAATTTCTGATCATGATGGATGAGTTCCCTGAGCTCAATTGGAATGGGCTTGACTTTGGATCAGCCTCCGTATTCAATGCATTCAAAATATATGGCCCTGTCACTTCACCTACTACTGAGTGTCTCCAACGCTTATAACCTCCTCCCCCAATCTCCAAATTTACCCTTGCAAGGTGTGCAAGACACAGTCCAGGCTTAAAGCCAGGACATCTTTCAGGAGTATTCATTGCCAATGGGAAATATGCGACTAAATATATATATATATATATATATATATATATATATATTGCTTAATAGCTGAAGCTATCTGGGCAGTTCACAACAATTAAAACCACAAACCACATCATAAAATACAATATAAATGTAAATGCTTAAAACTACAATATAAAAATACAAACCACAATAAAACCTAGCAGCAATGTAGAGATTTAAAATGCAATTACAGATAATAAAATACAATAACAACAGGGCTAAAAGACTAGAATGCCCAGGAAAATAAAAAGGTATTCATCTCTCGCTGGAAAGAACACACTGTAGGTGCCAAGCGAGCCTCTTTGGGAAGCTCATTCCACAAATGAGGCGGCACAGCAAAAAGACCCTCTTCCTGATAGCCGCCTATCTCACTTCCTTTGGCTTGGGCTCCCAAATAAGGAGCCCTGAAAGATGGTCAGGGTCCAAGCAGGTACATATGGGAGAAGATGATCCTTCAGATAACATGGTCCCAAGCTGTTTAGGGCTTTGAATGTTAATGCCAGCACTTTGAATCAGGCCTAGAAAGGGACTGACAGCCAGTGAGATGGAAGTGTACTGGCATAATATGATCCTGCTGGCCAGTCCCTGTTAAGACTTGTATGGCCCCGTTTTTCACCATCTCAAGTTTCTGGACTGTTTTTGAAGGCAGCCCCATGTATAACGCATGGCAGCAGTCCATATGAGAATTTATCAGAGCATGAACAACTGTAGCTAGGCTATATCCGTCCAGATAAGGATGTAGTTGGTATATCAGCCTACACTGATAAAAGGTGCTCAATACCACTGAGTCCACCTGTGCCTCACGAGACAGTTCAAGGTCCAAGAGCATTCCAGCCTATGAACCTGATCCTTTAGAGGGGGCAGCTCCCTCCAGAACAGGTTGAATACCACTTAGCTGGGGAGATGAACCATCCACTAACAGTAGCTCTGTTCTACTTGGATTGAGTTTCAGTTTATTGGCCCTCATCCAGTCCATTACCTTGCCCAGGCACTAATTCAGAACAGCCACTACCTCAACTGGATTTGATGAGAAGGAGAGATAGAGCTGGGTGTCATCTGCATACATACCTCTGGAAAACATGGATGACGCCACTTTTGAGGAATTGGGCTACATTTCCCATGCTTCCCTCAGTCCTCCTGAGGAGCATCCATGCCTTAAGCCTGAGACTGGGATGGTTAGTATTGTATCAGGTGTAATCAGAGTTGGGTTTGGGGCCAGATGGGGTTAGATCTTTAAGAGGTGTCAGTAGAGGCAAAAACTTTCAGTTTGTCATTTTTCTACCCTTTACTGAAGTGTAGAACAGCAGTTTTTCAAGCATAGTTTGTTTTCAAATATACTTTTAATTTTACTCTATTTTGTAATCCTTTTCCTTACTAGCAAACCATGCATTCCAAAATCAACTTAAAAACACAATAGTGGTAACATCTAAGTATTCTTTGAAGTTCTAACTATAGTTCATTTCTTTTTTGTTACATTGTTTTAGAAAATGTAATAAGAGTGTATACATTTTAAAATAAATAATCACCTATTTTACTGCTGTTTTTTCAGACTTTTTATATTTTTGTCAATGACTTAATTGAACTATATAATTGTTAATATTAAATGGAGGGTGACAACTAAGAAGAATAAACATGTCCTTTGTATACTTGCAGGATGGAACTTAGATGTGTCATTGCTGTTATACGGCATGGAGATAGGACGCCAAAACAAAAAATGAAAATGGAAGTTAAACATCAAAAGTATGTGATTTGTGGGAGAAAGAGTACATAAAATGAATAAAACTTACATTTCCCCCTAGTATATGTAGTGGTAAGATTGTTGTTTGAACCAATGGGCTTCTAGCATATTTAGCTCTAGATTTATTGAAATTGCTTTTCGTATTATCTGTGGTGAATCTGTATTGTCAGATGTTTCATATGGATTTTGAATCCTTTTTAAAATACAAGAATTGGCTATTTAGAGTATGTTGGCACTGACACTATTTTTATAGTCCTTGACATTTCTGCTTGATTTCTGATCCCATGGTGCTACTTTTTCATAGTTCCTGTATATATTCACTATCTTGGGATTATGAATTACTGGGTCACATTTCATTTGATTCGTTGTTGTTGTTCATGTTGATAATTACTGCATGCAATCACCACTATCTAAGAAATGCTTTTAACACTCTTGGGATAGAAGAGAAGTGGCAGACAATGAACAGGATGGAGGACATTCTAAAGGGGCCTTCCTCAACTTGGTGTCTTCCAGATGTTTTGGATTTCCCATCAGCCCCAGCCTGGGCAGTGTTCAGGAATGCTAGAAGTATAGTCCAAACATGTGGACAGCACTAGGTTGGGAAAGGCTGTTCTAAAGTATTTCTCTAGATAAACATTAGAAACATTGTGGGAGGCTGAAATTTCCTTAATGAGGTACTGATTTCCATATGAATAAATCCAGAAATGAAGCACCAAGCAAGATTGGACCTATAGTGAAGAATGAACTGTAGAACTCACCTGTGGCATTTTCTGGCCATGACTGTACCATAAATTGAACACCTACTCCCATATCAATCTACCTATGTATTGCAGTTCTCTTTCCCCCAGGTGCCCCCACTACCCAAAGTAAGGCAGGTGGTGACCAGAAAGAGAACCTTATCCACTGTGGAGCCCTATTGGTGGAATTCCCTCCTCAGGGAGGACTTCTTGGTACAAACTTTGTTATCCTTTTAGCCAGGCAAATGCGTTTTTATTCTCCTAGGCTTTTTAATGTATTTCTCTCTCTCTTCTAACACATTATATTTTACTTCTGCATTTTATCTTGTTCTTGTAAACTTCCTGAACGTTCTGCTGAAGAGAGGTATATAAATCTTTTAAACAAAATGTAGAACTCTAAATCATAAGTGTGTATTATTAGTTGTTTCAAAACTAGCTGGTAAATATAAACCTTTGTCAATGATTTAGAGAGCAATCCTGTGCCCACCAGACAGTGTCTGGGCCAGGATGGGACGGCATAGGAAAGTTCAGTTTTTGAGCTTCCCATCCCCCTCATAGCTGGCACAGATAAAACTACACTGGCTACTTTTCCACACGTCGAAAATGGAGTGGGGAGATGGGGGAAAAGAGGACATTTCCAGGAGGGGTAAAAGGAGGAAACTGGGGTTGCTGCCTTACACTGTTTCCTATGCCCCCCCCCCCGCCTCCTTCTCTCCCCCTCTGAGGCACTTCTGCTAGATGGGCAAAATCGCCTGTCTAACAGAAATGCAGGGCAGCTGAAGCGTGGAGCTGCTGCTCTCTTCCTGTCCTGCATTGGATACTCAGCAGCCTCCGTGTTTGGAGGCTGCCAACTGTCCAGATAGGATTATGCCATTAGTTGTTTCAAAACTGGCCATTAAACATAAATCTTGGTGAATTTTCAAATGGTCGTAAGGCATGGAACTATGATATGACACATTGTTCGGTAGGGATTGTATGCTATAGTCATTAAACAAAAAACCTACAGTTTACAAAACAACGTTAAGGCTCTATAGTTTTCAACCAAGCACCAAAAAGCACGGAAACTGGGAGTTAAGACTCACAAGCCTTAACGCCACATCGTCCCTAAGGAGGCAGAAAGTGCAAGTGAAATTCTCATTCTCCCAAAGCAGATAAACCATGAGGACAGGATGGAGAATATGATACGCAGAGGTGACTGTGGGGTTGTGGAAAACCGACGACGAACAACTTAGGGCCACCTACTTCTCTTTTTTTTTTGTTTAGAGCAGCCCTTCCCCAACCTGGTGCCCTCCAAAGGTGTTGGACTACAACTCCCATCATTGCAAGTCAGTATGTCCCATGGTCAGGAATACTGGGACTTGTCATCTCAAACAACTGGAAGACTGAGGGTTATGATATGCAATATGATATGCAGAAGTGACTGTGGTGTTGTGGAAAACTGATGATGAACAACTTAGGACCACCTACTTCTCTTTTTTTAGGGCATCTCCTCATGTTGAGAGTTGCAGCCCAACACATGTGACGGGCAACAGGTTGGGGGATGCTGTTCTAGAACAAGGACAGGCAGAATGTAGCTCTCCAAACGTTTTGGAATTCAACTTGTAAAAGCCCTTATCAGCATGGGCAGTGATCAGGAATGCTGGGAGTTGATGCCCAAAATATCAGGGTGGATATATTTTCTGCCCACATCTGTTCTAAAATATGATATTTTCCAGCATTAAGATATTCGAACAATCAAGGAACTACAAAAGAGAGGCATCACTTTAAATGCAACACATCTGGAGAGCACCAGGCTGGAGAAGGTTGGTTTACACTTGAATCCTATACATGTCTTCTCAGAAGTCAGTGCCACTGAGTTCATTAGAGCTTAATAATGGTATAGGATTGCAAACTAATCTCATTTGAAAGTACAAGACAGCCAAACTAAACCTTTTCTGCTCCTCAGTCACTTTGATGAGAAGATGTATTGTGGAGGGATTGTGGGGAGTGACCAGTATATTTTGTATAAACACATTTTAAGAAAAAAACATTGGTTTTTTGAAGGGCAGGATATTGACCAAAAGTTGAAAGTGCCTGGTACATGCTCTGGTTCTAGATCTGTAATGAATAGTGCCCTTTTGTTATCAAGCATGGTGCTATATGCGAGATCTGTGTGAGAGAAAAGTACTGGGCAGACCCTGTATTTGGTAAGGATATGGAATAGCGTTCCCCCCTCCTGCTGCCCTCCAGGTGTTTCAGATGACAAGTCCCAGTATTCCTGACCATGGGACATACTGACTTGCAATGATGGGAGTTGTAGTCCAACACCTTTGGAGGGCACCAGGTTGGGGAAGGGCTGCTCTAAACAAAAAAAAGAGAAGTAGGTGGCCCTAAGTTGTTCGTCATCGGTTTTCCACAACCCCACAGTCACCTCTGCATATCATATTCTCTATCCCGTCCTCATGGTTTATCTGCTTTGGGAGAATGAGAATTTCACTTGCACTTTCTGCCTCTTAGGGACGATGTGGCGTTAAGGCTTGTCAGCCTTAACTCCCAATTTCCCTGCTTTTTGGTGCTTGGTTGAAAACTGTAGAGCCTTAACGTTGTTTCGTAAACTGTAGGTTTTTTGTTTAATGAATTTCATGGCTTTGGGTAACGGATGACCGGATATTATACAGTTGACAACCAAGCCAACATCAGCGAGGATGTTATACCTTGTTGACATCCAATATAAAATCAAAGCTAGTGATTTTAGCCTCCTCCCATATGTGCCTGCCCAGACTCCAAGATCATCCTCTGGGGTCCTTCTCCATGAGCCCCTGCCAAAGGAAGTGAGGCAGGTGGGTACCAGGAGGAGGGCCTTCCCTGTTGTAGTACCCCGGCTGTGGAATGAGCTCCCTAGAGAGGATCGCCTGGCACCTACATTATACTCTTTTAGACACCAGGTGAAGACCTTTTTATTTTCTCAGTATTTTAACAGCTTATCATCTTAATTTTTAACTTTGCTGTTTTAAATCTGTTTTTTAATACTGTATAGATCTCTGCATTGGTGCTCAGTTTTACCCAGGTTGTACTTTTATACTGTATTTTATATTATGTTTTTACACTGTTGTTTTATATTTTAAATGGTTTTCATGGTTTTAATTTTTGTAAACCACCCAGAGAGATTCGGCTATTGGGCGGTAAAGAAATGCAATCAATAAATCAATCATCGTGTTATGTGTTGCACCCACTTTTTAAAACAATAAATGAGCCCCAGAAGTTATGCTCTCACTTGAAATCTGAGGGGTCTCATTTGAACTTTTCAACGGCCAGTGTCCAATGGCCGTTGGACTGTCCAACGGCCATTGGACTGTCCAACGGCCAGTGTTCAACGGCCACTGCCTCAGGAAAAAGAAACAATTCATGTTTTGTGTCTGTATTTGGTGATAACTTGGAAAATTGTTCTACTGGAATTAAAAATCCCTGATTAATCCTGGAAGCACACAAGGTGATACAGGAAAGTATCCTATATTATAATAAGTTACATATTATGTTAATTATTAGGGGTGGGTGCTCCGCCCTGAAAATCCGAGGGCCCGTCGGAAGTCCAATGAAGCTCTGAATTTTCGGAGCGGAGAGGTGATAGTTTCAAAACCATCGAATACCTGCAATACAGAGATGTGCTCATCGAAGCTCCTTTCCATTTTTGGATAACCGCTTCATTATAGCCTAGGGGAATTAACCAAAATGCGTACATCTCCATCATTTTAAAATATAAAGAGATGAAACTTGGCACTATGGTAAATCTTAAGTAGAGATTTAGCCAAGTCATGTTGGAAGCAGGTGGGTTCACACCTTGATTTTTTAGGATTTTTAAAAAGTTGGAATTAGCCCTTTATAGCCTATGGAAATTAACCAAAAATGCTTACAGTTCTGTCATTTTGAAAGATAAAGAGATTAAACTTGGCAGCATGGTAGCTCTGAAGTAGGGATAGAGCTATTCCAAATTGGAAGCAGATCAGCTTATGCCTTGATTTTTAGGAATTTTGTAAAGTTCAGACTCAAAGCTCCTTTTTGGGGTCTGGGACTTTGAGCAGTACACAAGTTTTTTTAAAAAAATGAAATTAAAGATAAAGACATGAAACTTGACAGCATGGTAGATCTGAAGTAGGGCTTTAGGCATGGCAAGTTGGAAGCGGATCGTTTCATGCCTTGATTTTTAGGAATTTTTTAAAGTCAATTTTTTAAATAAAATCCTAAATATCAAGGCATGAACCAGTCTGCTTCCAGCTTAGCATGGTTCAGTTCTTGCGCAGGCTGCATTTCCATCCCTAGATATTTACTCAAAAGTAAGACCCATTGAATTTCCTTGGATTTTGAAAAGCAACATACTTGCTTTTAGATTTGCCAGTCTCAGCACTCTATGTGTGCTATGAATGCCTGCTGTGTCTGTCCCTATAGTTTCCTGCAAGGCCCAGTCAGGGGTGACCAGTAAATTACACCCGGGGTGGAGGGTGGGATTCCATCAAGTTCATCTGAGAGTGGGTGCTGTAGAACATTGGTCTTCCAGGAGTGTTGAGGCTGGATTTCTGGCAGACCCAGCCAGGCAACTTTATAGCCTGTTACTCCCTCCATTTGGTAGCCTGCAGGAGCACCTGCCTCATAAAGCAAATGGCCACATGAGAAGTGTTATTATGGTCTGCTATTTTGTTTGTCTTTAGTAGTCTGGGATCCAGACCTCTTCAGAAGGGGGAATAGTATTAAGTGGTTGGGGTCAGTCTACATTATCTCCAGGGGTCCCTTACTCAGTGCCTCTGATCTCAAAGAGATTGAGGATTTCCCCCCAGCTCTGTTACTCTTGAAGTTACTAGGCCTGTTGAAATTAGATTTTATAATGTAAGCAGGAAAACAGTGAATACCCCTTTTAACTTGTTAAACCAATGAAAACATGCCACACAAGAAGTCTTAAGATATGAATGATTTATAAAGAAAAGTAAATGCAAAAGAACATCAGATACAGAAGTGAAATCTGAAACATTACTATTGTTGTTATTATTTCTTTTATTATTATTTGTATCCTGCCTTTTGCCAAATGCTGGACCTCAAGGCAGCCGTACAAAATTAAAACATATACAGCTAAAGCCTATAAATAGAAATATACAAAAGTTTAAAATATAATTAAATACTTTTCAATATTAAAACATTTTAAATATATAATGATTTAAAAGTCCAAGGTATAGACAGAAGTCCAGATTATTTGCCAAAGGCCTGCTGGAACAAAAATGGTTTTACCTGCCTCCAAAAACACATCAAGGAGGGAGCCAGTGAAGACTGCAAGGATTAGAAAGAAAATGCATGTGTACACTATGCAAAGTGCACAACAGTTTAACTTTTTCTAAACCTTATTAGAAAAACAGTGTGACTTGGCTGAAACCAATGTTATAGGCCCAGAAGCACTTTGAAAGGTTTCAAAATTGTACTTAAAACTTACACCAGCCCAAACTAATTAAATGAAGTGTTTGAAGCTTTCAACTTTATAGCAGTATGGACCAATCTCTTAGAAAAAAGGAAAGGAGCACTGTGTGTGTAAAAGGGGGGGGGGAGGTTTTATTTTATAAAAGCAATGTATAGCTACCTATTCCAATGGGAGATCGGAAGACCAGGTTATCATGGATCCTGATATAAATCTTAAATGCCTTTGGCCTGAGCCCAGCCATGTTTGACCATTTGAAGAAAGGCCATCAGTTGAAATGGCTGACAAGTAAATTTTGAGACTTCGTCTGTATCGCCCAAGAGTCATATTGAAAGTCTTTTATGGTTCAAGCATTCAGTCGCTTGAAAAACAGGAAGCTAGTGTGGTTAAAGCTAACCGGCTTAGCAGAAAAGAGACTGCACTTGCTTTAGAGGTTTCATGCCCATCAGCCAGGTGTAGGCAGTACACGGGGACAATAAACTCTAGAGCATGCAAAGAGCGTGTGCAGACCATCTGCTCGGCAACAAGTGCAAATTCTGTCCAGCAACAGCTTAAACATGCACATTTGCTTCCCTGGTACCGTGCCAAAGGGCGGTGGCTCTCATTGACATGCATTGAGTTTTACTTGCACTTGCGCAGTCTGTAGTCATGACATATATTTGTTACACTGTATAAAACCCTTGAACATCGTGTGCTCGGGGCTGTCTTGATGCAAGGCAGTCTCTGCTGCAGTTGGAATAAAGCTCGAGTTGGATTGTACCCACGTGTCTAGTGGTGATTGGAGGGCAGCTAGACAGAAAACCAGTGAGCCCCCTTTCTGGGCTCTTACCACAATCCAGAGAAAAGATAGCCCAAAATATTCTCAAAGCCAAAGGAAAGCATGTTCCAAAAGAGAACTCTTCTTCTCTCAAAAGGGAGGCAAGAAGCAGGCTGAGTCTGCTTCTCAGAAAGTCAGGCCTGCTCGTGAACTAAAGTTTCAGTCCCATTCAATTCCTTAACTTCCTTGTGGTAGGGTCTGAAACCAGCCTGCTTAGTGGTTAAACTAAAACCCAGCAGTCATAAGAAATACTAAGAGAATTCCACTGAGGCTAGAGAAGGTAAGGTGGCCATTTTATTTTAAACATTCTAATCTAGCTGAGGCAGGAGGGAGGGGGAGAGCGACACTACTGAGCGTGTCGCGCTACATGAAGAGAAAGCCTCTGCATTGACTTGAATGAGATGAAAAAATACTCATTAAAAATCAACCAAAAGGAATTTTGAAAAAAAAAGCTGTTCCACAAACTACAGTGAAGAAGGAAGAAGACGCCACCACTGGATTACTTAGTAAGGGCTTATTCTTTTTCAAAAATCCAGGACATAAATAGCCGCCAATCATAATTATCAGAATCATTCTTATTCAGAGAGTTTTTTCTTTTCTAATTTAAAATGCCATCCTTCCCTCAATCTTTCACCAATCATCTTGAAATTTTCAGGTTATGTAAAACCAACATTTCTTTCTGGCACATGTAAATTTCAGGAAGATTAGTGGAACAGTTTCAATTTTATGAATGTTAGAATGACCCCCCCCCCCATTTAATGTTGTATTTTTCTCTTGTTTTTAAAATTTTAACTGTTGTGATTTTTATGTTTTATATTGTTGCTGTTCCCCGCCTCGATCCGAAGGGAGAGGCGGGCTACAAATAATAATAATAATAATAATAATAATAATAACTATTATTATTACCCCTTTAACCGGTAGAATGTGTTCTTCTTCGTGGTCTCTGTGCATCACACACTATGGGCTCGCGCCGACGCCGAGCCTCACCTCGGAACTTCTAAAGCTTAGAAATTATTGGCGGGAACCCCTCCCCCCCTCCGTCCTATCGCGCATGCCTGGGTTCCCGCCTACCTCAGTTCTTCTTCGACCGCCTTGCTGGTTGCCTCACAGGGAACTCACTGATCCGTTCGTAGCTTAGAACTTGATATTTCTTCCGCTCTTTTGCCTTTCTTCTGAGCTTTTCTTCATCTTTTTCTTCTTCTACTTCTTCTTTCTTCTTTAACCTAAAAAAAAAAAAAAAAAAAAAATTAAATTACTATTTATGTTATATTAGAGTTATAGTGTATATAGTTGTTTCTTAATAGATAGATAGGGGTCCGCCTTTTGCGGCTCTCGGATCACCGGGGTTCTCCGTGGAAGTAACCTCCAAGGAGGTAAACCCAACCCCCCCCCCCCGCGAACCAGTTGTCTTCCCGCCAAAACATGGCCTCTAAGATGGCGCACACTTCGTTGTTCAAAAGCTGCACGGGCTGCAAGGCAAAGCTAACGCTTTCAGACGGACACTCCAAGTGCCTCCTTTGCCTAGGGGAAGCCCATGTTGTGGATACCTGCCCGCATTGCCTCAGCTTCTCGAGACAAACAAGAAAGAATCGGGCTAACAAGCTCAGGGCGCTGCTATGGAAGCGGGCGTTGGAAACGGTGGACATTCCCGCCTCGGTACCGGGCTCGGTACCGAGGACGGTACCGACGTCGAGCGCGGAGCCCCAGACGGAGTCGAGCTCACGCCCAAAAAGATCTAAGCCCTCCCTTCCCGCTGATGCGGGCAAGGCGAAGCGGCAGAAAAAAGACCCAATACGGGTGACAGAAGACAAGTGAAAGAAGGAGAAGGAGAAAGGGTCATCGAAGCCGAAGCATCGGCACACGCAGTCGGAAACGACGTCGGTGGGACGCAAACAGACACCAAAGGCTGCGTCGGTACCAACCACCTCGCCGACACCGATGACCAGATCGCTCCCGTCGCCGGCGGCTTCGGTGTCGATACCGGTCGCATGGCCGTCGACGTCGACCCCTCCGGTACCGGCGTGTCGGGATCGACCCCCCTCGGTACCGAAGAAGATAAAACGCCCGGAATCACCTCGGGAAACGCAAGTCCCCTCGACATCGGCACGGCTTACAGTATCTCCGACGTCAGAGTTAGGGGAATTTCCCTTTGCTCCTCTAGCAACCTGGACTCCTCCACACCATTCTCCTCTAGGAACAGCAGAGTCGATACCGGCGGAGGAGTGGGGCCAGGGTTCCCCAAGATCTGTCAGGTCGTGGTCCTCACAGCCTGAGCCGCTTCCAAGAAAACCGTTATTTGACCAGTTTACTGGGAGGAGACTTCAGGATGCGGACCCAATATTTGTGCCACCGCTGCCACCTAGGCGACCTCCGTCTGCGTCTATCTCAGCGCCTTGCCATGCTGAACCCAGGCCCGAGTCTCCGGTGCCCCTCGGGGCCATGGTCATTCGAGCGCCACAGCCTACATCGGAAGAGGATTATGCATCTGACTCTTCGGAGGCGTCAGCAGTGATACACCCATCAATGCCCTCACCGAACGAGAACGTGGGCACCGACAAGCGTGCGTCGCCATCCGTGGAGGTGGTTTCGTTCATGGACCAAATGCAACGCTTGGCCGAGTCTTTGGGGATTGAGGTCCCAGAATCAGAGGACCCCGCGACTGATGTGGCGTATGACGTCACGTACAGTGACACCACTTCTGCATCAGCCATGCCGCTCTTACCAACGCTACTGCGTACGTTGAAAGAGTCTTGGCACACACCGGCGTCCACAGGACCAGTATCAAAACGCGTCGACGCCCTGTATAAGATTCAACAGAAAGACGCAGGGTTTCTTCTACAGCACCCCAAGCCGAACTCAGTGGTTGTAGAGTCGGCCCAGGGAAGAACATCTAAATCCCACTCTGCACCGGTCGATAAGGAGGGACGGAAACTCGACGCGTTCGGGAGAAGGGTCTACTCCTCGGCTGCATTGGCAGTTAAGATCGCCAACTACCAGGCACTCATGGCGCGTTATCACCTTTTTATATGGGAGAAGGTCACGGCACTGCACGCGCACCTCCCTGACGAAATAAAAGTAGCGGCTCATGTTTTCCAGCAGGAAGCCTCGGCGTTAGCCAAGCAGGAGCTTAGCACTGCGCGACATATGGCGGACTGTCTATCTAAATCAATGGTAGCATCAGTAGCCCTGCGGCGGCATGCGTGGCTTCGCTCGTCGAATTTGTCACAGGAATCAAAGGCGAGGATAGAAGACCTCCCATTCGACGGAGAAGGTCTATTTAATGCCACGACACACGCGCAATTGGATACTATCCAGAAGGCGCGGATGACGGCCAGAAAGATGGGCTTCTACCAGCCGGCCCCATCACAGACTTACCGCCCGCGTCGCTGGCCAAGACAACAGTTTTATCAACCTCGCCAGCCCTCATTCCGACAGCAGCAACAACCGCGTTTCCAACCGTCACAATCTTTCCGCTCCCAACGGTCGTACCAACCAAACAGAGCAAGACGGAACCGCAACAGACAGGAGTCCAATCCAAAGCAACGTCTTTGACTTACCTCCCCACCAGCCACCCCCACACTTCCGTCGCCGATTGCTCCCTTACTACAAGGCATGGACCCGGATTACCACGGACAAATGGGTGTTGGATATTGTTCAACAGGGATATCGTATCGAGTTCGCCACTATCCCCCCAACGGGAGTGCTGAAGTTCACACCTGCCTCCACCATTCTGCTGCAGGAAGTGGCCTCTCTCCTCCAGAAGGGGGCTATCGCCCCAGTCAACATCTCAGAGGGGAGCGGGGGTTTTTACTCCCGGTACTTTACAGTCCCAAAGAGGGATGGCGGCCTACGCCCGATTTTAGATCTAAGGCTACTCAACGATTACTTGATACCCAAAAAGTTCAGGATGGTCACTCTGGGATCTGTCCTCCCATTGCTCCGTGGGGATATGTGGTTCACCCTTGTGGATTTAAAAGACGCCTACTTTCACATCCCCATTCATCCGGCCCACCAACGCTTCCTAAGGTTCATCATCGGAACGGAGATGTTCCAATTCAACGTCCTGCCGTTCGGGCTGAAGACTGCCCCCAGAGTTTTCACGAAATGCATGGCAGTCGTATGCGCATACCTGCGACCTCTGGGGGTAGAAATTTACCCGTACTTAGACGACTGGCTGATCGTCTCTCCATCCCAGTCACAAGCGGTACGGGATGTTGCAACGGTGACGAGCTTATTGAAGTCCCTAGGCCTCGTGCTAAACACGGAAAAATCGGTACTCCAACCCACACAGAAGATCCAATTTATAGGAGCACTGCTCGACTCAACAGTGGGGAGAGCCTTTCTGCCCAAAGACAGACGTTACAGAATACACGATATGGCGCAGAAGATGCTGAGCGTCAGTTCTCACAGGATAATTACTTTGCAGAGACTGCTGGGCCTTATGGCCTCCACAGTTTATGTAGTGAGGTGGGCACGCTTACGGATGAGACCACTGCAGATGTTTCTCCTCTCAGTATACGACCCTTTACGTCAGCCCAACACGGTGCGGGTCAACATCCCGGAGTCCCTGCACCAGTCGCTCCGTTGGTGGACGGTCCCGAAGAACTTAAAGTTAGGACTACCGTTTGTAGACACAAGCCCGTCCAGGTCAATCACCTCGGACGCGTCACTTCGGGGATGGGGAGCACATTGCGGACATTTGACGGTACAGGAAGAGTGGCACCCCAAGGAGAGGGTTCGACACATCAATTTTCTAGAACTGTTAGCTGTACGGAAGGCATTGGTAGCCTTCAAGGACTATGTGTCAAACAGCCACGTCAGGATTGTATCAGACAATATGTCAGTAGTCTGGTACATAAACAAGGAGGGAGGGACACGCTCCATGAAACTCCTCGACCTGACGTTGGTCATTTTCGATTGGGCGATCTCGCAGGGCATACGTTTATCCGCCGTGCATATAGCGGGAACAGACAACGTGTATGCGGACGAGCTCAGCCGGAATTTCTCCAGTGCACACGAGTGGGAGCTCAGCCCCATCGCAGTTTCCAATCTATGCAGCAGATGGGGGACCCCAAGTATGGACGTTTTCGCATCTGCGGAAAATGCAATCTGCGAACGCTTCTGCACCAGGGCAGGGGCTGGAAAGGGCTCTCTGGGAGACGCATTCAGCACCTTTTGGGGGCCGGGCCTTGTTTATGCCTTCCCCCCGTTTCCCCTCATTTCAAGGGTGGTGGCAATGCTACGGCTCGGAAAGATGGACGCCATATTAATTACCCCGTGGTGGCCGAGACAGGCTTGGTTCGCACCCCTCCTTCATCTAGCCAACGGGGAATACGCCCAAATGCCAAGGACAGACGACATCGTCACGATGGACAGGGGCAGAGTGCACCATCCAAATCCTCAGAAACTAAAGCTGACAGCGTGGAGAATCCGGCAAGATGGCAACACCTAGATCTGCCGGCCCCTGTCCAGAGTATCCTCAGAGAAGCTACAAAACCGTCCACGAGAAGATCGTATGATACGAAGTGGAGGCGTTTTCAATCGTTCTATGGCGAGGGAAGAGGCTCCCCGCGCTCCTGCGGGATAGAGGAGATTCTATCCTTCCTAACGACTTTACATGAAGGAGGCCTACGACAGACGTCGATAAAGGTTTATCTGGCGGCGATATCAGCAAATCATGACCTTATACAAGGTTATTCAGCATTTTCTCACCCATTATCCAAACGTTTCCTCAAGGGTCTGCTTAATCTCCATCCGCCAACAAGGAGAATAGTCCCACAGTGGAGTTTATCGGTGGTTTTAGCAGCATTATCCGACAAGCCATTCGAACCAATGGCAACGATAGACCTGCGGTTATTATCTTTTAAGGTTGCCTTCTTGGTCGCCATCACTTCCGCCAGGCGAGCATCAGAACTCTGCGCGTTAATACTGGATCCTCCATACACACAGTTCTACAGGGACAAGGTTGTCCTGCGACCGGGACCAGAATTTAAACCAAAGGTTATCTCTCATTTTCATGTAAACCAGGACATTGTCCTTCCAACGTTTTTCCAGGGCGCCACTGACACCGTGGGCGCAAGGTTGCATTCTCTTGATGTTAGAAGGGCATTGGCCTTCTATAAGGATAGAACACAGTCCTTTCGTCTATCCAGGCGTTTATTCGTTTCCTATGGAGGAAAGACAAAAGGCCACGCAGTATCGGCACAACGTTTCACCAAATGGATTATCCACACCATCTCTCTGACTTATGAGCTGGCGAAAAGAGAGCTCCCAATGGGGTTAAAGTCACACTCCACGAGAGCAATGGCTGCATCTACAGCACTTTCTAGGGGCATTTCTATTCCAGAACTCTGTAGAGCTGCTACATGGTCGTCGGTCTCCACGTTTGTGTCGCATTGTAAATTGGACGTCAGGGCAAGGGACGACGCCAGTTTTGGACGTGCGGTCCTATCTTCGATTCTACAGTAATAATGGACAAGCGAGTCTACCCTCCTCCGGTAAGTGATTGCTAGTTACTCGCCCATAGTGTGTGATGCACAGAGACCACGAAGAAGAAAGACAGGTTGCTTACCTGTAACTGTAGTTCTTCGAGTGGTCATCTGTGCAGTCACACAACCCCCCCACCGTCCCCTCTAGACCTCGCTTGTGGTGGTCTACGAGTGTCATCGCCATGCCATTTTTCTATTAAGTTTTGGTTTTTTTAGTTACACTACCTCAGGTTTAAACTGCTAAGGCGGTCTCAGGGAACTGAGGTAGGCGGGAACCCAGGCATGCGCGATAGGACGGAGGGGGGGAGGGGTTCCCGCCAATAATTTCTAAGCTTTAGAAGTTCCGAGGTGAGGTGAGGCGTCGGCGCGAGCCCATAGTGTGTGACTGCACAGATGACCACTCGAAGAACTACAGTTACAGGTAAGCAACCTGTCTTTTTTTACTCATCACACTTAGCAATACAATGTGGTACAAAACCTCAAGCATTTGAGGAACTCATATTTGTGCTATTTTCCCCATCATGAAATTCGAGAACCTGATAATAACACCAGGATTTGTATTTGATGACATCTTGCAAAATAGTCGACTGCCTTCCTAATAATTCCATGTTTCTTTTAAAGGTTTTTTGATCTTTTTGAAAAATGTAATGGATATAAATCTGGGAAGCTGAAATTGAAAAAGCCCAAGCAATTGCAGGCAAGTTTTTTTTTAAAAAATCTCTCTTTTCTGCACTCGCACACAGTTTGTTTTTATAAACTACTTACACAATTTCCCATTCTTTTTAGGAAGTGCTTGATATTGCAAGACAGCTCTTAATAGAACTAGGACAAAATAATGACTCTGAAATTGAAGAAAATAAATCTAAACTTGAACAACTGAAGACAGTGTTGGAGATGTAAGTGTTTAAGTTGGAAATCTTTGAGCTAATAGGAGTATCTTTCATATTGGTAAAAATATTTCTTTAAGGCATTGAAAGGGAACTTGACCTTACTGTTGCTGTATTATGACTGATACCTGATTGATATTAGTCAGATTCTGCTTCTTTCAAACTCTTTCTCCATTTTCAGAAGGCTGCTTTTAGATGGCATGAAATGTTTCTACTGATCCACTGAATGCCAGTTCGTACAAGTATATTCGATGTGCCAACTTATAAACCATAATTAACACCAGCAAGAGAAGAGCAGAGGGAATTTGTTATTCGGCTGCTTCGGATCTCTCTAACTATAAGAGTTTGGAAACTGTGGGCAGTATCCAACCACACACTTGTGCAATGGAACCAGCGGGGGCATAAACGTCCCTCATCACTTGCACAAAGGTGATTTAGTTCTTCCGGGAGCAACATAAAATGAGCAGAAACACTCTTTTCTAGTATGGGGCAGGTTAGCAGACCTTGCATAAGGGAGATCTGCCGACTTGTCCCAGTCCAGAAAAAAGCTTTTCTCCTCATTTCGGGGCTTCCTCTAGGAAGTGGAATATCTCCCTTGCATAAGTGGTGGGTCCCACTTGCCCAACGGAATTAGCAGGACTCACCACTTGCAGAAGAGAATTGGTGGGGGCATAAGCACTTCGTTGGATACTGCCCACTGTGTCTCCACCAAATCTCTATGTGAAATTGCCTATCTGTTGGGCTGATTCAGGATGATTTCTGTACATTCAGTAGAATCAAGTAGTGAAGCTTTTCCTGGATTATGCATCAGCCTGTAGCTGGAAATTTGATTTTTGAAGCTTTGCCATGAAAACAGACTTTTCACAGAGAAAAACATCAGTTCAATAAGAAGGTTAAACAAAACCCTTGTCGGGATATGCTAGTTGTGTATATCCAATATGTTTTTGTTTTAGACGGGGAAACATTGAAACATATTTGTCCCCATCTGTAATGAAAAGTGGTATAATCTAGGAAAAATATTCACATTAAGACTGTATCACAGTATCCACATGATGTCTTCCTCTCTGATCAGTAATATTTTGTTAATATGTCCATTTTAATGGTTTCTCTTTGTTCTCTTCATTTGTTATCCTTAGGTATGGGCATTTTTCTGGCATAAATCGAAAAGTTCAGCTGACATATCTCCCTCATGGTTGTCCCAAAACATCTAGTGAAGAAGAAGGTACAGTGATGCCAGTTAATTCCTAAAAATCATTGACTAGAAGTTGGTTTATCTGCTAGCTTGGTGTGAATATATTTAGCTTTATACCATTTCTTTTGGCATTTCTGTATTGGCATTTCTATATTGGAGTTATGTTTTGAGTTGATTACTAAGAAAGATATTAGAACCATGTAGGTTTTTTCTTCTTTTTAAGTTGATTAAATGTTCTTCTCCACTCCCTCAGGTAAGGAGCCAAAGAGCTACTTTAGAGCCAAGGGCATGTGTGCTCTAAGATTTCAGTCATAGGATTGTGCTATAAGTATGATTCTTTACTTTTTTCCATTAAAGATCAGACAGCACCCCTCCAATACTTCATCACAAGCACTTTTTGAAATTCCCATCACTTTGAACAGATTTGCCATATAGCATAAGAAGCTGCTGTTTCAGAATCAGAAGTCCAGCTTAATCCTGATGCATAGAACTAACATCACGGTTCTTTGGATCTTCATATTCTTTGAAAAACAGTACTTTTTCAATGTCTTGGCCAATCTTTATTCTTGAGAGTTTTATTTGTCAGTTACTTGCATGGCTATATTTTCTATTGATTTAGATAACCACAAACAGGAGCCATCTCTACTCTTAGTTCTAAAATGGGGAGGAGAACTGACACCTGCAGGTAGAGTTCAAGCAGAGGAACTAGGAAGGGCTTTTCGATGCATGTACCCAGGTGGACAAGGTATCTTATTTTTCTTTGTATTTGTCTCATGGGAAGCCATATCTTCCTACTTCTATCTATAGAAGCAGATTATAAAGATTGTTATTTTCCTTTGGTAGGAGACTATGCTGGATTTCCTGGATGTGGTCTACTTAGATTGCATAGTACTTACCGGCATGATCTCAAAATATATGCTTCTGATGAAGGAAGAGTTCAAATGACAGCTGCAGCTTTTGCAAAGGTACTATAAAAAATGGAAAAGATGGGAAATGTTATATTGAATACAGACTGATTGTAAAAAAATTTTGTTGATTTTACAATGATTTTTTAAAAACATGTTTTAAATATAAAAGGCAAAATCTATTAGGCTTTAATGCAAAATTAGCTATTTGATCTATTTTTATAGCAAACAGGCTATAAAAATATCCCTTATCTGTGGCTAAGCACCCTGTAGCCAAGCACCCTGTCACATAAAATGTATAAATCACTTCTTTCTTAATGAGGTACAAAAGGGCACATGTTAGCTTGCATGGGGACTTGTAGAGAAATGATATACGAATTGCTTTATATTGAGGAGGGGAACGCCTGTACTCTTTTTCTCAATTACTTTTTTTCTCCCTGTTGTGACTTTTAAGTTTTAAAAAAGTAAATTCCAATCTTTCCAAAACATACATTTTAAATTGGAAAAAGAGAGTACTAGACACTTTAAGCCATATGACTGGAAATCACAATCATGTTTGTTTATAAATGTAGGCTACATTGATTAAAGTAAATCGGCTTAGGCATACCCAACTCTGCATGGTCTCGAGCTATATGATAGGTACTGCAAAGCACTTAACAGTAGGTGGAATTTTCATAGCATATGCAAAATATCCCTCTTTTTCTCATCATTTGATTACTCAATTTGTGGTGATTCACAGTTGGACTGTAAACTGACTCCATAGGAAAGCATTGATCTTTGATGCTCGTAAGTTGCATGTATGAATAAACCATAGCCAAAAAAGAACCTTTACATCTTAGCAACGGGACGTCTATGGCAAAGGAGGCAACCTAAAATGGCAACACACACACACAAGTTTCAGTGGAAGCCAAATGGCACATTTATTGATTTAGGCTGACCATCTGAAAAGGAGGACAGGGCTCATATAACTTTAACAGTTGTAGAGAAAAGGGAATTTCAGCAGGTGTCATTTGTATGCAATTAGTTCCTGGTGAAATTCCCTCTTCATCACAACTGTTAAAGGTGCAGGCACTATACTAGAGTGACCATATACAAAAGAAGGCAGGGCTCTGCAACTTTAACTGTTGTGATGAAGAGGGAATATCACCAGGAACTAATTGCATACAAATAACACTGATTGAAATTCCCTTTTCTCTACAATTGTTAAAAGTTATATGAGCCCTGTCCTCCTTTTCAGATGGTCAGCCTAATTGATTACAACAATAAATTTAAAGTTGATTTGTGCTGACTGTTTAGGAGGAAGGTTTTTGGAGGGATGAGAGGTTGCAAGAATGATATAGGGAGACCGGGAGTCCCTAACAGCGTTTGGAAAGAAAAAGAAAGGGTGGGGCATGTGTAGGGACGAGGAAGTGGGTGAGAAGAAGATTTGTCCTACTGCACAACAAGGTGGATTGGGTTGACTCCTGATGCACAGTCACTGAAGTTAAAAAGGAGGAGAGTAGGAGTGTTCTTGCCTTCTCTTCCTTCTAGTATGCTTTACAGCTGTGGAGCTTCACAGTAAACCACCATTTCTAGAAGAGAGGGCTGGTTGTGAGACCTAATTCTCAAAAGAAGGAGGTGCAAAAAGAGATCTCAGCTGCAATCCTTTCCACTAGCAAGTCAAGGAAAGATTTACTCAAAGCTGAGGCTCTGACCAATTTGGTTCTAAGAAAGTGCCAGTTAACACAGTGGGCCTGTTCAGACAACACACTAAGCCATGGTTAGGCCTCTAACCCTTTTGCAGCAGAGGGTTAGTCATCATGTTTAAACTGTGGTTTTGTAGCTACCATGGTTAGGAATAGTTCATATGCCACACCAAGTCATGTTTCACATGACAATAAGCTACAGTAGTTTAGTGTGTCATACACTCAATAGGAGAAAGAGGGTGGAGGCTACCATTGGTGGAGAGCTTTAAGATACCTTTCCCTGGACTGAAGCCCATTCCTGAATACCAATGAATTGGGGCACATTCAAACTTCTAATCTAAGTTGCAACAGGAAAAAAAGTCTCCCATAAACAAACAAAAAAAAGGCTTGAGAGAAACGGACCTATGGCGATGACAGAGCATGTAACGAAACAGCCAGGCTAATGCTAACCTGGATAAACGAAAGTTTGGAAGCCCGGAGTGGTGTGAGGGTGAGTAGGATGCTAAAATTTGCCTTCCCAGGAGAGATTGGCCAGCAGAACCCTCTGGGACTGAGTGCCCAAGTGTCCTGTTTGGTGTGAGTAGATGAAATCTGCATCAAACCATATCAAGAAACTGACACCGTTTGCTGCACAAAATTGAGTTTTTATACAATTTGATTTGTTATCGTGCCTGCATGACCAAACCACAATAGATGCACAAAGACTCCTAAATGTTGAGAATGGCAGTTCCTGCCTTTGAACAAGTCTGAAATATAATATTTATTCACCCCAATTCCGAAGAAGAGTATTAAGTATGCTGGTATTTCTTCCACCAAACGGTTTCATAATGGGTATACTTCTAAAGCCTCGTTTCAGTTCATTCAGTTTCTTTACTGACACACCAAGGGGTTATCCTGACTATTGTGAGGAGAAATCACTTCTGATCTGGGTATCTACATATGTTATTAAATTGTACATCCTACCTACCTCAAGGCCTCTGAATTTTATGCGGTTCTGGTTGTTAAAATAATGTCAAGCCTCACCCTCCGATACCTAACCAAGGACTAATGAGTTGTCTGCTTTGCCCATTGTCTGACACTACCGAAGTATCTACAATACCTCTCTGCTAATCGTTGCTTGTGGGCTTCCCATAGGCATCTGGTTGGCTATTGTAGAAACAGAATGTTGAACTAGATTGGCCTTTGGCTGATCTGGCAGGACTCTTCTTATGTTCTTATCATGGATACAGTCTATATTTTCTGAATTTGAACAATTGTTAAGAACAAAAGTTAGGTTGTAAAGAACTTTGTAATAGCCCCATGTAGAATTTCAGCTTGTGTCTCTTGAACAGCAACCTCCTTCACCAGACCCTGTCATTCCCAATGCCTACGACAGACTCCTTTTGAAAGTGAGAGGATTTTAAAAGAAACAGATTGTGATATATGACATAGGGGTCTACTGTTCAGGGAACAGGAATAGTGGGAAAACCTTAAACATCCCAAATACTTTTCGGTGTAAAAACAGTCTTTTTGTGGGGGGGGGGAGGGGGCATTATTTTATGCTGTGTGCATTTTGCTACAAGTGAGACCTATTGCCTCTTATTCATTCACAACTCAGTAATTTTATTCTCTCCAGGGACTACTGGCATTGGAAGGAGAGCTCACTCCTATCCTTGTCCAGATGGTCAAAAGTGCTAATATGAATGGTCTACTTGACAGTGATAGTGACTCTCTTAGCAGCTGCCAACATCGTGTGAAGGCACGCCTTAATGAAATACTCCAAAAAGACAGAGACTTTACCCCTGAAGACTATGAAAAGGTTAGAAAATAGTTTTCACTACAGTCCTCTAAATTCAAAATATGGACAGAAGATTAGAAATCAATTAATTTTAAAGGGAACTTTTATATAAATTAATCTGTTTTTGAGGGTGTGTTGTACAAGGAATAGAATGCTCTAACTTTCATAAGGTGGCTTTTAATATACAGCAGTGGTCATATGATCTGAAGTTTGTCTGAGAACAGATATAGCCGGTGGATAGTGAAAACAGATATTTCCACAATCAGTGTTTTAAAATGGCCCTGAGAAGCTAATGTAGAATTTAATCAGTTGCAGCAAATTAACGTTGACGATTACAATCTTAAGGAATGACTTCAACTTAGTAAATAATGTACTTATTTCTAGGATGCTGTAGTTTCAAGGAAGATAACAGAATTGAAAAGAAATTGTTTAAAACTATATGTAACCTTTACTGATATGTCCTTGTCATGTTAACATAACAGATTTTTTTTAAGATGCAATATTTTTCCAGGATTTCCCCCCAGTTATATGGGGAGTAGGAAAAGTAGTACTTTGAAAAAAAAAAGTTGTTAGACTTGAAATGTTTATATAGTTTGTGTTCAGGAAGGAAAAAAATCCTAATGAATCAGTCTAAACAACATTATATGCCCTCTTGTATTATGTTCAAACTATTTTGGTTCCACAAGCACCATTTGCTTCATTGGGGCTTAAGTATTTTGAGAATTAAATCATATGTGTTACATTCTTAAGGTTTGCCATTTTAATGTTTATTATTTATTTATTTATTACATTTGTATACCGCCCCATAGCCGAAGCTCTCTGGGCTGTTTACATAGGATAAAAACAATTAAAAACAATATACAAAAATTAAAACAGCAAAAACATACAACATACACACAATCTGTACATTTAAAACCACTACAACACCCCAAAAAACTACAAAAAACAAAACAAAACCCAGTCTCCTCAGATATTGCCAAATGCCTGAGAGAAGAGGAAAGTCTTGACCTGGCGCCGAAAAGATAACAATGTTGATGCCAGGCAGGCCTCATCAGGGAGATCGTTCCACAATTGGGGGGCCACCACAGAGAAGGCCCTCTCTCTTGTTGCCGACCTCCGAGCTTCCCTCGGAGTAGGCACTCGGAGGAGGGCCTTAGATGTTGAATGTAGCGTTTGGGTAGGTTCATGTTGGGAAAGGTGTTCCATCAGGTATTGTGGTCCCAAGCCGTGTAAGGCTTTATAGGTTAAAACCAGCACCTTGAATCGGGCTCGTAAACATACAGGCAGCCAATGCAAGCGGGCCAGAGTAGGTCTTATATGCTCGAACCTACTGGTTCCGGTTATCAATCTGGCCGCTGCATTTTGCACAAGCTGCAGCTTCCGAACCACCTTCTAAGGCAGCCCCACGTAGAATGCATTGCAGTAATCTAACTTGGAGGTTACCAGAGCATGGACAACTGAAGCCAGGTTATCCCTGTCAAGATAGGGACGTAGCTGGGCCACCAACCGAAGTTGGTAGAAGGCACTCCGTGCCACTGAGGCCACCTGCGCCTCAAGTGACAGAGATGGTTCTAGGAGAACCCCCAAGCTATTAGTACTATGTTCTTTTGTTTAGTGGACAGTTCTTATTAAAACATATGTTAATATAATTATTATAGCTAACAAGCTCCCTTTTATTTGGTACTGTAGCTCACACCATCTGGCAGCATTTCTCTGATAAAATCAATGCAAGTGATAAAAAATCCCATTAAGACATGTGACAAGGTATATTCCTTAATCCAGAGTTTGACATCTCAAATCAGACGACGGATGGAAGATCCTAAGTTTGCAGGTAAACAGGTATTTTAAGCCAACTGAAATGTTGATGCTTACCATGCATATTTACTTCATCATTGAATGGCAGATCCCTACACCTTAACCAGGCTTCAACATTTATGCTCACCTTGGCAACTATGGCACCAGCCCCTGGTTAGTGTGTAAACAACCAACCAGGTGGGTGGGACTTATCCCAGGAGCTGTGTGGTGATCCGCAGCTCCAATGTTGAGAGGAAGGCTGGGGGGTGGTTGAGTAGCTACATGGCCAAGACCACTGGGAGCATCTTGGCCACCTAGGACAAACCAGCAACCCCCCCCCCCCCCGAATCAAGAAATGGTACTGGAGAAGGCTTCTTTAATGTTGGCTGGCAGTGACAGCAGTTCTCTTTCACTGCTGCTCTGCATCAGTTTAAACTGGCACACTCCTACCTCTCTTCCCTGCAGGACTGCAAGTCCCTCCTCTGAGCATCAGCTGAAGTTAGTATGCTCCCCTCTTCTTTTCCTGCAGTAAATGTTGAGGGTTGTCATTGACTGCTATTGCCTTCATCAAGCTGGCAGGGGAGGAGAAGAATGTTTTTTTTTGTCTTGGCTAGCAGAGCAAATGAAAAATTGTAGATTCTTGCCATAGCATAAGTTGCTGTTTAAACTCCACTCTATTTCAAACAAGGCAGACTATGTGGCATGAGTAGCCACTTTTCAATAAACACAAGTCCAGATTCCCTGTTACGTACAGATCTAATCATGCAGTTCTTTGGACCCAGGTTTTACAACTGAAATGAAATAGGTTCAAGTAGGCATGCTCAACATAAAACTGATGGATCGATTGTAATCCCCATTTTATATGTAGCCCCTTGGGGAATTTGAATTTATTTATTTGTATAGCACCAGCCTGAGGGGCAAATTCAATTTTGGAGAAGTTATCAGGGGCTGCATTCCAGTGGGGGGTGGAGCCGAATGCAAAACAGATGGGGCCATACTAATCTATTGTAAAGCTCTTTCTGCCAGTGACTAAGCTTTATAAGAAGCACTTCAGACTTCTAGAATGGGGGGAAAGACTGAACAAAAGCCGGGAAACTATCAAATGATCAGTGGTTGTTATTTTTATTATAATATGTGTTTGTATTCCACCTTTTGCTCAATGCTGGGCCTCAAGGTGGCTTTACAAAATTAAAACATATACAGTTAAAACCTATAAATAGAAATATACAAAAGTTAAAAATATAATTAAATACATTTCAATATTAAAACATTTAAAATACATAACAATTTTAAGAGTCCGAGGCATAGATGGAGGTCCAGATTATTCACCAAAGGCGTGCTGGAACAAAAAAGTTTTTTCCTGCCTCCAAAAGCACATTGGGAGCCAGTCTAACTTCCCAGTACCGGAGCAGCCACCGAGAAGGCTCTCCTGCGTTGTGGTGGGACTGAGAGAAGTGTTTCCCCTGAAGATCTCAAAGCACAGACAAGCTCGTAAGGAAAAATATGGTCTTTCAGATAACATGGACCTGAGCTGTATAGTGCTTTATAGGTCATAACCAGCACTTTGAATTGTGACTGGAAACCAGTGGAGCTGTTTTACAGGGGAGTTGTGTGCTCCCTGTAACCAGCCCCGGTCAACACTCTGGCTGCAGCTCTTCGAACCAGCTGAAGTTTCTGAACACTCTTTAAAGGCAGCCCCATGTAGAGTGCATTACAGTAATCCAATCGGGATGTAACTAAGGCATGTGTCACCAGAGCCAGGTCCAACATCTCTAGGAATGGGCTCAGCTAGCGCACTAGTTTTAAGTGTGCAAATGCACTCCTGGCCACTACTGAAACCTGGGCATCCAGGCTTAGGGCAGAAGCCAAAAGTACACCCAAGCTATGGACCTGTGTCTTCAGGGGGAGTGTAACTCCATCCAGAACAAGCTGAATCCCTATTCCCTGATCTGCCTTTTGACTGACAAGGAGCACCTCTGTCTTGTCTGGATTAAGCTTCAATTTGTTTGCCCTCATCCAGTCCATTACTGCCGACAGACACTGATTTAGCACCGAAATAGCTTCCTTGGAATTGGGTGGAAAGGAATAATAGAGTTGGGTGTCATTAGTGTACTGATGGCACTGCACCCCAAAACTCCAGACAACCTCTCCCAATGGTTTCATGTATATGTTAAATAGTATGGCAGACAAAACAGAGCCCTGAGAGACCCCACAGGCCAACAGTCAAGGAGTTGAACAGAATTCCCCCAGCACCACATTCTGGGCCCGCCCCTCCAGGAAGGAATGGAGCCACTGTAAAACAGTGCCTCGAAGTCCCATCCCAGCAAGGTGGCCAAGAAGTATACCATAGTTGATGGTATTGAATGCCGCTGAGAGGTCCAGCAGAACCAACAGGGACACACTCTTCCTGTCCAGTTCCCGGCGTAGGTCATCCACCAACGTGACCAAAGCTATTTCTATCCCATAACCAGATCCGAAGCCAGATTGAAATTGATCTAGATAATCCGTCTCATCCAGGAATCCATGGAGTTGGGAGGACACCACATGCTCCAATACTTTGACCAAAAATGGAGTATTGGAGACTGGCTGGTAATTATCCAATACGGTGGGGTTTAAGGAGAGCTTTTTCAATGTGGGTCTTACCACTGCCTCCTTCAAGCAGATTGGCACCCTGCCTTAGCAAAGTGAGGCATTAACCACTCCACTTACCACTCAGCCAGGCCCCTCTGGCTGCTTTTATAAGCCAGGAAGGGCAAGGATCCTGTCCACATCATTGGCTGGGGGAAAGGGGGCGTTGACAGGGGAAGGGGGCATGACCTCTCTCTGTTTGGATAAATGGACTCAGCCAGCACTTGGAAGAGTTACTCATCTAAGTGTCAGCTGAGTTGCACACCACTCATCATCCTGATTGGGGTAGCATGTGAAGGGACTCACTTGGCTGAGTCCTGCACCTGTATTGCACACCACTTATTGTCCCAGTTGAGATGGTGAATAGCCTGCAAAGGGGAATCTCTGAGTGGCATGCAAAAGAGAATCCCCACAGTTAACACTGATCAGAGATCAGCAAAAACACTGGTGATTCTATTCCCTTTCATGAAAGGCTAGCAAATAGTGGGTGGGGCCTGGGGACGGGGAGGGGCTCCATGGGAACTGCTGCAGGCCTGAGCTAGAGTATACATATAAGCACTCAGAACATATATTTCCTTAAATCTACTTTGATTTTACTTCAAATTACTTGATTTAATTAACTTTTGCTTATTAATTTTTAATAAAAATGTTAATAATTCTTTGTCAACCTAGATATTCAACTTTACCACAGTGAAACATTGGAGCTAATGCTGCGAAGGTGGGCCAAGCTTGAAAAGGACTTTAAAACAAAGAATGGAAGATACGACATTAGTAAAATCCCAGATATCTATGATTGTATAAAATATGATGTCCAGCATAATGTCTCTTTAAAACTAGAAAATACAATGGAATTATACAGACTGTCAAAGGCATTGGCTGATATTGTGATACCACAGGTAGGTACCTTGCAGCTACTATAAAATACTGTTCTTGCTGCAGTGATTTTGATGTGTCCTACTGTTATGCTTACTAATGATTGTAGCAATTAATAAATAATAGGTTAAGTTTCTGACCAATTAATAATAATGATAATAATAATATATTAATTTCTAACCCTCCTTTCCCTCTGGATCGAAAACCAATTTCTGACCCATTAGCTAGGTTTAATGAAATCTTCGAATGTATTGAAGGAAGGTATCTTTTGTTTTTGCTCCTTGTTAAATTAAATAGGGAAGAATTTAATCATTACATACATGGAGTATCACTTATAGACAATGGATTGGATCCTATAGACAATGCAATCCTATACGTGTCTCCTAAGACTACTCCCAGATAAGTGGATTATTTGCACTTAGAGCCAAATAAAATCAGTGAGACAAATTAGTCATGTCCTGTTGATTCACTTTGGATTTAGTCCATAATAAATAGTACCAAGGGGGCCCCTGCAATGAAATATTGCAGTGTGAGTGATTCTATTCAGGCTTTCCGCCACTTCCCCTACCCCCTTAAATTCATTCAGTATTACAATCCCACTGAGTCTTCATTGGGCTGTTCCAGGTTTTCTTTCTCTCCATTTTTGGAGTGGGTTTTCCCCTCCATTTTTTGGGTTTTGTTTCGGTGGTCACACTTGTACTCAGTCTTGGATTTTTCCATTGATTTCTAGAAGCAGCTCTCATTTCTGTCCCCGGGGACATTTAAAAATAGTTAGTGTGAACTAGGAAATGACCTATCCAGACAATGAGGTGATTAAGAACATAAGAGCCTTGCTGGATTATACTGAGGACCTATCTAGTCTAGCATCCTGTTTCCCAAAGTAGCCAACCAGTTGCCCATGGGCTGCCCAAAAGTAGGATATGAGAGCAATAGCCTTCTCTTGCTGTTGTTTCCAAGTAGTTGGTATTCAGTGACAATAGTACATTTGATCTTGGAGGTCAAATAGTATTATGAATAGTATACAACTGACAGCCAAATGCTCCATCTTTAAAAGCCATCAAAGTTACTGAATTTTCTGTGCCCTTTTTATATATATGTGTGTCTTCTTTTCTCCTCCATTCTATTCCTCCGCACCCAGTTTATATCCCCCCCATCAACATTCCATGGCCATTGAGTTCTCCCAATTAGGGTCCTCCCCCAAAGATCGGTTATCCCATTTCTGCTGATACCTTCTTCTTGTGTGAATATGGTGCAGTTCTTGCTACATAAATGTTTATATAAAAAACGATGATGATGATGTCTACATCAAGAGTTAAAGCTGTGGGACTTCCAGAGATGTCTGTGAGTGCTGGTAAGCCTCTCGGCCTCCTCTCTGGCCAACCGTAGTTTACAATACTAAATCTATGCCAGTTCAGAGAGGAGGCCGAGTGGCTCGCTGGCATGCGCGGAGGTCTCAGGTAAGTCCTGCAAGTCAGCAGGTGAGCGGTGGGGGGGCAGCAGCTAGGAGTGGGGAGTCGAATCGACTCTCTGTTGGTCTTGTGCCTGGCTTTCAGAAGCCGAGGTGAGGCAGCCTGGGACTGAGGCACTCCAAATTGAATCAGGGCTGATTTGGAGGCTCCAAAACAAACTCCCGAGTCGACTCGGGGGCTGTGCACAGCCCTAATTTCCAGTATTCATTGTAGTTCATTTTCAAGAAACTATTGTCTTCCTGTCAAGGAATATGGTATTACTGAACCTGAAAAACTAGAGATTGCTAAAGGATACTGCAATCCACTACTGAGGAAAATCCGCTCTGATCTTCAGAGGACTCAAGATGATGATACTGTTAACAAGCTCCATCCTTTGTAAGTTCTTTTTTGCTTGTGAAACTTGGTACTTGTAATTTCTTGTAACTATTCATCTATAAGGATAAATTTAGCTAATAGCTAAATGTTCAGTAAATGCTGTGATAAATGAAACTAATTACAATATCTGCACATTCAATGTACTATATAATTCTTTCTTTTTTAACCCTTCAGTTTAAGAGATGAGTTAAGGCATTTACAAATTCACTCATCTGTCAAAGCACACGAAAATTGTATGTTAAAGCAAATGGTCTTAACATCTGTGACATATAAGCAGTAAACATATTCTACTATCTCATGTGTTGTGCTCGCTTATCCTCCATTCAGCCACACATTCCCTTAGTCTTTCAACCCCAGTTCTCTTACTCCGTAAGTTGGAGGAATGCTAAAGTTCTGGGCTTTAGAGCCAGTGGTCACCTATCTGCACATTGATGGCTCTGCCCTATATGCTTTCTTTTGGGTTAGAGAGAATGGCATATGTTAGTAGTTACAGGCTATATGGGGGTGGGGACTTGTGGACACATTTCAAATTTTGAGAAAGCACTCTCATAAAAATGGCTGCCAAAATGGGTGTGGCTAGTCACAAAACACTCATTTCCCAGAAGACAAACTGGTAAGGCTAAAAGAAAAGTAATTTGCCCAAGAACCTGAAAGCAAGGCAGAAGTAAGGGCTGAGTGCCAAAACACAAAACCACTTTTTGAATCCATAGTTTCTTCTTTATGATATCTGTGCATCAGACATAAGGGTTGGTGCCTGCACAGAACCACGATTCGGGGAACTTCTATAGCTTAGGAGTTTTGGCAGGAACCCTTCCCCCACTGTCCCAGTGTGCACTGCCAGTTCTCTCTATGGTACCGAGTTGGAGACTTTTGGTGGTACTTAAGGCACTTTCATCTAAGTCCTTTGAGTCACTGGCAGCTACAGACCTGTACCTCCTTTCATGGAAGGTGGTATTCTTGATAGCCATCACATCATCACAATGTGCAAGTTAACTCTGTGTGCTCAGAGTGGATCAGCCTTATCTCACTTTTCACTGAGACAGGGTGGAGCTTAGGCCTGACCCCGCTTTCCTCTCTAAAGTTGTGTTGGAATTTCATCTGAATCAGGATATTATTTTACCTGCTTTCTTCATCTCCCCTTCTATGCCTTTGGAGTCAGCCCTGCATTTGCTTGATGTCCACCGCACCCTGGCCTTTTAAAAATTGAAGACTAAGCAGTTTCGTCTTTCGCCTACACTTTTTGTCTGCTATGGTGGCAAGCGAAGGGCCAACCCTTCTCAAATCAGCGCTTCACTTCCTGTGTCATCAACTCATATGAACTATCATATGATGGCTAGGCTTGAATTGTCTGCCCAACTGAGCTCACTCTACTTGTGTAATGACTTTGGTCACCTTTGAAAGAGGGGTCGCAATCCCTGAACTGTCCCGCATTGCAACTTGGTTGACACAGTCTACTTTTTTGAGACATTACAGACTGGATGTCCGGGCTAGAGCTGACTGTACTTTTGCTTGTGCCTTCCTTTCTTCTGTATTGTGATAGGACACTGACCCACTACCTTGTAAGTTAACTTGCTACTCACCCATATCTGTGATGCATAGAGACCATGACGAAGAAAGATGGGTTGCTACCTGTATCTGTAGTTCTTCAAGTGGTCATCTATGCATTTACACAACCCACCCACTATCCCCTGTTAGATGTCATACTCAACTTTGACAGTTCTGAGGCTATAATATCGGTCTCAAGGAACTGATGAATGGTACACTTCAAAATAAAGCACAAGACAGCAGTCATGTGCCATGTGAGGCAATCAATTATTTATTATGGTCACAGACCAGCAAAGTCAATATAAAACATACAAAAGTTAGTTAAAAAGTGAAAATAAGATACAGCTTTGTAGACTTCCTTCTCTCAGGAGGATTGCAACATTTTTTTCCTAATTTGCATTGCTGTCATAAAAAAAACTTAGAGACCCTTTCAGTAATACAGGAGGACACATCCCTTAAACAAATTAATACCAAAGTTGTGGGGTTACTTCCAGAAGAGGCTCTTAAAAATGGAAAGATTAGCTTCTTTCTGCATTGCTTATACATGTTGCAATGCAAAAGGACATGTTTGACAGATTCTATTGTTCCAGCGCCACAGGGACATATTCGATCATTAACCAGGATTTTACTAAACCGTCCTTCTAGTAGTGTTGATGGCAACACATTAAAGTGAGCAAGTTTAAATGCTCTTCTGTACTTTGGGATGGTTAACATACGCAGATATGAAGCTGCAGTGAGTCCGTAGTTATTAAAGATATTATAGAGTAATGGGGAACAAGATTCGTTAGCAGCAGTTCTTAAGTGATGTAGATCTAGGTGAGGCTTAAAAACATTCTTTGAAATAAAGATAGATCTTGAGGCCAGTGTGTCACTTTGTAGCATGCCAACCTTTCCTTTTTAAATATTTTTTTTAAAAAAAAAACAGGAATGGCAGGGAGCTTGGTTGGCACCAAGGGAGGTATCCATGGGCACAGTACCCATAGGCACCACATTAGGGATTCCAGTTCTAAGGTTCCTTGTTCGCCAGAGAATAGAAGTTAAATGAGAAACAGTAGAAATGAGGTAGTCTTTTACAGCAAAGCTAGAGATAAACTTGAGTTGGTGTCATAAGTAAAAACTCGATAGGAGCCAAATTGGGGAACATTACCTAGTGCCTGGGGGGTATGTGACCTCCAAAGATTATGCAAGACTATGCCTGGGAAAAAGTGGTGATAATCAGCGGGGGGGGGGGGTGGAATATTAAAAAGGGGAAAAGTTGAAAACTATTACATCTTGTCACAGTATGTTGGTCACCATGAAAATCAGGATTGTTTGAACCTCTTTTACCTGAAGGGCAGAATTTTGTTTTGGAGAAGCTGTTGCGGGCCACATTCCAGTCGTGGGTAGAGCCAAAGGCAAAATGGGCAGGATTAAAAATACAAGTATGTTTTATCCTAAAGCTCTTGCTGGCAGTAACTGAGCCTTAGGAGAGCCATTTCCGCCTTTTAGAATGAGGGAAAAACTGCACAAACTCCGGGAAACTACCCAATGAACAGTAGTCAGGGGAAAGGGAGTGGGGCCAGGCCAACTTGGGAATCCCGTAGGGTCAGAGTGGGATCCCAAGGGCTAGATTTGGTTCTCAGGCCTAAAGTTCTGCATCCCTGACTTAGATACTCTAAGCTTAATTTATGAGAGTTTGGCGAGATCTTATATATTTTTATTTATATTCCCATACCTGTACAATAAGTGTGTCTTCATTTGTTTACTCTTGGCTTATTTTGTTCTTAGGTATTCTAGTGGGGTTATGTCTCCTGAACGTCATGTCCGAACTAGGCTGTACTTCACCAGTGAGAGTCATGTCCATTCTTTACTGTCAACTCTTCGCTATGGTTCCTTATGTGATGTGAGTGTTGTCCGCTTCTGGTTCAGTTGAAACATGTATGCCTATCACTTTAAGAAACATACAACGTACAACATTCTGTTTAGGTGCCATACTCAAAACACCACTCCTTTGGGAATAAACTTTGCATTACAGCAAATCTAATGGCATAATATTCGATAATAACTCTCAGAGCTCTGAAGAGCCATAGTAGCTGACCTAAAGAAATTTGAATAATGGAAACCTTAAAATAATTAATTTTGTCTAGTTGGATATTTTTCTATGTGTTGTAATAGTTATGTTCTTCTTCGTGGTCTCTGTGCATCACACATATGGGCTCGCGCCGACGCTGAGCCCTCTTCGGGAAACTTCATTAGCTAGCTAGATTTTTTGGCGGGAACCCGTCCCCCCACCGTCCTACCGCGCATGCTCCGGGTTCCCGCTCACCTCAGTTCTTCTTCGCCTCGCGGGATACTTCGTCTACGATTCGTTCATATTTCTTCTTTCTCTGTGAAGATAATTTTTTTTTGTATAGTTAGCTAGGTAGTTGTTAGCGTTTAGTGTTAGTGTTATTACTTTTTTAAAAAATTATATAGTTAGTGAGTTAGTTGCATCGTGGGCCTGCACCATCTTATGGCACAGACCGCGCTTTTCAAACATTGTTCAAGGTGTCGGGCAAAGCTCACCCTCACGGATGGACACTCGCTTTGTTTAACGTGCCTCGGTGAATCTCATATTGTTGAAGCCTGTGCCCATTGCATGAACTTCTCCAGGCAGACCAGACGCAATCGGGCAGACCGCTTGAGAAGCCTACTCTGGAGTAAAGCCCTGGCTGCTGTTGATGTGCCTCGCCCTGGGGCGATGGAGTCATCAGCCTCTACTTCTGGGGAGTGTGGGCACTTGCCAATAAATCGCTCGCGCCCAGCAACGCCTAGCTCGCCCTCCTTGGAGGTAGCAGCTAAGGAGCACTCAACAAAGGTTGTAAAACCTTCTCAGAATGTTGGCAAGCAGTTAAAGAAACCAAAGACAAAACCTCGGGAGAAGTCTTCAAAATCTCTAAAAGCTGCTCAAAAATCTCACAAATCCTTGGTACTGACAGCCTCGGTACCGACGTCGATACTGACGCAGCTAACCTCGACGTTGCAACCGGTCTCTCCACCTTCGACGACGGCATTAATTCACAGGCACCCCTCAGTGGTATGGAGTGAATTGATACCGGTGGACTTACCGGCTCACTTTTCGCCTCGTCCACCAGCACCATCGCCAGTTCCTCCGTTACTGTCAGGTGTCAGGTGCTTCATAAACAATTCACTAAGCGGTCTTAGTGAATTGTGAGCTGAGGGTTTGGCATTTTGTTATGAGAAGAAATTGTCTCTGTTTCTTGCTTATCTCTAACTGTAGGCCGAAGCCTTGAGTTTTGTGAGAACGAAAGTTGTTTAAGAAAAGTGGGGGCTATCATGCAGACTGTCCCTCACATTGTGACGTCATCAAGAGGAGGTTGAACTGTGCCGCCCTGTTGGCACAGGAGTTTGGATTACAGGCCTCAAACCCTCTCTGTCAAAGTAGCTTAGAATTAGCCAGCCTCCATCCTATATTAGCTACGTGCGAAGAAGGAGTTCTTTGCTAGGAATTATCTCGTCTGCTGCTCTTGTTCCTCTGCTGTTCTGTTTGCTGTTCGCTATGCTTGCCAAGAAACTTGTGTTTGGGACTCTATCTGATTTGGAAATGCTTGATACACTCTGTACATGTTCTGTTGCTATTTGGACTTGGAACTTCTAAAGAATTATGCCATGAAAAGTGCGCTGTGGCTTTTCATAGATTTGGACTTGAGATTACTGTTCTGGATTCATGTTCTATAGCCTGCTGTTTCCCTGCATGGAGCCAAAGTTACGGGCACAGGGAGGCAGAGGCTGATTGTTGCTGTTCTACAATTCTGTGTGTGTGGGACCTGTGAGAGGACCTTCCTCAGTGCTAAAGCTACGTGAATTGGGAAGGCTCATAGAACTGAGGTGAACGGAAACCCGGAGCATGCGCGATTTTTGGGGGGAGGGGTTCCCACCAAAAAATCTAGCTAGCTAATGAAGTTTCCCAAAGAGGGCTCGGCGTTGGCGCGAGCCCAAATGTGTGACTGCACAGATGACCACTCGAAGAACTACGGTTACAGGTAAGCAACCTGCATTTACCTTTCACCAACTTTGCTTTGCTCTGAAACACATGGCAACTGCATTTTTTTTCATTTTCACAATGTCTGGCACTTGACCTTTTAGAATCTATGTTATAACTTAAGATACAGTCTAGTGCATTCTTCTGATGGATGCTATGCAAAATAGTCCTGCTGAAGAGGACATGACCCACTTGTAATAGGGTTTTTTGCTGACTTACTGTAAAAATTACAGAAGTTCAACTGTGGCCTTTGATCTGTATAATCTTTCTTCTCATCTATAGCCAATTTTAAGAATATGTAACTGCATCTCCCCCATTTTAATGCTTTCCTACCTTTGTCTCTCCCTCTCCTTCCTCTGTTGTCAATTTTAGATTATCAGATCTTTAGGAAGAAGTGGCTTGTATTTTTGCCTATAAAGTTCTGTACAAGGCCACACATTTTAGTACTGCTGTGCAATGAATAATAATTGAAATAATAATTTAATGATTGGTTTTAAGACAATATATAAACGTTGTATTACTTTAAATTGTATAAAAAAGCATACTATAGTGCAACATAATCCTATACATGTTTAGTCAACAGTAAATCAATTATGTTCAATGGGACTTACTCCCTAGTAAGTGTACTTAAAACTGCAGCTTTAGTGTTATAAGTGCATTTATTTATTTGTTTGTTTATTTATTAGATTGCTAATCTATTCAATAATTAATGTTCTCTTTAGTAAGAAGAAAGAGGTAAAATGAGATCATAACCCATATTCTTACAAAGTTGTGATGTACTTTTTTATTTAAGGCTTCAAAAGATGAACAGTGGAAACGAGCTATGGATTATCTCAATGTTGTCAGTGAACTCAATTACATGACCCAGATTGTTATCATGTTGTATGAGGATCCAAACAAGGTAAGTAAATAATATGTAAATAGGAAAATCAATAATACCTACTGAGAAACATAGTTTCAACTACGGTGTTCAATTTCTTTAGGAGCTTTCATCAGAGGAACGTTTTCATGTGGAGTTACACTTTAGTCCAGGTGCTAAAGGCTGTGAAGAGGATAAAAATTTACCGTCAGGTTTTGGATATAGACCTGCTTCACGGGAGGTAAGTGCTCTTAGAAATGTTTCTTACATATATGAAATTCAAGCTAGACTTTGTATATCATTTCACAGCAATTGACTGCTTAATAAGAAATTGTATCTGTTCCATGTATTTTCTACAGACTTAAGATCTGGCAGGCTATTAGTATATATTTACCTTTTTTCAAGTCAATTGATCCTCTTTGAGCAGTTCTTGTTATACTTTAAAAATAAAATAAAAATATTCATTGTCATGATGGCATACTATCTGCAAAACAGTGAAACCAGAATAATTAAAGAGTTGGAACAAATCTCATATGAGGAAAGGTTGCAGTCCTTGGGCCTTATTTGCTTAGAAAAAAATAGCAAATGGGGGGACATGATAGAGCTGTATAAAATTATGCATGTTGGATAAAGAAAGTGGGTAGGAACATAATTGCACTCATGCCTTCCTTATGGGCTTCCCGTAGGCATCTGGTTGGTCACTGTAGGAACAACATGCTAGACTAGATAGGCTCTTGGTCTGTTCCAGCACAGCTCTTCTTATGTTCTTAGTATCTGAAAAAGCAATGTAAAACCTGTATTACAAGTGGAGGAAGTGATACTTGACAATAATTATTTTAACAGTTTCACATTGGAGGTTTTAGAATAGCAATATGATACCATAGATGACATGTTGTGTTAGGTATTAATATTTTTTTGTAAGTATATTTCAAAATGATAAATTACTTTCTTAAAAATAAAGTTGGATATAGTGGTAATAAGCCCTAATCAAATGTGCCTTATTGTATATATTCAGGAGCTCCATTGAAACCTGCTTTTTACAAACACATGCACCTGAATTTTTAAAAGCTGCCACTGATGCCATACAGAACTGCTACTCAGACACCCAGAATGTGGAGTGGGGGATGTGGTGTGGGGGATGTTGCACTAGCATCTCAAATATGAGCCATCATCATTAATATTTATAAGAATTATGCTTTCCATTTGCCTGATGTTTTGTGTCACATGAAATGTCACTTTTCTTGTAGAATGATGGCTCGAAGAAAAACTCTCATAGAAATGACAGTGATGAGGAATTGCATGCTTATAAAAGGGATGAACCTGATCGATCTATAATGATGTTCAAGCCAATGGTGTCAGATCCAATTCATATACACAGAAAGTCACCCCTTCCAAGACCCAGGAAAATTGGTTCAGTGGAAGTAAGTTTTGCTATCCCAGTGCTTATCTATGGTAGAAACAGGTTCCAATATGGGGATATAAATTTTCATACTCAATTCTTTTTTATTGCATGGCAAAATATATAGTAGTAGGACTTTAACAGTGCTTCAAACATTTCTATAAATTAATAACCAAAAGTTAACAAGTTTCAGAGGAGTTTGGATGAATAAGGTCCAAAATGCCCCCTCAGGCTGACTAACCTACATTGCTTGCATACCCAGTCTCACAAGATGTACTCTACAAAAAATAAAGCAACTGTATGCATTTTCCCTTTGTGGGAATGCTAGTGTTTATCTTTTGCCTAATTGATGTTGGTGGTACACACTGAAAGGTAAGAAAGTGTATTAGCAATGTCAAAGCAGCATGTTTTTTCATGAAATCTTAAATTCAGATGTTCTGACTCTGAGGATAGGAGGAAATCTGTTATACTTCACAACAGATGAGCAGACACCCTTGTTGCTTTTTTATCAGTATTTTCCAGTGATAGTAAAACATTACAAATAATAATATGTGACATTCTGACCTGGTTTGCACATATTTATTTTATTTATTTATTTATTACATTTGTATACCGCCCCATAGCCGAAGCTCTCTGGGCGGTTTACATAGGATATCAGCAACCCCTAGTTAGCCATGGCCACACCAGAGGAACAAGCTGCCTCTTGTGTGCTCATCACTTTCACTTTACATCTGGTTTGGAAACAACCCTGGAACACCGTTCTAGGATTGTTGCCATGACATGTGTGAAGGCAGCACTCTATGGCTGAATTTGGACAACACATTAAGCAACTGAGGGGAGGGGGGAACAATAGTCAGTTGTGTTGCTTATTGTGTTGTGTGGAGGGTAACACGCCGCTCACAAACTACTACTACTTATTATTATTATTATTATTATTATTATTTACACTTATAGACCGCCCCATACCCGAAGCTCTCTGGGCAGTTTACAAAAATTAAAAAGATTGAGCATTAAAAAGACAATATACAAAATTTAAAACCATAAACTTAAAACAGCTGTCATTAAAATACTTTAAAACATTTTAACCGATAAGCTATTCCGCCCAAATAAGCAACTGAGAGAAACAACTGGCTTGCAAGTTGTTTAGCTCAAAGTCAGTTGTTTAAAGTGTTGTGTGGAGGGGTGAATGTGTTAATGGTGTGTTGTGAGTGGGTTAAAACACAAGCCCATAGAGGCAGGCGGCAAGAGCGACCAAAGCGGTGGCTGCCACTATGCTACAACTGGCGCAACTTGCAGAGGCTGCTGGGATAGAACTGGGAGGACAGAGGGAGGAGGGAGGGTGGGGAGAGGGACGGGGGCTGTGTCAGTTAAATACCGGGTTGACTATGGCTCAGTTCGGACGACACATTAGGCAACGGAGGAGGGGGGGAACAATAATCAGTTGTGTTGCTTATTGTGTTGTTTGGAGGGCAACACACAACGCACACACAACTGACAGTATGTTAATCAGGCACTTTAAACAACAGAGCAAAACTACGGGCTTGCACGTTGTTTAGCCCGAAGCCCGGTTGTTTAAAGTGTCATCCGAATTCTGCTCCCCCTCTCTCCGTGGACTATTCCATTTCGGAATAGAGTTCTGCTGCCTAGAGCACCCAACCCCGCCCCCCCGCCCCCGGCCGCTCTATGCAGCCGGCAGAACTCACGGTGCATGCTGGGATACGGCTGGGGGACACACTGAGGAGAGGCTGCAACCAAAATGGACGCCGCAAGTTCCTAGCAGCCGGGGCGTTTGCCAGTTCCAAGCAGCGCTGGCTGCAGCATGTCTTCTGTGGAGCTCCTCCTGCCTAACGCATGGTCAGTACGTTATTTACCCCTCCGTTGCTTAATATGTCGTACGAACTGAGCCTATTAGTCCACTCAACGCCAGCCCCAACCACCCACAGTTGTGTAGGAATATGTTGTGTGGGGAGTACCCACAAAATAACCAACTGTGAGTTGGCTACTCAACCCACCATTGACTAATGTGTTGTCCGAATGCAGCCAATGTTGTTTAGAGTTAAACAGCCAACAACAAACCATAGGTTAAAATTCTGGGTTGTTTATCCCGAAACAACCCACAGTGCTGGGTTTACACATCACAACAAAAACAGGGGCATTCCTAGATTGTTTAGCAAGCAGGAGTAAGCAGGAGCCAGCATGCTCACTCGCTCCCACATATTCATAAAAATCCCATGGTTTGTTAACCATGGGTTGTTTGATCGTGCAGACTGGGTCTCTGTGTGCCTTTTTCTTACATTTTTATTTGGGGATGGAATAAGACTATGCTAAAATACAAAGAATTCAAATAGTTTGGCAATTTGTTATCACTGAATGAGATATATGCTATTATTTCGTTGTCTTGATCTATAAAATATATGCTAAGGCTAGGATGTTAAAAAGCAACTTTAAGTGTGTCTAAGTGCATACACATATGTATTCATTTATTTATTTAAAACGTTTCTTGGCACTCTTTCAGGGCAGAAGTCCTCACAAGGTGGCTTGCAACAATAAAATACATAAAAACAGTTAAATATTAAAAGCAATAAAAACAAACACAATAAAATAGCAATTGAAAACAATAAAACCAGCAAGAACAACAATAGCAATCACAGTATCTAATTACATTTTTAAAAATTTCTTTACTTTGAAGCAAGGACCCGCATGTTACATCTCAAATTGCTTAAAATTCCCCTCAGTTTCAAAAGTGGTTTGCTGCGTGCTATGCAGAGCCAACTATGAAGTACAAAACCTCCTTGGATGTGCAGAATTAATTGTGTACTCATTTGGATCTTGGCCTAAGTGTACTAAGATTTACCTGTTGCTGTTGTTGCTGAAATGGAAGAAACTGAACCCTCAAAACAATTCTGCAATGTTTTGAAAGTTAGGTTTCTTGCCTTTTGATTTGAGCCCAGCAGAGGTAGATTGAAGGTGCAAACAAATGGATAGCGACAGCTTTGACTGCTGGACTCCAGGGCCTGTTGGTGTTGGCTGTGTGGAAGCTCATTTTTGCTGCTCCCTTGTTCATCTATCTTAGTGCCAGATGGACTTGTGGGTGGGAGTAGCATGGGCAGACCTAATAAAAGACTCTGGACACATTTGTACAACACAATAGTCAATGGTGGGTTAATAGTAAACCCCATGGTTGATTATCTAGGAGGTACTCCCCACACGACATGATAATAATCAACTGTGAGTTAACTGTTAACCAACTGTGCATTCACTAGCTCATCCCACATCCACCCCTTCCCCCTCTCTGTCCTCCCACGAAATAGCAGCACTGGTTCCCTCTTGCGTTCTCTGTCTCTGCGCTACAGCTCTTAAAAGCCCGGCAAAGAGAGAGATCACTATGGGGAGCTGGAGAAGTACCCTGTTTCTTCTGTGGTGCCAGGCATGGGGAAGGGTTGGAGGGGTTGCCCACACCCATTTTGACCCTGTCCCCATGCCTGGCACCCCCACTTCCTCAGAAGAAATTGGGCGCAACTCAGAAGAAACAAGGTGGGTGGAAGGAAGGATTTTAAAGACCCACTTTGCAGCAGAATCCCCCTTCATGCCAGGGTGTGGGGACACACACAAGGGTCTTCCCACTGGGGCAACCCTTTCATCCCCCACCCCACACTTCATTACCTTCAAAGAAGCCATGTCCCTTGGATTGGGGAGGGGGGAGAAATGATTTCTCCTGCAGCTTGACTTTTAAACATTAAGCCGCAGAAGACATCCTTTTCCAGATATGTAGAATAAAGCTTCCTGGGAGGTAGGGAGGAGTGGGACAGGGGAGGAAAGGGGTGCCCCAGTGGAAAGACCCCTTGGGTGTCTCCCCACATCATGAAGAGGGATCCAGCCTTTTTAAAAAAGAATCCTTATAAGCCCATTTACCCAAATGGGTTTATAAGGGGTTGTTTTCACACCCACCCCAATTTTTTGGATGGGGAAGCTTCATAGAGGGCCAAGGGATCTCTACGAAGATCAATCCCGTCAACACCCCTTGGCGTTCTATGAAGCTTCCCCATCTGGAAAATCGGTGTGTGTATGAAAATGACCCCCTTGCCAAGGACTGGTGGTCCCCCACAGTCCTTGGTAGGGGCATCATTTTCATGCCATCCCCTGATTTCCTGCCTTTTTGTTTTCCTTATAAGCCCATTTGCACAGATGGGCTTATAAAAACAAAACAAAAAGCAGGAAATGGGGAGGTGCGAAAATGCCCCCCCCCCCGAACAAGAATTGGTGGCCCTCCACAGTCCTTGGCAGGGGGGGTCATTTTAACCCACAAGGATTTCCTGCTTTTTTATTGATTTTGAATACCATTTCCCCATGTGCACAAATTTATGCACCCTACCTGGGCTTCCACACAGGGCTAGAATGGACAAGTTTCATAAGACGCAAGAGTTGCAATGACTCATGGAGTGGATTGTACATGCTATTAAACTGCCCTACGAGTTGAAGGGCTTGCAACTCGTTGGTCCGGTAACAGCTAAGTCGATGCGCAGTGCATCGACGTTGGCATCTTTAGGCAGGAGATTGTCAATCCCGGATTTATGTAAGGCAACTATATGGTATAAGTCCTTTAACTTCATTACATGCTACCACTTGGTTGTTTGTACCAGGACAAACTGCAATTTGGGGCAAGCAATTTCTTTGTCTTTGATATACACATCAATTTCTTTGATCTACACCTACCCTCCACCAGGATTTGTGCTTGTTAATCGCCCATATGTGTGATTTATGCGCATGGGGAAAATTACAGGGAAGTGCCGACAAGGTCCCAGTCCCATTTTTGTGCAAAAACAGGACTGGTAATATATATAAATAAGTGGGGGACGCGACCTGATCGCAATTGCAGTCGGAGCCAGGAAGGGGAAGTAAGGGCAGTGGCTTGGCCGTGCTTGCAAATGGCAATGGTGCCCTGCTGCTTTTGCTTCACAACCCTGTAGGAATACAAAATAGTCAAAGGTGCCCGCCACATGACACATTAGTCAACTCTGTGCAGCGTTGGTTAATTGTGTTGGTTATTTTGGCCAAATAACCAACCATGGTGTGAAAATGTCCCGGCTGATGACACAGTAACAAACCATTGACTATTTAACCCACCACTGCTTATTTAATTCGCTGTTTGTTATCATGTCATCCGAACGTAGTCTCTCTGTGGTCCACCCCAACCCCTTAAAGAAGGTCTCAGCAGTGCTCATGTTTGTGCTTCCTTCCTTCCCTCCCACCCTTATGTTAAATATTTACCTCTGCTTAGTACACTTCCAGTCTTGCTATAGCAGTTACCAATATATGGGTGCCAGGAACACATTTTACTTATCTGGTATTATGAGATTAGGATTTTTTTCTTCCTAATAGTGAAACGTGAGGAATTATCCTTCTTTTGTTCGCTAATGCTCTGTATTGTTACTATTAGTTTGGCACTTGGTTGTAAGGCAGGGACCATAGTCAAGGGGCTTATGGGATTAATTTTCCTCTTTCATCATAATGGGAAGTCTACTTAACGGGTCTTTGGGGGTCAAGGTTCATGGACCAGCTCACTACTGGTCACTGGAATGATAATGGCACTTCCTAGTGGCTGGATTCTGGAGGCCACATGTAGTTCTGTCATTTTAAGTCAGGCCACTTTTCACCAAGCAAGTGGCCTGATGGTAAATGAGTGCCAGAGTTCTTAATGTTTTAATGATGTGTTTCTCTTGTTTTTAAATTTTTTAACTTTGTTATGTTTGTATTTGCATTGTGTTCCCCGCCTCGATCCGTAGGGAGAGGTGGGTTATATAATAATAATAATAATAATAATAATAATAATAATAATAATAATTAGTGCCTGCCTTGCATTGTAGTTCATGGAAGCTATAGCTGATAATGTTATGGCCTGTTTAAACTAGGTTCTATGATAATTTCCTTCTTCTCCTCTCCCCCCCCCCCCGGTTTCCCACTGTGGTCATAAGCTTGGGTTACTGATCATGAAAGTCTTTGTCAGAGATAAGTTTATATATATATATATATATATATATATATATATATATATATATTTCTATAGTAGAACAAAAATATTTTTTTAAAAAACTTCAGAAGCTTACAGTTTTTAATGAGAAGATAACAGGTATAGTTTGAAAATTGTCCTAAAAATGTTTGTTTTTCAAGGAAGCAAAACATTCATGTATAGCAGTAGTATAAATATCCTTTGTAGTTTTTCTCTTGTTCTTTTTAATGTTACTTTCTCCATATTGATACTTACCCTGTTTTATTTTATTGATTTTATTAGTTTGAAACTTGAGTATGGGAAGGTCTACAAGTCATAGCTCAATTTTAACAATATTTTTGTTTCTTCTTAAGACTGCATATTAATTTAAAGGAATATTGTCAGATTCTTTTTAGCTCAATTTAAAATTTTCCTACTTTAATAAAATGCTATTTAAAAGTGAGGCTAATTATTATTAAGTTAACTACAAAGTGATATGAAATAGAAGGAAATCCATTGAATTAAAACTGAACAAAAAACAAAGAACTTAATCTCAAAGATTCATATATATCTAAATACGCATTAAACACAAATCTGCCTGTAATTTTGTTTTGATTTACTCCTGCCCTTGTTCCTTGTGTTTTTTTGATTTTGGCATCAGCTATCCATCAATACTTTAAGGAATTGCAGTTCTTTCCAAATGGTAGACTTGGTGTGCAAGTCTGTTGCTAGTGTTTGGTTTGCTCCATCTAGCTGGTTCTAGAATTTAGGAAGGAGGTATGATGTTTGAGCAGAGGATAGATGTGGCATGTGGAAGTAGAATAAAGATTAAATTTCACTTGTATGTCCTTTATTAGAAACGTTGAGCCATTTCTTTAAAGTTAAGAAATCCTTGTTATTCTTATGAGAGATCAGTTATATAATTTCCAAACAATTGTTTACTTTTTGAAATAAGTGTGCTGCATTAATAGTGAAGGAAAATGCAGCAAGAGAGGAAGAGAAGTATAATTCCCGTGTAGTTTTAAAAATTTGTACTCATTCTGTAAACTTGCCATTGGTACTGCTAAAGTGGCTTTTGTGAAAACAGTAGCTGAGTAGTAGCAGTTTTGCTGTATGATTTTCTCATGGGAAACTTTACTCATTGCAGCTTAATATTGGTAGAGCTATTTAGAAAAGGGTGCAAACAAAACTGTATTTTATTTTCTTATAATTTGGCTATGAATCTAACGTTGCATGCTTTGCTGTTTTTTTGCCCCCTTTCTCACTTCCAGGAAGAGAGCCCCCTGAGTGTGTCTAGCCCAGAGTGTATTGGTACCTGGCTGCATTACACCAGTGGTGTGGGTACTGGGCGTCGAAGACGCAGATCAGGGGAACAAATCACTTCTTCCCCTGTCTCCCCTAAATCATTGGCATTCACATCCAGTATTTTTGGCTCATGGCAACAGGTTTTTAAACTTTACTTCATTAAACATTACTATGCATTCCAAGCAGGAACCAACTGTCTTTAAGGACATCTAATCCCTTGTTTTGGATTTTGTTCAAAGTAAATTATTTCACCTGTCATAAAAATGTGATTTTTAAAAATACTAGTTACTTTCAAGAATGCTTCGGGGGGGAAAAAAGCAAGTGCATGATTTTTTTTTCCTACACAATTTTTACTGAATGTATTTATTGTTTGAATTTTGAATTGATTTATTTTCAGCACTGTAGAGATGAAAATAGGAAATTCCCTAAAGAAACAGATAGCAGCTTTGGCTTAGCTGTCCTTTAAGACTTTTTTTTTCTTAAAAACAAAACAAAAACAGCATTGAGTAATTTGGTAGTAGGTACATTTAAAATGTTTCTCTAATAAATGAAACAAAATGCCATTTGAAATAATTGAATTGGGGTCCAATATTACTATTCCACAATCAGGCTTCACATAGATTGTATTTTTGCTGGCCTATTAACTGTGCAGGGAAAAAATGATTAGTACTAATCATTATTTTCTCCACTCCTTAATTGGAGGTATTCTTTTTCCTCTCTCTTTGGAAAGACAGTACTTCATCCATTGTAATGCATAATATTCTGAAATCTGAAGTATTGAGAATATTTAGTAAAATTCCATACACACACACACACAAAATAATCACAATACTTATAAATTAAATCAATCCTATTTATAGTAAACAATGGATGATGTCCTATAATCGGATATCCTTTCTTCTTTTCAAAAGAATGTATTGTTTCCATTTTCTCTTGGACCTATCAAGAGCTTGGATATAGAAAAAGAGTTTTAGGTTAAAGGCTGTGAATATCAGAAGTTTACCCTTATAGAGCCTGTGCATGGATCAGTGACTGTAAGGTGACCTCATCAGCCGTTCTGTGTTTCCTTTTTTTTTTCTCCCTTCCAATACAGGCGCAGTTTAGGAGTGTTCATTTGGTAAACCAAAATGACACAGTTGTCTGTGTTTTCATATCTTTCTTGGTGTCTGTCCTGTATTTGTCATGAATGCCTGCTTGCACCACTTCATTGCAAGGATCTCATAAGTGAAATGGACTTCCTTCAGCAATATTGCATGATCTTCCATATTATTTTGGTATTTCTATTAACACGTCATATGGCTTATTAATACTTGTCTGTCTTAAACAGGCTGCTGTTTCAAGCTTGATGGACTCTACAAGCCCATTAGTCTATTTTTGTCATTATTTATCTGTTTCCCATGTCCAGGTTCCATCAGAAAGTAACAGTCACTTTCGACCACCAAGAACTATTGTAGAGCAAAAGACAAGTACTATAGGTACGTATATACTTTTAAAGTTCTGTTCCTTTAAAGTAGACATTCCAAGTTCTCTGTGGTCTGCCAATAACCTTGTTGATCTTTTAAAAGTCAGCAGTGATGTTGGGATAATGCATCACAGGAATTTTAATAAAAAATAGTAATTGGGCCATTGAAAATAGAATGTCTGTTGTCATTATTGGCATGATTTTTCCACTTGAACAAAAGCTGTATTCTTATTTTGACAAGTTAATAAAGACCATTTTAGGATGTTTCATCTCCAGGCTTTTTGGGTTTTGCTCCTTCATGGGCTAGAAGCAGTTGAAGAGATACTCCTAGGAATCAAAACATCTTTACTTTTTCACTTTTCTGTCTTCTTCATTGGAAAAACAGCAACAAAGTAAAGTTCTTTGCACTACCCCAAATTCCATTAACTACAGCTTTCAGTGTACAGACTCAGATATTGTATCTGCTTCATTACAAGCCTCACATATTTTAATTTAATCATCGTTTTCAAATTAGTACTGTGATACTTTTATTATAATGTATTGTTTTATTTATTTATTGAAAATAAATAAATTTTTACCCCATTCTTCAGCTGAAAAGTCTATTGGAGGACTTACAGTGAGATCAGTAACTGTCAGTAAGTCTAATCACACAGGTTTACAATCTAAAAGACATTTAACAAAAGGGAAAAGGGATGGTGAGGGAAGAGTGGGGGAGCACACTCAAGATCCAGTTCTTAATGTTACGAAGTTCATTAAATGGAAACAGTTGAAGGAGAGGAGGAGCCTGATGGAGCCATTCTTTCAGCAGAGCTGGTGGAGAGTCCCAGGAGTCCCATTTCTCTCTCTACAGCAGCCTGATGGAATATATTACATTCAGTAGTGTACACTACTAGTTTTTTTGTGCTCTTAAATGTAAATGTACCCATTTCAGGTATTGCTTTCAGATAATATTAAACAAAAAAATACACAACATTAAATATAGTTAAGTTAAATGTCTACATTTGTCTACTAGATTCTGTACTCCTTTAGTATATGTGATCTTTATTTGGTATTTCAAGTATCAAAAGTTTCCCTAACAAAATGCATACATCAGGTGCTCTTGATTACTGGAGTTAATTTTCCTAACATTCTTAAATAATTATACAGTCCTGCTCTTTGTAATATGTTACATCATGTTTAATAAAAAAAAACCTGATATATTTGTGTGCATAAGTAAAGGTATTTCTTTAGTTCCATAGCTTTTGCCACAGATCAGGCACTTATTGGCTGTGTTTCATCAGATGTGCTAGTAATGTTTTCTTCGCTGTTTGGTCATCGGTGGGAATGACAGAAATTTTGAATCTGTGGTTTAGGTTAGAAAGCAAACAGCCCAGGTTTCAAAGGGCAAAGATAGGAAAGCTCTCTTGAGCAAGTGGAGTTGTGGTTAACTAATATCAATAGGGAATTAGAAGAAGTTGCACCTAAAATAGCTTTCTTCTCAGGTTTTTAAATGTAAATTAGAATGTGCACATATAGTATTATGTAGAATATACCAATCATGTAATATTTTATGTTAAGAATTCTTTTTTACAAATAAGAATTTGATTATTGTATAGTAAAAGTAAACATTTCAGTGTGTGCTTTTAATCAGCATTAACTTTAAGGCAAATTTCACCCTAAAATATCTTTCAAAAAATTGTGGAATTGCCTAAAGTTATACCTGTCAAAATCAAACCATTGTGACAAGTTTGAGTTTTTTGCTATAGGTCTATTTTCTAGTAATGTGAAATTAATATGTTCCAGTATAAATTTAGATACTAGGCATATTTCATGGGATACATCTACAAAAGCCACAAGTAGAACTTGTGCAAATCATCTTGATCATATCCCATCAATATCAATACATTTTGCATACAAAATGGGATTTAATGCCATTTCCAGAGTTTAGTATTAATTTTTCAAGATTCAATTACAAATTTAAAATATTTAATCTTGTCTTTCACCCTTCCCTGTCTCTTTTTATCTTACATTGTCCCCATCTGGCAACTTTAAAGTCCACCTTCTTTTTCATATAATTAGTAAAGGGACTTGTGAACAATAAAAGCACGATAAATTATGGTAGTTGAATCCTACAAGTACTACTGAGACATTACAAGCATATTGTAAACCTGTCTAAGGCAATGCCAGAAACTGCCTTTTGTGTGGTAAGGCTGATATGCTTGCATGCTGCATGCATCCCCAATGTGAATGGAAGAACACCTGGTTGCTGTATGTATTTTCTCTAACTCCCATCAGGGTCTCACTGTGCGAGCCTGTTTAGCACCTCTGTGCTCGGGGGTTCTTCAAGTGCACCTAACCTACAGGATTATGCTCGTACTCATCGTAAAAAGCTGACTTCTTCCGGCTGCATAGATGGTATGTGCACACTTTCGCACATGCACTTACACACACCCATTCATGCACACATCAAACATGGAAAGAAAAGTCCTAGGCCTGTTGACTAAATAAAAGCCTAGATTGCTATTCACTAGTATTAATTGTAGGTGATTTTGTTGTCTGTTTCTCAAAACTTGGTTTATTTATTTTATGATTATTTGTTTACTTTATTTATTTATTTATTGAACGCCTCCTAAAATAAATTTCTCTTGGCGTTTTACAAAAATATAATAAAATTAAGATTGTAATAAAAACAATATAAAGCTAATAAATGTGCCAACTGAATTTAATGGTTGAGTTTAATGGCACAGATATTTTTGTTTGTCCCTACTGTAACACGCATCATATAGATACAAAGTTCAGCCTATACAAAATTCTAGCATTTGAAAAAATATAACTTACTGTTTAAACCTGTGTATTTTGGTAACAGTTTCATTAAAATGGATGGAAATATTTCATGAGAACCAGAAAATTAAAGGAGAGATATGTAATATTTGTAAAGTACTAAAAAGAGGTCTTTTTTTGTGAGTGTAAAAGTACTAGGGGCTTCAGATAATGAATAAAGTAGGAACGTCAGCACCAGATTTCCACTGCTGTTGCAATGCTTGTTAACATTCTTGAGGATAAAGAACATGTAACTTTTCTCCTAATAGTACTTCAATTATATTAAATTCTATCCGTGTATAGCTTTGTATGCCAGAATCACAAATTCACCATGCTTTACACTCCATTAAACATCTAGTAGTATCAACAAGCAAAGTTTATTTCTTTTAAAATCTGTTTTGGCCTATGCACTTTTCCCAATCCCTTCTGCATGTCACTTAATTCTAATCTCCTCTTCATTTTCCCACCCATTTCTGTTCTTTCTTAAAATGTCCCTCTTTTGGTAGCTGTTTTGAATTTCAGGTACCTGTTTTTCTCTTTCTCAGACACCACACGTGGTTCTGCTGTTAAAAGATTTTCTATCTCATTTGCTCGACACCCAACCAATGGTATGTTTTGCTTTTATTTTAAAAAAAACAATATTCCCTTGCTTCATCCCTTCCAAAACATGGGGTGTATAGTATTGTCCACCATCATCCTTCCTAATTCCAACTGATCGCAAGGCCATATGTTCAATTATTAGATATACTGATAGTTTGAATCCCTCTTCTCCCTTTTAATTTTTAATCTGTTTTTTTTAATTCACATATCCAAATCTTTTTGGGGGGGGAAATAAAATGAATTCCATGTCTAATTATACACATTCTCCCTAATGACTCAAGGAATGACCATGTCTAGTGTATGTTTTAAAAAAAACCTTTCTGATCTTAAACACCTCCTAGTTCTTCCTTCATAATACTCTTTTCCTTCCTGCTGTGTTGGATATCTTTGTCCTGAACCTTTGGAACTCAGCATGGGAACCGCCTTGCTAAATGAGGCCAAAGGTCCATCTACTCTAGTACTCTGTTCCCAACAGCAACCACCAGATGGCACTGGGAAACTCGTAATTAAGATATGAAACTGATGGTCTCTGTTTGTCTTTGGACTCAGAGATACTGCCTTTGAATATGGAGACTCCACTTGTCTAGGACAGATAGTGATTGCTGATAGGCCTATCCTCTTCCAACTCCAGTTGTCATTCATAATGAAATCTTGAGTTTGCTGTCATATCCATGGAAGTGACACTAGACTTAAAATACACATTGATTGGAAAAAAACCAAGTTGCTTACATATCAGTGACCAAGTACACTACTTAACTGTATGTAAATTCCCCTCCCTTTGTGGAGGTACCTTCAATGCTTTATTTAATGAGTTGCCTATTGTTTTATTTTCTTTTTGAAATATCTGGATGAATTCAAACTATATTTTTGCTATTGTTGAAATTGGACATTGGGAATGATTTCCCCCCATACATATCAAACAATTTGCACAAGCCTTGCCACTTTCAGTGCAGGAACTGAGTTTGCCACTCCTCCAAGAAAATGCCACCCTCAATTTCTTCATCCTTATTCAAAATGTTTCCAGTACTATTCACTAATGGAATTCAGTGATAAGGTAGTGTGATGTCTTACTGAAGTTGCAGATCTGTGTTTAAACCCTCTGATACATCTGCTGCACAGAAAACACCATTAATGAAAACCTATAGTTTTATTATTAAGAATCTATAAATATTACTACGGCAATGCATAGTTACAAAGTTAAAAGCAGTTACGGCCTTGAAAAAGAGAAATGTGGACATTTATTCTAAAATTAAGTTTTCTAAAGAAAGAGAAGCTTGGCATATTAATGCAAAACAATTGAAAGTTGGGTCTGAGAGCTAAACATTACACATTTACATAATTAGGAGAATTCCTATTACATTGTCAGTAGCTGAGCACATTTTATCTACATTTTATGTGTTCAGCATTCTTTAATCTCAACTGTGTTAATACAGATTTCTCTGATCCATTTAATATGTTTCCTCACATCTTTTACAATTTACTGCATGCTTTATGTATAACTTTGAAGCCAAAATATACTCCCTGATATATTTGGGGTTGCTCTATCTGCTTTGAAAACATGGAGGAGAGGCATATTGTCTCTTCACCTTTAAATTGGGGCCTCGCCTTTTCTTTGCCTTCTGTAACTTTAATGATGCAAATTCTAACCCATTTCAGTCTTCCCCCTCCTTTCATCTTGAGTTCAAAGGACATGGTGAAACCAGTATCTACTGACAGTGCTTTACCTTATTTTCTGGGCCTCTATGCAGAACATCCAGACCTCTTTAGGTGCTGGTCCGTTTCCTCTGAGGAATTTCTAGGCTCCAGTGGTATGTCTTTATAGCTTTCAAATGTAAGACGGCAGGGTGGCTTTCTAAGTTGCTGCGCTAACCCTTTCATTGTCTTGCATTTTGAAGGAAACTGATACGTTGTAATAGAAGTCAGCTCACAATAGCAGATCTTCAAATGTTGGAAGGGATATTGTTCAATATGTACATAACTTCTTTTAAAAAGACATGACACAAATGAATAGGTTTGTAGTTTACATTTTCAGTCCAATCGAAATGGCCTACAAGCAAATGTTTTAGAGTATTTCTAATAACCCAATAATGAAAGAGCTAAAAGAAGGGCATGCGCGTAAGTGACAAGCTGGTTCTCATTGCCTAGGTAGACAGAGCTAAAAGAAGTAAGCAGAAATATTAATTATTAAGTTAAGTTCCATTTTAACTGTTTAAAAGGCTCTTTATTGAGCACTTTCTCTGAAGTAATGATGTCTAAGCATTAAAATAGACATGAACAAAAAAGAGAAGAAAGTAGCTTTCTTCTGAATTTCTTCTTGACATCATACAGACATGCACTCATACATATTTTTGGACTTTTCTCCAGTCAGGGAAAGCTGCAGTTCTTGTGGAATTTACTGTAATGCAAAGAAAGGGTTTGCGCTTGCCTGCATGTGTAGTGTTGTATTTTTAGAAGATTTATTGCCCTATATTAAATACAATTAATTTGAATCACACAGAGAAGCTTAGCTGCTATAATTAAACACGGTACCAAAATGTTCCTTGGCAAATTTTATTTTGCATATTAAATTTTATAGGGTTCCGTTTTTGCAAATATAAGGAGAGAAGAGAGATAACAAATAACATAAGTATTAGAATAACTGATAATAGATTATGGAAGTTCACTTTATACTGCATTTTTAAATGAACTTTGAATTAAAATCAGTAACAGTCTTCTGTCATGGAAATTAAGGTCTTTGAAGAAATTAGCAATTTAAGTAAAATATACAGTTTGTTTTTTCAAAATTGTAAGATTGAAGCTTTTGACAGCTCCCCATTAAAAACAGGGGCATATAAAGTTTATATGAATATATTTTTTATGAGGAACTGTCAAAATCAGTTCACCAAAGTGCTTTATGAAGCCTATATATGCATATCTTTTTAAAAACAATGTTAATTCAAGTGTGCATGGTTGGTTATGAAAATCAATATGCCTGAACTTATGTTGCCTAACACTGTTCTTTTTATCTATTGTGATTTGTCAGTAATGGTTGTAAAAGTAATGAAAGTGGGTATAAATAATATAAATGAAACATTCTATAAACTTGCATTTTGAAGATGTACCAAAGAGGATTGTCCTTCCTTTCCTCTTAGAAAATTGCACTTTAAAATCTTTCACAGTCACATTTCCATTTGAGCTGAAAGAGCGAGCTCTGGTGGCTATGGAAATAATTTTGGGATATATTGAAAGTTTAACTTAACTGCTCAAGTCTGTCTTATATTGAAGTTTATAAATTGGGAAGTGGGGGAACACCTAGAAGAATGATCATATAAGAATAAAATGGATCAGTAGGATTTCATTTGTGTAAGAGGCGCTAAAATTGCTGCCTTAGACCCATATTAAATATGCATGCTTTGTATTATGTATATGCAGAATCCTGAACTTAATATATTGTAAACTCTGACACCCTTTAGTCCAGCTCCATATTGCTTTAGTATCTGAAGTGGTAATTAAAGTGTTATGGTATGTTTGCATGTGTTTATATTCAAAATTTACTTGGATGGGAACCAAAGTCAGCTATGGGAATGCTTGGCCCCCTCTTTCTCACTGTAGATTTGTATGTGTCATGTACCCACCTATGCAAACTCCAGAAAGTTAAGCAACTTCTGGAGCTGCTTCAGATGCAGGGCAAAATATTGTAGTAGTGGCTGGGTTCACTCATCACGCTAACCCATGGTTGATAGCAAGCTACACTGCATAGGTGATCAGACAAACAAGCTACACATAGTAGTTTATTTCACACACACACACACTTGCCCCTCCTCCTCCTGTAGTTCTGCCCAGCCACGCAGATACCCCATCTTCATTTGTGGGGGGGAATAGAGATAGTTTAAGAGTGGCAGCTGTGTTTTTGCCCACACTTTCCAAGCAGCTCAGTAACCCACGCTGGCGCAACAGACAACACGCTAACCCATCATAGGTAAAATAATGTTTACTGCAAACTGGATTCTCAGAACAGCTTATTTGGGGCAAATAACCCACCATGGGGCGGGGGGGGGTGTAAACATCCCACAAACAGCACTCTAACCCATCATGGGTTGTTCTAGAAAATAACCCATCATGGATTAATGTGTTGTGTGAACCCAATCAGTAACAGAAATCAGGAGAGCTCCACTATGCTCTAAAGAGCTTATGTACACATGGCGCACACAAGTCTCTTTGTATTCTTGCCTTTATGCTTAATTTTATGAATTACTTCCTTGCCGGTCTAATAGCTTCCTTTTACGTTGGAAATCTGTGGTGTTTTTCCTTTCTTTTTCAGGCTTTGAATTGTATTCCATGGTGCCTTCAATCTGCCCTCTAGAAACTCTCCATAACTCCTTATCATTAAAGCAGGTGGATGAATTTCTTGCCTCCATTGCAGCCTCTACTTCATGTGAAAATTTTCCAGAGACATCTGCAGTTTCTCTTCGTAATTATCTTTGTTTTCTATTTTTCAGACTGTAAATCACTGCTGAGCATAGACAGTCAATTAAAATACCAGTCTTACTGTTTCTTAGTGTAGGATTGGTGTAGTATTAATCAGCCTCAAATTTAATCAAATATTTCCTCATTTCCCCGAAGAGTTGGTATATTACTACACCACCCACACTGCAGCTGCCTTCTCAGATGTACTTTAAGTATAAGAAAATGTAATTTAACTTAAATTGATCACATAATTTGATTATAACGCAATTGTTGGTCTTGTGTACTGTACACAACATTGTTATAATAACAAAGGTTGTTTGCCCAATTAGAAATGGGTAAGATCCAAAGAAGACGTGTCCAGTAGGCTCTCAATCCACACACCATATACTCAATTCCAGCCTTTGCTAGAACCTACTTTTATCCAGGAAAGCTTCAAATGCAGTTGCAGAGTGGAGAGATACTATTGGGAGTGAACGCCCTGCATGCACACAAGCACCCCCTTCTCCCAATGCACCTAAAGGTACACAAGTCCTCCCACGCACCTAGAGCACTTTATAGTCAGATTAGTCTGTTTTATTTAGAACAATGGCCAACGCTACAGTGCCGGTGGGGGGACCCTACTGAATAGATAGGATGGGGATCCCTGAATGGGGTAGGAAGGGGTTCAGGGGATCACTGAAAATTGGGTACAGACACTTTACACTCCTACATTACAATGTACCCACTCTTCCAAAACACCAGTGTTCAGAAAGTAATATGACCTTCCTTGATGTTTTATACAGACTACTACTGCAACATTTATAATATGAAGTTACTGGGTCAAGATAAGACAAAACAGCTTTATTTGCTTAACCCTTTTAGTTTCTCCATCATTTCTGGATGCCAGGTCAACAAGAAAAGATTCTTTAAATACATACACACCTGCTAAAATCCAACCAACAGCATTTGAAGATTTTTTGGGTCGGCGATCTGTGGAGAAATGTTCCTCAGGTAAGTAATGTTTGAAAAGACCAGAGTAGGTCAAATCTTTTCATGTCTGTATAATTATTAATAATTTCGTATGTGAGCGATACCATATAAATTGGCTTTAAGATTAGAAACATTTAAGAATATTTTGGTCTACTTGAATCTTTACATACCTGATTTTATTTCCTTGTTTTATCTGTGTCAAATATTTTATTAATTACTCTTGAATTATTCAAGCTGTATAAATATTTCTCCCTTATCAACTTTCACATTAAAAAGTGGCTGATAAGCAGCTCATATTTACATTGGTACTCCAGCTATGGCTGTGCACATGGGAAGAGAGAGGTTGACATATAGAAATGAAGTAATTAAGTGCTATCCATCAGGGAAAATGATTAATCTAGTAAACTCCCTCACAGAAGACCTGAGGCTCACACCAGTGGTTGAAAGGAGATGAAGAAACAAGTTGCCTTGCAGATCTTGGTTTAATATAATGTTCTCAGCCACAGATGAAATACTCTTGCATATAACTGCAAACTACACACACTTGCTGTTGCACACAAGCAGATGCCTTACTTACTACTTAACAAGTGAGCATCATTGTTCAGATTGCTTCCAATATCCTTTTTGGGTGTTGATAGGAAACCACATCTTAAAAATATGAAGCTGCTGTATTTTAAAAAATAAATTATATGCTGATATAAATTTAGAGGCAAAGAACCATTGAAAGTCACTTAGCCTTTGGCAAATCATAACTTAGGCTCTTGTGTTGGAAAAAACACTAAATATTCATAAATACATTGGGTACCAAACCTCTAGAACACAGGCTACAGATGACCTCAAGATCCCTTTATAGTGACACTCCTCAGGGACCCAGTGGGGGCAAAGCCCTCAAGTCCATGAGGCTGCAGCTGTATAGGTTAGAGCTCCCTTCATTTCATCCATTTTCACCAGGGCCTCCCTCCTTTAGACTGAGGATCTTCTAAAACCAATAACTCAAATGCAAGACCTTAAATAGAGGCCTAATCAGATTATACAAATGTTTCTCATTTGTAGCCGATTGTACTCAAGATACACCCACCTCCTCTTGAGCCATCTCTGCAGTCACAGTGGCCAGATGGTCTATTTCACTTAAGCCTTGGAATGCAGACACTTATTGTAGGGCAAATTTTGCCATAGTCACCCTTAAGGGGGCTTTCTTTAGTGAAGGATGCCCTAAAAGACATACTTGTAGAAATTATAGACAAAAAGAGAGCTATACCATCAACCCACAAAAAGGATGGCAAAAGGCCTGAAAAGTAAAGTCATCCTTTCAGCCCAGTAGAGGATTTTTGAGACAGGAGGACTTTGGGACTTTTAAACTAGCCTGGTCCTGTTCACCTCTAGACCTCCACTTCCACTTCCAAATCTGCAGCTGCTCAACCCTCAAAGAGAAGATGCTAGCGGTTTTGCTAGGATGGTGCCATGGCAGACATCTGTCATTTTGGCATACTTCTATCCTTTCAATCAGCTTGGGAGCTCTCCACAAGAGGAATGAGTTGTCCATACAATTCAAGAAGGCTATCAGATAGAGTTAATGCATAAGGTTTTTGGAATTAGGGTGAGGGCAACACATGAAATAAGTCCAAGAGCCATATGCAGCCCTAGGGCCACACGTTATCTGCCTCTGGCTTAAAGTTGGTATTGTCATAGCATACAACTCGTAATATCTCTCGTAGCCTTCACATTCTGTTGCTCATTCCATGTGATTTGCTGCCACATTCGCATCATTCTCCACCAATACAACACTACTGGAAATTTGCAGCCCAGCAACATAGGCCAATCCTAACACATTTACCTATCATTACAGGCTAGACAAATTCACCTCAGCAGAGTATAGTACAGAGCATAGTACTTCCCAAACAGAGTCAAAGACGAGGCCCACCGCTCAAAAGGAGGATAGCTAAGACACATCTCAATCCTTGGATGCCAGCCAGAGAATGGACTTTGGATACTTACAGTGTATGTCCATTCTGGATTGGTGAGATGGAGACATCAAACCTTGTTCCCTTCATGTGGCTGACATAAATTTCCCTTACCTGATTGGCCTGTTATTGCCTTGCCCTTAACAGGATCCTTTAGTCTGACCTCTCCTGGTCTCCTCCAGTATTCTATCTTAAATCGACCATTTATGAATGCTGAGGCAGAGCTGGAGTATCATCCCTACCTTCCTGGGCAATGAAAGGCAATAACCCAGTCATGGGATGCCTCCAACCCACCAACTCAGAATGGACTTTCACGTTAAGTATCCACCATTCCAGTTTGCTTTCAGGTTATACTGGGAATCAACTTCCCTAAGAACTATAAATATATCTAAAGCACAACTTTACAAACAGTTCTTATGAGTTGTGTTTGCTAGCATTATATGTTTTATGTAAGACGCAGTTGGCTTTCATAAGCATTAGTGATAAGAGTACTTAGACTGGAATGTTGGTATTCAAATTGTTTTGAAATATATCTGTGATGCAAAGCTCATATCCTGAAGTTAGGGGTGATTAGAAGAGATGGATAAGGCTTAACATTAACCACTCTGAGTTTATAGGATGATATAAATGTAAAAAGGGTTGAAAAATATTTATTTTCATACTACACAATAACTGAATCCATTTGAAAGTACTTCCCATCTTTTTAATTTTGAATTTAGTCAAATTTGAGAAAGATGTTATATTGCACAGGATCATGCCAAAGTTAAGTACTTCTAGTTGTATTGATTCCAGTGGGAGAGAAAACCCTGTGTTTAAATCTTGTCCCCTGAAAACAAAGGGAATTATAGTGTCGCAGGACCTTGTTTATAGCCATTTTTATACCCCAAAAGAAACAATCTTCTATTTTGCTTGTATGCAGGTTCCAGTGGTCCTTCACCTCCTGATGTTTGACTGCATCATAAAAAGCCAAAAAAAGGTTAAAACAACATTAGTGGTTAAACTCTCAGAATAAACGAAGCCGTTTGTGCAAAACTAGAAGGGATTGCCATTGCCATCTTCTACATTGTACATTTCTTTGTAAAAAAATAATAATGTTGGCTTTCAAAGGCTATTCATTTCTATCTATAAGAATGTGTTTTCCTGTATATAAAATTATTGCTGCAGTGCTTATATTGTATATATCCAGGTTAAAGGTGAATTCTTTGTTTCTAAACTAAGAAAAGCAAACAAGTTTTAAGGAACTTGCCATCTTTAACAGACAAACTGCACAAAGGTCTTTTCCGTCTTTTATTTTTGTCCTAAATATGCGCACAAACCAAAGCCAAAACAGCCTAACATATTGAGTTGTATTGCAAGAGCAGCTAGGAAGGCGACAGGAGGCAAACAGGAATGTAAAAAAGCACTACTTTTTTCCTGTCTGCAACAGGACTTTCAAAAGGCCAAGACAAGAAATATTTTTTTTTCATTAGAAAGGCACATTAACATGGCTACCTTCTTGAATGCTCATCCCTGAAAATAGAGCTCCATGGGTGATCCTTTCTCCTCTGTTATAAATGCATTCTATATTTGAACAACAGATGAAAAATACTTAAACCCTCAAATTTGGAAGAAACACACAAACTATAGAGACCATTACCCTAAAGATAATGGGTCAGATTACTTTGAGCCACCTAAATACAAATCTAATAACACTAGAAAGGTGTATTATAACAGGTTAAGTCAGTATGCAATAGTCGAAACAACTTTATCTTCCTTATAAACAGAAAAGATTCAGCACAACCTACTTCATTTTTTAAAAAATCCTGCAACAGCAGAACCAATGGTTTCACAGCAAGGCATTTTATTCCCAATTCTCAAGGTCCCAGCATATACCCTCCACTAGATTAAGGAATTCACTCTCAGTTATGGTCTGTGCCACTTCTCTTCTCCCTCAGCAGCAACTATGATGGGGAACAAGACTTTAGTCTTGACCCTACTTCATGCATACATGCTTACATTGGGTGGAATCAGGTGTGGGATTTAGGTTTTGTGCCAGAACCGACTCCCCTCCCCTTAAATATGGTTCCTGCAAACATCACTTGCTCCCCACTGCTTTGAGGAGGCTGTAGGAAGGCGCATTATAGCACTTTTAGTTCTAATGCAGTGAAATATCTATTGTCCAAAGTTCATTCATTCATGTGTTAAGAGTTAATTATTAATATCCTGCCCTAAACAGACACCTGGCACACTCAGTCTTAGCCTGGGAACATCTTTTATTTAAATACATTTCCAAAGAGAACTGCTTTTTTGCTATTTAGTATTTTTTTCTGTTTGGATGTAGGTGTGCTGGGGTCAGTTATGAATAGTATGTCTTTGAATTTCCATGCTCTTTTTATGTTTACAGCAGACCTTTAATATTCAAATATAGTTTGATTGTTAATATCTGTGCTTTAAATATATGGGCTCCTGTCCTAAAGTTATTCCGTTTACATTCTTCCTAAAGTTCTTCTGTTTTATTGGGGGTGGGGAAATGGCTTTCTTCACAGGTTTCTGCAGAATAAGAGTAGACTACATGCGGATAACAGGTTTTATAAAAGCGGAAACAGCTGGTCTGTTAAAATTCCATGCTAGTAACTTTATCTGTCTGCAGATAATATTTCTTGCCATGCTTTCAAATTAAAAGAAGTTGCAGCATTACCAAATCTATATAATTACTCTCTCATCACTGAATACTTGGGCATAAATCCATACTGCTAATGTCCCTATCATTGTCCTTTTAATCTCTACTCTTAGCAGACAATGGTTAAAGACAATTATATGATTTTATTTCTGCTATAAAAATCTTGAGAAGTTCAAATTGTGCTTTTAAAAAAGTATTCAGGTTTGTCAATCAACATTCTGGGCAGTATCTAAGTCGAAAGTAGCATTAATGTAAATTCCATTGCAATAGCATAAGCGACCTCTAGCGCAATGTAATTTACATTAATGCTACTTTCGACTTGGATACTGTCCCTAGGTATCAGTAGTCCTATGACTTCTCTTGTGGTCTGATGAATTATTGAATGCTTATTAGTATATTTATAATAATTACAGTAACTAATAATTACAGTAACTAATATCAATGTGACTCTCATGAACAGCAATATTTTCCTGTTAAATCACAGGGAGCCTAGCTTCAATACAATTGTTAAGAATAAAGTTCTTATTTTCATCCAGCAATTCTCCATGAAGGTGTAATTGCTTATTAAACTTGCCATGACATTGCTGTGCATATGAGAAATTATTATCTTCTGTTTAAGACACCAAATGTATAATGGGTTCGCAACTTCTCATTGCAAACTTTTCATTTTCTATAATGTAAATTTATAATATGGACAACGTTTGACTTGCTCACCTCTGAATGTACATGTCATGTTTACTGTTTTTCTATAAGAAAATGTTACAATTTATGTGTGCATATCATTCCAGTCAACCAAAGCTTTGGCATAAAAAATTATGCGCTCTTAAATAAAAGAGAGTCAACAACAATACATAGCATTTGTTCTTCTTGCTCTCTAATAGAGAACTAACCTATAGGCCTAATCCACAGCATGCAGGATATAGCACTATGAAAGCAGTATATAAGAGGCAGGAGCCACACTACTGCTTTATAGCAGTATTGACGTGCACTGACAACTGTTGGGGCCCATAGACACATACCATATACTGTTTTCCTACCACTTTCAGAGTGCTATATCCTTCTTGGTCTCACTTTATTTTCCTGTTCTATATTGCAAAAATTAATACAATAAAACATCTCCCTTAACTTTATAAGAAATTACGGTGTCCTATATTGGAAAACACTTAGCCCAGACACATATTTTTCATGAGAATTAAGTGAATGTGAAAAAAATATACATTCATCAAGACGACACCAGAGCTTGCAGTTACGTTGTTTTAAGTGTAACTTTCAGGATAGGCTCTTAACACAAATACAGCCATGAAGAAATACCAGGAAAGCATCAAACCATCCAAAACTTTTTAATACATGTGGGTTATCATTGCATCCAAGCACATTTCATAAAGAATGCTGATTTTTAAAAAATAAATATTTGTAATGACATTAAAATTTTAAGAAGATAGCTCAAATGTAAATAAGAAATGGGATGTGTTTCAGATTAGACATCTTGGATAGAAGTATCCATAACAAGTACCTCATGAAATCACCACTGATGTGTTTTTTTCTAGTAATAAAATGGCAATATGATATTTGTACTGTGTGTTTAACGAAAAAGTCTGATTTGTTTATTTAGTATTACTGGAAGCATTTTTCATCTATGGCAATTTACACTTTTTTCTACATTCACATAGAATGATTCATGCCACACTTTATGTTCATTATGATTTTAAATCACATGTTGATAGGTTCTGATCTCCTGTACTTTTTGTGTAGACATTTGAAATGTTTCTATTACATGCTTAAACATTTAGGGCATAATCCTATGAAAACAATTGGCAGCCTCTGAACTCAGAAGCTGCTGAATATCCATTGCAGGGTGGCTGCAGCATGGAGGTGATCGTCATCTCCGCACTCCAGCTGCCTTACATTTTAGCTAGACAGGTGATTTTGCCTGTCTAACAGGTTTCAGGGAGAGGGAGGAAAGGAGACTGGGGATGGCTCATAGCCCCATGTCTGTGGTCTCCTCCCCTCTCCACCCCCGGGAATGCCTCCTTTTCCCCATCTCTGCACTACATTTTGCAAGGTAGGAGAGGTAGCCACCACGGTTCTCTCTGCACTGGCTATGAGAGGGGAGGGCAGAGTGTGTGGTTTCCTGGCTTACAGCTTGGAGCCCTGCCTACAAGCTTGGAGCCAGAAAACTAAATAATCCTATGTCCTCCCCAGTTGCTATCTAGGGGACATAGGATTGCTCCTTCCAGTAATAAAGGCTGCAATCTTGCATCCAATTACCTGGGAAAATGCTCCGTTGAATGCAATGACACTTCTGAGTGGACATATGAAGGAACAGAACTGTCTCCCAATGTTGTATTTAATTTTGTTCTTCATGGTCTCTGCATCACACATTATGGGTTCTGTGCCTGCACAGAGCTTCAATTTGGGAAACTTCTAAAGCTGAGGAACGTTTTTGGTGGGAACCTTTCCCCGCTGTCCACTGCGCATGTGTTGCTGGGTTCCTGCCTTCCCCTCAGTTTTCTTTCGACCACTAGCAGTTAGCTTTTTGGGACTTCACTCCGTGTTTCAAAAGATTTTTTTCTACCTTTTGGTGAGGTTTTCTACAGTCAGAGGGGCAGAGAAACTGAAAGAATCAAGGTACTAGGACCTTTTCCCATCTACCATTACCTTCTTGCTTTCATTATCACTAAAATATGTCAATATTTTTCCTGCCTTTTTAGTTTGGGAAACTTCCCATTTTAATCATTTGGTAAAAGCTAAAGCTTCGGTATACTTTCCAAATTCTCTCACACACTTACTCTTTTCTTTTCCACTTTTGTGGTAACACGTTTTTGTACTTTGGATACATAACTAAATGGTTCTCTAGCTCAACTTAAATACAATGTCTGATAGTTTAAAAAATGACATTTCTGGTAGTGCATTTTAGTCAAAATAATTCAATGTCAGAATTTCTAAGCCAGTTGCTTGATTGAAATAAAATCACATATAGTCCCCTTTTCTTCCCCACTGGGTACCTCCTAATGTCAATAACACAATACAAATTAAATTCAAATTTTCTCAGAGAAAGAGAAGTCAGTTTTAATTCATTTCCATTTTATGTTCCAGCTATTTTTGTCCATTAATTCCATATGCATATGTCACTTTACTGCAGTACTGCAAAATCCATCAATGGACTATGCCAAATTTTATATCCTGCTATTCTGTATCCTTTCTTTTGTATTGGGTGGTATTATTGGTAAAGATTCCAGGAAAATGTACAGTTGCTGGCTAAAATAATGGTTGGAACTATTCATGGAACATAGTGTTTCAAAGTCCAGTGGCAAAGGTGATTAAATGGCATTCTGAAATTGGTATTCATAGGGTGACCAACTGTCAGGATTTCCCCGGATTTGTCCTGGTTTTTGTTCTATCCTGGGTGTCGGGGGATTTTCTGTAATTTTCTATAATGTCCTGGAAAGACAAGCTTTCCCCTTTAAGGCCACATTAGCGTGGTTGGAGGGAATGATGAGCTTTCTGGAGGTGGGTTATTTCCCTCCCACTGCTCCAATCAGGACCTTACAGGGGAAAGTATGTCATTCCTGGACATTATAGAAAAGGACCCGATTGGAGCAGTGGAGGGTGGGAATGACACACTTTCCCCTCCTCCACTCCAATCGGGGCTTTAAAGCAGTGGGGGTGAATGACATACTTTCCAGAGGCCCCGGAAAGCCACTTTCCCACCCCCCACCCCACTGAGGGTCCTCTTTTTTGGTTTCCCAAATGTGGTCACCCTAGTATTCTACAATGGGAAAGCCTTTCTAGGCAAAACACTGGTTGACATCACACTCCACACCAGACAAAACACACTACACATCACAAAATCCAAACAACCCTCCCCCAACACACACAAACCAACGCAAAGCACAACATACCAAAACAAACAAGCCATCCTTCTCTCTCTCTCTCTCTCTCTCTCACCCAGAGAGAGAGGGATAGAGAGAGAGAGAGAGAGAGAACAGGCAAGACATCACAGTCTCTCCTCATCACTCCCTCTAGTTCCCACTACACCAAGCATATCTTTTTGGTTTTTCTGGGTGGCTGCATATGTTCTAAAATGAAGTGCTGGGCTGTAGCCTCTAACATTTTTGTTGTCTCGGAATGCCTCCTTGGCCCATATGGGGGCTAAGAAGTATTCTTAGAAATAAAGATGGTGCTGTTGGGTGGCACTTCACTTTGCAGGATGTAGCCTCCCAGTTTTGTTTTGAGAATAAAATCAAAATCAGGAGGGTCAGGGAGAGTGGTGAGTGCCAATAGAGGTGTCTGTGGGCAGACTGGAGCCCACGGGTACCACACTGGCGATCCCAGCATTAGGCTGTCATTATGCATCCACATGCCTGAACAGAATTAAAATGGATACTGTAAAATGAGCCAGCTGTTGTTCATTGTCAAGACTTGCAATAAGCATGGTGACTAACAATGAATGGCAACAAAGTTTCCTAAAATGCTAATTTTTATTCTTAGTTTGGCATACCTATTTTTATTTATTTATTTATTTATTTATTACATTTGTATACCGCCCCATAGTCGAAGCTCTCTGGGCGGTTTACATGGGATTAAAAACAATTAAAAACAATATACAAAAATTAAAACAGCAAAAACATACAACATACACACAATCTGTACATTTAAAAACCACTTCAACACTTCAAAAAACTACAAAAACAAAACAAACCCAGGCTCCTCAGATATTGCCAAATGCCTGAGAGAAGAGGAAAGTCTTGACCTGGCGCCGAAAAGATAACAATGTTGGCGCCAGGCGGGCCTCGTCGGGGAGATCGTTCCACAATTGGGGAGCCACCACAGAGAAGGCCCTCTCTCTTGTTGCCGACCTCCGAGCTTCCCTCGGAGGAGGCACTTGGAGGAGGGCCTTAGATGTTGAACGTAGTGTTCGGGTAGGTTCATGTCGGGAAAGGCGTTCCATCAGGTATTGTGGTCCCAAGCCGTGTAAGGCTTTATAGGTTAAAACCAGCACCTTGAACCGGGCTCGGAAACATACAGGCAGCCAATGCAAGCGGGCCAGAGTAGTCTTATATGTTCGAAGCCAGGGCTGAGGAATGAATTACACTTACCATTCTAATGTTGGTAGTGCAAAAGTAGTATCTTTAAAAGGGCAATGGCAGTGATAAAGGTAGGACATATATTAAAAGAATGGGAAGCTATTAGTAGGGTGCTTTCATTAGATCCCACCCACAGCAATTTTTTTCTGGTTTTTTGGTGTCCCCCCCCCCCCCAATAAGTTGAAAAAAGAAGGGAAAACATTACAAGATGTCCCTTTCCTCATGTTTGTATGTTGCTTAGAAAATCATAGAGTTGGGAGGAAGCCTCTGATACTATCTGCTTCTATAGGTTTTAAAAGGATGAGGTGAATTAACAGTTTAATGGGATTTTGAATCCTTGCAAAAGCAAAAAAAGAAAATTAACATGAAAGGATATATGGTCAAAAGTAGAGAAATACCAGCATTGAAGAACTAGTAACTCAGAGTTAGAAATGCTGGAGAGATCCAGATTTAAATCTGCAACCAGCCATGAAGCCGACCATGTGCTCTGGCTTGAGCCCATTGGAGGAAAGTTGAAACACAGATGTAATTTATATTTCCTTTAATTCCTGATGTTTGAAGCAGAAGGCCCTCCTCCCGTTTTGTGATGACAACGTCCAGACGGGGAGACAGTCTTCCAGAGCAAAATACAAAAGAGTCTTAGGATGCCATCCTATGCATGCTTAAACAGAAAAAAAGTCCTACAACTCCCAGAATTATCCAAGCCAGCCACGTTGGCTGGAGAATGCTGGGAGTTGTAGGACTTTTTTCTGTCTAAAAATGCATAGGATTGCACCCTTCTAACAAGTCTTCTATTGTGGCATAAGCATTCGTGGACTACGTAAACTCATGCCAAAAATTAGGCTGCATGCAATCCTAAACGCAACGCACTAGAGGAGAGAATGTTCCTCCTCGAACACCGTCGGATTTCCAACATGCCTAGGAGGACGGCGCTGTAAAAATCCATTCCGGTGTTTAAAGTGCCACATGACTTCTTTTTCTTCATGACTTCACGTGTTCCATCAGGTTGAGCTCAAAGCCTGGCTCTGCTGGAAGGCACGGAAAGTGGGAGGTAGCGGATGAAGACGGGGGAGGGGAGAGAAGAAATCCTGAAACTGCCCCCCCCCTCAAGAAGGAGAGGCGCCACATAGCGCCCCGACGAGCCTGCAAAGATTAAAGGACTGGACCCTCCCGCGCAACCTCCTTCTCTGCCTTTTGCCAGGCTAGGAAGGAAGGAACTAAGCCGTGGCGGCGGCGGTGGGCGGGCCAGCAGCAGTGACAGGCGGACTAGAGAGGCAGGAGGAGCGGCTCCGCTGCCTCGCGACGCCAGCCACAAACCCCGCCCCAGGCCCGTGGAATAAGAGAGCCGGGAAGGGCTGCCCGCCTCTTTTCTCTCGACATTACCGCGTCGCTGGCGGCCGGAACGCGGCCCGCAGGCCTCGGCATCCTGGACCGCAGGTAGGAACGGTAGGGGTGCCCCCGGGGGTGGCTGACTGGAGGGTTGTGTGTTGGGTGCTGGACAGGCCGGTGGCGGCTGTGCCAATGGATGCCCTGCGGCGCCCCTCACAGCTCAAAGGGCTGAGGAGCCCCACGCAGGGCCGGGCGCAGAATGGGCTCCGGTAGCTGCAGGAGAGAACCTTGAATGCCAGCAAGGCGAGGAGGTGGAACGAGAGGATGCGCGCGCGCACGCGCGCCGCCTGAGGTGCAGCGTATCGTGTGTGCGCGCGCGCGGGGGGGGGGCAATGAAAAGTGCGTGCTTGTAAACATACGGTGAGTGCCTTGCCCCTAAACCCCATCCGTTACAGTCAATGCGAGTTTTCTTCTTGGCTTCAGTGCGGTGCAGCTTATATCTTAAGTTTGAAGATAAAATACACCAATAGAGATATTGTTTCGAGACATTCGAAAGCTAGTTGTGCTGATGTGTTCCTATAAAGTACGTATGAATGTGCATTACACTCACACAAGCGTGTGTGTGCGCACTTTGTCTTCCAGCTGTCTTGAATCAAATGCATTAACACAATATATATTACAAATGGCCATGTGTAGTGATCTACTTGTATGAGTATTATTTATTTGTTAGCATGTGTATATATACAGAAGTGCATATGTATGTTTGTGTGTGTATAAAGTGAGGGTAACTGATATGCTCACATGTTTATACAAAGTATATGTTTTATGCATACTCGTGTGGAGTGTGTAAGTATATTTTATAATGCATGCACATGGCTTTATTATATACAGAGGGAAAATACTATGCTCTCCAGCTTCTTTGTAGTTTTGTGTGTATGCCCCAGTGCCATGCATTATGGTGTGTTCACTCATGAAGGGTAGTCTGCTGTATATGAAGCCTGACTATATTTTTACAGACTGATTGCAGTATATCATATTATAAGGTGTGTATCTACTACTGTATTGTACACTGTAAAAATATACTACACAGAGTGTTATGTTCTAATACATAGATTCAGACCAGTACATAGTTAAACACACTTGCATCTTTCAGTGAGATTTGTGGATCTTTTATCCTGTGTTGTATTGTGTTTTTGTAGAACACCTTTAAGGTACCATGTAGTGATTCTGCAGCGTAAGAAAATCAAATCCGTCTTATTCATGTACATAATGACGGGCCCTTGTAATTAGCTAAATAATTTGATTGCACCACATTATTTTTATTTCACTAGGCCTTGGGGGAAATTAGTGTAAAACCCATTAAAACTAAGCAAGTAACAACTACTGTCTGGTGTGTGTATGCGTTTGCAAATTTAATGTTGGTAATGAAGCTGGTAGGAATCTTGGAGTCCTACTAGTTGTCTGTTGCTGTGCAGCCTATGCCTTGCTAAGTCTACTCAAACACATCTCTGTCATTGGGGTGAGCTAGAGCACTAAGCTGTGCCAAGGAATAGTGCTGAAGTCTAGTTTGTGTGCTGTGTGTGAGAGAGAGAAAGGGAAAGAGAGAGGGAGTGTACTTCAAGGACTCTCCTTGGTACTGCTGTCTTGGCTCATTGTCCATAAAAGGAAGCAGCACTATGGAGAGCTCTTGGCAGCCACTGATTCCTCTGCACAACGGACTGGGATCTCTTTTCACCCTGCTTGCAAAGAGTCTGGCCTGCTTTCATTCTTCAGGGACCCTATTGTGTTTCTCTGGATAAGGTCTGGTGACGTGAAGAGCCGTAGCAGAGAGGTTGCATTCAAGAGTGGCTGCAAAGAAAGTAGAGGTGGCATTTAGATTTAGAAAACTAGAAAATAGAAAACCTTCATCCAACAGCAATGATAAAAAAGCTTATGGCTGTCCAAGCACTAAAGTTTGTTTATTAATGTAAATTATTTGAAGGCTGCCTTTTAAAGTAAAAACCCTCCCAAGGTGGCTTCCAGCATATGAATGTACAATGTAGCAATCATTTCCAAAAACCATAGTACTAAAATAGTTTTAAAAGTAGTAATAAAAAAACCCAGCAACACTAACATGAAAGCATTTAGCGCAGTAAAAAACACTAAAATCAAACAAATAATTACAGCTAAATATTCAGCAACACAGTAAAATTCTACACAGTAAAATTCTACACATGGGTACAAAAAAACTGATTTTACTTTAGGTTCAAAAGTTGTTTGCTGCCCCCAAATTTTATAGATAACTTTCTAAAGAGAACACAAGCAGAGATCTGTTTCAGGCATTAAGTTTAACAAGTTTATGGGAGGTGTGATGCAGTGTGCCTTGTACATCATGGACATGATCTCCTTTGCATGGCGGGGTGTGTGCATTTATTGCTATATTTATCTATATAGCAAGAAGAATGCCAATGTATAAATCATGTTAGATTTATGAGATACATTAGCCCTCTTCAGACATTTGGTAATGAACACATAAAGGGGCTTCTGAGAATGTGGCAGCTAGACCCATCCGGTAGACTCCGACACACAATCAACATCCGTCTGAAAGAGTCCCCATTTGTGCATGGAGGTACATCCACAGGGCTCCCTTCATGGGGGTAAGAACCTTTGGTTGATCTGGATTTGCATCTCAATGGAGGTTTCCCTATGCGTGTACAGATATATATGCATTGGACACTCTTCAGACTGATGCTGATTGCATGTGTCAACATCTAGGGGCCCTGGCTAGCTGAAACATTCTTGGAAGCCCCTTCATACATTCAAGACCAGCAAGTGTCAAATGACTGAAGAGGATGAATGTTTGTTTGTGATTATAGTGGGTGAACCTCTGCATTGTCAGAGAAGCAGTCCAAGATCCAGTTGGGAAAGCCATCACAGTTGAGCAGAAAAGGCCAAAGTTGTTATGGTACATGTCTATTTATTAAAGGTACTTGTAGTATTTTGTTATGTATGCCAGTGTTTGTAGGTGAGATGCTTATTGCAGTGTGGCAGATAATGTGATCTAAGTATATTGCCTGACCAGACATGGGAAAGTAGTTCTAATAGTAAATCCTACAAAATACGAGAGTATGCAAGTATTACATAAATGCTTTCAGTCATTGCATTTGAATGTAACTGCACACAACAAACATGATTAGGAAACATCTGTTGCTAGGGAGAGCAATGGCTAAGGACCAAGTCTGGTTGATGCAATTTTATTTTCACGATCTTAATTATTGCCTCTATAATGACAATTATGTATATTTTACATGGTAAATACATGGTAGAAAAATACCTCTGCTGCTTTTCTTTTATTATCATTCGTATTTTTTATAGTTTTAAAGAGGTCTGTGTTTTTTCTAGGGCATTATGGACATGTTTCAGTATGCAAAGAATATTATTCTGGAATAACCTGGGTCTGTGTGAACAAGGAATTTCAGGGTTTTTCAGCTACAGCTTCTTGTTTCACAGGACAGTGTTTCTTTATAGAACTATGGGCCAGTGATGACAACAACAACCCTGCTATTCTTTCCATCAGTCCTCACCAATGTGGTGGTCTCCAGCTGTTTTGAACTACAGCTCCCATCAGCCTCCAGCCAGCATGGTTAATGTTCAGGGGTGATATTAGTTCTAATCCAAAACATCTGGAGGGCATCAGGTTAGAGACTGCTGCTTAAAATCATTGGCATTCAGACTGTGTTCCATGGACTGATACCTTATGAGAATTATACAATCTAACACAAAACTACACTCACTAGGTTGGATCCAAACTTGGTTATACTTTAAAGTATGCATATCAAAATCAGTGGGACTTAAGTTAGTCATGACTAAGTTGTCCCATTAATTTCAATGGTTCTACTCTAAGCATGATTAAGTCTGGATCCAACCCATTCTCATGTGCTGAAATCCTCACATATTACTCCACTCATACTGCTGTTGTACATTCACACTGCTATTACACTGAAAGGATCATTGTCTTACTTTTTAAATCAATTTTTAAAACTTCAATGTCTGATGACTGTGTGAGGCAATATTTTCAACATGCTTATTGTCTTTATGGAACTAGCTGTTAAGAAGACTTAATTTCAAAACAGTCTAGATGCAGTACCAGAGAAGCTGCAGTACCAGAGAGAAGCACTTAAATTTACTGACCATCATGACAAACAACAAATACCTTTGTATAAAAAGGCAAGCACATCCATCCCATTGAAAGCAAGTGTATTTTTGGCCTTTGTTATTATTCGTACAGGAAGAAAATAGAATATATATTACAAAAGCTGGTTTGTAGGAGAAGGGACTCTCTATCAGAAGAAGTGACATAAAAAGCTTTCCTAACATAACTCTTATTTATTTATGTCATTTATTAGAAGATTCTATCCAGCCTTTCCACTGTTAGAAATGGTGCTCAAAGCAGTTCATACCAGGTCTAAAAGTAAAATATGCCATAACTCAAGAAAACGCCAATAAAAGAGAAAATCACAGTAGACAAAACCCACTAAAAATAACAGGATCAGCATTACACATTTCTAAACGAATAAATTAAAAAGCTCTCTAAATAAAAAGGTGTTACAGGATGGCAGATTACAGGAGAAATGGCGTCAACCAGGCCACCCATATTGCACAGAATGTGCTATGTGATAAAAAAGCAGGCCCTGGGGAAAGTGTTGTCCATGTTTCCTGGCGCATATAAATGTACTTCCCATGTATGCTGGCCCATATACATGTAACATTGGCATGACAGTGGCTATGGGCTCATTTTCACCACTAATAAGTACTTGCTTTCGAAAAGCCTCTTAATCCAGCTATCTGTAGCTGGAGACAATCTTCCAGTTGTTTTACCACCTCTCAATTTCAGATTCACCATTTCAGGATAATGGCCAATTTCTGATTCTATACCTAACAGTCACTAATTTAGATTGTAATCTTCCTTCATTTGTTGAGCAGAAAAAACAATGTAACTTCAGTCTTAATAAGTATACAAGAAACATTAAAGCCTAACAAGCCTGTGTCGTGATCTTCAGAATGTTCATTTGGCATTTCTTAGAACTCTTGGTTTGCCATGCTAGGCAAGGCAGTAACTCTAGAAACTAAGGATTAGACATGCAAGGAATAACAGCCAAATACACTCCGAAACAATTGTGTGAAAAAATCAGAAATTAAGGGCCAAATTAGACAAGTTACCTTTCATACAGTGAGCAATTGTGTTAATGGCTTTTAAAAAGTAAATAGCAGGTGTGCCCCCCCCCCCCCCAAATGTTCCTGATCCAGCTAAGCTGCTGAATGCCTACTAACTGCATTGGAAGAAAAGTTTCCAATACAAATATCAAGTGTGGAGGGTCAGTTTAGATGGCGAACACAAAGGAGGCAAAGCAGCCTGCTTCCCACACCATGATCCCAACTGGGGTGGGGCAGGGTTCCTACTATTAACTCTTAAAAGTCCATTCACATAATTGCTAATTGTGTGAATGGCAACTCATCTAGCTTGACCCATAATTTCTGATTTTTCACACAATTATTTTAGGGTGTATTTGGCTGTTAGTCCTTTCATGTCCAGTCCTTAGTATCTAGAGTTACTGCTTTGCATTGAGTTCTCTTATGTGACTACTTTGGCACACATTTCTATGTGTACATTTTATTTCAAATCATTCTGGTTACTTTACAGTCTTGGGGTGCACATATCATCCTGGTGAGTAAATAGAGGCAGAATACTCTTGGTTCTTGTCTTTAGATTCCACTTGTTGAATTTCGACTGCCAAATTGGTTCATTGTGTTAGCACCACACAAGCTAATGAGGCTGGGGATGGCTTTATCTCCTAATGGTGTTGCTGATTCCCTGATGCCTGCTAGAACAATACCTATAAAATTAACTTCACTGGGACTACTTTATACAAAGTAGTTCTGTGATCACAGCTTTTAAAGTCTTTGATAAAATCCCGCTTTCGAAAATGTGTACAAGTGCTGTTTTCATTTCTGTGTTGTGGGTATGAATAAAGCTTGACTGCAAACTATGAAGTTATATTCTGAGCAATTTACTTCTATTTTACAGTGCTATCCTACATGCATGTCTACTCAGACATGCAGAGGGATTTACTTCAGTGAGACTTACTTCCAGGTAAATGTGTATAGAATTGCACCTTAGTTTATGTACGACATGCTGCACAATCCTATGCACGTTTACTAAGAAGTCCTATTATATTCAGTGGGTCTTACTCCTAGGTAAATGTGCATATTGAATTACAGCTGCAGTTTTTCTTCCCTGAGGGTCCAATTTCAAGATAGTAAAACTATGTCTATCCTATTCTTTCCCTGGGGTTCAAGGCAGACCTGAGCACTTAAAAAGAAATCCAATCCTACACATGCTTAGGGGTGCTTCAGAAGTTAACCAATTTCCTACAACAAAAGCATTTCTGCTGAATAAACAAGATGTACATTTCTTGTAATTCAATTTATATGACAATCTACACCATGGATTTGATGCTCTTTAATTCATTAAAGTGTGTTTTTTCTGTAGCAAGTGTGAAGTATGTAAAGGAGTCTTTACTTTGGAAGCAAGTTCTATTAAAGTCAGTAAGGTTACTTCCATGTAATTTTGCTCCAAACCAAAATTTTACCTATTCCTAATCAGCTCAGATAAAAAGCCACAAAATGCTTCGAAACAAAGGCCAAGGGCCACGAGAATGGCTGTATGTATGCCCTTGTTCTCCAGGCATTGATGGTTATAATCAAAAGAGAATTTTCAGCAGACATCTGAGTTTGCAGTGAGGCAAAGGGGAAGAGGATGGGGTCTTTTTATTTCTGTAGGACCTAAACTTCAGTAAGTAGGGCTTTATAGGTCAAAACCAGCACTTTTTGTTAGAAGGTGATGGATAGGGAAACATGCAGAATCTGGAAAGGGGCCTTCTACTTACAATAGCTTTTGTGGGTTTGTTCTGAGGAGTACTTCGGAATGGCAAATCAGAACCCCACAGGTAGAGATTTCAAAAGGCTTCTTGCCTTAGGTATGTGCACAGGTAGGGTTTAGACAAAACCAGCCATTGAACCTCTTCTCATCTCAAGATGTGCTCATCCTGGACAAGAGCCCCCAAATTGTCAAAGATAAAAATCCGCTTTGGTTGTAGGGCAACTCTGTTTTATTGAGCATAATACAGCTGTATGGAGAAAGTCTACAGACAAAGAACCCCTGGCAGTGTGAAAAGCAAGTATATTTATACACAGTAGCATCTTAACCAATTAGCAGTTGGCAACATTTTAAAGCAAAACAAAGACCAATCAAAGAAAACTTCTTCATTATACCTTATCAACAGATGGCCCATAACTCTTCTAGCAATGTCAGATTGATCTGGATGGTCACTCCTTCTTATCAAGCTAGCTTATTTGTCGTATACTATATCGAAAGGTCTTGACAGTTAGAAATTCTAATTAAGCATTTCCTTCCAATTAAGCACCTCCAGCATTACAGCACATTCAGGCACATACATCATTCCAATCCTCTCATGCAGTTCACTTGCAAGAACCAAACTACTTACAGAGGCCTTCATACAGAGCAGGTATATCAAGGCTTTGGCCTTGCTTTCTCAACTTCAATAAGCATTTCAGCTCTGTTTTGCATATGTCTGTGTTTTCCACAAAGAAGACCAATTGTAATGAAGACCAATTATTACTGTAAAATTTCTATCAGCACATAGAAGAATAACATAAACACTTTCAAGGTTTGCCCTTCAGTTTTGACAGTGCTTCTGTCGTGACTCCCTAACTTCTAGCGCCCACTGAAGTCAATAAGGAGGCCTCTTAGGAAAAAAAAAACAATCTTTTGTTTAGCAAATGATCCCTTCTCTCCCTTTGAAAGGAGTTAAAACTTAGACAGCGTTTTGACCCGAGGCGTAATTAGCTAAGCAAACAAATCAGTTGATCCATCCAAAAGGAAGCGAAAGTCACTTCTAAGAAGAATTAACATCCAGCCTCTTCTGAGCAAGTAATCTTTCCGAGCACCGTCCCCTAACCCCTTTGATCTGTGCACGCTTTTCTCTCCTACGGAAAATGGGATTTCTGAGTTCACTCCCCTCTTCTCCCTCTGAAGTCGAAGGCTGGCTATTATCTGCAAGGTTATTTACATGAGCAGAAACATTCTCTAAAGGCGAAGCTATGGGAACCTCTTCCCCTCCTGGTACAGACTGGAATGTCTCGTCGGGTTCAGAATCTGATTCTGAATTAACGTCTAACATTCTTTCGCCCTGAGCAAGGGGGAAGGAATTAGACACAACACCATCCCTACTCCCATAACGCCTCCCCCCAGGAGAGATGCGCCCAGAACCCGGCCCAGGTTTGTGGGGGTAACGTTGATGAAATTTACGGACCAATAGAGGGGCATGCAAATTTTCCAATGGTTTCCAAGAACGTTCTTCAGGCCCATAACCCTTCCAGTCTATTAAGTATTGAATTTTCCCCCGGAAACAATGGGAGTCTAGAATGTCAGCTACTTCAAACTGCTCCTCCCCCTCCACCAAGATCGGAGGGGGTGGATCCAAGTTTGAACGATGAGGGTCTCCAGCTATTTGCGGAGAGAGTAAGGAACGGTGGAAAACCGGGTGGATCTTTAATGAAAGAGGAAGAGCCAACTTGAAAGCAACTGGGTTTATCTGGGCTATAACTTGAAAGGGACCCGTCCGTCGGGCTGCAAGCTTTTTGCTCAACGTCTTTGAAGGAAAATGTCGAGTAGACAACCAAACCCAGTCTCCCACAGATAGAGAGGGACCCGGCAACTGGTGACGGTCAGCTGCTGTTTTGTAAGATACTTTGGTTTGTTCAGTCTGGTCTTGAAGAACGTTGTGCAGAGTGTGGAGTTCTTCCAAGAAGTCATTAGCGGCAGGCACCGCAGCAGAGCCGAGGGAAGATGGGAAAGCCCTGGGGTGATAGCCATAGTTGACAAAGAATGGGGTCTGACGCATGGTAGTGTGGCATGCATTGTTATAGGCAAATTCAGTCAGAGGCAAGAGATCAACCCAATTGTCTTGTTGGTAGTTAACATAACAACGGAGGTATTGTTCTAAGGTTGCATTAGTACGTTCAGTTTGTCCATCTGTTTGAGGGTGATGAGCAGAAGAAAGTCAAAGTTCTGTGTGCAGCAACGTTAACAATTCCCTCCAAAAATGAGCAATGAACTGTACTCCGCGATCTGAGACCAATCCCTCTGGCCAACCATGTAAATGAAAAACATGGGTTAAAGACAGTTTAGCAGTGTCCTTGGCCGAGGGTAGACCGGGGCAAGGTATGAAATGAGCCATTTTAGAGAATAAATCCACTACCACCAGGATGGTGGTTTGCCTTGTGAGGAAGGTAAATCAGTAATAAAATCCAGGGAAAGCAGTTTCCATGGTCCTGCAGGTGTAGGTAATGGATGAAGTAAGCCCGTGGGTTTACCTGGGACAGCTTTAGCTCGTTGACAGGTATCACAAGAAGCTACATAGGAGGTGACATTATTTTGCACTTGAGGCCACCAAAAGTCTCGGGTTACAGCCTCAAAAGTTTTGAAAATTCCAAAGTGTCCAGCTGTGCAAGAATCATGGCATTGTCGAAAGATCTTTTCCCTCAGAGCCTTCGAGGGGACATAAACCTGGTGCCTGTGATGCAGGAGACCACCACGTAATGAAAACAAGGAGGACGGGGTAGCCCCTTCCTTCAATCCGAGCTCAGTCATTTTGCGGCGTACAAAGGGATCTTGAGCTTGTTCGTGACGGAGTTCTTCCTCCCAGGATTGAAACTCCCCCACCGCAGCCAAAGTCTGGGGAGGAAGAATCGGAGGAGGTAGTGACGTCTCCTCTCCCTTAGTGAGGTATTCAGGTTTACGAGAAAGCGCATCCGCTTGTTGTTTTTCAGAGGCTTGGACATGGCGTATCTTTTAAGTCAAAGCATGAGAAAAACCAAGACCATCGGGCTTACCTTTGATTCATGGCTTGGGCTGTTTGCAGATGAACTAAATTGTGGTGATCGGTCCTAATTTCCACTGAGTGGAGGGCCCCCTCTAAAAGGTGTCTCCAGGCTTCTAATGCAGATTTTATGGCTAGAAGCTCCTTTTCCCAAATTGTGTAGTTCCTTTCTGAAGTGGTTAATGATAAGCACAGGGCTGCAGTTCTCCTCCCTCCCCTCCAGGTTGTAAAAGTATTGCTCCCAAAGCCACATCGGAAGCATCAGTTTGCACAACAAAAGGTTTTTGTGGATTGGGATGTTGGGATTGGGATTGGGATGTTGAAGCAGGGGTTCTGAGCTGAACAAATGTTTTAGTTTGTCAAAAGCCTCTTGAGCAGAGGGAGGCCATTGAAAGGTAGCGCGTTTGCCCCTGAGCAGATCAGACAAGGGGGCAGTAAGGTTAGCATAGTTAGGCAAAAAAATTCTATAGAAATTGGCAAATCCCAGGAATCTTTGCAAGTCCTTCCTGGATTTTGGGGCTTGCCAGGACAAGACTGCCTGTACTTTAGTGGGATCCATCTTAATGCCTTGTGTGGAAATTTGATAACCCCAAAAGTCCAATGTAGACAAATCAAAAGCACACTTTTCCAACTTAGCAAAGAGATGATTCTCACGAAGATGCTGCAGGAATGCTTCTACATGGAGTTGGTGTTCTTGGGGATCTCGAGAGAAAATAAGGAGATCATCCAAATAAATAATCAGGAACTTGTCCAGATAATCCCTAAAAATATCATGCATGAGACGGCAAAACATGGCAGGAGCATTAACAAGGCCGTAACTCATGACCAAATATTCAAACGCACCATACTGTGTCAAAAAGGCACTTTTCCATTCATCCCCCTCACGAATACAGACCGAATTATAGGCTCCCCTCAGATCCAATTTGGTAAAAATAGCAGCTTGTTCCAAATGCTCTAACATTTCCGGGATGAGGAGGAGGGGGTACTTATCGTGGATTGGTAATTGATTTATGGGGTGGTAATCATGGACCAGACGTAGTTCTCCAGAATTCTTTTTGACAAAATAGGAAGCTGCCCCAGCAGGGGAGCTAGAAGGGCAAATAAAACCACGCTGTAAATTAGTGTCCAAGAATTCCCGGAGCGCCTCCAACTCAGGGCCTGACATCGGATACAACTCCCCCACAGGGATGGGGGCCCCCGGGATGAGATCTATAGCACAGTCATATGGTCGGTGGGGGGGTAGCTGATCCGCCTCCGTCTTGTCAAAGACATCTCGGAAAGCAGCATATTTATCTGGGAGAGAGTTAAGAGTAGAGGAGCTGAGTTGCCCGGAGGCTGCCAATACTGGGGATGGAAGAGTTAAAGTCTGAGCAATTGGGACACTGGCTCCAGCAAGACAGTGTTGGCGACAATAGGGAGACGTAAAAAGTACTTAGTGATGCTCCCACGAGATTTGGGGGTTGTGTTTGGTGAGCCAGGACATGCCCAGTTCAAGTAGGTACTGAGGCATCTTAGCAAGATGGAATTGAAGTTGTTCCTCATGCCCTTGGGAACATACAGTGATGGGAACAGTAATTAGGGTAACTGCTCCTGACAGGAGCGGAGGGCCATCTATCGTTTCCACGTGCAAGGGACGGGGCAGGGGCTGGGTAGTCACATTGTGGCGGCTAGCAAACTGTTCATCCATAAAATTTGTAGTAGCCCCTGAATCTAGCAAGGCCAAAAATTCTCCACCTTTCCAATGGTTTGTGTGCAATTGCACAGCAAGGACGAAGTGGGGTGGGGGAGGCGCGTGCGAAAGACTTACCCCAGTCGTTGCTGGGCCTTCCTGGTTAGAAACCCCCTTGAGACTCGGGGGTCGGTCTAGTCATGCCTGGGGGGCAGAAGCTGTCATAGGAGTCGGCTCTTTTTTCCACGCTGGGGATCTGCAAGATTTAACGTAATGCCCTTTCTTTCCATACTTGAAACACAGTCCTTCCACACGCCGGCGATCCCTTTCAGCCGGAGAAATCAAAGGTTGAGTGGCCCCTAGTTGCATGGGAACTTCATCGGCTGCAACAGCAGGGGGCCTCTGAGGAGTGGGAAACGCTCTAGGGGGTATAGGAGGAGGCATGGGGCGGCAGGCAGCTGCGCGCCGTGCATCTCTGCGACCCTCCAAGCAAGCATCTATGCGTAAACAGGAGGCGGTAAGATCTGCTAATGTCGCTGGAAGAGCAGATCGTGCCAACTCATCTAAAATATCTTCGTTTAGGCCTTCCAAAAACTGGGCCATATAGGCAGCATCATTCCACTGTAAGTCCTGTATGAGTAATTGAAAGTTGGTAATGTAGACAGCAACAGAATCCTTCCCCTGGCGTAGATGGCAGATCTCTCTGGTTGCAGTCTCCATCCTAAGAGAATCTCAAAAAAAACCTTGCCATAGAAGTCACAAAATTTTGGTAATTGGTTAATAAGGGGCTGTTTGCAATTAGGAGCGCCGAACACCATTTTGCTGCCGCTCCGGAAAGTAGTCTAATTAAAAATCCCACATGCATCTGGTCGGTCTGAAAATCGTCTGCCCTCAAATGCATGTACAGCTCTACCTGAGCGCGAAAAGCAGTAAAAAGCTTCTTGTCTCCATCAAACTTCTCCGGAAGATTTACTGGACATTTTCGCCGTGGAGGCACGGGGGGGGGGGGGGCGCCACTGCCGCCGCTGCCGCCGCTGCCTGTAGTGCACCGACCGCCCCTACCAATTGATTACCTGATCCCGGAGAGTTTGGTTTTCAAGGGTTAAATTAGTAAGAGCCTGTTCCATCTCGCAAGCGTAGAGCACCCCGAAACAAGAAAAGAAAACGAGAAGGGGGAAAAAAGGAGCTTTTGGATGGATCAAGCTGTCGTGACTCCCTAACTTCTAGCGCCCATTGAAGTCAATAAGGAGGCCTCTTAGGAAAAAAAAAATCAATCTTTTATTTAGCAAATGATCCCTTCTCTCCCTTTGAAGGGAGTTAAAACTTAGAAAGCGTTTTGCCCCAAGGCGTAATTAGCTAAGCAAACAAATCAGTTGATCCGTCCAAAAGGAAACGAGAGTCACTTCTAAGAAGAATTAACATCCAGCCTCTTCTGAGCAAGTAATCTTTCCGAGCGCCGTCTCCTAACCCCTTTGATCTGTGCACGCTTTTCTCTCCTACGGAAAATGGGATTTCTGAGTTCACTCCCCTCTTCGCTCTCTGAAGTCGAAGGCTGGCTATTATCTGCAAGGTTATTTACATGAGCAGAAACATTCTCTAAAGGCGAAGCTATGGGAACCTCTTCCCCTCCTGGTACAGACTGGAATGTCTCTTCGGGTTCAGAACCTGATTCTGAATTAACATCTAACATTCCTTCGCCCTGAGCAAGGGGGAAGGAATTAGACACAACAGCTTCTTTCTGCAGTGCGTGTAGGCATTTTTACGATCATTGTTTGGCTTAGATTAGGATGACCAGATAAAATCCAGGTCAGGGCTCATGTAACTTCAACTCCAGGTCATTTGTATGCAATTAGTTCCTGGTGAAATTTCCTCTTATCACAACAATTAAAGGTGCAGGCACTATACTAGAGTGACCATATACAAAAGAAGGCAGGGCCCCTGCAACTTTGTGATGAAGAGGGAATTTCACCAGGAACTAATTGCATACAAATGACACTGGCTGAAATTCCCTTTTCTCTACAACTGTTAAAGTTACATGAGCCCTGACCTGGATTTTATCTTGTCACCGTAGCTTAGGTCGAAGTGTGTCTTTTTCACAGCAGTCTAAAAATTATAAAGAAGGAAAGGCTAGATAGTTAAAAGGCTTTGGATATTATGTTGGAGGCATGATATTTCAACTTTTTAATGATTATGAAAACTACAGAACATCTCTGTTCCAGTACTATACACTGATATTTTATGTCCTTTTTGAAATCTTGAACCCTAAATATATAAACAAAGAATCCTTTTGTTGTCCACAGAATGTCTGTCCAAGTAATTGTGTGAGAGTAATCACAAATGCAGATTTTGAGGGGCATGTGTTCCTTAGTTTTGTGTATATTTATATATAATTTTCAGAAGACTCATCATTTTTTGAGGCTAGTGTAGATAACTTTCAAAGATGTCTTCCCATTCACCTGATTCTTGGCATGTCATGAAGTAGATGTATTCAGTCAAGATCGCTGAGTCTCTTGTGGTCAGGCAGCTGTCTCAAATTTCGTGGTGAGCACAGATTAAGGGTCACCATAACCTTACTTCATTTACTTTTAGAAGGTGAGGACAGGCTGAGTCTCACTCTGAGTCAAACACTGGGTCATATGCTGTGGTCCATTGAGAGGTAGAAACAGAGGCTTTCTACAGAAACAAGAGCCACTACTGATAGTAGTGGGAAATGTACAAGACCTTAATTGTGGGTGGCCTTGTCAGGTCACCCATAGTTATAGTTGGGAACACCATTTTGCATGTTTTTCCATGGCGCAAGAAGACAGTTTCTGGGGAATAGCTAAACTACCCCTAGTCCAATCTGCCCCAGATTTTGCATGTAGATACTCATGATAATTGGCTAGCAATTAACAAGGTTTGATGCATAACAAATATTATAGAATGTTATGGGGGGAAAGGATTAGCCCCCCCATGTAGAGCCGCATGGACGGAAGTTAGTGTTGCCTTTGATTTATAGGTCTGTGGGGAGTTCTTCTAGCACATACGGTATGGTAGATATTGTTTGAGTGTGAAATTCAAGAATAAAGAGTGAAAAGGCCTGTTGTGGATGGAAAGCCAACAAATGTGGATGGAAAGCCAACAAATTTGCCAAGCTGGGAGAGAATGGGCCATCTGAAGTTGAAATCCAGAAAGATTGGGGGAGATAAGAAGTTTTCCCCAAAAAGCCCATTTGTTGGTATTGAGGGAAGTCGGTTGGAGGCTTTGGGATGTTCACGCTGAGCTGTGGCAAGTGACCAGAGTGGGAGTATTTAAAGGGGCCCTCTGGAGCCCTATGGCAGAGCAGCTTGGTCCCAGTCAATCAATCAAGATTTAAGGCAGGGAGAGGGAATTAAAGGGGTTATGCCCCACCCTTGCAGAAGGGTGGTTGATTTGCATTTTTTGTTTACCAAAGTCAGTGTGTTTTTTAAAAGGCTGTAATAGAAAGCACAGGAGATGCAGAAGTCAGTGGGGGGGGGGAGGTGTGGGCTCCAACCTGGGAGGTGGGGTTCATGCCTGGGTCTGCAAGATGAGAGCTTGGGTGGATTGGGGGTCATGCAGGATATGGCAAGTTCATATTGAGTGTGGGTGTCTGGAAGTCAGTGTCTGGTATGAGGGATCACAGGGGGAAGCTCATGCTGCGAGAGAGTGTCTATGGATGGGGGCTCAAGGAGGAGGAATAGGCTTCAGGTTGGGGGGTCAAAGAGCAATTGAGGGAGCTCATGCCTGGGTCTGTGTGATGATTGCTGGGGGGGCAGTGATGGGGACATACCCACACCCCCAGGCGCCCACCACCAGCATGAACTAGGCCTTGGAGGGGGGATATATTGAAATTATGGTATTCTTCTGAGTAAACCTATTGTGGGGGTGGGCGGGCTACTGTATCCCCATTTACATAATTTCCCCCCTTTAAGAGAAACCTCAGCAGACTGCCCCCTTTTTAAGAAGCCACTGATATTAAAGTTCAAGTAGTGCTGGGTAACAGTGATCAGTAATACTCAGTGTAGCCCTTCCAAAGATGAAGTTTGGTGGGGTTGTGTGAGGTTAAAGGTCAGAAGGCTCATTGGAGCTTATTTACTGGGTTCACCTGTTTTCCCACAGCACCTACAATTGCATTCAGCCACTTGTATCACACAATGTGATAGGGATGTCCTCTCTACAGTGCTGCTAGCTGATGTGTTCCCATATTTAGTTGTGTTGCTATGTCACTTCAAGTCTCAAGACCAGAAAGAATGTGCCCCCATAAGCTACTTTAACAGCAACAAGCTGTACATTGGAGGGACATTGTTTACTACATTGGCAGTAGTATTTCATTTTGGGCAAACAGCCACATCTGGTCACTATGTCACCTAGTTCAAGGAAGCAGATGGGTGCTGGCTTATGTGTAATGATGCCCACCTATCTGCCCACAAGCAACTACCGACACATTTAAAAGATGCATACATAGAACGACCAGGCAGGTGTTAATCAGTACAATAATTTGATGATATTGGAAAACATACTGGTCACAGACAAGGCCTCTGAAAGATCCTTAGTTGCCAGTGACAGACATTCTTCTTTGACCACACTTCTGCTCAGCTTCCCTGCTCCCAGATTTCATAGCTCCTCCAGCCTTCTTAATTGTGGCTTGTGGCTGGTAGTCCAGAGTGATCCACAGCAAATGAGTCCTCCTGCCATGTCTGGCGTACTGATAGTTAGACACTGGAAGGGGCTGGAAAGCTGTGAACTCTTCACACTCAGCTGCCATGGTCTATTCCTGCCCACCACAGACTTCGTTTGAGCACCACTTGTGCCCAACATCCCTGCCCCCAGACTTTTAGCCTGCCAGTTTTTGTAGCCACTATACACTACAGATGACACATAAAAGGTAGAAATGCTCTAAATGCGGGAAAATCTTCTCCTACAACTCCAGTGTTGATAAATGTCTCAGTCTACACACCTCTTTGTGAGGAAAAGTTGAAGCAGGAGGGGGCACCAAGGACATGCCTTAAAGACTTTCCAGCAAAACCTGTGATATTAGTGGCAGAATCTATGGTGGTTCATGAGTTATGGTTGAACCAAACACACAAAAGCTGGAAATCATTTTTCCAGACAGGATGCTAGCCCCCTTTCAAACCACAATGCATCTTGGGCAAAGGGAGCAGTACATGTCTGGCAAGTGACGAAGAGCAGGAGCCCATTGGGATGCACACATGACTGTTGAACCACAAGGCTCTGGACCTGTGAGATATTACATGAAGTTTAAGCATTTTTCTGAAAATCTGTCTGAGTGTGTCCTCTCTCTTTTAAAGGGATATTTAACCAGTCTGTCTTCAAGGAAAAATAAGTGGGGACCAAGCAAGTGACCTTTTGATCTTCACATCCACTAGCTTGGCTTCTTACAGATGGGAGCATGTTAAAATTTAAAGAGTTCTGTTTTCCAAATAGTCCCTAATTCCACATCTTTCCATCATTCAAGTTTGGATTAAACATAATGCCTCCCTCTGATCTGTTGTTATGTGACTTCAAGAGCAAGGGATGGGGTTCACTCTACTACTATTTAGTATTGGCCTATCAACAATACTCTACAATGGTTGTTGTGTGTGCCTTCGCAATTAGCTGCTGTCGCCAATATTGTTTCCATTTGATGTGTAGGGATTGAGAATTGAGCCTGGGAGATATGCAACTTATACACAGGTTTATTACAAAGATGGGACTCTGATCTAAGTCCAAATTTCTGTTCATTACATTACATTCATGGCTTACTCAGGCCATGGAAGCTTCTGCCATGAAAAGTCTAAAGACATAGGTACTCGGGGTCAGTTGAAAAGTGGCAACCCAAAATAAATTGTTTTACATCTCTGTGTATTGCATCACACTAATATAATTGTTTTTTATATTTCTAGGCTAGCAGATTCATATTTAAAATGGAAGTTGACATTAATGGAGAGTCTAGGTCTGTTCTAGCTACTCTCCCCTTGCCTATTGCTGAGGTGAGTGCCACTGGCAAGGCAGACTCTGAGAAACCTCGCTGCTCCAGCACTCCATGTTCACCAATGCACCAGACTGTCTCAGGCTATCAGATCCTCCACATGGATTCTAACTACTTGGTTGGCTTTACAACTGGGGAGGAACTTCTGAAATTAGCCCAGAAGTGCGCTGTAGGGGAAGAGAAGAAAGTAGAAGCGGTAGTGCCTACCTTGCGCTCCAAACAGCTTGATTCAGGACTTTCTCGTTCTTCCCGGGTGTGTAAAGCTAGAAGCAGATATTATCAGCCTTATGAAATCCCAGCAATCAATGGCCGTAGAAGGCGACGGATGCCCAGCTCAGGGGATAAGTGCACCAAGCCACTACCTTATGAACCCTACAAGGCGTTTCATGGCCCTTTGCCTCTTTGCCTTTTCAAAGGTAAAAGGGCTCACTCTAAATCCCTAGACTACCTCAATTTAGACAGAATGAACATCAAAGAACCGGCTGATACAGAAGTGCTTCAGTACCAGCTCCAACACCTCACCCTAAGAGGAGACCGTATGTTTGCTAGGAACAACACATGAATATGAATTGTCCTTGGTTCTTCATTGCATCAGAATCCGCTGTACAACATGGAGAGTCACACACCATGGTACTTGATTGTATCAGCAAAGTGTTGCCAGACCATAATGTATATCAGTAAGATTATGAAGATGGTGGGGGTGGGTGAGGGAAGAATTGTGGAAAGAACTACTGGAAAATTCTGACTGCACATGTCATTAGAACACTATAACAAAACAGAAGGTTTTGCACATGGATACCTAGAATTTATAGCAATGGTACACTCAGAAATTGATGAACTGTGACATATGTTTCGGACTGGGCTTGCTACTCAAGAATAAGCACTGAAATACACTCTTAATATTAAACATATGTATATATGCAATGACTTTTGCATTATAGGAAAAACGTTTGACTAAGACCATGTGTTCTTTAAAATAATCCAGTTTACATTTATTATAACTGGTTTTGCACTGGAAATGGGGAAAGAAATCACTGATGAAATTAAGCCTGAGTACTTATGTTACTGGAGCTGGCTTTTTTTAATGTAATTGAATTACTTTTCATATTTCATTGTAAATTAAAAACAAAAAACAAATGTGTTTTGAAGGAGAAATATATTGGAAGGCCAACGGTCTTTTATTTCGTACTTCATCTTTAAAAAAAGAAAGATTGTTTAACGCATACATGGAGACTTTTATGTTATGTGTATATACATCGTGAATAGATGCATTTACATCTGCAGTATACAAATGAAATTTTAGATTTTAGTACTACCATATTACACAATTATTACAGGAGGTCTTACTAGACCACATTTTAGCACTTCATCTGAACATTCCAGTTTATTTACAGCACTGAACATTACTTTTAACATCTTGATTTGGACTCTTTTTTAAAAAAAAGTCTTCAAGATTTTTACTAGACTATGAACTATGTCAAATGCACTGGCTTAAAATGTTTATTATAAAATAATCTTCAATCAAAACCTAATTTAACTTAGTCTTAAAAATAATCTGGTGAAGTTCTCCTTAAGATGTGCTGCTTATTATTTAAGCAATGTGCAGCCATGTTATGTTTTGGTCTGTAAGTTATTTAGAAGTGAATGCTTAAATTTTTGGAAAAGCATAAAGGGAGCTTAAATTGTTTGTGAAACAAAGACTTTTTAAAGTTCTGAGTTTCCTGAATAGAATGGCTTATGTTTTTTGTCTCTTAAGAAGGGATGCAGAGAGCACATGCTTTGGAAATCTAGAACTCTTCTTTAACACCTTTTCACCACAGTTAAGTCCAACATGCAGTGCAGAATTTCTGGATCTGTTTTGTTTTAACTTTGAGGGAATGCTTGTAATTTTTACAAGTGACTATGTTGTAGTGAGAAATTATTTCTTAAGAAACTGTTCTATATAACCTTTAGTTTGACCAGAAGAGTACTGTCCAATGCCAAAGAGAGGGTTTTTACATTTGTTGATTAAACATTATTTATTGATTTTACCCTATGAAATGAAATGACATGGTTGACTTATGAAATAAAAGGGTGACGTGCGTACATTTATATAGCCTTGGTGTGTGTTGCTGTTTTGAAAGATTGGTGATAATGTACCATTTTCTATACTTTTCCCCAAATTAATGTATATTTTGTGTAACTGTAGGAATTTAATTTATACATTTAATGTCTAAATCTTGTTTATTTAATGTATAAATACTGATATTATAGAAAGCATTTAGGATCCTTGGGTCTGATATCGTTCAAAAGTTGGCATGGAATTCTAAGTACGCATTTAGACTATTGGAGATGTTTCCACAATCATGGCAAGCACTGCTCCTGTAATAACAGAAATGGCTATATTTTCATACAGCCCAGTTCACAATGAGGTTTCTCCATGCAATCTTGTGCATGGAAAGGTAGTGTGTGGAGAAGATGACTGGCTAGCATCCATGTGTGAACCTGGTCCTTGTTACTAGGATAAATGAATTAACTGCATCGTTGTGGACAACTACTCCTACTCTGAAAAACCTGTTTTGTTCTTGTAAATAATGCATGCAGTTCCCATCCATTTTGGAAATTGCTCTTAAATCCCTTAAACTGGATCATAGCACAACGGGCTCTTGTCTTCTGACCATATCAAAGCTTAATCGAACTATGTCATTCAGTGCTATGAGTTTGCTCTTCTGTTATTTATTCATTTTATTTACTGTATTTTTATCCCGCTTTTCAGACAATTATTGACTCCCACAGCATCTCACATCAATAAAAAAGGAGAGACAGGCCCTGCCATCAGGTGTACAAATTAAGAAGACAAGTCATACAAAGGAAGGGGAATGGAGAAAAATGGAAGAAGAGGGAGATTCATTGCTCATGGCTAGAACAAGGTGGTGAGCTATAAGCAGCCATTTCAATGCACTTTGAGCCACTTTCCTTTCTGGTGTTTTTGCTTGAATAGCAATTGGTGGCTATTTGGCCGATGGATGGAGCCAATGCATTTCCCCCACTTGCTTCTGCAGTTCCAGGGCTACAGGCAGTTGGAGCTGAGTGTACTTTCTGATAGGGAGGGGAAAGCAAACTCCTTGCAGCTGCTCCTTCTCTGGCAATTGGATCAGCCAGCTTGGTCTCCCACTTGGCTTGATGTTATTCCTGGTGTTATCCGCCTGGCTGATGGCAAAAACCAGAGCATGCTTTCCTTCTGCTCTCTGGTCCCACAGTATTAGTTGGCTTTTGAAATCAACAAAGAAGGAAGAATCTTTTCTTAAGCTAATTGATACCGAAATAGAGGCTGAAAAATTATGTACTGTGAAAATGACATTTTGATGCAATATTGAGCATAAGAAATTACCTTTGGTCCATTTAGCTCAGGATTGCCTATATCAGTGGTCTTCAACTGGTGGGTTGCGATCCAAAAATGGGTTGTGAGATCAGTCCAGATGGGTCATGGCAAACCTGTTGCCATCATGTTGGGCATGGAGAAAATTGTGAAAGTGGGTTCCATGTTAATTTTATTTATTTATTACATATTTATATTGCCCAACAGCCAAGGCTCTCTGAGCAGTTCACAATTAAAACAAAACCACAATATACAAAGTCAGAATAACCAGGAAAAGTTATAATCTAGGGAAGGCTTATCTAAAAAGATACATTTTTAGGAAGTGTTTAAAAGTTATTACATTTTCCGCCTCCCGAACTGCATGAGGGAAGGTTTTCCAGAGGAAGGGTGCCACTACAGAGAAGGCCTGCCATTGAGGTTCTTTGTGACAACATTCTGTTCGTTTTGGAATGACAAATGGCAGGTTGGGAGTCTGAGATGGGTCTTGAGTCTGGACCAGTTGAAAAAGTCTGGACCAGTTGAAAACTACTGGCCTATATTGACTGGAAGTGGCTCTCCAGGATTTTGGGCAACCATCTTTTCCAGATTATTTATTTATTTATTTATTTTATTACATCTTTATACTGCCCATCAGCCAAAGCTCCCTGGGCAGTGCACAATTAAAAACCATAAAATATAACAATATAAATTTAAACATTAAAAAACGAAATTGCAGTGTAAAACGAGTGACATTAAAAACCCAGGAAAGCCTGTGTAAAAAGGTATGTCTTCAGGAGGCGTTTAAAAGATGTAACATTTTCTGCCTCCTGAACCGCACGAGGATGGTGCCACTACAGAGAAAGTTCTTCATGGTGGCACTCCATTCATCTTGGAATGGTCAGTAGGGCCTCCTCTGAGGATTGTAGTTGTCTTCCAGGTTTATATAAGGGAAGGCGGTCTGCTAGGTATGCTGGTCCCAAGTTGTTTAGGGCTTTGTAGGATAACAACATAACCTTGTATGTGGCTTGGTAGGTAACAGGCAGCCAGTGCAGTTCTTTTAATACAGGTTTTATATGAGCAGAACTAGCTGTCCCTGTGAGCACCCTAGCTGCTGCATTCTGTACTAGCTGCAGCTTCCAAACAACACACATGGGTAGCCCCACATAGAGCACATTACAGTAGTCTAGTCGTGAGGTTACCAGTGCATGAATGACCGTGGCAAGGCTATCCCTATCCAGGAACGGGCGTAATTGGCGTACCAACCGAAGTTGATAATGGGCGCTCTGGGCCACCGAGGTCACCTGGGCCTCCAGTGACAGAGATGGATCCAGGAGCACTCCCAAACTACGGACCTGCTCCTTCGAAGGGAGTGCAACCCCATCCAGAACAGGCAAACACCCCAATTCCTGGACCTGGGAACCACCACCAACCCACAAGGCCTCTGTCTTATCAGGATTCAGCTTTCAGATATGCTTGGGGATGCCACAGATTGAACCTGGAACCCTCTGTATGCAAAACATGTCCTCTACCATGCACATGGCTTGTATGCAAAACATGTCCTCTACCATGCACATGGCTTATGTTTGTATTGATAGTGAAAAGCAACCTTTATTACAGTTGTGTAAAAAATTATTCTGTTCGATTGTGTGCCTGCCCCAAACACTGTCAGCTGCTGTATCACAGCGTTACCGTCTGAGCCAGAAGACAGGAAAGGAATCTCAAGAGGTAAGTAAGTGCTTTGGACTCCAGAGTTGTAGAACATTGAGTACAGGGACTAATTCCTCGCTTCTATTTCCCTTCTGGACTAAATGCAATCTACAACAGGTTGTCAAGGCCAATAACTCCTGAGACAGAAAATAGCTGCCAGAAGCAGCAATGGTTAATTCGGTACATTTGCGTCTGGCTCAGCTGCTTCATCTTGCAGCCTTCAAATTCTCTTTAGTTGCCAGATCTTTTAACCCTTGTTTGCCATTGCCAAACTTTCTAGAAAAGTACAACTGGGTGAAAGAAGGGAGAAAGCAAGAGTCCACACAAAATGAAAAAACAAACAGAATAGTTTCTCAGGACATTCATGAACATTTGAGCTGTGGAAAAATGCTAAAAAGGGGGTAGTTTCTGTTAGGTACCCATTTAACCAATGAAGAGAAGCTGTTGCTATCATACCCTTTCTTCATTACATGTGGGAATATGCCTTCCACACATCCATAACAAAATGGCTCTCAAGATTAATATGTTCAAAGCCCATTCAGAATATGAAAATATCTAGGATTCAAAAATGTCTTGGTGTGTATTCAAATGAGAGCTTCAGTTGCCCAGTTGTTAGAAGGATCTTGAAATACGTTATTCGCCTACCCATCTGGAACATGTAGCAATTTCCTCAGGAAAACACATGCTCAACAAACTACATGCCTTTCAGCTGCAGTCAGTTTGAGAGTCATATTATAGTGAAGTGAGAGGATGGCTTGTGATGCAAATGCTTTCTCAGAAACTGAAGCAGGTGTTATTGCAGCAGTGTCACTTCTAGGAAAGAGTTCGAGGAGGATAGAGTGGCATGATTAAATTTTAAAACACCACAATTAAATGAACATTTAGAAATTCCTGTTTCCCACCCACTCACCACTTTTGCTTTGAATCAGGTTTCATCAACAGGTGTTCCTGGTTTGTTCGATGTAATATGCAGACTTGGGACTCTAGGTTGTTAAGGGATAAACAAACCAGAGCTTGAACCCAACAACAAACCATGGGTAGTTTGTCCCTTACCAATCTAGAGTTCTGGGTTTGCATGTCGCATCAAACAACTCAGTAAACCTGGTTCAAAGCCAAACTGGGGAGCGGGCAGGAGGCTAGCACACAGCCTTGCATGGCCCAAAGAACCCATGATCTAAACAATACATAGGTTTTTATTACATACAAACCGGTTCTAGTTACGCAGCAAACAAGTGCTGCACATCACCATACTTGCTAACAACAAACTGGTGCTATAGTTTTTCCCTATATGGAGTTTATCTTTGTATAGAAAAAAAATGTCATGTGAAGTGGCATGCATTTGCCTAGGTAACCCTGTACACTCTCCATGAAGGAGGAGGAAAATGCTTCCTGCTTCGACCCCCGTTGTTAAGGCCCAGGGCCGCGCCACCTCTTTTGTCTTTTGTATGCTTAGTAAAGGTCTGAAGGGAGTCCCAATAGAGGACTCTTTGACTATTACTATCTTCCCCCTTCATATCTTGATAAACATGTGAAAGGGGGCACTGATATAGGGGCAGGGGCAAGAGGCACGCTCCCCCTCCATGCATTAGATTTCCACACAGAAGGGCTAACAAGTGAATGGGGCAGAGGGTTTCTGTCATATTCTTGTATTAAAATGTCAAAACTGGAAATCCAATCAATGCTAGACTTTAGAAGTAATTTTAACTTCAAAACATTTTTTTTACTCAATTTGAAATATGGCCATCACTCAAAAAACAAATAAAAATCACCTATTAACTCTAAATATCTTAACGGAACCATTCATAAGGGGAGGAAACATTATTAAAGATTTGACAGAATACTGATTCAAAACAATCTATTATCACTGAGCGATTGTCCTTCTTTACAGCAGTCAAATTAGGAATTGCTATTCAAGCTCACACTCAGAATACATCTGCCACAGTGTTTTGGTTCTTTTTTGCTGCTGTCGTTTAATTCTAATGCAATTAAAGTCTTACCTCACTGAGCGAAATAAAACGTACATATATTTGGGCACTATTGATTTAGCAGCAAAGAAAAATGACAGTGTTGTAGATCATTTCGGTAACATTCTACTTCAAGTTTATGTGGGTTTTTCCCCCTTTTCCATGCCAGGTGCAGCTCAATCCTGTGCATGTTAACTCAGGTACGTCCAGCTGTGTTAAATGGGGCTTACTCCCAAGCAATGTTGGCTCCAGGTTTTGGAGGGCCCTTGGGCAAGACACCATTAATGGGCCCCTCCCTCAGCAAATCTATCTTCTCCCCTCCATTATCAACCAGTTCATATTGCTCCTTATCCTCTTTCTCACCACTACTACAACTTACTTGCTTAATAGGCAGAGAGCAAACAGGCAGTTACAGCTTAATGCTCCTTTTCTCACCATCACTCTTGTTTGTACCAGAGCGTTTACAAGGCACGTAAACAAGTAAGTTGCTTGATAAAGAGGAGCAAGTCTAGAGGTTTCTTCTCAGTGGGCCCCTGCTGAGGTGTAGGCCCCTGGCAGGAGCCCAACCATGCCTACCTTAGACACCAGCTCTTCTTCCAAGTAAATGTGCATAGGTTTGTGGACATTGACTGTAATCCTATATGCCAGGAGTGGGGCAACATGTTCAGCCACCTCAAAAACCTCCGAAGGACAGGACGCCAGCAGTAGACATGACCAGAGCCCAAAATGGCTTGGCAAACACATTCACATTATTTACACAGACAGCGAGAGCAGCTCCTTCTTTGCTGCTTTTAGTGAAGCAAAAACGGGTTCAGTAAGCTCAGCTGTAGGTGGTCCTGAATGCCCCTAGCAGGCAAACGGGTTACTGTGCCAGATTGCAACTATTAAATGTGAACAGATGTTTAAATTCTTTCAGAAATTGCTGGAGGATTTAACATTTCAGTTTTTAACACCCATCTGTGAATAACGCAGATAGTGAGGGTGGGGAGTACTGATCTACTCCCTACTTCTTTTGAGTGGTTTCTATTACCTCCAAGCCTGATTTTGTTCTCAGCAATCAAATGTAAAAATGGTAGCACTTGTTTATATTCCCACTGAGATTTCTTTAAATCATTTAAAGCAGCTAAGAAATGTTGCTATTCGCTGCTAGATTTAAAGTACGCCCACCTGCAAAATCTCAGCTCCTCTGCTATGTATGCAAAACCTGCAATCCTAAGCGCATTTGCTGGAAATTTCATTGCACTGAAATAAATAAGCCTTTTTGCAAGGAAATGTAGCTAAGGTAGTGGTGCAAGATATGTTCTCAAAGTCTGTTGCAAGTCCTGTCAAGTTCAGAATTTACAAACCAAGTTGATCAGCATTAATCTCATGTTCAGGCCTTTTGCTTTTAATATATATTTAGAAATGTACTTTGAATGCAAACAATGAAACCTGAAGCTATGTTTCAAGGTTTTATTTTAGCATGGATTTGAGAATATGGATTCTGGGTGAACAATGCTAAATGTAGTAGAATGTGGAGAGCAGGAAAAAGACCCATAATGAAATGTTAGGGTATGAAGAGGCAAATTTCCATATTCTTAAGAATTGCCAGCAAATCAGCCCAAGAACAAGTGCATTTATTAACATACTGAATATTTCTTCATTCACTCTAAAAGTGAGTCACTAACACAGATTGAGCATCTATGCCAAAAGTTAGCAGCATGGAGCTTTGGTTGTTTGATATGGACTGTATTTTGTTTCTGTGTTGTCTATTGAACCTTTGACTACTGGATTCTGACTCTATCCAAGTATTAGTAACTAAGGCTGCAATACTATATTGACTTACCTAGGAGTAAGTCCCATTGAATGCAGTGGGGCTTACCTCTGAGTAGACATAGATAGGATGGCACAGTAATAGGTTAATTTATCAAGATTAGACAAATAGGAAAAGGGCTTCTGTGTTGCTCCTAAGTTTTGCAACTTTAAAGTTGCAACTCATTCCCACGCCTCTCTGATTGCAGGAAGGAGACCATGGGCCATCTTTTTCACTGGACATTTAAAATAATTGTTATGTTAAGGGTTTTAAGAATGTTTTTAATGTTTTACTGTCCTATTTGATTGTGGTTTATTTTCTGAAATTTATGCAAACTACCTTAGTTGACTTCAGAAAGGCAGTACAGAAATACAATAAATAAATATATAAGGTGATATACAGTCCTCTTGCAGAACTCTAAACATGGGAGATTCCCTGGTCCTCTTGCCTTGGACTAGGATCTTGTTCAAGGCAAAAGAAGGAGTGGAGTAGGGAGTCTGGCTTGTTCTCAGGGGCTGCCTCTAGACGAGTGATTTGCGCCTCCTTCACTTCGCACTGACAGCATATACTTCTGGATGAACAAGGCGCAATTCAGCCATCCAACTGATTTATAGCCTCTGTTAATGCACATTCTCAAAGTCGCGTTTTACCGCGACTTTAAATTTTTCTCCAAAGTTACAGCGCCCTATCGTCATGTAACCAATCTACAGACCATTCGGATTAATGTTAATAGTGGGCGTAGTTTGGTGGTGATGCCATGACTGAATGCCCCTTCTCTGGCTACCCCTCCCAGTTGTGGACAAAGTGGGAGGGGATTGACCCAATGCTTGCTTTGTCATTTCCTGTCTCCTCCCTCCTACTTCCTTCTTCATCTTCCCTTGACTCATGGACAGTTCAGTAATGGCTGACCTTAAGTTACCGGTACTTAAAGTAAAGTTTCTTTTAAATCCCCACTGGAATCTTTCTTTCGTCGAGACGTATGGCTACTCACATGGAGCTGGTTCTACAGGAAGCAAGGGGGTTGGAATAAGGATGTGCATTGCTCATCATATTGAGTATAATTTGAGGTCTGCTAAGGCTTCCCTCCCCACCCACCCCCCGCTCCCTTGCTGAGATCCTGGCTGGGAAAAGACAGGGAAACTTCTCTCTGTGCAAGCGAGTTCCTGCCATTGAGCTGTCATCTTGCACGCTATTACTCGGGAGTACGGCGCATTGAGCAGGTGGGGGGGACTAGCTCCCTGGGAATCGAGCTTCATATCTACTGTTACCTCCCTCCCTTTCCCTTCTGTCATTGCTTTACTGGGATGTTGTGTGTGTTTGTGTGGGTGTGGGTGTATTGCACCAAAATGACCATTTAGTACTGAGAAACTACTGCAATATCTTTATTCTAGAAATGGTTACATGTGGGCACAAGCATGGTGGAGTAATCCGAAAGGCACGCTGCAGGGGGGCAAGACAGGCGCTTGGGCAGAACACAGCGACCAAAAGGCAAACGGCAACAGTCGCATGGGAAGAAATGTCAGTCCACAGAAGCCATGTCACAGTTGCCGCTCACACGTTGGTTGGGGCCTGCCCGGTCTTTCCAATGGCACGGCCGGTTGGAGGAGGGGTACCGGAGGGCGGGCAAGCCAGACAATCCACTCCAGTCTCCTCATGCAATGCTGAAAGAAACGCAATGAGTGCACCATACTGCAGAGGCGTAGCTGCAAATGCCCCTTCTGCCTCTTGAGTACAGCTAGGTGGAAGAACATCACCGCACTGTGTGGAGAAGAGAGGACAAAGAGACATCAGTGCCAGCCAGGGGGGTTTGGGGGGGACAGCGGGCAACCCTCCCCCACTCCCACCTGCCCAGTCACCCACCTCTATGACGCAGAGATCTGCTGGGATGGCGAGGTTGCCCTCTAGCCTGCTCAGCATGGGGCAGCCCAGAAGCGTTGCGAGCTGGCATCTTGGGGTTCGGAGACAAACAGAATAATGGGCAGTTTGTATGGAACTGGGACATCAGTGCGAAATGCAACATTGTAACAGAAAGGCTACACAAAAATTTGCCCTTGAAGCAGCACATTTCCAAGATGGCTGAGGTTGTTAGGGCGCAGGAGATAAGGGACAGCTGCTGCAAGCATGGTGGGATGGGAGTGTCCAGCGATGGATTCTTGGCAGGAGGAATAGGGGGGCAGACACTCAGCGGGCGGGTGTTCACCATGGCCATCCAGTACCCGGAAAAATGATGCTTTTATGGTTTTACATTTGGTCCCAAAGCCAATGCAGCCCTGCTAAAAATTCGAATTGTAGGCACATCCAATGTTTAGAAATCGTACCCACATGCGAAATAACGTGTGATTGGGCAGGGGCTAACGTGTAATCAATGGCGAGAAACTCAGGTGGGCGGGGTTAACGAACGGCGGGAAAGTCTGGGGGAGGTACCATCAGGAGACAGGGTGGTGCTTTCGTCAATTTTCCTCATTCAACCATAGACCCCTGATCCGACTCTGCTGCGAAACACCGCATATAAACAATTGTAAAGCACATTGTATGGAGCCCGTAATTTGCCTTCACAGCCTTTGTCTATTGCTATTAGACATAAAATCGAATATAGGAAAATGCGATTCTACGGAGAAACAGCTGTGAAAACGCAGCCGTTTAGAGGCACCCAAGGGGACAGCACACAGTTAATTCACTGTCCTGAATACAACCGTTTCCCCATCTAAGTCTGTGTTTACCCCTCAGCAATGCCCCTGTTCTTCTCTCAAAATGTGCATTTTTGATGTTGTTTTGGGTCAGGAGTTATTTTGCATTTCTATATAGGTGGTGGTTATGGGTGTTTTCAGCAGAGGGCTCCTAGTGTACGTTGCACAGAATAGTGCAGCAATTCTGTCTTTTCCTCCTCAATGGATTTTCTGTGGAAAGAAAAAAGATGGAAGAAACGGTGGGAAAACACGGATGGATAACAAATGGACAATGTCATCATCTGTTCTTCTGTGCATGAAGCAGGGCGATTGCATTATAAAAGCCACACCATAAAATGGGTCTTGAAACATCCAAGGCCATACAAGGATTTCCAACTGAAGGAAGAAAGGACCACTTACTTTATGGGGTGCATATTTGAGGAAAGAGAGACAGTGTTGGTGTGAGGGCATGTTTCTTCTCAATGATGCTTCAGGGTCTGATTGTTCATGGTATCCTGCCTATGGAACATGACGATTAAAAAAAGTGTGCTTGACCCATAAAGTGTTGTAGTATTTACAATGAAGAGGATGGTAGGTTATTGTTATAAGCTCAAACTCATTTGTTTTCTGGTCCATTGTATTTAGCCATTATCTATTATAGCTAAAGATGGTAAGCATTCTTTCTCTGAAGTTCATAGAAATTTGAGCAAGGACACCTGCAAGAACACTGGCTGCCCATTAGAAGTTTGAATGCCTAATGAAAAAATGGACAAAGCCACAGCCTTCTTTAGGGCAATGCATTATGGTCTTTCTCTTTCTCACATGTACACACTTTCAACAAATGCATTAGAATGGATGCTTTTAGCATTCTATTTTAGGAGAAAATTGCTCAAGTAGATGTAATGTACTGTCTGTAAATGGATTGAGCTTTAGAGCCAGAGTGCGTGAGAATGGTACAGTGAAGTACTGGGCCTTGGTGAAGAGTGAATAGGTAGCTGGTTGGCCAGTGTGTGAACAGAATGCTGGACTTGATAGATCCTTGGTCTGATCCTGTATGGCACTTCTTACGTTCTTAATGTGTTGAGGAGGAAAGGAGGGAACTTCAGAATATATAGCAGGCCTTCAAATATATTAACAAGTTAAAATTGTATAACACTAAAAAAGGGCCAAATGGTTTTCAGTTATCCCAGTGACTTTATAATGATTGGCCAGAACACAAGAAGATGATAGATATTTCCAGTAATTGGATAGAATGCTGCTGCATATTTTCCCTTATATCTCTGTAAATTAAAGAGTTTTAAAAATCTGAACATTTAAGAAGGGTCTGAGAATATTCCTGACCAGACTTGTGGCTGCACAATCCTCTTTCTCGAGTGTCTGGCATGGCAAATTATGGGTTAGGTTAAAAGACTGCCACTAATAGGGTTAAAAATATTAAACTATTTCTAAAAAAAAAACAACAACACTGGGCTAGCCCTTACTTTGAATGTTGCAGACTATTTGTTAATGTCAACAAAATGCAATTGTACAATGGGGCGGGGCGATACGATTTATTTATTTAAGGAGTGTATATGCTGCCTTTCAGGTCAAAGGTCTCCCAAGGTGGCTCACAAACTCTGAGTTACAGCCAGAATCTGCCTCCCATGAGAGTAAGGGTCCTGCCATGAAAGGAAGGTCTCCACTTATGGACGGTCCCTCTGCCTGATTTTTGGGGATCCTTGCTCTTCCCACCCCACTTCACAGCTCACCCCATTCAGCAGGTTCTCCTGACTCTCTGTGTAGCATTTTCAGGAGGTTGGAGAGGCTGCCTTGGGAACGAGGGGGCGGGGAACTCCACTGCCACCCGTGCAGTTGACCAGGCTTAAATCTGGATCCAACCTAATAGACTTATTAAAACAATACAAAACAATCCTATTACAGAGCTAAAAACAGCAGCTGTTTAAAAGTCCAGCACAGCAATTTTAATAAACTGCAGACAGAAAGAAAATTAACATTTAAAATTGAATGATTTGATAGTTGACAGGTGTAAAAGCAATGCCCTGGAATGTGACCTGCATATTTTCCCCTCTCTCCTCCCATGATGTAACTTCAGCACTGTTCCCTGCTTCCCACTTGATTGGCAGCCTTTAATGTAGCTCTTTTTAATCCTTGTTTTCATTAGTGAATCCTCACTATGTGGTGGTAAGTGGTGGTGAAGGGGGAGGACTCTAAAGCACTTTATCTGCCAGGTGTCAGGAAGAATTATTTTTGTTCTATACTGTAACATTCCACTGCTGACAGTAGAAAGTGTGTGTGTGTCAGTCTGCATCATCTAATAGCTCCTAGGCGTGTTTGCCAGCTTGCTATAGGGGTCACACAAGGACACTGGCACTAGAAGCCTGGCTGGTTTTTATCTCCTCTTAATGACTGTCCTTTGTATTTTCTGTTTGTGTGTGAAGTAAGAGAGACCAAATGAGTATGCAAAGGCTAAAAAAAAATCTGTATTATATTATTATTATTATTATTATTTTATTATTATTATTATTTCGGGTGACCAGATTTTGGAAAGCAAAATCCCGGTCCAAAATGGCCACCCCACCAAAGCAGCCCCCCGAACATAAAATTAAAAAATTAAAAAGGCCGCCTGCCATGCGACCAACAAGCAGACACCCCCGCCACCCCCCCACCGGAAACAACCCCCCCACACACACCAAGCCACCCACCCCCCAAAAAACCCAGCCCAGACCTACCGGGTCCTCCGCTGCCACCGCCGATCTCCACTGCCGCGTGACCCCCTGCAGCCCCCTCGCCCTTCTTGCCCTGCTCCTGGGCTCCCTGGAGGTACCTAAGGAACAGCAACAGCAGCAGCAGGCAAAGGAGGAGGAAGAGCCTGCTCTAAAATGCCCTCGCTGCTGGCCTCGGCAGGAAACAAGTGCTCAGCGTTAGAGAGCGTCAACAAATTCCTTGTCTGGTGGCTAAAGCAGTTAGCCACCAGACAAGGAATTTGTTGACGCTCCCTAACGCTGAGCACTTCTTTCTTGCGGAGGCCGGGGAGCAGCGTGGGCATTTTAGGGCGGGAGGAGAGCTGATCCTTTCCCCGGTTTGCCCCCGCCGCCCCCCTGTCGGCCAGGATTGCCCCAGTTTTCCCGGTTAGGACTGGGAAATCCAGGGTGATCTGGTCACCCTAAATTATTATTATTATTTTCATTTCTATACCGCCCCATAGCCAAAGCTCTCTGGGTGGTTTACAGAAAATTATTTTTTAAAAATACACCAGCATTACAAAAGATACAACATGATAAAAACAGTCTAAAAAATTTAAACACGCAAAAATTAAAACAATATAAGCAGCCCAAAGCAATTTAAATAAACAATGTTTTCAAAACAGCAGCCATAGATGCCTGGAGTAGAATTACACCCTTGAATTCTGTACTATTTAATCCAGAATTGCCACCGCTTGATTCCACACTTGCAAGTTCTCAATTAGGACCCCCTCTAGATGGATTCTGTTTGACGCCTGGTTAGCCGATTATGCGCATAATCGCTGAAGTGCTTTATCGTAAATGCTTGTACGCAAGAGGTAATTGAGCGCACAACTGGTGGCCTTACCGGTTGTTTGAAATGCGCTTTACAAGTAGTTAATGCGGAGAATCGTTTGTTCACATAGGCAAAATGCGCTTTAACGGCCGGAGGAAAATAAAACTCGCTATTTAACGCGCATTTGATAATGCGCATAATCAGAGAGATAAAGCGCCTCAACTCCCGATTTACGCTCCGCTCTTGTAGAGGTAAATTTTTTTATGAAACTTCAAAGAGCTTTAAACGTCTCGTGTAGAGGCAGCCTAGATTAGAATCTCAACTTTGCCCCTAACCATACCTTGAAAGGTAAATCAGTAAACAGTGTTAAAAAGTAAACCTGTATGAAGCCATTTTGAGCCTGTTCCAATGGAACTGAGAGGTAGCAATGTTGCATTCATTACATTGTAAAGGATGAACATTGTAAAGTGGGCAGTGCCAGAACCAAAGAGGATGGAGCCACCCTTTTGCTCTCTCTCCCTCCTTCCCTGCCCCTTAGGCTCCTGGGAGAGGGACAGATTGTTCTTGCTAGATATCTGATCTGGTCACTTGCAGAGACCTTCCACCACTCCATTGATTTCATCTTCCCCTTATTCTTCCCCCATTTAAAATTCAGATGTCTAATTCTTCGCTTGTAGAGGGCTCCCCTCCACCTGCATTTCCCTTGCATCTGCTTTGGCCTTTCTCCTCATTTCTTCCCTCCCCCTCCCTTTCTCTGGCCGCCTACTACCTGCATAAATGTATCTTCTTGCTCTTCACCCCTGCTTTCCCTATTTTTCGGTGTACACATCTCCTCTCATGTCTGGTGTACAGAATTGTGTATTCCAGAAGAGATTCCTATAGGGCAGGGGTCCCCAATACAGCATTGCCCGCAGGACCACAACTGGCACCCACAGAGCTCTTCCCTCCCTGCTCCATTCGCAAAATAGTTTTTTTGGGGGGGGGTCCTTCGAAAATGTTGGGGCAATCTTCTTTCTCTCCCTTTCTAGCCTCTAGCCTCAATATTCCCCCTCCTTTTTAGCTCACTGTTTCTCCTCCTAGCCTTGCTCATTCTTTCCCCTCTATCCCAATGTCTTGCTATGTTCTCCTCCTTCCATGCCTCTAACCTGGCTTCAGTTGTCCATGCTTTGGTAACCTCCAAGTTAGATTAATGCAATGCACTCTACGTGGGGCTGCCTTTTAAGGTGGTTCGGAAGCTGCAGCTTGTGCAAAATGCAGCGGCCAGATTGATAACTGGAACCAGAAGGTTCGAGCATATAAGACCTACTCTGGCCCGCTTGCATTGGCTGCCTGTATGTTTCCGAGCCCAATTCAAAGTGCTGGTTTTAACCTATAAAGCCTTACACGGCTTGGGACCACAATATCTGATGGAACGCCTTTCCCGACATGAACCTACCCGAACACTACGTTCAACGTCTAAGGCCCTCCTCCGAATGCTTCCTCCAAGGGAAGCTTGGAGGTCGGCAACAAGGGAGAGGACCTCTGTGGTGGCCCCCCAATTATGGAATGATCTCCCTGATGAGGCCCACCTGGCGCCAACATTGTTATCTTTTTGGCGCCAGGTTAAGACTTTCCTCTTCTCTCAGGCATTTGGCAATATCTGAGAAGCCTGGGTTGGGGGGGGGGGGGTTGTTTGTTTTTTGTAGCTTTTTTGGGCTGTTGTAGCGGTTTTAAATGTATGTGTGTATTGTGTGTATGTTGTATGTTTTTGCTGTTTGAATTTTTGTATATTGTTTTTAATTGTTTTAATCCTATGTAAACCGCCCAGAGAGCTTCGGCTATGGGGCGGTATACAAATGTAATAAATAAATATAAAATAAAATAAATAACCTCACTATTTCCCCCCCACCCTATTTTACTCACTTTTGACTAGCTAGGCCCCCCCATGGCATTATGTGACTAGCCACATTCTCCATGGGAGCCATTTTGTGGTGGTGCCCACAGCAGTTTCTCCAGTTCCCAAATGTGCCCACAGATCCCAAAGTTTGGGGACCCCTGCTGTAGGACATGATGGAGCCCTCCCTCCCTCCCTCATTAGAGTTTCCACACGGGAACATACCTTAAAAGGTAATGAGCAAAGTGCCCCCCAATGTAACAGGTGTTATGGGAGCAGGATGAAGTTAGCATAAGCATCTGACACAATTCCATATTTTGCAACAAACAAGTGCTATGAAAGTACAGTAAAAATAATAATTGTGATTTTGGAGCCATCGTAGACTCACTCCTACTTAGTATCTTAACAAACCTAATTTACATTTCATGTAAGCGTGATGAACTTATTCATAGCAGGCAGCTGTGGATTAGATCAACTTCTCTTTCTGTCTACTCTCAGCCACAGAGGAATGTAATATTTCAGGGTGTGTTGAAAGTTAATTTGAATTTGAGAGCAAGCCTTTTCAAAGGTGCTGATAAGATGCGCAAGATGGCAGGATTTCAGAAGGCATTCATGTATCATTAGGGTGTTTCTTTCCTTTCTTTCCCATGACTCTGTCTCCTCTGCCTTGACGGCAAAAAATTGAATTCAGTAAAAAGTGTCAGCATCTCTTCATTGTTTGGAATAATACCGGTGAAAGTGCATTGTTATGATTGTTCTCCTTGCTTTGTCAAAATTCTTAGAAGGTTGTTAAGCTCATTAAAGGAAAAGAAAGTCTACATCTGCAGTTGAGTTCTATTTTTCTCTATGAGCCCCTGTCAGGAAAAAGCAGCTGAGGCTTTAGAAATTATTTAGAAGAGTTCAAGATTGGTGGAACAACAAAAATGGAATTAATAGTAGAGAGTGATCATTAAGATTTCTCATATATACTTTGCCTTCCAAAACAGCTTGAAATTGGAATTGCCCGAATGTGTTTCTTTCTCTCAAATTGCTTTCCCTATTTGGGATGTATCAAGGAAGACTTAGAGGTGTACACCTTGAATGCCTGCAAAATTGACATGGACCAGATATAGATTGCTTCGTACATCCCGAAGTAGCCCATCCTTGCACCCTATCTCTCTTTCTGCTGCAGCTGGATGGAATGGCTGTTGCTCAATGATACCTGAGAGGGAGGAAGAACCAAAGGGAGCAAGTCTTCCAGTATTGCTGACATGACAGAGTGGCCTTGCTTTCCTTCTCTCTCTGTGTTGCAGCTTGATTGGAGTTCTTATTGGATATTCATTACAAGCCCCTCTCTCTCTCTCTCTCTCTCTCTCTCTCTCTCTCTCTCTCTCTCTCTCTCTCTGCCCCCCTCTACAAGATTTCGGTTTGACGCCTGGTTCCCCGATTATGCGCATCTTCTCTGAAGCGCTTTTACGCCTAATCCCTATACATGGGAGGCATTGAAGCGCATTACGGGCTGTATGAAAGGCATTTTAAAGTTTTTGACATGCTGAGAATCGCATGCAAATGTTGCTGAAAGTGATGCGCTTTGTCCCAGAGAAACTCCCCAAACCGGTTCCCTCCTTTTATTCTCCCCGCCCACCAGAATCTCCCGCCTTTGGTTTCCTAGGTTACCTGAAAGGAATGAGCTGATTAACATGTTTGGCTACCTGTCTTCCCCCTTCCTATGCCCGATTGCCATTACCTCCTCAGGAGTAAATGGGAATGTGTCTCGCACACACACACACACACACACATACACACACCAAAACAGACAGGGGGATGCTGCTTCATTCCTTCCCCCTCCACTTCCCAGCGAGCTCAACAATTGTAAAACATACACACACACACACACACACACACAACTCAGCTCAGGAACCCAGCAAGAAGCGAGGGGAAGTTATGTCTGCTGATGGCTAATTATACGCACATCCGCACATCCTTCCTACCCCCTTTCCTTCTCATAAAACCACCTCCATCTGGCCTCGTGTCTCCATGTTAAAAATATTTCATCAGGGTACTTCAAAGAAACTTTATTTTTGGTTCACGTTGGGTCACCTCTTCTTGGAGCTTCCATCCAGAGAGACGGAGTACAAGGAGGAAGTTGCCAGGAGGAGAGAGGAAAGGAAACTAAGTGGGAGGTTTTCTCAGCGAAGGGGCAGTTCTATTCATGACATTACGACCACAGTCCAACCCCTGATCGTTAATGTGCCTCCTCAGAAAGTTGTTTACACGGACATAAGGTGCTCTTACTCCTGCCGTAAATTAAAACTCGCTAATTAACGCGCATTCGAAAATGCGAATAATCGGAAAGAAAACGCGCCTGAGCCCAATTTGCGCTCCGCTCTTGTAGAGGTAAATTTCCTAATGCGCCTTGAAAGAGCTTTAAATCGCTCTTGTAGAGGCACCCTCTCTCTCTCTCTCTCTCTCTCTCTCTCTCTCTCATCTAGTGGGAAATGGTGCAAAACAGTATTTCAGGTTTCCCTTTAGGCCCATGCGATGTTTTAAATCTTCTTTCCTCCACCTCCAACCTGCACATGTTCCTCTTGGAAGGACCCCATCTGGGTCTTTCTATTGTGATATCTATTCATGTTCCAAGTATTTAGATAACTAGCCTAATTCAGAAATGCTTAGATTTGACCGACTCATCATTGCCCAATATTTTGGTATGATCTATGTGGTAGACTTAATTTTTTTTTAAGTGGCTCTTTTTTATTACTGTGGCTCTCTGAGTGCATCATTTATATCCACACAACCAATTTGGCTGCCTTAATGTAAAATTTCTCTCACTTAAAAATTCACTCTCATCTTTGGACCAATTATATCTAAAAATAATGATCCTCATCATTAACTTCAGGGAGCCACTTGTTAATTAGTTAATAATGATACCCTGCTAAGGCAATAAACACCCCAGATTTAGACCTCAGAGTTTACATGCCTCAGGATATGGCTACTCCATCATAATGATGCTATAGTTAAATTTATTTGACATTTTGTTGTGGCTATGGCAATCCTTTCATGAGTTGAAAGCCCCAAGTTAGCTACTTGTTCATTTAAATTTCCTAGTAGCTTCTTGACTGGGTGCATCTGTGAATCTACATCTAAATAAATAGTTTAATTTGTATAAAGATTGTTAGAATCCATTGATTTTAAGCAAGAAAGTGATTTGAACATTTGAATCTTGCATCATGTATTAGGCATGTTGTACATATTCTATAACCCTTTTTCGCTATGATGGCCAGAAGCAAAAGAGGACAGGGCTTCTTCACTTTTAATTGGGCAGAAGAAAGAATTTCAGCTTGCATGATATGCTGATATTCCTTCTTGTACACAACTATTAAAGATACAGGATCCTGTCCAATTTTCCACCTGGCCACCCTATTTCTTCCTGAAATCAAATCTTGAACCAGTTTTGAATACTACTTTATTCCAGAATAGTCAAGAATAAACCATTTGGGAATTATACCCATTGGTGGGTGGAAGTCTGCATATCAGTCATATGAAGTTGCCTTACACTGAGTTATATTAGTCCATCTAGCCTGGGCCATCATCAAGAGTAGGCATGGTCGGGCGCCTGCCAAGGGCCCACACATCCCAGCATGAGCCCTCTGAAACAGCCTTCTGGAGTTGCTCCTCCCTTCACCATTTCAGCTGGTTTGTTTGTCTGCCTCTTGCTCTGGCCCAGACAACGGTGGTGGTAAGAAGGAGAAGTAAATGCCACTCCCTACTTTCTCACTGGCTTTCTGCCTATCAAGGAAGCAAGTAATAGCAACGTCAAGAAAGAGGATGAGGTGTAATAGCAGCTGGTGACAATGGCAGTGAGAAAGTGGACACCGAGGGAGGAGGCCCATTGAAGAAGGCTTGCCCAAGCCCCACCCCCCAAAAAAACTTGGAACCAACACTGCATCTAATCCAGTCTACTCTGTTTACTCTGACTAGCAAGAGCTCTTCAAGCTAAGATGTTTTCCAGTCTTGCTGTCTGAGATTTGTTTAACCAGAGATGCCAAAGCAGGGCAGCCTAGGACATTTTGCTGCCTGAGGCAAAGAACAACAAGAGGGCGTACTCTCCCATTCCATGTAAAAAAAAAAAAAAGCTGATTAGATTGGCAATTGAATGTCTCTTCAACACTGCCAATGGGACAACATCCTCCACTGCAACTGAAGGCAGGAGGCTAACTTTGGGGGTGCAGGGCAGGCTGGTTGACACACTGCTCCTTTAACACCTTGCTGCCACCTTTCAACATCTGTTGCCTGAGGTAACTGCTTCATTCTGCCTAATGGCCCGCCATCTGCCAGATTTGAACCTGAGACCTTCTACATATGAAGCATGTATTCTTCCACTGAACAATGGTCTTTTCTAGGTATACATTGGTGCAAACAGTTAACTACTGTGCTTGCATGCTTCTGGATCAACCTATATGAATGTGTGTGAATTCATGTTATATTAATATAAAGATGGAATGTGAAGCTAAATGGAGAAGAAGAAGAAGAAGAAGAAGAAGAAGAAGAAGAAGAAGAAGAAGAAGAAAGTAATCCCATACGCCAATAATTTTATTAATTTCTTTAGGTATACACTCTGTTTTACCATTCTTGTTTATCCTTTACAACTAATTGATAAGAGATTAGGATGAGAGACAGTGAGCTGCTCATGCCTATCCAGTTTGCTTCATGGCTGAGCACAGGCAGAGGAATGTGAGGATCGCATATCAAACCTTGTATAATATCAGCTGTGCTGCACTGGCTCTCACTTAACAGCTATAAAGTTGATGTAATATAAAAGCTGAGTTCTGATGATCATTTCCCGGCTTAATATGCTGAGATATGCATGAACCGTTTGCCTGCTTGCTCTGTCCTAATGCCACTCCTTCCTTCTTCTCTTTTCAGAATGCTCCAATAAGCCAGGAAGTCTTCCTGTTATCTCCAAACCAGGAAACTGGTTACCAGGATCAGAACAAGCCAGGAGCTTAAATGGTTTTGCTTCAAAATCCTGACCTGGTAATGAGAGTTTCCCTGGCTCAGATATAATCGGAGAGTATGGTTAATAGTTTCCAGGGTTAATTGCAATGCCCTGAGATAGGGGGATGGAAGGGTCTGCCTGCACAGGCGCAAAGCTCATTTATATCTCTGCTTATGGAGCCAAGGTACGATGGTCTGAAATGTGGTTCCTTACAAAGCAGATGAGCAGCTCAGATTGGCCCTATAACCTTTAGAGATGACCACTCAGCTAAACTGGCTAAGACTCTTAAAGACAGCTTATCACAACAACCAGCAAATATAATTTAGAGAAAAGGCAGCTTTATGATGCCATACGGGGGTATATTAATCAGAATTCTTTTCGATATATTAAAACTAAGTCAGTGTCATCTTTTTTAGAAATATGTAGCCTGTGAGCAAGTCAACATACCACCTCCCACTTTGTGTGTGTGTGTGTGTGTGTGTGTGTGTGAGTGAGTGAATCTAAATAACAAAACAGGCAGATGCTAGAGTCTTATATAAATGTGTTTTCCTCTTACTAGATTGTAAAATATATGTTTAGATTCATGGTACTGATGCTTCTTGATGAGGTGTTTTAATGATGCTCTACTTCCAATAGAAAAACACACACACACACCTTAAAATATAGGTCATTCCTCTGCATAGGTATTTCCTTACAGTCTAGTGCAATATGCTCAGATATGCTGAATCTCCTCTTTATGAGAGATTAGATAAGTCTGATCATGATCTCAATACAATGAGAGTTTTTCCTGTATAAAGCTGTACTGAGAGTAACAAGAGCTTGTATTTATTCCTATAGGGCTTGTAGAGGAGAAATTCCCCGTGGATTGTGCCCATTGTTAAATTGGGATTAGATGCAATGGCATACAAAAATATAATTAGGCACGTGTCAGTTGCTTGCTTTCATAATACTTGAGAAAAATATAATTACGGTCTGCTAATAAAACTCTTTTTGTCAATAGGCCAGGTTGGCAGAACGATGGTTTCCTGGCTGCAATTGGTTGCTAAGCAGTTCAAGTATTTCTCCTTGCAACTTGACCCTCTGTACAATTCAACTGCTATAAATTGAAGGGAATATCTGGATAGGTTTTTAAAAAGATTTCACTTTTTGCAGACATATTTCAACTGGATTCTAAATCTCAAAGTATATATTTCTGTAGAATATCTTTTTTATTTTTAAGTTATTTTCTAAACCACATAGGGAAAAAGGTTTTGAAAATGTAGACCAATTGATCTAACAAAAGAGGTGAGTTGGGTAATTGTTAAATGGATGTAATGTTTGAGTGTGGTCAGAAGGCTTGGAGTGCCCAAATGGGGTTGGATCCAGGATCTGCCCTCTGTAAGAGGAAGGAATCTTCCACAAGAGGAAGGGATCCACTCATGAAGGGATTCCCCCCACCCTCCACACACACACCAGCTCATCCCATTCTGCAGGGTCCCCTGTGCAGCATTTTCAGGAAGCTGGAGGTGTTGTTGGGGGAGGGAAGTCCACTTCCACCAGCACAGTTGGTCCAGTTTATTAAACCTGGACCTAACTCAGAGTATCATATTTGTCAAAACATGGTTTTCAATAAATCGTAAGTTCCTAAAATAAGTTTTGTCTTAGAATGAGCATAAATTATACTATTTGCAGGGGCAGTGCTTAGTTGGGTCCGGTCAGTGAAGGAAAGGGAATAAGTTAGATACACAGCCATAGCTGGAGTAATAAACTGGCCATAAGTTTATTGACTTTTGCTTGAATAAGCTTGGTGGCGGTATAGGGTGTGGATCCTGTCATCAGCCAGCCTGCCTGCTGTCTGATTCCCCTTCCTGGCCCACATGACAGGAGCGCTGGTGGTAGAAAGGGGTTCACCATGGTGCAGACTACTAATGTGAACCCCTTTCTGCCACCCCAGATGTGGTCAGCTTGCAACCCCATGGTGGTTTGTTTTTAATAATAATAATAATAATAATAATAATATATTTATTTATTACCCGCCTCTCCCTCCGGATCGAGGCGGGGAACAACATCATCATAAAACACACAAAACTGATTAAAAATACATAAAACCAATATATCATTAAAATACCAATAAAACACCAATAAAACACTTAAAATTCATCTGAGTAGGCCTGCCGGAAGAGCTCAGTCTTTATAGATCATTTAAATTCCTGAAGAATTTACACATCTTCAAGATCCCTTATGAGAATCCCTACTGAGGGGGAATGGTTGAACTGGAGTAAGAATGAAAGAGAAAGGAGCCCATCAGAGCTCTGCTTGGCTCAGCATGCCTCTCCTTGGGAATGTGCTGGAATTGGGACTGAGCAGCTGCTCCTCACAAGCCTTTCTCCCTTCATTGCCAGCCTGCACACCCGCACAAATCAGCGTTCCCTGATAAGTGGGGTACTTGACTATTGTCTACACAGCTAATAAATCAATTTGACTTCTATGTAACCAATAGTTGTAAAAGTAAATGTGGAAGATGTATATCAGCATCTAGTACTCCCTTTTTGTAACAACAAGTGCATAAGCCATTAATATATCTGGTCGTCCCCCCCCCCCCCGGTGTAACTTCCCTATCTTGAGTTTGACAGTATCCAATACATGTTTTGCGATCTCATTCTGAATGGAAAAACTCTTCAAAGGTGTTAAAGATCAAATGAATTAATTGCTGTGTCTTACCCCTATTATTTTAACACAGATGCATACGTTGGCCCCAATCAAAGTTATGTGCCTTTAAAATGTTACAGTAGTACCGTAAGAGGTGCTTTTCGTGAGTTCATCCTAGGGCCCTAGGACAACATTTAAAGATCTGTCTGCAATCACATAGCTCTGTCATTCCCCAAAAAAGGAAGCTCCCACCCACAGATGGCTCTATCTATGAGGTTGCAGGTTTTTAGAAGTTATAATATTCCTGGTCTGAACAATGAAAGCAGACAATTGATTCTGCTAAAATTCTTGTTATGTGTGTGTTTTTACACACCATGGCCATTTTATACCTTCTGCTATTCAAACTTATGCAGTAAAAGGTATATTGAACCAGACCTGGCATTCCCATTTGGATTTCTGGCTTCAGATCTCAACTGGAGGGGGTCTAATTTAGTTTTCTTAGATCAAGAATGGGGACCAACAGACTTCCAGTCTATGGACCAAATCTGGCCATTCATCTCACAGAGGTTTGCTGCCATGCCGCACCCCTTTCCAGTCCACACTTATCCCCTGTCAACCTTTCTCTAGGAATCCCTGCTGCTGTCTACATTCAATGATATGAGATTATAGCAGAGATTCCCCTTTGTGTGACACCCCAATCGGAATGACCAGTGTTGCATAAAGCAGGCCAATGCTCAGTGGAATGGCTTCTCCAAGTGCCAGTTGGACTCTCCCTCCCTCCTTCCTTCTGTGCAAAGAGAGCTATAGAACTCTGTGCTTCTTTATGCATGGAGAAAGCTGAAATGGGCACCAGGGAGGGGCTGGATGATGTCAGGGGTGACATCAAAAGGTTTGTCACCCCTGCCTTGAAAGATTTTTGTTTCACCACCCTGTCTGGGGAATGCAGTAATACATCTGGAAGTGAGCATATGATCAATTAAAAGTAAAGCTGGATGGATGCCCTGAAATGGTAGTTGCATCTCTAATTTCAAACTGCTCCCTCTTATTGCTCTCTCATTCCTTTGTCAGTCAGTGGATGTGGGTTATGTACAAGAAGATTCTTATGCTGGGTTTCTTCCCAGAGGTATTGGGTAATAATGGCCTCTTTGGTATGCAGAGACTAATAGACCTAGATTTACAACATGTGAGAACTGCAGCTGATGTCTTACCAGTCAAATTATGGAATTGCAGAACTCCATATTTGCACAACAAGGAGAGCAACGAGGATGATCAGGGGTCTGGAAACAAAGCCCTATGAGAAGAGACTGAAAGAACCGGGCATGTTTTGCCTACAGAAGAGAAGACTGAGGGGAGACATGATAGCACTCTTCAAATACTTGAAAGGTTGTGACACAGAGGAGGGCCAGGATCTCTTCTCGATCAACCCAGAGTGCAGGACATGGAATAATGGGCTCAAGTTACAGGAAGCCAGATTCTGGTTGGACATCAGGAAAAACTTCCTGACTGTTACAGCAGAATGACAATAGAAGCAATTACCTAGGGAGGTTGTGGGCTCTCCCACACTAGAGGCATTCAAGCTGGACAACCATCTGTCAGGTATACTTTAAGGTGGATTCCTGCATTGAGCAGGGGTTGGACTTGATGGCCTTATAGGACCCTTCCAACTCTACTATTCTATGATTCTATGAAATGTTTCCAAATACCAGAAAGCATTCATTCTCACTTGCTTTAATGTGCTGCCTTGTGTTTTGCCAACTGACCAATTCAACAATATCCCACTCAACAAATCATTTTGTACTGGTGCAAATGAAATAAAAACTTCAACCATGTTCTTTTATATTTAAATTTGTACAGAGTGCCCAGAGAAAGCCCCCCCCCTTTTTAAAAACTAAGAGCTCGACCCAGAGGACCTACTGAAACTCTTTTAACTTTTAAGTTAAGGGATGACTCTATCTATATTACTGAAAGGGTAGCTAAAATACTTTTAATCCTGAATAGAAATTAGGAAGAATGCTCCTTGGTTCCTCTTTGTGATTTTATTTGTGTTCTTATTAGATATGAACCTCTTATATTAGATTTTATTGGTTTTGTTGTATTAACCACTATTGGTCTGTGACCACAATAAACCATACATTTAAATGGTATATTAGTCTATAATGGAATGAACCCACAGACGTGTTCCTTCCACAGTGCAAGGTTTGAAGGACATACCTTGAATCATTCTTCAGTCTTCAGTTCAATGGGAGATCAGTTGGTCACAATGTACTTACCCTATTGATTTCAACGTGATTTAACTAACTTTCTCTGGATTGGGGACAGACACTATTAGGGTAGCTTCTCACATTATGTTTTGTAAGATACAGATAACCAAAGTTGAAATACACACACTCCTTTAAAATACACAGGAAGGAAATCTATTCCTTTTCTGCAGGAGTGGGTGTGGCTATCTAGATGTTGTTGGGCTGCAATTCCCATGTCCCCTCACCTTTGGCTATGCTGGCTAGGGCTGATTGGAGGTGCAATCCAACAGCATCCGGAGGGCCACAAGTTGCTGACCCTTGCTTTTCTGGTTGGGACAAAGAAGTTAATTCGGACTGACTCAGCATTTGTGATTGTAGAGGGCAAGCACTGATGACATTATTTTGAGAATTGTCAGTTTAGTGACAGTATTAATCTATTTCACCTCATTTTTAGGGTTGAGGGGTAGGCAACCTGTTTTTCTGATGTTAAAATGTTTTGGACTACAGCTCCCATCAGTCCACCCATCATGGCCAATGGTCTGAGATTATAAAAATTGTAGCCAAAAACATATAGAAGATACAGGGGTTGGATATCTCACCATTTGCAAATCTGGAGTTATTTTCTTGCCTTTATTATAAGGAGGTGGGGAGTATTAGACAAATTAGTAACACATTGACTTGTTTTACTGGCAGAACTGTAAGTAGTTTTGAAATTCCATACTTCACTGCTGAGCAAACTATACACAAAGGTCTGTTTTGAAATGATTTGAAATACTACTACTACTAATAATAATAATACAACAACAATATATGAAACCACCCTCCAATTGCCAATAATCCTTTTTGTGAGTCAAAAGTCTGTGGTTTCTGTGATGCTGTATTTTGCATTGGTGTTTTCTGCCTTGTAAAAGCATAGTAGGTTGTGTGCATACATTGTGGAAGCCAGTTGAAATGTTTTTTTTGTTTGTACTAGCATGTAATGCTGCCTACGTAAAAGATAATGCAGCTTTAGAAGATCACTGACTGCTCTAGGCACAAACTGTGACCTACTTCAATAGCTACACATAGTATGAGAGTAGGCAGGAATTTGTAGTCTAGATCTTTGCTAGGGGCAAAGCAATCTGCTGAATACCAGGCCCTTGCCATTCATTATCTTTTTAAACAAGTCTCAAACAGACGCTGGAAGAATAAAGCCAATCCTATGTGGGCCATTGCTATAAAACCTCAGATTTATGTGCTGCTCAGGAATGCCAAAATGTTTACATCTCTTGCAATGAAATGCCTTTTTTTTATAGCTGAAACCTGTAAATCTGTATACACTTAAGTAGGGATGTGCACACCCGAAATTATCGTATCGTTATCGGAAGTTTGGCCCCAAAAAATTATCGTCTTCGATAATATCGTAGGTGAACCATCGGAAATATCGTTTCTACATTTTGCCCTAGAGAGAGTTGCTTTTTGAGTCAGAAGAGAAAGGTCTAAAACTTCTACATTTTCCAAGTTACAGGTACGAAACTTGGTGACAGTGCAGACTGAGTGTTGCTAGTCATATGTGCCAAATTACAGAACAATTGGTGCAAGCGTTATTCGGAAGTGAGCTTTCAAAATCCACTTCTTCAGGTGGTTGAAAATGTGGTCTTTTTTGAAGAGACGTCCATTACAGATGGGCATCTCACAGATGGCCTTGAGGGGACTCAGCTGTGCCCAATTTCAGATGCACAGCTGCAGCTGTTCCTCAGAAGTAAGCTCTCTCAGCAACACATGAATTCGGATGACACATTAAGCAACGGAGGGGTAAATAGCGTGCTGACCAGGAGTTAAGGAGGCGGCGCTCCCCACACAAGACGCTGCAGCTAGCGTTGCATAGCACTGGCAAATGCACCGGTGGTTAACAACGAACGCGGCCATGACTGACAGCCCGCCTGCCATGTTGCCTGCCCACCAACCACCGCTAGTCCTCCCAGAGGTATTCCAGCACACACTGCGGCCAGAAAGCCATGGGCTGCAGGAGGACACGTCTCTCCAACACCATTGGACGCACACAGGCACTGGGTGGGACACACCAGCCCCGGGTGGAGAAGCAGACAGGAGGAGCAGCCACACCGACAGAGTGGCCGCCCCACATCCCTGGCACAGCACCCCAACCATTGGCACCGACGCACCGTCACACCCAAAGCCCCGATGGGATCAGGCACGGGCCAGCCAGCTAGCCATCAGACGGGCACAAAGCACGCCCGCCCGATTCATCCTCCACAGTGCCCCACAGCCCCATCCAGAGCTGAGGAAGGCCGAGCACAGGCAAGCCGTGGCCGACATGCAGACCCGGGCGCCAGAACGAGATGGCAGACAGCCCTGCCCAGGGAGCACCCCACGGCCACCCTAAATGGAAGGCGCGGCAGCCGCGAGGGCACCCAACGTCCCCAAGCCCTCACCCAAGACAACCCTCCCTCAAGTGCAATACCTGCAAATACTGGAAAGAAGGCTAGAGAGGGGAAAAGTGAAAAAGCTTTATTCAGCGTGGCATATAAAAATGGTTACATGGGCACAGGGACACTGTGAAGCACAGGCGGAGTCGTTGGAAAGGCCAGTCGCCCCCGGGCCGAGAGAAGGCTACCAGGAAGGCACAGTAGTGAGGGGACAGCAGAGCAGGCACCTCGAAGCAGCAAGTGGCAGAAAGGGACAACGGGGAGGTGGATGGGGTGCACCGCCAGGAAGCAATGGCAGTCCACAGATGGAACACCACAGCTGCAGATCACATGGGGTGGGGTCACCGATACTCTCGCGCACCCATGTCGCTTCCGCATGGGCACGGCGCTCCCCAACAGGAGTCACGGGCCCGGGCAACGGTGCAATGCCACGCCCATCACAGCAATGGCATCAGCATCCTCACCTGGCTGGGGGAGGTCAGGGTGCTCGGCCAGTAACACGTCCCCACGGGACTCGCAGATGTTGTGCAGGATGCAGCAGCACACCATGACGTTGGAGATAATGTCAGCCTGCAAGTCCAGCAAGCTAAACAGGGAGCGCCAACACTCCTTGAGACGCCCAAAGGCGTGCTCCATGGGCAGGCGGGCACATAGCACATCCTCCTCGTCGCTCTTGGTGGGACATTAGCCACCAGTGCTGCAGGGGGGAGGCAGGCTTGATGGGAGGGCCGGTGGGCGTGACAGAGCGAGAGGGTGGAGGGAGGAGCGGCAACACGCCCAGCATGGGACTGCCCAATATGGGAGTGTGTGGGAACGGGAGGCCAAGGTGGCTGCACACCTGCAAGAGAGGGGAGTGAAAGGAAGTGGCCAGAGTGGGGGGCATGATGGGGCAGCACCGCTTCATGATGCTGCGAGGGCACTACAGAGGGGGGATGGGTACAGCTCGCTCATGCTGATGAAAGGGCCTACGGCCAGCTGAGGATTGAATGCGACGCAGGACTTCTCCCAGGGCCAGCTCCAGAGCATGGAGGCACCGTGCCGTATGGGTCCTCTGCCTTCTGTGGATGGCACGGCAGAGGGAGCGCAGCTTCCCTGGAAGGGGGGAAGAGGAGGGGAGGGAGGACAGCCATCAGTGACATAGAGGCCATAGTGGTTCCCCTGCACCCCCAGGCCAACTGACCCGCACACCAACCTCCTCGCCGCAGAGCCCTGCGGTGTCTACTGGGACAGCTTGCGCGGAGCCCAGCAGACCTGTAGGGTGCTGCCAGTGCCATCTTGACGGGAGTGGCTGCAATGAACGGGGTGAAGGAGGCAGTTGCCAGAGAAACGGGAGGCAACATGGGCTTATCGCAGCATGGGGAGGGGGTGTATACTGTCAAAGACCCTCAGCGGACGGGCCAGGGGGGCCGTTACATGGCCGTGGCTCAGGACATGTCATGCAGGGCAGGCCCCTCCTCCTCCTCCCCCTGTTCGTTGGTGTCGGGTGGGAAGTCCTGGGCCTAGTTGGCCCGGCTGCCGAAGCGTTGCCAGCATACCTTCACCCATTTCCCACAACATCCACAGCTGGCCATCCGGCATGTTGTGGAGGTAGGGCGCCCACGGGCGCCCTTTGCCTTGGCATTCTCTGCGTCTTGGGGATGGCCATGGCCGTTGCACATTGTCCAGCCGTGTTGGGTGGGTGAGGGGGGCTCGGTGAGTGCCGCTTCCCCAGGCCGCCTGCTTCCGGATGAGGCGATGGGCGAGGACACGTGGCCATGGGGGTCGATGTTGCCTGGGTTGCTGTGCTCCCTGATGGGTGGAGGGGCGACACCCCTTGTTTCTGGGCAACTGAGGGTGCCTGGGGGATGGTGCGTGTCCCATGGCCTCCCCCGTCCTTTGCCCTGATTCCCTTCTGGCGGTGTTGCTTTTCCGTTTGGGTGCAGAATGGGCACACGGCACATGGCACACTGCGCGTGTGCTTGCAGGAGCTGGCCCCTTGTTGAGCTCCATGCCTGCTGTCGAGTGGGGGACGGCGGGCATTGTTGGTTGCTATGGCGGCGTGGCCAGCGAGCTGTTGGGGGTGTGCCTGAGTGGCCGGCCACGTTCCGCTGCTCCTGCCACTTCCCTTTATGGGCAATTGTGCTAACGTACTCTGACGGTTGTTTCCCAAACCCTCCGTTGCTTAATGTGTCATCCGAATTTGCACTGTTTTTTTCTGGTGTTAATTCACTCCATGCTGCTGCTGAGAAATCCTCATTTTTGAAGAGCTAGTCCTTAAAGTTGGAATCTTACCGAAGGGCTGTAGGTAAGGGGACTAGTGGACTTATGTGACATAGCTTGTTCAACGAGTTTATGAGGGAGTTTGCCTCTCCTCCAAGGAAAGCTAGATTTTTAAACCACACGTGACGTAAGGCCTTAGAGCCGCGTTTCATTATGGAGCTGCAAAATGTATGCTTTGCCCACACTTTTTGAATTTGTGCGCTGCTTTGGCCACAGAATGATGTGTAGTGCTCCTGTGTAGCAGGCTACAGGACACACCAGCACACTTGCAGCCAATCAAGCAAACACACAAAGAGAGAGAGAAAGAGAGAGAAAGAAAGAGAGAGAATAAAAATTGTTATTGTATTTTTTTGGGTTTTTTTTTTTTTTATAACAGGAAAACAGCGAAGGGAACAACAACACACACTCACAGCCCCCCCAGTCGCGCTAACCTAACCCTCAAACAAACCAAGAAGCAGCACACACACAAGGAACAAACCTGAGACACAGAGGGAAACAGAAAGAAAGATGCAAGAAGAAAAATAGACAGAAGAAGAATCTACAATCGCCAATAAATGTAGTAAAACGCACACAGACCCCCAACAAATCCACCTTTCTCCTTTAACTCCTACTCCCCAAAAAAATGGGGAACCCAAGGGTGGGGGTTTTATACTCAGCCCTCCTCCAACATTGTGATTGGAGCCTGCTGGAATCCTTGCTGCACAATGGGTCACTGAATCTGTCAGTCTCAGCAAGTACACCCCACCTTCTAGCTCCATCCATGTGGTGGCAAAAGAGAAAGAGCCTTACGATAAAACAATAAAATATGATAATTATCATAGGTTTTTTTATCGTCTCCGATAATTATCGTAGGAAGTTGTATCGTCTCATTATCATTAACCGTATGCACGATAAAGAGCATATCGTATCGTCATCGTACATTTTAACGATATGATACACATCCCTACACTTAAGCCTGATTTGTATTATCAGTTTAGGATGTGGAAAGATCAGAAGGCTAAAATAACAGCAAGAATCCAATGTGAGTCAGAAAGCAGGGGTTGGGGTTGATTATTTTGGACTTATGGGGTGGCAATACATGCAGCAAAGAAAGCTTTCTTTGCATGCATTGTGTCTGCAAATTCGCGTCCAGCAGAACTGTTCAGGGTGGTGGGGGACTAACTCAGACACCTTCTCCCCTGAACCCGATTTTAGAGCCTTCAATAGTTCACCGTGATGCCTTTAACAATCACTTCACAGTTAAAATCTCTTGGATAAGAGCCAACCTAGATGCCGTCATTATAGCAGAAGTGCCCAGCAACCCAGTAGGATTACACTGGATCAATTTCAGTTGGTGAGTACTGAGGACGTGGACAAGCTGCTTGGACAAGTGAGGAGGACAACTTGCCCTCTCGATCCCTGTCCTTCTTGGCTGGTTGCCCAGGGAGGAGATGCAGTTAGACTACAACTACAACTTATTATTAACGCATCTCTCAGGGAGGGGAGTTTTCCATCACGTTTAAAAGAAGTGGTGGTACGGCCACTTCTAAAAAAGCCCTCCCTGGATCTCCTGGACATTAAATAATTACAGACCAGTATCAAATCTTCCGTTTTTAGACAAGGTGATGGAGAGGGCAGTTGCCTTCCAACTCCAAGCAGTTTGGGATGATACAGATTTTCTAGACCCATTTCAAATTAGCTTCAGGGCAGGATATGGTATTGAGACCATTATGATTGCCTTAGTGGCTGATCTATGCTTGTGTCCCTGCTGGTACTTCTGGACCTCTCAGCAGCTTTTGATACCATCGACCATGGTATCATTCTGGAACGCCTGAGGGGATTGGGAATTGGGGGCACTGTGCTTCAGTGGTTCTGGTCCTACCTTTTGGGTAGGTTCCAGATGGTGATGCTTGGGGATAGTTGCTCCTCAAAGAAGGAGCTGTTGTATGGCATACTACAAGGCACCATCCTATCCCCAATGCTGTGGAATGGTCTGCCGGTGGAGATTAGACAAATTAGCAGTCTTCATGAATTTAAGAGCGTCATGAAGACTGTTCTCTTCCGGCAGGCCTATCCAGTTGAATTTTAAGATGTTTTTAATGATGTATTGGTTTTTATTTGTTTTTACTATCTCAACTATTTTGTGGTTTTTGTGTTTTATATTTGTTGTTGTTTCCCACCTCGATCCAGAGGGAGAGGCGTGTTATAAATAATAATAATAATAATAATAATAATAATAATAATAATAATTACATGAAACCTCTGGGAGAGATCATCCACAGGCACAGGGCGAGGTTCTATCAGTATGCTGATGACACCCAAATATATTTCTCTATGCCTTTGACAACAGCATCAGCTAAGGATAGTGTGTCTCCTCTGAATGAATGCTTGGAGGCATTAATGGGCTGGATGAGGAAAAACACAGCCTATCTACACTACTGCTTTAAAATGGTTTAAAATGGTTTAAAACAGTTTATAACAGTTCTGAGAACTGTTGGGGCCCAGGACACACTCCATATACAGTTTACAAAACGTTTTCAAAGTGTTTTATCCTGCGTGTGTAGATAGGCTCAAAATGAAGCTGAATCCAGACAAGACGGGGTGTTTACTGTCAAAGTCCCTAGCCTGGGTTTGGAGGTGTGTCAACCAGTTCTGGATGGGGTTACACTCCCTATGAAAGACTGTGTTTGCAGCTTGGGGGTGCTCCTGGATCCATCGCTCCAAATGACAGTCCAGATAGATGTGACGGCCAAGAGTGCCTATTATCAGCTTCGGCTGATAGGCCAGCCGCGTCCCTTCCTGGAGTTAGAAGACCTAAAGATGGTAGTGCACGTCCTGGTAGCTTCGAGGCTCAGCTTCTGCAATGCACTATACATAGGGCTACCTTCGTGCCTAGTCCGGAAACTTCAACTAGTTCAAAATATGGCAGCCAGGTTGGTCACCAATACACCTCAGGGTGACCATATTACACCAAATTTAAAATAACTTCACTGGCTGCCAATTAGTTTCCGGGTGAAGTATAAAGTGTTGGTTATTACCTTTATAGCCCTACATGGTTTGGTTCCAGGTTACCTGCGGGATTGTCTTCCCCCATTCAATCTGCCCTGCACACTCAGGTCCTCTGGGAAGAATTTTCTCCAGTCACCAAAACTGGGCTGACAGCTGTTATCCAGAGGACCGTCTCTTCTGCTGCTCCCAGTCTGTGGAATGGCCTGCCGGGAGAGATTTGTCAACTTAATAGTCTTTCTGAGTTTAAGAAAGCCATAGAGACTGATCTCTTCTGGCAGGCCTACCCAGGTAAATTTTAAGATGCCTGATATTGCACCAGTTTTATATGTTTTTAATCAGTTTTATGCATTTTATGGATTTTTTTTGTATTTAATGTTGTTACCCGCCTCAATCCAGAGGGAGAGGTGGCTAAGAAAAAAACAAACAAATAAACAAACGATAATTTATATATATTGGACTAAAATGAAGGGCATCCTACAAATACAATAGTTTATGCAACTGTACCTTCCTAAAAGCCATTTTTACAAAATTATATTATTCCCATTGGCATTGATGACATTGGTACCCAAATCAGTCTGTAATACATATAACAGTTCTGTGAAATTTAAACGATAGCAACAGAGGAAGCTGCCTTCTACCAGGTCAGACCATTGGTCCATCTAGCTCAGTGTTTTGTCTACTGACTAGTAGCAGCTCTCAGACAAGAGTTTTCCTAGCCCTACCTTAAATTGCCAGGGGTTGAATCTGGGAGCTTTTGCATGCAAACCATGTGCTTTACCATTGAGCACCCTTCCCCAATGTGGTGCCATCCAGATGTGTGAGATGTCCCAACATCCCTTACCTAGGCATGCTGGCTGGGGGATGCTAGGAGTCATAGTCCCACACATCTGGACAGCACCAGATTGGGGAAGACTGCCCCTGAGCTATGGGCCTTCCCCAAAACATTTCTCCCATGCATGGGTTCCTTTTCCCTTCCTTGTTGCACAAGTAAGAACAACAGCTTCTAAACAAAAACAGCAAAAATTCTCAGAGAGAGAATAAATTAAACATATGCTTGTTAGGGAAAGACATGACGTGACACTGCTGATACAGGCACTATAAAATGTGTGACTGTATAATCATACTTCACAATTGAGTTTCAGTCTGAAGCACATTGAAGTCAATGGACAGCTCTCAACTACTATGAAGTGTTTCAGGTTTACACTGTCATGTATGTTAGAAGGACAATTCAGAGACAATATATGTTGAATTATCCTCACTGAATCCCCTTTAAAGTAACTGTTGTGCAATGTTCCCTCTGGGTGGCTTGATATTTATTGTTGTGAGGCAGTAAGTTCCATTTCCCCAAAACTTTTAGTAACCTTCACTAATACCATTCCCCCAATGGACAAATGAAATAGTGACTGGTAAAATGTTATACATTGACCAATTTCTCAGAAGCTAGAAAGATCTCAGCACATTTTTCTATTCTCTATAGCCCTATTCAGGCAAATTTGAACCAAAGAGGTCATAAAGACAGACTGGAGCTGGGGGCTGTGTGTTTAGCCCTGCCCTGAAAGTCACAAGGCTTCTCGCGGCCCCTCACATACTACTTCTTCATTACATTTATAACCCACTATTTTCCTACAAGGAAGTCAAAGCAGCTTACATAATCTTCCTTCATTTTATCCTCACAACCCTGTGAGGTAGGAGCCTATCTACACTACTGCTTTAAAACGGTTTATAACAGTTTTAAACCGGTTAATAACCATTATTGACCAGTTTAAAACTGTTATAAACCATTTTAAAGCACTAGTGTAGATAGGCTCTAGGTTGGGCTGAGAGTTTGTGACTGGCTCAAAATCACCCAGGGAGCTTCCATGGCCAAGTGTGGACTAGAACCTGGATCTCCCAACTCTCAGTCCAACACTGTAACCATTGCACCACACTAGCTGTCATGTTAAGGGATAACCTCAGCAGCAGGAAGCCTTGCCTCTCTGTGCAGGCCCCCTGCACAATTTAGAACCCTGATCTTCTAGGGTTCCAAATCACAGAGGGATCCTGCACAGATTTGTTACATTTTAGTGTCTTTACAGTTGTATGTCTAGTTATCTAAGGAATTATTTATGTGTGAGAATTCCTCATTATTATTGCCTTATATAAGCTAGAGGTTAATTGAGCCCTTGCTTGACCATCATCATAGACTTTCATAGTTAAAAATAATTCAGGGAAAAATATTTGAGGACAATCTTGTACAGTGTATTTCATCAGGACATACATTTGACATTTTTGGACATTATCTCTCTGTATTAAGGATGCACACAGATGGAAAAATCGGATTGGAATTGGAATCGGATTTTTTTTGTTTTGTTTTAAATCAGATCGGAAAAAATCGGAGGTCCACTGTATCGGATCAGATCTGATTCTGATACGAAAATCGGACATCTGATTTTGTGTCGGATGCCATTTTGAATGCATTTCTCCATAGCCTAGTTTTGTGTTACAAAAACACCTATAACTTTTTGATTTTTAAAGTTCCACACATGAAACTTTGCCACATTGCAGGTGGTATGTTGGGACCCATGTGTGTGAAATTTCAGAAACATAGGTGCTTGCCTTGTGTGGCAATTAATTTTAGAAAAATGGGTAGCAGTGGGGTAAATACAGTTATGCCTTCAACTTTTTATTTTTAAAGATACAAACAGGAAACTTGGGCACATTACAGGTACGACTTTTGTTGATATGTGTGAGAAATGTCAGAAAGATAGGTCCAGACATGTGGCAAGGTATTTTTGAAACAATGAGGAAAGAAACACCCATAACTTTTTTATTTTAAAAGTTAGAAGTCTGAAAGTTGCTCACTTTGTAGATGGGTTAGGGGTAGTTATCTGTGAGAAATTTCAGAAAGATAGGTCCAGGCATTTGGTGGCTACAAATTATTTAGATTAAAAGTTACAATAATTTGTCCACAGAGGCTTGAGCTGTCAATTGCACCCCCCTCCCCCACCCCCTCTCTCTTTTATCTGTGAAAACTCTGTGTTGTTGTACCTTTTACTCTAAAAAATGCATAGCCACCAAATGCCTGGACCTATCTTTCTGAAATTTCTGGTTCGTTATTAAAAAAATAATTGCCACAAAATGCCTGCATCAATCTTTCTGAAATTTCTCACAGATAACTATCCCTAACCCATGTACAAAGTGCCCACGTTTCATCCTTCTATCTTTAAAAATGAAAAAGTTATACGCGTTTTTGTAACACAATACTAGGTTATGGGGAAAAGCATTCAAAATGGCATCCGATTTTCCGATATTTGTGCTTTTATGTTGCACTTTTTATACTATCTGGCTCATTTAAGAGTTTTGGTAAACTCAAAAGCTTGCACCCTCTTTTGTAGTATTTTGGTTGATCCTAATAAAAGTATTGCCCAACTGTGGATTTTGGATCCCCCCCCCCCCCCCATGGACCACAACAGCTAACTTTGCTTTTTCTATCCACACAGGGGCTCTGGGAAGAAAGATCCTGAGGTTGATGCCAGAGACTGATGTCTTGACAGCCTCAAGCCACATGTTTAGTGGTTGGTGAACCAATCCCCATTGAAGAGCAGTGGGTAGAAGTGTCTCCACTTGCATGCACATGCACCTAATGCAACACTACACCAGTGTCCATTGTATGTGTGCATACTGCACAATCCCTTCCCCCTTCAGGAAAAGGAAGAAGGGAGAAGAAACTATGTAAATCCAGTATATGCATCTACAGGCTTCCATATGTCAGGTATGAAAGCATTATAAATAAAGTGCAGTAATGCTCCAGCTGTGCATTGCATTGCAGAGTTCTCTCTCTCCTCTTTCTCTCTCTTGGTTACTTATTTGTTTTTGACTTGAAGAGTTTGTTCACACACTACAGCATCTTATTCTATATAACAAATAAATACTTTTTGTGTATTTTTTTGGAATATGAAATACAAGTACAATAGCATATCTATATCAGGTAATGCTCTTATTTGGTTCTTCTCCTTATACTGGTATGTCTTATGACTGCACTGTTGAGGCTAGATTCTGAAATGCTGCCTGATACAAAGCCTTTGTTTAGAGTAGAATCTCAAGCGAATGATATAATGCAACAAATAATCTGTGAATCTCAGAGCTTTCACAGCTAAGCACTTCCGATGAGTCACTGCTGGCAAGGCTAGCAAATGGTGTGTGTAAGGAGGGACATGATTTAATGATGTGAATGACAGTGTATATTTCTATCCTGGAAAACACATTCCCTCTCTGTTGCCTTTGCCAGTGCCTTTTACAAGTGGCTGATTTCAGCAAATCTTTCATTCTGCAGTGTGTAGTTGGCTATGACCGTGATGTGTTCATATTACGCAGCATCGACATTAGCCCAAGGTCACATCAAAGCAAAAACATGGAGACGAACATTTAATCTGTCAGACACAAGCTAAGCACCTCTAGAGTTTATTTAGAGTTATGCACCTCTAAATAGCGCATACAGGTCCCTCTTTTATAGGGAATCTTTCCATCGAGTTATTCTGCAGCATCTCATTACAGGGGGAAAATATATTGTTTTAAGCTTGTTATATCTGTCAGAAAGAGAAAACACACACACACGCACACACTATGTTTAAGAATGACGGTTGTAATTTTAGCCTTTCCCAAGTGGATGGTCCAAGTCATGGACTGTGCCCTCTCTATGGGGCAATAGGCAGGAAAGGTTAATGCTGCAGTGTTAATTGAAAAGATATAATCCTAAATTCTTAAGGAGTTTGATGACAGTGAAGATAGCTTTAGTTTGCATTTTTGTTTCCTTTGCTATTTATTACTTTCTGATTTTGTTCTGCATTTCTTTGTACTGCAACACTTGTTCCCAGAAGTGGAGTTTTCTCTCTACACTCTCCTCATTTTCCCAAATGGAGTCCTGTTGGGACTTCCATTCCCCATCTACAACTAAGAGGCACAATGGGGTAAAAATCTATAAGGGCCCCTACTCCTCCCTGCAGTTGAAGCTGTTGTGGGACATGGCCATGCACCAAAATGATTGCACTAGCCCACAACCAATCTAGCAACCAACAAAGCAAATGGAAAATAGTTGCCTTATTAGGGAATTGAGATTCAAGACAACCCCTTTGTAAATTTATGAAGAGCCTGGTTTATAAGTGTAAGAGTTCACTGGGGGCAGGCTTTATGCCCCTTACCACCCATTTATAATTCAGACCTTATTCTGGGTAGTATTTCAGAGTGGTCTAGCCATGTGGGGGGTAATCCCCTCATTTAGATCTTGGTCAGACACCTCCTGATTAGAGATGTTGGAGGAATCCGTTGGGGGGTGAGGTTGAAGCTCAAGGAGCTTTCATCAGTGTGGTCCAATGGGCTTCATTCCATCTTCTGCTAATTGGCCTGACTTGGCAAGTTGGGTGAGCCACCAGATTTTCAATGTTTCTTGATCTGCTCAAATCAAGGCCACAATTTGTGCAAATTTGCAAAATTTGGGCAATGTATGGCAGCAGATTACACAATTTCAGCAGTAACTTGCATAATCTGTAGAAATCTCTATTTGCACAAATTACAGCTGAGACAAAAAAGCAAAATACATAAAAGTCCCCGGAAATTGGGGAAAATCCATGGCTCATCTTGCAAAGGCAAGCCAAGACAGACGTGCCGTGGGAGTCCAGTGTGCCCATAAAGGGCTGAGTTTCCCAGGAACAGACATCCCCATTCCCAATTACACAACACACCCCCAGTTGTTAATTAAACAAACTTTATTTAACAGATTAACCGAAACAGGGCAAAGGAGCAAACAAACTATACATTTGGCCTGTTCAGAAGACACCTTAAACACACTGCTGGTTAAGGCTTTTGGTTAAGCAGCAGAGTTTAAGGTGTCTTGGGCTATGCATTTTGCTAAACTCTGCACTCTCACACTAACCACAATCGGACCGTCTGCAGCAGGTGGCTCTAACCATGGCTTAAAGTGTTGTGTGTAACAGCCTGAAGTATTATCTGAACAGACCCATTAAATGATAAAGCCTATAAGCTGACTGCTTTATTTAACCTATGCTTTGTGTCACTCACGTACAGAATGAAACTCCCATGCACCCAACGCTCCTTCATAAATCGACTTCTGGTCTGGACGGATACAGCCTTGGCTCTCCAACAGACACACCCCTCCCCAGTCTACCCTCCTTTTTGAGGGGTAGCTGGCAAAGGCAATGTGATCTTCTGCACATAACCCACCCAGCTGTGTCTTCTTAGTAAGGCCAGCTGACAACCAAAAGGGAGGTATTGGGCCTGATTTGTTTATACAATAAAATCATGACATTTTAAATAAAAATCAAATATTTTGACTTTGACTTTTAGCTAATTTCACTTTGTAACTATTGTCAAGAGTTTGCTATGACAATTAGTGGTTAGTCATTCCATATCTTGTACAGGGTCTACGGGTCACTCTGGAAAGAAGAGGAAGAACAAGGAATTGGCTGCATTGTGATCTGAGAACTTACAACTTTCCAGACATTTTAGCTCCAGAATATGCCTCCTGCAGAAGGGTTCTGGCCCTGTGGAAGAATCCTGCTGGCAGAATGGGGGAGAAGGAGGTGATTTTTGCCAACTCCCTTTTCCTATGCCCAAATGTGCTCCAGAGAATTAGGGGAAAATTAGATAGTGAAAATTGTCTACCTTTTTTTCCACCGGCAGGAGTGTTCTGAATGGAATTCCACTCAGGAAGTGCTGCTGCAGACAGAATAACGATCTCTGGATCCAATCATGGTGTTATTTCCAAGCCCCTGCCCGCATAAACTGACACACAGAACCCCTCTCCCAGCCTCCAAAAGAACTGCACTCCTTGACAATTAAGGAACCCAATGATAGGCTGACCAGATAAAATCCAAGTCAGGGCTCATGTAACTTTAACAGTTGTAGAGTAGTTGTAGTTCATGGTGAAATTCCCTCTTCATCACAACAGTTAAAATTGCAGGGGCCCTGCCTTCTTTTGTATATGGTCACTCTAGTATAGTGCCTGCAACTTTAACAGTTGTGATGAAGAGGGAATTTCACCAGGAACTAATTGCATACAAATGACACCAGCTGAAATTCCCTTTTCTCTACAACTGTTAAAGTTACATGAGCCCTGACCTGGATTTTATCTGGTCACCCTACCCAATGATTCCTCTCATAATCCCTTCTAAAGATAAGAATGTTGCTGCCTTGAATCATACTTTTGTAAAGGAGCTGAAATTCTATAGTTTCTCTGAAAAAGTATTTCTAGTGGGACTGCAACTGGTTTGTGTCATGTTAGCTATGTGAACCTATACTCCAGCTCTCATACATGATTTCTTGTGGCATGTTTTGATACCCAACTTGGAATTGTGGTTGCATCTCTGAGTGAGCATCATTCTCCCATCTCAAGTCTATTTACTCTGCTAGATGAAGAGTAAGAGCCTATCTACACAGTACCTTGGAACGTTTTAAATAGTATTTTAAAACATTCCAAATAGGTGCATTCCAAAACGTCTTAGGCCACATTAAGGAGTATTCACGTTACAGGAGAAAAATTCTTCAGTTTTCAAAGCGGTGTGTGCGGTCTCACACCCTTCTGTCCATCTCTTTCTGTTTCGTTTTTACAATGAGTTTAGGGCAAGGCATTGTGGGCGCTGTAGTTCACTCGCCCACTTCCTCCTTAGTTCCCCTTTCATTCCCTAGCTTTCAATGAGTATAGGACTAAGCATTGTGGGTGTTGAAGTTCACTCCCACACTTCCTCCTTAGCCCCTCTTTCTTCCCCACCAATCAATGGCTAAGCATTTGGGTGCTGGTAAACGAAGCACTGCCCCCACAAATCACAAACGGTAAGGAAAGACACATTATTTTACTTAAAACGATTTATTAAAAGTAAAAACCATTGTATATAGCTGAAGTGAGTTTTAAAAAACTTTGGGTATACAACATTCAAGGGAGTGCGTCATGTGGCCCAAAGAGTTTTCGTAACCCTTGTAAAATGTTACAAAGCTAGTGTGTAGATCGGCTCTAAGTCTACCAGTCATCAGCATGCTAAATAGGAGATCCGTGAAAGATGAAGATAGTGGTGATGCCAAGATCCATTTTTACTGCAGTGGTTTGTTTACTCTATTGTGAGTATTATAGTTTCTCTCAATGCCTTCTATGTAGAGATATTTTACTTCTCTTCTGTGTTTTGATGATGCTCTGTTCTATTAATATCTAAATGAGTAAGAGCTTCCTGAAACTATATAATTGTCTTTTCAGTCTGGGAAACAAAGACAATTAGAAATCTGCCAGGCAGAAAGCTGATGCCAAAAGGATTCAGGTCCAAAGAAAGTCTACATAATGGGTAGAATCCAATGGGGCACTTCTGCCCTTGCTGATTCTCTTCTGTCCCACTATTTGCACAGCAGGACAACCCACAATGAGCAGAAACACTAGTTTCTGGAAGGAGGCAAGTCAGTGGAGCTCACATAAGGCAGCTCCACCAACCTTCCTCCTTCCAGAAATGAGTCTTTCCACTCATTTTAGGGCTTCTCATATAGGAAGCGCTAAATCTCCCTTGCATAAGCAGTGGGTTCTGCTTGCCCAATGGAATTGGTGGGACCCACCACTTGCAGAAGGAAGTCAGTGGAACAGAAAAGAGAGGGGGGTCATAAACAACCTGTTGGAATTTGCCCAATGAAACAGTAGGAAAACCTACTGACAGGTGTTCCTAGGGTTGGTGAAAGAGATTTGCTTAGGCTGACCATCTGAAAAGGAGGACAGGGCTCCTGTAACTTTAACAGTTGTAGAGAAAAGGGAATTTCAGCCAGTGTCATTTGTATGCAATTCGTTCCTGATGAAATTCCCTCTTCATCACAACTGTTAAAGTTGCAGGGGCCCTGCCTTCTTTTGTATATGGTCACTCTAGTATAGTGCCTGCAACTTTAACCATTGTGATGAAGAGGGAACATCACCAGGGACTAATTGCATACAAATGACACTGGCTGAAATTCCCTTTTCTCTACAACTGTTAAAGTTACAGGAGCCCTGTCCTCCTTTTCAGATGGTCAGCCTAGATTTGCTGCCTGACACAAAGGAAAGATGGTGCCCTCCTCCATTCAAAGCCAACCTGACTGGGTTCAACACAGTGTCCACCACCACACCTGAGGGCAGTAGGCTAGCATAGTGGCCACGGTGAATGCCCTCCACACGTTGCCACACTCAGTCCCTTAAACAGTTACTGTCTGAGGTGGATGCTTCACTCTGCCTCACAGTAGGGCCAGCCATGGGCATTCCATCCTTTAAAGCTGAAAATTAAACCGGACAAGATGAAGGTACTGTGGGTTGAGAAACCAACTACTTCAGATGGAGGTTTGCAAGTGATCTTAAATGGGGTTGCACTCCCCATAAAAGACCAAGTGCTCAGCCTGGGAGCCCTCCTAGACTTTGAGCTAACTCAGGACACCCAGGTGGCTGCAGTGTCCCAGAGTGCATTTTTGTAAACTTAGGCTGGTATGCCAGCTGTGGCCCAATCTGGAGAGGATGGACCTTGCCTCAGTTATCCATGCATTAGTGACATCCAGATGGGACTACTGTAATGTACTGTGTGTGAGGCTGCCTTTGAAGATGGTTCAGAAACTTCAGCTGATGCAGAATGTGGACATCCAATTGTTGGTGGGGGCAAAGTAATTTGATCACATACACTTATTACCTGTATGTTTCCGAACCCAATTTAAACTGCTGTTTTTGACCTTTAAAATCTTAAATGTCTTGGGAGGAAATTACTTGAAGGAGCACATTCACCCATATCAGCCTGCTCACACGTTAAGATCAGAAAGAGAGGCCAATTGAGAACAGTTAGGTGAGTGCTCACATGTGAGTTGTGAGCAACAGTCAAAGCTAACATGGCCAATAGTCAGGGATTCTGAGAGTTGTAATCTAAGAATGTCTGCAAGGGCACAGGTTCCCCACCCCTTCACTGCAATATTTCATGAATGCACACTTGCTTCTTATTTTCTTTGGACAATTCCCATGTTTTCCTTCAAGGTTTTGCCTCTGTTGCTAGAAGACTCAAGTACATTCACAGCATACTATTTAGAACTTTGGGAAATGCAGTACTTCACCTACGGACAACATGTTCCTTGCTGCTGTTTGAAGGCACAGGAAGAGGAGGACAGAGGGGCCAAAAGAAGCAGGAAACCATGACGAGTGTTTTGCCACAAGTGCACATCCTTTAGCCAAAGTTGTCCACCTCCCGCTTGCCTCCCGCCCATTTTTCCGTTGCAAAATCCGAGTTGTTTTTTTTTAAAAAAATGGAATGTGCTGCAATCTCCTGATGTGTGCAGGAAAAGCACCATGTTAAAAGTGCCCCCTGAATGGGCCACGTGGTCTTTGTTTACTTCCTCTTTCCTCCCGGAGAAGCAAGAGGAAGTAATGAAGGACAGAAGTGACAGTAAGGAAACACGATTTTCTTCTGTCTATTCCATGTGATCTTTCATCTGACTGCTCACTTCACTAAACCTTACAGCTGCCTGGTAGATCCCTGTTCAGCAGCTGCTGGTGGGTTGTCAGAAGTTGTCATTCAACCTCAGCCTTTCTCTGAGCAAGAGAAAAATCCACTGCCAGAGGCAATGTGTCATGTGCTGCTGCCAAAACCTGCCTGCTCCTAAGATACATTCTGTGCATAGCCTGGAGAACATCTCATTTTTCTGCACACACAAGAATCACATGAAAGCAATTGCTGAGCATCCACCACCACCCCTTGTTACTTTTGGCACCTTTTGGTCTGTCCTCATCTATCTGTGCTTACTTTCTATACTAGTTCTCTTCTCCTCTCCTTTAAAAAAAAAGGGGGGGGGTTGTTTCATTCTGCATATCTTTTGAGTCTTTTCACTTCTACTACCTCCCCTGCTCATATTTGCTTTGGGGCTGCTATTTGTAGCTTCCGCCTTCTGTTAGCTGAGACAATCTCCTCCAACTGGGGCTCCTTGTACCTTTAGCGCTGGAGGCTTCCCCCCCCCTCTCAATGGCTCAATTTGGATGACACGATAGTCAATGGTGGTAATAATTAGGGGTGTGCACGGACCCCCCGGATCGGATCGGGACCCGGATCGGGACCTCCAATTTTGTCCCGGACCGGTTCGGACAAAATCGGAGGCCCCCCGGACCGGATCGAGTCCGATCCCGATCCAAAAATCGGAAATTTTTGGATCGGCCGCCATTTTTTTCCCCATAGACTTGCATTGCAATGCAAGTCTATGAGGAAAAAATGGCGGCGGGTGGGTAAGGGGGGGCCTAACTCCCTCCCCCCCCCCGGGGCCGTCCGCTGTGGACGGCCCCGGCAGGTAAACCCCCTCCCCCGCGCTCCCTACCCCCCCTGGGGCCGCCTGCTTCCATCCGCTGGCGCCCGCGGGCGCCAGCGGATAGAAGCGGACGGCTCCGGGGGGGGGTAAGCCCCCTTCCCCGCCACTTACCTTCTCGGCACGTCCGGCGCCGGCGGCTACTACCAGCGGGCTCCGCGGCCTACTCTCGAGTAGCGCGCCGGGTGATGACATCACCCGGCGCGCCACCCTGGAGCAGGCCGCGGAGCCTGCTGGTAGTAGTAGGCGCCGGCGCCGGACGGGAGCCGCCGGGCCGGAAAGGTAAGGGCCCCCCTCCCCCCTCCCCCCTCCGCGCGCCCCCTCCTCCCCCCTCCCCCCTCCGCGCGCCCCCTCCTCCCCTCCACGCACCCCCTCCTTACCTTTCCGGCCCGGCGGCTCCCGTCCGGCGCCGGCGCCTACTACTTCCAGCAGGCTCCGCGGCCTGCTCTAGAGTAGCGCGCCGGGTGATGACATCACCCGGCGCGCCATCCTAGAGCAGGCCGCGGAGCCTGCTGGGAATAGTAGGCGCCGGCGCCGGACGGGAGCCGCCGGGCCGGAAAGGTAAGGGCCCCCCTCCCCCCTCCGCGCGCCCCCTCCTCCCCTCCACGCACCCCCTCCTTACCTTTCCGGCCCGGCGGCTCCCGTCCGGCGCCGGCGCCTACTACTACCAGCAGGCTCCGCGGCCTGCTCTAGAGTAGCGCGCCGGGTGATGACATCACCCGGCGCGCCACCCTAGAGCAGGCCGCGGAGCCTGCTAGTAGTAGTAGGCGCCGGCGCCGGACGGGAGCCACCGGGCCGAGAAGGTAAGTGCCCCCCTCCTCCCCCCCCCGCTGTCCACTTTCATCGGCGGGCGCCCGCTGGCGCCCGCCAATGGAAGCGGCGGTGGGCGCCAGTGGGCGCCCGCCGATCCGCCGATCCGCCGAACCGGTTCGGAGCTTTTTCGGACCGGTTCGGATTGGATCGGCCGATCCAGCTGCGGGATCGGAAATCGGATAATTTATCCGATTTCCCACTGGACCGGACTCGGATCGTGGATCAGGTCCGATCCAGTGCACATCCCTAGTAATAATCAACTTTACAGTTGTTCAACTAGGGGGTACTCCCCACGCAACATGGTAATAAATAGTCAACTGTGGTGTGGATTAGGATCAGCACTGAGTTGACTACGGCAGCATTTGGATGACACAATAGTCAGAACAACTGACTATTGTTTCCCCCACACCAGTTGTTTATTGTGTTGTCCGAATTGAGCCAAAGTCTCTCTCTCTCTCTCTCTCTCTCTCTCTCTCTCTCTCAATGTCTCTCTCTCTCTCTCTTTCTCTCTCTCTTTTGTGCCTCCTCCCTCTCAATTAGGGGAAGAAAGTGAATTTCTGAAAAGAAGTGGCTGGCTGCTTTTCTACATGCGGCATTTACTGCATAGTAGTGATTCCTTACTCACAGTTGTTTACAGGGTCTTTAGATGATGCCATGATCCTCCAGTTTTGCCCCCTTACATTGAGACACAGCACCCCTCTCCAAGAACTCAATTGCTTGAAAATTGAGGAATCTAATATCATAATTTCTTACAGGAGCTGAAATTCTATAGTCTCTCCTCCTCCTCCTCCTCCTCCTCCTCCTCCTCCTCCTCCCAGAATTCTCCCTTTCATCTTCTAAAAATCACCTTTACTCCACCTTTTTCTTTTAGTTCTCTCCTTAAATCAAGTTAATTTATATATCCCCACTTCCGTTAAAGAACACATATAAAACTAGCTGGGCTGAGTAATCTAACCAGGATAGTGGGGGTGGGGGTAGGATGATGGAGTGGAGCGGAGTGAGAATCTGTGGTGGCCAAACAACTAAATCCAAAGTCCTTCCAGGCTCGTACCTTGAGGGAGGGAGATGGGAAGGGTTGCTGGTGAGAAAATAAGTACTCCAGATTCAGGACTGACATACTTCCCCTCTTTTGTTGGGGACATGTTGGGGATCCAGTGTAACCAAAGCTTCCTTTCATCCACCCCTGGAGGTGCCCCTTTTTGCCACTTCCATCATCAAAGGGGCAAAGGGGCAGAGATTTCCATTCCCACAATGGGGAGGCTTGGGAGGGCACATCTCCTACTCTGCCCACTGTATCCTGCGACACCCACCAAGGGATCACAAGATTGCCACCTTAACCTTTTGGTTTCTTACTACACATCATCCTTCTCTTCCTGTACCCCCACCTTCTGTTGTGTTTCTTTAGATCAAGGGTGGGGAACCTCAGGTCCAGGGGTCAAATCCAGCTCTCTGAGGTTGTCCAGGAGCTCAGTCACACCAGTGATTTAGTGCACTCTCACCATGCCTGGTGTGAAGATTTGCAGCATGGTGCTCACATGATGTTGTGCCTGTCCTGTTGATACCCTGCCTTTTCCCCAGCCTTTTCTAAAACACTAAAAATCTGGATTATTTTCCTTAAGCACATTTAACGCACCCTAAGGGGGAGTCTACACACTCCCTTGGAACGTTTTAAATAGTATTTTAAAATGTTCCAAATAGGTGCGTTCTAAAACGTCTTAGGCCACATTACTGAGTACTCACATTACAGGAGAAACAGTCTTCACTCTTTAAAGCGTTGTGTGCGGTCACACATGCTTCTGCCCTGTCTCTTTCTCTTTCTCTTTCGTTTTTACAATGAGTTTAGGGCAAGGCATTGTGGGTGTTGTAGTTCACTCACCCACTTCCTCTTTCTTCCCCACCAATCAACGGCTAAACATTTGGGCACCAGTAAACGAAGCACTGCCCCCATGAATCACAAACGGTAAGGAAGGACACATTATTTTACTTAAAACGATTTATTAAAAGTGAAAGTGTTGTATATAACTGAAGTGAGTTTTAAAAAACCTCAAATATACAACGTTATAGGGAGTGCGTCATGTGGCCCAAAGAGTTTTCATAACCCTTATAAAACGTTAAAAACCTAGCGTCTCCATGTAGTTTTAAAGGAACTGGGGGCTTGAATGGATTGCATCAGGTCCTGGCAGGGAAAAGCAATCTCTCCCAGCAGTTGACTCCAATATAAAACCCAAACCTTGCATCCCAGGCTCCACAGCGTTTTTGTTTTAATCATACAATGCCTGAATCTCTGCAGAGACGGGATTGTACTCCCTCAATGCACCCAAAGAGCCAGACTAAAGGGTCGTTCTATTTTTGCCCGGGAGAAAGGCGGTGTGGTTGAAGTACTCATCTGTCAGGACCTGGCTGGAGAGAGAAAGGGAGGGGTGTAGTGGAGCCAAACAGCTAACGAGCCAAGGAACGTGGGAGTGAAAGCGCAGCTGTTCAGGTGAAAGGGATCATAAGCTTGATGCGCTTTTGCCTCAGAGGTAAAAAAAAAATACGGAGGTGAACCAGGGGAGATTAGGTGTGATGGAGGTCCAGATGGCCCTCCTACTTCCCCAAGCTCCACCCCTTTTCCCTAACCACTGATCATCTTGTGGTTTCTTGGCTTTTGTGCAGTTTCTCACCATTCTAAAAGGGTGAAATGTCTCTAGCAGCTTTAGCTACATTATGGCTCCACCTCCTTTTTCTTTGGCCCTGCCCCTTTGCCTTCAGTCCCACCCACCACCGGAATGTGGCCCCTGAAAGCATCTCCAAAATCGAATTCGGCCCTCAAGCTGAAAAACCCTCCCCATCCCTGCTTTAGATTGTGCATCCTTTCAAGAGGGGATCATTAGCTTGTTTTTCAAACTCTTGTACTTAATCTAGTACAGCTTTTAAGAAACTAATAAACATTGATGTGTGAAATATGGCTGTGTTAGTATCATATAAATCTGTTGGACAACTACTGTGACATGATGAAGTGATAAGTGACACAATTCATTCCTACATATAATATTTTCATCGGATAGTTTTGGGTGTTGAAAGACAGTGTGGTTCAGTTGATATATACGTTTAAAATCACAGGACGCATCAATATCCGAGTACTTAGTAAGCACTTGGCAATTTTTTAAAAAGTGCTAGAATCATCATGGGTTATAATTTTTATATATGGTTTATGGGTAGATTTAGATTTTAAAAAAGGAGGAGGGGATATGACTGTACCTCATTTCTACTTGAATTATTTTGAAATGTGGAAGTGAGCTAGAAGATGACAATCTACACTCTCATCACTTGTCTGTGTGAATGCTGTGATGTGTCACAGGGTCAATGGGAGCAAAATCCAGCATCTGATGGCTTGGCTACCAGAGCAGTTCTTCTGAATTCCACCTTCTCTCTGTTCATGGATTAAGCGAATCCAGAGAATATCCAGTTTCCTTATTTTCCTTGTCGCTTTTCTAGTGAGCGAGCGAGAGACCAATTTCCTCATTGGAGTCCTATTTAAAAGATGTCAAGGGCAAAACAGCTGCACATTGTGAATTGTTCAGCTATTGCTCCAGAGCCTTTGTTCTTCAACCCAGAGCACTATCAGCCAAAAGCAGCAGGAGACTCAGGAGACCTGCTTGCGCTCTCTCCTCCTTGCCTTTCCTCTCATGAAACATGTTTCATATTTCTGGGTTCAGTGCTTTCACAAAAATGTCAGCAGAGCACTCCAAGCAAGCAAATTAAGGCAGATGAAATCAACCTATCCTAAATTTTCAGTTTGGCATGGCTCTGAAGGCTGCTATTATATACGTACATAGCGACCAATGTAGAGGTCCAAAAACCTGTCCCCTTCAAGATTGTTTCTGAGAAGTATCCTCTGGAGAAAATTATGTCCAAGCTTCTAAACATCTGTGCAGGGTACAGTGAAGCTGATCCAAAAAATGATCCAAGTGAAAGGTAAGTAATGGCATTGTAGCGTTTAATCACTGTAGAGACCATACACACATCAGTACGGATGAATTCTGCTACTAAAAAATTAAATATGTATCTTGATGGGTGAACCATGATCATTGAAGCATGTTTGGGCCAATGAGCTGCTGTGCCAAAGAAGTGGAGCATTGGCATTGGCTGAACGGTCCTAGTGTTGACACATGGAGAACAAATCCAGTGCCAGTTTCAGGATTTGGAGGGTCCTTGGGCAAGACACCCTCAGTGGGCCCCCTCCCTCAGTGAGTCTACCTTCTCACCACCATTGTCACCAGCTACTATTGCACCAGTCCTCTTTCTTGGTGAACAGGTTCACACAACATGAGAGTGGTTAATAAGCCACGGTGGCTTGTTAACCACTGCCATGCATGCCAGCTGATATCCCTAATTACATTTGCTGGGCACAGGTCATTGTGATGTCCAAACCTGGTGAGGCTGGTTAGCTGGGGTGATTAATCAACCATTCAGAATCCGCAGTCTGTTATAGGTTTGCTGGGTGCTACATCAGCCACCAATTCTCGTTGGGTTTGGATATCGCCACAACCCACACCCAGTGAGGGTAATTACGGAAATCAGCCGGCAAGCACGGTGGTGGTTAACAAGCCACTATGGCTTATTAACCACCTTTGTGTTGTGCGAACTGCCCCATTGTTACCATCTGTTTGATAGGCAGAGAGTCAGTGAACATGTAGGCAATTGTGTCTACTGCTCCTCCTTTTCAGCACCACTGTTGTTTGAACCAGAGTGTGAGATAGATGAACAAGCAGACTGCAGTGATGAAGAGAAGCAAGCCCAGAGAGCTCTTGTTGGTGGGCCCCTGCTAGGGGTGTGGACTCTTGGCAGGTAACCAGTCCTGATGCATGCCTCCTGCTGTTATGTTGGAACCCAACTACAGTCCTCATGTACAGCTTTACTAGACATGGCAGCCACTGCTCTGCCATCTCCTGTACAACACAGATGTGGGGCAGAAAGGCCTATGGACTTCAAGGATAATGGTGAAACCTACAGGTCTAGCCACTTTCTGAAAAAAATGTTATTACCAGACATCTAAGGGCTAAACTACATGATATGTTAGTCTTCTTCTTCCTCTTCCTCCTCCTCCAAATAAGTGTGTAGAGTTCTGACCTGGATCAGGACCACTGTGTGCAAGTTCAGGAGGTTGAAAGCTTCCTGTCCAGGGGCATGTTTTCCTAAATCCCCCCACAACACATCTGCCAAAGCAGGGGCTAAACAAAGAAAGAAAAGCCTCCCAGTGGAGGCTTTCTTTCTTTCTTTAGCCTTCCCACCCCGGGGTGGAGATAGGAGAGGGAATTTCTAAACTTCTGAGAATGAGGCAGAGCAACTGCATCATAAAAAAAACTTGTCTGGAAGCACATCATGTATGAAACAAAGGAAAAATCAAGTCAGTCCTCCCAACCTTCACACAAATAGATTGAGTATCATCTGAAGTTAGTTGGAATAGTCTAGGCTTGGAAAACAGTTAACTATTATCTCCTATCTAGAGGAAATGGTATAAATTACAAAAAAATCTTTGTGTAACAAATTCAAAATGTATTTCACTTAAAAACATAAACAATAATCCAGGGAACATCTCTGCCTATAAAATTGAAAGTATGTGTGTGGGATCTGTGTCCGGAAATGTTTACCCACTTCAGATGAGTTAGAAACTTGAAATTAGGCACATTGATAGGTCTGGTTGTACAATGTACCAGAAAAATCTAAAAACATGAAATTTTGAGTTTTAAGTATTTTTAAAGCATTTAATAAAAAACATAGGCTTATGCCTACAACTCCCAGAATGCCTTGGGTGGGAAGCCAGACTTACCAGCCTTTGGTACCCATTGTGAGTGCACAGGCAGGTGGCCGCTGCATACCTTTCACAACCCAGATCACCTAAGGTTGGTCTTGAGTAGTCAACCCAATTCCACATAAAAGGAAACAACCCATATAAATGGGTTGCATCCATTTGCGGTGCCTCCTCTCACCCGAAGTACATGGTTTTAAAATTATAACTAGATACAACAGCATGACTTTGAGAGGCCGAACTCTGACCATGCTCATAGGGACCCTATACCGATATCACTGTTTTCTCAGAATCTGGGGGAACTGCATGCACAGCTTTTGATCTTAAGAGGGAGGAAGGGGAGGCACTCAGCACATGCCCAGAAACAGGTCCAACGACGGTTGGCAAGTACCCAGCCTAGCCCCAGCTCTTCTGTACAGGTTCCTGACGGAGCACTTGGTGGGCGAGAGGCAGTCCCAGCAGGACTTGGCCAGAGCTGGGTACATCCACTGACAGCTGCTTACCTCCCCTCCTCAGTGATGTTATTCCTCAACTCTCTATTGACGAGCAGCATCAGTAGGGTGACCATATGAAAAGGACAGGGCTCCTGTATCTAACAGTTGCATAGAAAAAGACATTTCTGCAGGTGTCATTTGTATGCATGTAGCACCTGGTGAAATTCCCTCTTCATCCCAAGAGCTAAAGCTGCAGGAGCCCTGCCGTCTTGACCAGATACAAATGAGAGGAGGGAAGTGCCTCTCAGAGGACTGCAGAGTGCCAAATACATGCTGGGAGGTGTAGTACTGGCATGTAGAGTGGCTGATTTTAAATAAAGCATGGGTTAGCAAAACAGGTCATTATGTGCAAACCAGGTCACTATCTCTCAATCCTGATTCAGCTCCCACTTGCCTCACCTTTGTTCTCCTTCTACCTTTCTCCAACTGCCACTAACCCCACCCACCATTCCATTCTAGCCTCAGCTATCAGTCATAAATCCATTTCATACAAAAATCATAAACTTTATTCAGTAATTCCCGCATCTGTCTTGGAATGTTGCGGTTTAGTTATAATGGGGGGGGGGGGGAATGCAGCCTAAAAAATCTCATCAACTTAAAAGGCCTTGGAAAATAATATATATATTCACTTGGCTTTGGAAAGCCATTAATGCAGTCACTAGGCAAGCTTGCCTGCGAATAAGAAATCCAAAAGCAGGGTGCCACAACTAAGAAGGCCTGCTCCTCTCCAGTTGTCTTCGACCTAGGCTTATACCTACAACTCCCAGCATGCCTTGGGTGGGAGGGAAGACTTATCAGGCTGTGGCGGTAATCATGTAGAAGTGGCTCGCTGTCCTGGGCCTGAATGGAGAGTGCCTGGGGCTGGCTGCCTTGGTCACTAGATACCATCGGGAGCAGGAGGGCAGGAGGGTGGAGCTCTGAGCCCTTCGCTGATGGCAATGACCGAGATAATTGTCAGTCAGTCAGCTGGCTAGCTCCCTCATGGGCATTGATTGCACAGTGTACTGTGAACTGGCTCAGCCAGACTTCACTTCATGTGAACCTCGGCAGCAGGACTCCCATTGGGCAAGTTTGGCATGCTGGGAGTTGTAGTTTCATTTTCTGTGGGGACAAGGAAGATCATGGTGGTGACTTCAAGGCAGCCCTCACCATGCATCAGGGGTGAAAGAGAGAGAAAAAAGAAAGAAATGTAATTCATTTTAAAGTTACCTCACAGGCCTAGCACTGGCCTACCTTGCAGGGTTGTCATCAGGGTGAGAGAGGAAAAAAAGAAACAAATTTAGTTCGTTTAAAAGTTAACTCACAGGCCTAGCACCAGCCTACTACTTTAAGATGATTACCTTGCAGACATATATCTTAGGGGCCCTGAGCAACACCAGGTATATCAGCTAGTTAAATAATAAAATCTTGTGCTGTTGTCTTGTTCTTAAGAGCTCTGACCTGATAGATCAGACCTTGGGACATATTCTTGGTCATATCTTACTAGCAGATGACAAATTGTTCAGTTTATATTATCTTTTGCTGCTGCAGTCAATTTACTGACAACATTGCAACATGTCTCCTTACAAAGGAATATTGACCTCCAAGCTAGCTTCTCTATCACACGTTCTCAAAACATAGTCAATTTTATGTATATGCTGGCTTAACTGAGGATATGAGTTTCCCTCCTCATATGCATTTCTGTGTTGTGAAAAAGCAAACACAAGACCACTGACTATCTCACAAGTAAGGATAGATTGCATCTTAATTGGCTATGATATGTTCTATTTGTTTAGGATAAAATGGTTCAGTAAGTGGGGTTAAAAAAATCCATCCATTTATCCAGTTTAGCCATCCTGATTGTATATAGAAAGCTGGTGTCAAGGTGCATTAAGGAATCATTAAACCACATAAAGGTATCTTCAATATGCAATCATCCTTTTGCATACATGATTATTGGAATTATTTTTAAACCATGGAAGCTGGAGGTTTTGAGATGTTAAATCTGTTCTGCACAATGGATCCTAAATAGCAATGTAAAATGCCTCAATACATTTCTAAATTGCTATAGTAAAATCAGCAAAGAGGTTGGCAATAGATTACTCAGCTGATGCAATAGATCGAAACTTTAAGCAGTTAATCAATTAGAAGGGGAAACTTACAGGAAGCCACAGTTAACAAACAGCTTCCATGCCATCATTTAACAAGCTATATTTGATATAATTGTGACCAGCAAAATTCAGAAGACAGAAGAAGGCAATTTAATATTTCATATGTAAAGTGTCTATGAATGCAGTGTATTTTATGCAATATTCAGCTATCTCCATATTTACATGAAATGCCATTTCCCCACACTTCATTCTTTCTAGAAACCCATCAATTTCCTCTATTCAGTTTTTTTTTTAAAGTATGCCATCTTGTGAGTGGGAACTATGCCAGTATAGCAGATGGGCATATATGCTGGCATGCCATTAAAGTCTGGATATTAGACAACTGGATTTTCATTCAAAGATCTGGCAATATCGATCACTTAGAATTCAAGAACCAGTTTAGCCCACCACTACTGCACTTTAAAGCTGCATTAACTCTACAGATACAACAAAATGGAGACTGTTGGTGGTGGTGTTGTGGTGAGATGGCCAGTTTCTGGTCAATCATGCTTTGCTACCTAGAGCGGGGGGTAGGGGTGGAGAATAAGATTTGGTATCCTAGGGTGTTTCTGTGAAGATAGCATGTTGGATCCAGGATTTGCCTTCTGCCAGCATAGTTGATCCGGTTTAAATCTGAATCCAATCAAGTAAAATTATGCGGTCAAAATACAAAAAAATAACCCGTCAAACACTCGATTGTGGTTCAGCAAAGTTTCCTGCACAGTAGATCAAGCCACTACGGAAAGCATGTAACAGGTTCCTTTTTGCAGATTGTTCGTGCACATTTTCTCCTGAACAGGGCAGATGAAAAGTGGCATTTCAAGTGTGAAGCACCTGAAAATAATGTATCCTTGAGCGGGTGGTTGCGAGCCAGCTCCAGGCACTCTTGGATGAGACTGATTATCTGGATCCATTTCAGTCGGGTTTCAGGCCTGGTTTTGGTACGGAAACAGCCTTGGTCGCCCTGTATGATGACCTATGTCGGAAGAAAGACAGGGGGAGTGTGACTCTGTTAATTCTCCTTGATCTCTCAGCGGCTTTCGATACCATCGACCATGGTATCCTTCTGGGACGACTGGCTGAGTTGACAGTGGGAGGCACTGCATTGCAGTGGTTCAGCTCCTACTTGGTGGGTCGGATCCAGAAGGTTGTGCTTGGGGAACATTGCTCGGCCCCATGGATTCTCCAGTATGGGGTTCTGCAGGGGTCAGTCTTGTCCCCCATGCTGTTTAACATCTACATGAAACTGTTGAGTGCAGTCATCTGTAGTTTTGGAGTGTGTTGTCATCAGTATGCTGATGACACACAGCTCTACTTCTCCTTTCATCTTCATCAGGTGAGGCTGTGGATGTGCTGAACCGGTGCCTGGCAGCGACAATGGACTGGATGACGGCTAATAAACTGAAGACAAGATTGAGATGCTGTTAGTGGGTGGTTCTGCTGACCGGATGGAAGGTCTTCAACTAGTTCTGGATGGGGTTGCACTCCCCTTGAAGGAGCAGGTTCGTAGCTTGGGGGTTCTCCTAGAACCATCTTTGTCACTTGAGGCTCAGGTGGCCTCAGTGGCATGGAGTACCTTCTACCAACTTCGGTTGGTGGCTCAGCTATGCCCCTATCTGGACATGGATAACCTGGCTTCAGTTGTCCATGCTCTGGTAACTTCCAAGTTAGATTACTGCAATGCACTCTACGTGGGGCTGCCTTTGAAGATGGTTTGGAAGCTGCAGCTTGTGCAAAATTCAGCGGCCAGATTGATAACTGGAACCAGAAGGTTCAAGCATATAAGACCTACTCTGGCCCGCTTGCATTGGTTGCCTGAATGTTTCCGAGCCCGATTCAAGGTGCTGGTTTTAACCTATAAAGCCTTACACGGCTTGGGACCACAATACCTGACGGAATGCCTCAACGCAAACCTACCCATACACTACGATCAACATCTAAGATCCTCCTCCGAGTGCCTCCTCCAAGGGAAGTCGGAGGACAGCAACAAGGAAGAGGGCTTTCTCTGTGGTAGTCCCCCAATTGTGGAACGATCTCCCTGACAAGGCCCGCCTGGAGCCAACATTGTTATCTTTTTGGTGCCAGGTCAAGACTTTCCTCTTCTCTCAGGCATTTAGCAATATCTGATGAGCCCAGGTTTGTTTTGTTTTTAGGCTTATAGCTTTTTAAAGTTATTATAGTGGTTTTAAATGTGTGTGTATATATTGTATGTTTTTGCTGTTTTAATTTTTGTATATTATTTTTAATTGTTTTAATGTTATGTGAACCACCCAGAGAGCTTCGGCTACGGGGCAGTATACAAATGAAATAAATAAAATAAGAACTTGATACTTGCTGTCAATACTGACAATATGAACCATTCGGTTTCTTTTAAAAGAGCACCATGGGTTTGATCCAGGCAGCAAGAAAGGAAAGGGCTTCATAGAGTGTCATCAGATGGGTGGGGGGGAAGTCGCTTTCCCCTGGCTTCTGTCCCATGATACTTCCTCCTTCTTCACACAGGAAGAAAGAGAAAGTAAACAATGACAAAGTGGCCCATTCCATGGCCATTTTTATCGTGCCACTTTTCCTGCACACAGTAGGAAATGCCGGCACATTTTTGGTTCAAAAGAATAAATAAATTGGATTTACCAAAGTCTATTTTGTGACAGAAAGTAGGCCAGAAGGAATGGGAGACACATGAGGGCAGATGACGTCATTAAAAGGACCCGCAGACATCCTTAAGTGGGCAGTAACGAGCATGCAATAAAATACTAATCTGATGAAGGTCTTAGAGGTGCCCCCGCGACTATGGAACAAACTCCCCCACTGAGGCCTGCCTGGCACCAACATTGTTATCTTTTCAGAACCAGGTTCCTCTACTCCCAGGCATTGTTCTAAAAACAAGATTTTTAATTGTTTAGACGTGTGTGTATTTTGTATGTTTATAAGTTTGCATATAAATGGTTTAAATATTATTTACAATATTGTTTTGTAAGGTTTTTACTGTTTGTAAACTGCCCAGAGAGGTTTCAGGTGTTATAGAAATGTATTAAATAAAATGAAATGGATCCGGATTTAAACTGGATCAACTGTACTGGGCCAGATCTACACCAAGCAGGATATAGCGGTATGAAAGTGGTATATAAAAGGCAGGAGCCATACTACTGCTTTATAGTAGTATTGAAGTACACTGACAACTGTTGGGGCCCATTGACACATACCATATACCACTATATCCTGCTTGGTGTGGCTCCTACCTTTTATATACCGCTTACATACCGCTATATCCTGCTTGGTGTAGACCTGGCCCTGGATTTCCCCACCTCTACCATCCTTCTCACAACAGGCCCTTGAGCCCCCTGAAAATGCTACACAGAGTCCATGTCTGGACAACCACAGGAGGAAAAGAAGCCATCATGGCTTCTCCCCACCCTCACTGCTGTGTGTGCACTGTTGTTTACTGAATTATGGAATGCAGTAGAGGGTGTAGGGTGAGTATGAAGCTACTCCTGCCATGATGCATGCTAGGTTCGTGTGACATGCCACCCTGCATTGCAGCATTGATAATTATGCAAACAACAGGCACCTATGTGGCATGTATGGGGCGAGGAGGAGGAGAATCTACTATGGCTTCTTTTCCCCCATGATCAGCCAAGCACCTCCAGAGAGTCAGTAGACTCTGCTGAATGGGTAAGGGGAGGGAGAGCCCCCCCAAAATCTCCACAAAGATACTTTCTGTGAGAGGAACCCTTCCTCTCACAGAAGGCAGATCCTGGATCCAAACCCATGTAACTAAATCAAGGCAAACAAAAACGTATACAATTCAAAAAAGTAGGGACCCCATCACAACCACACATTTACGTAGACACATAGGTTTTGAAAGCATTCTCCCCCACATGGTTACCAATTATACAAAGGGTGATTGAGGTTATGCTGTCTGACCCCATGTCCACTGTCCATGTACTGGCAGGACATACCCATAGATGGGAGCTTGCTCTATATGCTCCCCCAATATGGGGGTGGGTGGGTTGAGGCCTCACTCTCCAATTCCTGTGATGGTTAATAGCATGGATTGTGGAGGGGGAATGGACGGGGACACTTGAAATAAGGTTTATGTGACTTTAGAATTCACTACCACAACGTGATACAGTTCCCAATGGAACATTTTTTTAAAAAATAAACATGGTTATTTCATGTCAGGATCATTGTTCATATTTGTGTTATTGTTCATATTTGTGTTATCTATGCATAAAACAAAACAAAAAAACCTTAGTTCTATGCATGAGTTTACTTTTTGTAACAGGGTATAGGTTTCTTTGCCATACAGTCCATGTTTTTATTTTTGTTCTTTTGAAAAGCAAAGCCCTTGGACTTTGCATGGAATTTGATAAATCGTAGGTCTCCAGATTTATTTAGATGTGGTGGCCTAGTTCCAGGATAGTCTAACCAATGAGTGAGATAAAGACATGCTTCTTTCTTTCAAAACAAATATGTTTCAATGCCCTTGTTTTTAAATCCCTGAGGTAGCTGAGAAATATTTCCAAAGGTTTTCAGCGATTGCATGAGCAGAAGGCAGCTTGCACAACTGAACTGACCCACCTCCCCTGCATCCACCCCCCGTACCCCCCAAAAGCCCTCTCCAAAAGGTTGCAAGGGCCTCCTGAACAGCGTTGCAAGTTCCCTCTGCCCATTGTTAGGCAAGTCTCAACTTGCAGTGCAGCCCAGTATGCAGTAGAAGCCAGAGGCTCTAATGTCAGTGGGGCAGTGAATCTGCTCTGGGTTTCAGTCAAACAGTCAAAACTCTAGCAGAGCTAGCTTATGTTCTTATGTTCTCTGGGGACACGGGGTTGGAGGATGGGAAGAGAAAGGCCCCCTCCACAAGGATGCGCTTTTGCGCCCGGTTCCGCGATTATGCGCATTATCGCGGAGGCGCTTTTACTCCTAATCCCTCTGCACCGGAGGCGGCGAGAGGCGGCGAAGCGCATTAATTCATGTCCAAAAAGCGCTTTACAAGCAGTTAATGCGCGTAATCGCTTGTTCACACCGCGAAAATGCGCTTTAACGGCCGGAGCAAAATAAAAGTCGCTATTTAACGCGCGTTCGAAAATGCGCATTATCGGGGAGATAACGCGCCTGTACGCCCGTTTTGCGCTCCGTGCTTGTGGAGGTAAATTTTTTAATGAGCCTTCAAGGCTCATTAAACGTCTCGTGTGGAGGAGGCTAAAGATTGGTTGCACAAGCTGTCTCTTGGGTACAACGCAAACCTTAAATAAAAACAACCCAATAGTTGGAAAATTCCTTTATGATTTCAGCAAGAATTTGGAGGAAATGCTGGAGCGAAAATACCAGCCCACCACTGTGAAAAACATCATCAGTATGTTATAGTGACAAGAAGAGATACCTATAATTAAGTTAGCTGAAATGTGTGAGCACCAAATTATATGCTGCTATTTATAACTACAATTGGCCATTAGCGTTAGCTTGCAAATGTACTGAACACTCTAGAGGAAAATGGAAAGAAGAAGCAATGTTATTCAGGAATATTTGACTTTAATCTCTGTAAACGGACAGGGTAACTCCTCCTAGGAGCAACATGCAACCCTCCCCCTCAGAGAATGTTTTCAGCAATGAAAATAGAACCATAACATGTTGTGTTCATCACACTATTGATCTTCCTAAGCCTATGCCATAGGAAATATGGGGTGTGTAAGCAACAAGAACAACAGAAATGACACTACAACAAGAAAAGAAAAGAATCCAAGAACATGACTTTTTGTTTATTTACTAACGCTTACAAAATTGTGTGGCTTGCAATTAATGAGAGACATACCATGGTCAGATGTTGGTAAATCACCTTTCAGTAAGGACATTTGCCTGTACAGGCATTCTTGTCCTGAAATCTAGCACAAAAGACTAGTCTTCTGTTCACATCTTAGTCTCCTCCATTGGTCGGTTCATGAAGTCTTGAATGGCCTTGTTTAATGGCAACCACTTATTGACTGAGGCTCTCAGGGCATTAATCCATCTGGAAGAATGGAAAAGCCAGAGTTGGTCACTAAATGAATGACTTAGCTGCAAGATAAACAGTGCTTGAAATAGCATCTTTGTCAATAAAGTATATGAACAATCATGCCACACTACGCACGACCCCCAATGTAGCTAAGCCTGGTAGCATTGCAAAATTTGCAAAACTATCTTTAGGAGAAATGTATGCATAGCCCAGCATCCTACAAATGCTTTTTCTTTAGTTCAGTTCTAGTTGAAGTTTTTCCTTTAAACAACAACGTGGAAAGCGTTATGTAGGAGGCTGGATTCAGAAGACAAACTGGGAGTTAAATAATGACACCTCCACAAAGGTACCTAGTGTGGCTTGAACGTTTTGACATACCACAAGATACCTGGCTTGCCTAGAATTCACCAAGACTTGGAAGCTTGGATGCAACCCACTGCGTTGAAATAGTCATTTGTGGACTTCCTTGCCTTTCTATAGATGTCTGTAGATTTCCTAATTTCTCAAAGGCTTTCTTAGGGTTCTAGGATTCTATGAAACCAGAACTCACATTTACTAGCACCTGTGCTTCTATGTGACTTGAAAGTCACCATTCTCTAACAAAAAACTTCAAAGGAAGGTATTAGTGTCAGCTTTGGCACAAGTTCTCTCACTGTGGCAAATGCCATGGTGGGAGAGCAGGTGGCAGGGCTCTTCTGAGCACCTGCTGGAGCCAACAGGAAGCCCTGTTAGTGGGGACAGGGGCAGGGAGTGGCACACTTTGCCACTCATCCCGCTCTGCCACCTCATGCGAGCACCTCACCCTGCTTCATGGGAGGGCTGGCCCTATGTCTAGTGTGAAACTGTTGAATTAGTATTTATCAGCAGGTTTTTCTTGTATTGGTTTAGGATTCAGCACCTGAGTCCTAAACCAATACCAGCAGTACAGTACACCAGTACATGTGTTAAATTAGTAGCGCATATTAGAAAGGTGTGCTTATCTCATATACATTTGAGCTTTGTGCAGAGATGGCACAGACTCTACCTCTTGCATTTCATGGCTTTTTGGACTCTCCTGTTTAGATTTTTGTCTCTCTGGCTGAATTCGGACGACACAATAAGCAACTGTGTGTGGGGGAAACAATCGTCAGTTGTATTGACTATCGTGTCGTCCGAATGCTGCCATTGTCAACTCAGCGCTGATCCTAATCCACACCACAGCTGATTATTTATTACCATGTTGTGTGGGGTGTACCCCCTAGATGAACAACTGTAAAGTTGATTATTACCCCACCATTGACTATCGTGTTGTCCGATTCAGCCTCTGTGTGTGTTAGCCTGGCAGTCTGCATGGCAACTCTAGATAATTCTTCATAGATTAGATGATGTGAGCTCTGATCCATGAAAGGTTAGTGATAATAAATCCATATTTTATTTATTTTATTACATTTCTATACTGCCTTATAGCTGAAGCTCTCTAAGGTGCAATAATACTTATTTATGTTTTTTCTTTGATGAAAGGTATAGAACCTTTCTTTTGCATAATCAAGTTTTTCCAGTTAAGGTCACAATCCATACATCTGTAGGAGAGATACAGTAACAATGTCACTATTTGAACATTGTCCAAAGCATATTTTATCTCTACTAGAAGACAGTCAGTTACTCAGGCAATAACTCCGAGGTCTCAACACCTTCTACATCAGTCTGATTTTATCTACAGCTAAGGACAGGTGTGATCAGACAGGTAGAAAGAGACTAGGAAAACAATTTCAGACAAAGAAGGCTGTAAAAATATGAGTTTTTCTTACCGCTTGTTTTCATTTACGCTTTCTGCACATAAGTAGAAGGTTTTAAACTCCTCAGAAGGTGGCTTCACTTCAATCACAGACCTCCTGGAACCAAGTGCCTGTTCACTCACAGTGTATCCCTGCAAGTAAATCCCACCTAGAGAAAGAAAGAGGGGGCATAGATCAGCGGAGAGGACACACTATACATGCAGATGGTCCCAGGCTCAACTCATTTCTCCGGCAGGGACTGAGGAAACAGAGCTGGGAAAGACATCTGCTTGAGACCTTGAAGAACTACAGGCAGAGGCTGAAAATCTCCAGTTGGGGAAAACCCCCACCCCCACTAGTAACTGGTTCTACCATCAAATCACTCACACAATTACCATTTTATCATAATATAGAAATGAAATCTACCCTCCTGTAATGTAAACCTGCAGAAGAAAAAAGTGGCATTTTTAACAGGCCTAATTTCAGGGTTAGTTAGTTATATTTTGGAGTAGGTCAGCCCATCACTTTGACCTGTCATTCAAAGGGATATGCTTTGCTTGGTAGCTTTTGCCTCTTCAGACCTACTACTGTGTTTCCTTGTGACATAAAGGAACATTCCGGAAAGTGCCAACAAAAGCTTGAGGGTCAATGGGATAGGAATAGCTAGAGGGCTTGGGAGTCAGTCAGGAAGGATTAATGGGCCTGATTGTCCCCTAGGAATTGCTTGCTCAGGAAAAAGACTTGTTTTGTTATTTTTACACTGAGTTACAAGTCAGTTACGAGTCAGGCAGAGGCTGGGCAGCCAGCTGTTAGGAATGGGCTTCCTGCCTCAAGTAGAGGGTTGAATTAGAAAGCCTACAAGGCTGTCTAACACGTTTACTGGATGGCAGGGGCAGTAGTGGTGGAGGCGGAGGCACCCGGCAGCGGCAAGCAAGTATGCAATGTTAACAGCTGCAATGTTAACTAGGATGGCAGGCAATAGCACAGGGGCAGGCAGTGCTGAATGGAGCGTCAGCTCCAGCTGCCTGGTATGCCCTCAGCTTTACACTGAGAAGAGAAGCCCTGAGTCAGGGGGCTGCAGCTGCCATCTTCATTTCCCCAGAATGCCTGAGGGCCCCAATACAGCATTGCAGGGGGATGTTATTTTGAGAGCAGGGCCTACGGGAGATGGAGGCAGCTGCTGCCAGCTGTATCAGGGCTTCTCTTGCTGTCTGTGATGGTCACTCATTTTTAAATGTAAAATATGGGGATGCCAGCATCAGTTGCAGTGGTCCTCTCTGTTCCTGGCATTTGCCTGACCGTGCTGAGTGATGTAACTTGGTCTGGAGGGGGGAGGGACAATAACGGCATTGGTACCTGTTGTGACAGCTCCCTTAGCTAGTTTTTAATAGGTAAAGGGTAGCAAGATCTGGCTAAAATGGGGTGGGGGTGGGAAGTCAGGGGTTGGGGCTCGTGAATGTCATAAAGGGCCTCCTACATTTCACCACGGAATCCCAGTAGTCCCCATGATTCCCACTTAACATGATTGTCTCTTTTGTATCAATTAGGAAAAACTATTTGCTTTTACAAAGAAGATGGAAAGGTCAATACCTACCAAGGGCATGTGTCGAGCGTATGCTGGCATAAAAATATAAGCAGCCATCTTTCAAAATGCAGTAATGTTGAATCCACATGTCCTTGTTTTTGTCCAGCTGGTGAAGAAGGCCCAGGCACTCTGGGTTTTTGATCGCAAGGGGCGGGAGGCTTGTGTTGTGCATGGTGACGTCTACCCATACATGGTTCTGTATTTTGAGTTAGAAAAGACATCAGTTCCCCTCATTAATAAAGAGTCTGAAGCCAAACAAACTTTTCTGAACATGTTTAAAGCTACAATAAGTTAGAAATGAGTTCAAAAATTAAGATAGCAGTTGATAACCTGTCCATTATATGCAGTATAATAAATGTCTCTCAACACTTGCTGGGGTGTGTACTCTATCATGTAAATTCTGATTTCTCCCTATCTGAAGGACATTAAAAAATTTTTTGTCCTGTATCCATTTTAATTATCACTTGTTCTTATTTCTCATTTTATTTTGGCTCATGACAATTTCTGATATAAGAATTACATTAGCCAGCACATTTCGTATTACTTGTGCCTTAAAATGTGACCACTGCTTATTAAGAATAGGTATGTAAATATCCATCTCATTTCCAAGAAACATATCTTGTGGCAATATGGATTTAGAACGAATGCTTAAGCAATGAAATGTATGCTTTAATTAAATTGAGATTCATCTGACATACATCTTAATATTAAAGTTATGCACTTGAAATCTAACATCAAAAGCTCTTTATTAGGCATCAACATTTACAAAGATTCAAGTTTACTTATAATGAAATTAACTTCTAGGGGGTAGCCATTTTTAGAGTGACCATATGAAATGGAGGACAGGGCTCCTGTATCTTTAACAGCTGGGAGGGAATTTCACTGGGGGCTGCATGCATACAAATGACACCTACTGAAATTCCCTTTTCTATACAACTGTTTAAAATACAGGAACCCTGCCCTCTTTTTCATATGGTCACCCTAGCGTGTTAGTCTGTTGCAGAAAAAAAAAATCACTTACAAATTTATTATGGCATAAGCTTCTGTGGACTGCATCTGATGACGTAGACTCTTGACCCTGAAAGCTTACCCAATAATCACTTTGCTAGTCTTTAAGGTGGTACAGTACTCTGGGTTGTTCCTAATGACGTGTTATTGATGAGCTTTGTTATGGGTACAAAGGATGATTCAGCATATAATTGAAAACATGTTTACTCAGGGTTGAGCAGTGTTACACTGAGTCATGGTTCTTGCCAGTGGTGAAATACTCAGATGACTGCCTTGCTGCAAGCAGCCAGGCAGAGAAAATAAATATTACTACTACTACTACACTACTACTTCCAAATAGAACCTAAATGGTTGCACACTTGTCTAAACATTGTTTGAATCAATGCAGAGTGTGCAAGTAAATGGCCCCAATGATTCTTAGAAATTATAGCTCCTAGTGATAGTTACATGTTATTAGAAGGATACAACATAGAGAAGGGTTGTGTAAAAATCCACCAGTTCATATAGTGTGATTGTCTCTTTTATGACGCCTTTCATAGCCCAAATATTTTCCTATTGCCACCTGGAGTGGGAATGTCTCCATGCCTGATTATGTACAACAGGCTAAAAACTGAACAGAACTTTTGAGAATTAAACTGGTTGTTGTCTCACAAGGAAGTCAATAAATGTTGTGTAAAAAGGATGAACTGCCCTGGTGACTAAACTGCAAGCCAGGTAATTTCCCCCTTTCTTCCACATCTAGAGCAAGGTCGGACTCTACAGTCTAAAGCTAATGTGCTTGTTTATCTACAAAATTTGTAAGCAGGGTAGAAACATATGTCTCTGCTCAGCTGAAGTCCCTGGAGAGAAGCCTTGCAATATCAAATGTGCCCTGGATAATCAATTTTCCTTTAAATTAAGTTTTTTCTCCTGGACTCTTGATGAGCCTGTGTGGATATAATGAGTTAACTTCAGGAAATATTGTTAGCTGCATCCCCCACACCCCCTCCTTGTGAATAGACAACCTTCTGGGAAGTATTGCAGCAAAGTGCAAAAAAAGGCTGGACTGATGCACAGCGCATTAGCAGAATAGATACCCCACTCTTCGTCTCATTAGGATGAAATAGTGTCAGTGCTTCAGTGTGTGGCACCAATGAGGTTGTGAAGAAGAGAGAGAGAGAAACCCACTGTCCTTTGCAAAACGGAGAACTTGTTATTTATCCTAAAAAGCACTGATTGGCTTGTCAGACAAAAGAGGATTTTTTCCCATTCAACATTTTTTAAAAAATATTTTTTTTTTACTATACACAAAAATTACTAGTGAAACCAGCTAGAGGAATATATATATATATATATATATATATATATTCATATGAAAGGAAATGAAAGAAGCAGTGTTTCAAACAAAGTGTGGCAGGAAAGGCTATTAATCCATAAAAAAGAATTTGTTTTCCAAGTGGCAAAAATTGCTAAGAGGTTAAAATAGCATGTACTGATATTGCTTGAAGTACTATCAGAATAAACCATTTCTCTCTTGCTCTTAATGGTGCTTGGCTTATTTTAAATTCCTGCATGAGTTTGACTTTGTTATTTTTATGTTTATGTAATATTTCTGCTACGTTTAGACATTTTAGTAGAAAACATTCTAACTGTTTCCAGACAAAGGGCTCCTAGCACTACAATTCTTTTTATTTATTTTATTACATATTTATACTGCCCGACAACCAAGGCTCTCTGGGCAATTTGCAATTAAAACAAAATCAAGATTTAAAATTTTAAAACTTTAAAAATGTCATATAAAGTCAGCTATAGCCCAGGGAAAGCTTGTCTAAAAAGAGATGTTTTCAGGAGGTGTTTGAAGGATGTTACATTTTCCGTCTCCCAAACTGCACAAGGGTTTTTCTTTCCAGAGAGTGGGCATTGAGGGTGTTCAGACAATTAGCAGGGGAAACAGTGCAACATTGGTTGTTCCCCCCACCCTCCTGGTCGTGCGACCGAGGATTACTGTAATGACCCTGTGCTGCATTGCACATTGCTGTGTCATCCAAACCCAGCGTATGGCTGTGGTAACTTTTCACTGGCCCTACAACCTCTATTACAAGCCATGGATTGTACAGTGGGTGAAAAGTCACAACGGCAACTTGTGACACAGCGTGGGTAGTTAGGGTAATCCTGTTCGCACAACCGGAACATGCGGGGGGGGGGGGTGTTAACCAATGCTGCATTGTTTCCCCTGCTGATCATCTGAACCCAGTCACTGTGTCCCTATTCTATATACTCCTCTGTAATGGAGTAGTTCGGGGGGGGGAGAAAAATGGCGCCCCCTCCCAATTCCATGAAAAGAAGTGGTGGGAAAACACGGGGAGGTTACAACTGGAAGGCAATGTCATCTGGACAGTACTCAGATGACAGTTGGAAACCCCGTACTCCCTCCTTGACGTTGGGATTACCTGACAACCACCCCGAGTGAGTAAAATTGTGGGGTTTGAAGGGAAGGCAGCGCCAACTCAGCGGCATGAAGACAGTTCCAAAGATTCTTTTCTCTCTACTACAAGTGTTAAATTAGAATAGCAAGGCTTGGGCAATTGTGATGTCACCAGTATCCTTATTTGTATTCGTTGAATGGTTAATTTTATTCATGTATACCTAAATTGTATGGGTTTGCATAGAAATATCAAAGACAGTATTTGGCCCCACAGTTTATAGTCCCTCCCTCAATGTGTTATGTGTGTGAATGTGAGACAAGAGGATAACACTTCACGCAGCTGAAGAAGTGGGACTCTTGTGCACAAACGCTTCTGCCACAATAAATCCAAGAGTCTTTAGGTGAACAAGAGACTAGTTTTTGTTGTAGCAGACTGACATAGATACCCATCAAGAGTTATATTACCCTTCTGGATACTTGCTATACACCTAAAAATTTGGATTCTAGGGAAATGCATGTCATCCTTTCTGTTTTCCAGAATGGTTTGGTAAAGGTATAGATATGGTTAACAAAGAACAAACAGAAACATATACCAGTGCCAAGGCTGGCCCAAGACATTTTGTTGCCTGAGGCAAAGAACAAGATGGCACTCCCTCCCATTGCCATGAACAGAAGCTGGCCAGGCTAGCAGTTAAATGTTACTTCAACACTGGCAATGGGACAGTGTCCTCTACCATAACTAAGGCTATCCCTGGGGAACAAGGCAGGCTAGATGGCACACAGAGCTCTAGCCTCAACACCTCAGTACCACTCTCCTTGCCTCCCAGCATCTGCTGCCTGAGGCAGCTGTCTCACCTTGCCTAATGGCAGGGCTGGCTCTGACCAGTGCACATGACAACCCTTTCAAATTAACTCACACAGTGGCTTACAGTACATAGCAACCCCTAAATTAGGGTGACCAGATAAAATCCAGGTCAGGGCTCATGTAACTTTAACAGTTGTAGAGAAAAGGGAATTTCAGCCAGTGTCATTTGTATGCAATTAGTTCCTGGTGAAATCCCCTCTTCATCACAACAGTTAAAGTTGCAAGGGCCCTGCCTTCTTTTGTACATGGTCATCCTAGTATAGTGCATGCACCTTTAACTGTTGTGATGAAGAGGGAATTTCACCAGGAACTAATTGCATACAAATGACACTGGCTGAAATTCCCTTTTCTCTACAACTGTTAAAGTTACATGAGCCCTGACCTGGATTTTATCTGGTCAGCCTACCCTAAATGTGGATTTGCAACAGTGTACAAAGCAAAATGCTTAGGTTCAACTTGGTCACATGATTAACTTTGCTGAGACCTAGGGGCCATGCAGGTAAACTTACAGTGCTAATACCAATCGGAACTCTTAGAATTTAAAGTCTCTTCTATAACTTCCTAAATTTAAAATAATAATAACATCCAGTTCATCTGCATAATAACCCCTGGGAGTAAATTAAATCTTCTTAATTGTTTTATAGAGGGGAAATCAATAGCTTCAACAGACCAAGGGCTTCTTTAAATGACCGATTTATAGGACGCTTGTGACTGTCCACTCACGGAAATTCACGGGTCATTTTGACAATGTTGTGAGCCTCCCTCTTCCTTTCCCGGTTATTCTGTTTAAAAATAAACCTAGGAAAACCCAATACTTCTGAAAGTTGCGCTATAAAACACCCATTAGAGGGCGCTGTTCCCATTCAACTATATGAGCTGGGAGGTTTTAAATTACAGGCCACATGGTCGCTGCTCTCTTCCCATGTAGTTAAGCTCCTTTCAAATCAGGAAGAGAAACAGGAAACAGAGTGACGGTAAGGAAATGTGACTTCCCCAATTGAAAGCACTCTAAGTGGCAGGGAAGAACTGAAGGATGTTTTGTGTACAAAACCCACAAAGCCAGCCTCTCTCTCAGATAATAAAGTGTTACCTGATGAACAGGATGCACAGCTTTCTCCATGGCCTCTAGCCACCTATGGAGAAAACAATAGATGAAAATAGGTTTGCTTGGCAGAAAACAACAACATACTATGCTGGTCTTTGTTAAACTTAGGAAACAATGGTACTCACACCAACCTGTATAATGGATTTTAAATAATTTTTAAAAATTAATTATAAGAAAAACAAAAAATATAATGAAATGCTTGGCAGGGTCAGGTTCAAGAGCGTGCTGGAGTTAAGGGCAAATCCAGCATTCCTACTTAAGAATCGACCTCTTGAAATTAGTCATTAACTTAGGTCCCATTCATTTCAATGGCTTTACTCTAAGTAAAGCCCTGCGACCTCAGAAAATTTTCACTAACATTCTCACAGCATTCCTCATACTAGAATGGACAAATGCTTTGCAACATTCCTAGTCTTCACTGTTTTCACACATCTTTCTCTTGCTGAAGACACACACACATACCCACCCATATCCAAGGAAACACATTTCCAGAGGGTAGCCGTATTAGTCTATTGCAGCAAAAGCAACAAAGAGGCACGGCATAAGCTTTCATGGAGTTATTAGTGCCTACAGGGATACAAGATTGTCTGCAAGCACTTTTAATATTTTTTAAAAATATTATTATTTTAATGAAGCCTGATCCAAAGATGTGTCTTTCCTATGAAAATACCAAGAGGAGGAATTACATGTGTATAGGAAATACACAAATTGGAGTCCTGGAATGCAGCATGCTTCTGAACACCAGTTGCTGGGGAACACAAGCAGAATGGTGCTATTGCTCTCTGTCCTGCTTGTGGGTTTCCCATAAACATCTGGTGGGCCTCGGTGGTAAACAGGATGTAATACTACATAAGCCTTTGGTCTGTTCCAGCAGGGCTCTTCTTTCATTAAATAACAAAGAGGAATAACTCCAAATAAAATAAATCAACAAATGCTGATAAAGACATAGCTTTGTAAAAACAAAACTGAATTTGTGAGACAACCCCAATCAAATCTCAGTACCGAAGGTTTCCCCTCCCTCCTGTAAAATATTGGTATAAATGCAGATGACCTTAATAAACAAAATACATTATTACAAACTTGGAAAAAGAAAATGCAGAAATGAATGCAATGAGTGGATTATGTACCTCTTCATCTCTTGGTTTGATGTGGCACAGAAATAGAAAATCCTGTGTCCAGCCTGAGGAACACACTTAAATACAAAAGGTTTGCCCAGGCTACTGTCCATGCCAATTTCAGCACCTTCTAGCTTTGTTACTTCCAGCGGCTGGCACTTTCCTTCATCCTGGAATGAAGAAAAAAGCTTTGAGCAAGATTCAGAGCAAAGTCATGGGGGGACTGAACAGACTTTGGCAAGGAAAACAAACTCCCCCTTATTTTCCCCGCATTAATTGTATTTGTTCTTTAAAAAGAAGGAAAAACTCAGGACTATGCTCCATTAAGCACAACTGAACTTCTGAATAAACACATATAGGATTGCACTAAAAGAAAGTGAGTTGCATGGATGCATTCTACTTATAGTTAAGAAAATATTTGCCACCATCTAGGTTATCTCAGTCCCTTTTGCTCTATTTAGATCAAGAGTGGGCAACATGCGCTAGGAGGCCACATCCCTGGCCACTGTTCCCTGTTGCTGCTTCTGAATTTGCCACAGAGATTTGGTGGTGTAGCAGCCAAAAAGAACTGGTTTTCCTTTGTTTTCATGGAAAATGTGATTTGCTGCCGAAATTGGCAGCAGTGTGGTGCAGCATCAAAAAAAAAGGGGGGGGGAGGAACAGTGGTGGGGAATGGGTGTGACCACTGATGGGCTCTAGGAGATGGAATTGGTCCCCAGACCCAGGGACGTTGCCCACCCGATTTCTACCTTAGCTCAGTGTATGTTTATGGATAGAATGTCAGTCTAAACAGCATTGGTGATTAACAAATGCAAACTGTGAATATGCATTATTCCATATTAATTGTTCCAGAATGAAAGTATAAGACTTTGTTTATGTACTCATAGTGGGCTCTTGCATTTCTCTTCAATGTCTCATACATCTTCCTGAATATTTCATAGTTCTGTGTAGGAGCTTCTTTTCTGATAGCACAGCTGGAATGGAGGAGGCCTAGAGTGTATTAGCATTTTTGCTGGTTCTCTGGCCAAATTCTTCCACCTCTGCTATCCCCACCACCATAGGAGCTGCAGAGTTTATAACAGATGGTCGATGAGAGCAGACAATTTAATGTTGCAATGATTCAGAGATGAGACATCATCATTCCTTGTATCAGAAGCCTGGGTGAGATTTGAGGCCTAGTTTGATGACATTGATTTGGATTTATTTATTTATTTATTCCATTTATATCCTGCCTTTTTTCCTCCAAGGAATGCCAGGTTGCGTACACAATCCTCCTCTTCTCCATTTTATCCTCACAACAACCACCCTGTGAAGTAGGTTGGGCTGAGAGCTGCCCACAGGGGCCCCTTCAGACCTTCAAATGAATGTGCTGAGGTCAGGGGTGGAACCTGCCACTACAAACCTGTCCATTCTCTGTGTCCATTTGAAAGTCTAAAAGGGGCTACACGATCTCTTCATATGCTTCTTTCCAAAGCTGTTTTACTTTCAGTTTGCATCTTGGGTTTTCTTGGGATGAGGGAGGGTTTATAGTGCAATCCTGTTTGCTCAGAAGTAAATCCCATTGAGATGAACAGGTCTTCCCCCTAGTAAGCATGCATAGGACTGTCACCTTTTCCTTTCATCTAATCCCTTCAGCCAAATATTGTCTACATGCTGACTAGCAGTGGTTCTCTTGTGTTTCATACAGTAGTCTTTTCCATACCTACCTGGAGATGCCAGGCATTGAACCTAGGACTTCTGCATGCAACGCATATATTCTAACCCTGAGCACCAGCCCTCCCACTAGTTTATTGTTAATCTGTCTTCATTTTAGTTCCTCTGGTTAATTTAGATTTCTGCTTCTGCAGAGAGAATGAAATGTGTTTGTACTACTATTCAAGGAAAAAGCAGCTTTAGTGGATAGTGAATGTGATTCTATGCAAATAAAATCCTTTGATCACAGCAACTTGTTCAAGAAAATGTGTGTGCACCACTTATTCTTTGGAAGCTTAGGAAAAGAGGAAAATATGCCGTGCAAACCAAAACTCATCATATTGACTTGATGAAAACATGGATCTCATGCTTTCAATTTTATTCAAATGCCTTCCTTTGTTGAAATTATAATTGCCCATAAGAGATGTATTCTTTCATTTATTTCTTTAAACATAAAATTGAACAAAATTGCATGTTTTACTTTGTCTGCTTCCATAGAATCCCCTGAGAAACTTCCTAGTCTTGGAAATACATGCAAATTGATTAACAGACTGCTATCTGGCTATCTATTTAGACCCATGGGTTTATACTGGGAAGATGTACTTCAAAGTCAGTGATAGAAATCCCATCAGAAGCTGAAAGGGCATCTCAAAATTGGACACTTTTGCACAAGATGTATGTACTCTTGCATATTTGGACAGGATTGTTAGTGTACTTTTTTTTTTTTTGCTACAGGCGACACACAGGACTGAAATACAATAAAATTCAGTGAAATAAAATTCCAGTCACGTACTTCCACATAGCCATTACACTGGGCTTTTAAAAATCTGCATTCTGTGCTAATACAATGTGGAACTTAATACGCCTTAGCTCAGTTTTTACCATATTTTATTTGTTACAATTGTACATTTTATCCAAGGAGTTTAAAGCTGTGTGTTAGTCTCACAAAACCCCTATGGGATATTTACAGAGTAGTCCTGTTGATATTTACTAAGAAGTAATTCCTATTGTGTTCAATGGTACTTACAGGTAAGTGTGCATAGAACTGCAGCCGAATTAAAACCCCAGTGCCCTACTATTGCTTTTCAATTTAAGATAAATACAAAACATAAGAAGAGATGTACTGGATCAGTCCAAAGGCTTATGTAGTCCAGCATTCTATTCCTACAGTGCCCAATGAGATGCCCTTGGGACACACATAAGCAGGGCAAGAGCACATGAAGTGTCCTGCTCATCTTCTCCACCAACTAATATACTGCTTCAGGTCTGGAAGATAATATATACCAGTGAAGGCTAGTGGCTCCAATTTCAGAGGTGCAGTGATTCCATTCTGGGTTTTAGTTAGAACCAGCCAGAGCTCTGAAGGTTCTTTCTAAGGTGCTGAACACATTTTGGAGATAGGGTGCAGCATCTTGGATAGCACCTTTAAACCAAGAATGGAATAACCGCGCCTTTGAAACTGGACCGACCAGCCTCCATTGATATATAGCCATCAGAGGACTTCACAGTGGCTGCAGATCTGTGCTACGTCAGTTATATGACACAGATGCAACTTTGCAGCCATCACAGCACTTTCCTCTACCACCACCTGACTTCACTCCGGGGCCAATTCAGGGGGTGGTCCCTGGTGGAAGGTGATAGGCGATTGGTTGCCTTCCACCAAGAAGAGGGCTGGGGGTGGCTCTGGCATCCGGAGGGCCACCAGAAACTCTGTGCTCCATTTTCAGTGTCAGCATTACTTGACACCACCCTGGGAGATGAAAACTGCGGGGGTTTGGAGGGAGGTAGTGCCAACCCTGCACCATAAAGATAGTCCCCATGACTAGTAGCCATTGGGAATTCCTGAAAAGTAGGATTCCTGATTGTGTGAAGACATCTGCATGTGTGTGTGTGTGTGTGTGTGTGTGTGCTCTCTCTCTCTCTCTCTCTCTCTTTCTCTGCTAATGTTCTAATGAGTGCATGTAGATTGGGGTGGAAACTGTAACTCCTTGGTCATCTCTGCCACACATGTCAATTGTACGTGCTTAGAACAACTGAAAAGGGCTATGAGTTTCACCTGCAGTGCCCAATAGGGTGGCTGCTTACCCATCACCAAAAAAAGAAGAAATGCTTACAAGTAAAGAAGACAATAGAAGACACAGATATGGATGACATTTGCTTAAGGGCAAATTTGGAAATAATTACTATAATTTCAATAGCAATGCAATACTTCTCACTATAATGGGAGAATCTGGGGACCTGTGCGCCTGCTCAGTCTGCTGCCTAGCGTCTTGGGATTAACTGTTAATGGGCAACTTCAAGGTTGCTTCTCTCCCTTCTTATGGTTCTTTATCTTTAAATTGGACTTGGACTGGGCAGCCTTCCAAAGAGATTATGATTTCCAAATAAAGGACTTTCCTCTGACAGCCCTTCAAATAGAAGACTTATTCTTAATGGATTGCATCCAATGACGTCTTTTTGGTAGTGGAAAGCATGTCCACCAGCGCAAGGCACAGCACCCTATTTTCCCAAATTCCCCTTTCAATCTGCTACTTCCTGCACCCCTGAAAAAGCTGCTTCTGAGATTGAACAGACCCTCTGTAACAGTGCAGGATATGGCATGGCGAGCTACAGTAGTTGGTGATGGAAGAGACTGCAGAAAACCTCATTTATTTATTTATTGCATATCTATGCAGCCCAATAGCCGAAGCTCTCAGAAGTTGCCCTGCTTTGCAGAAGCAGAAAACTTTCTACTAGTGCAAAGCCACCTTGGGCCTTTGCCATAACTTACAAATATAGCTTACAAATATAATAAAAAAGAATCCTTTCAAATCCAGATAACTTAATACGACAAAGTAACAGCAAATACAAGCATCAGAGATTAGAAGACACCCTCACCCACAAGGCTTGTCTGTCATACACATGGAAAAGGGCTTCCTCCTGTCTTGCTCCCAAAGCCTGGAACACACTCCCTGTGGAGTTGGAACTGGCCCCAAGCTCTCTGCATTCCAGAAGAGGTGTGTGTCATGATACATCTTTTTAACCCGGCTTTTTAAAACTGTTATGCTTTTAACGTTTTATTATAATTTGTAGTGTGAAGTTGCCCTTTACGTTTTGAACTTTTTTTTGTAAGCCGCCTTGGTTAGTCTCAGAAAGGCAGTAGTTAAATACAATCAACCAATCAAACCCAGCTAATGCATATATAACAGAGAGCTTAGGCTATGGAGCGGTATAGAAATGTAATAAAATAAATAAATAAATAAATAAGAATAACATAATGGCCCTGTTCAGATGACATGCTAAGCCACGGTGGTTAAGCATTGAAACATTATGGCTTTGCGTGTAATGTGAACCATTCCTAGCCATGGTGGCTACATAACCACAATTTAAACACATACACTAACCATTTACTGCAAAATGGTTAGTGGCCTAACCATGGCTTAGCTGTGTTGTCTGAACAGGCCCAATGTGTGTTCAAATAACAGTCCTTGCAAGTTTTCTTTTAACAATAACAACAACACCCAGGGAAGAGCTCCAGGGGACCCCATTTGGCAAAATGTACCACTACCTTAGAATCATGTTGCATCACAAGTGCAAGCCACTTTGCACTCCTTTGTGATACCCAAATCATTTCCTCAAACTGCTAGTGAGCTCCCACTCGAATGCAGGGGGCCTCTATTGGGTGGTCCCACTTCCTGCTGTGTGGCTCAAAGAGAAAGGAGAGGAATGCCACTCTTCTTCCACGTTTCTGTTTGGTCTCCAGACCAGAGCATTCCACTCCCTGGCATACAAAAAGTAGTTTGTGGCTTCCCATTAGCCAAGGAAATTAATTAGTTATTGAGAACAGAAACACATAGGAATCATGGAACCTTGAAGACCAACAGATTTATTCTGGCCGACACTTTTGTGGATTAGAGCCAAGACAGAACCTTAGTGTTTAATTAGCGAACACATCCCACAACAATGGGCGTCCCAGACGCTCTGCAAATGAAATCAGATTATAGTCTGGTTATAAAGAATGGGGTGACTCTCTGCCTGTGTTGTATAAAGCTCTCTGTCAGAATAGAAAGCAAATGCACATTGTACCTCAAGGAGGAATAGCTCAGACATAAATCTATTTATAGTTAAGCCTTTTGTATAAAGCACTTAGAGTTAGCAATGAATACATGGGCCTGAAAGAGGAAGGGCTTAAATGTTCTGTCACTGAACGGAACAACGTGAAAGGTCTAAATGCAGTTTCTTTTATATTAATAACCAGGCTCCAAATGCAATGGAAGAAATTTAAATAATTTGAAAGATTTTTCTCCTCTCTTTTTACTTTGCACTGGTAGTTCATTTAATCAGGCAAGGGAAAATATTTTATGGATATAAGTTGATTTTTTAAATATCTTAATCTTTTTATTCTTTGTATTTTGATGCGGGTAGTGGTGTTTCTTTACTGTTCACCACTCAGGAATCCTTTTAAAATATAGACTGGTTTATAAATAAATTAATAACCCTAACCCCATTTTTCCTATCTAAACATGTATAGGATTGCACTTTAAATAAACAAATAAATAGCAGTTGAAATATTGAAGGTAAATCAATATGTAATTTATGTAAGAATGCGTGAGTGCTCTACTCTCTGGGAGATTTCCCCACTGACCTTGATGGCTGTTCTGCCAAATGTCTCGTAGACTTATATAGAATCTCAGGCTGACTGCTAGCTGTCCAAAGTGGCCAACTCATGTGCTGCTGTGCACACTGCCTATGCCTGTGGGAGGGGCCATAGGTTCTGGAAGGTCCCAGGTTCAATCCCCGGGTTCTCCAGATAGGGCAGGAAAAGAATCCCACCTGAAACCCTGGGGAGCTGCTGCCAGTCAGTGTTGACAACACTGGGCTAGATGGACTAATGGTCTGACTCAGTATAAGGCAGCTTCCTGTGTTCCTGTGTAACTACCCAACAAAAGGTGATGGGCAGTTCTCAGTTTTGGCAGGAGCAATCATGAGTTTAGGGTAGGGCCTGAGTCAAAGCCTCAACTTCCCTTCTCCTCCAGGTAGGAGGTCAAGGCTGTCACCACTGACAGAATTGACAAGGTTTTTTGGTGTTGAATGCATGATTCTGCTGAGCAAAATGAAACTCAATGGGCAGCTCTGGTTGCCTGGGGAGGGTATCCAGCCAAGTGATCTATGGGTGCAGGGTAGCAGCCAGCTGGACAAGGAGATGCCAATCTGGCAAGTGGTGCGTGTGTGTATAAGGGCAGCTCTCTTCTATATGCAGCTCACCCTTGCTAGATTGAAGGCACCTGGCTTGCAGAATAATGGATTGAGATAGTAAGATAGACTATGTAATAGACTTCATAATAGAACCAAAGCCCCCTGGCAATAATCAGCCTAAGCAATCTATTAATAGATTATTATTATTATTCTGGGGTCTATTGACCTATATCTGGGTGACCCATTGTGCTGCTTGTGAAGTTCATGTTCTTTCCCCCATCTTTCTTGTAAACCAGAGTTGCCATTTGCCACTCAGGCCCTTTCTACACCATAGGGGTGTAGAGGGAGGGCGATCCCGGAAGTACCTAATACACACCATCGGCGCACAGGGAGGGAGAGTGATCTCAGAAGTACCTAATGCACCCCATCAGCACACAGGGACCAGCCGGGGGCCATCCCAGGCAAACAGCCTGGTGTAGAAATGGCCTCAGTTACACCAGCACTTTGCCTCAGGGCTTCCTAGAGGCACTGAGCTGGTGCACCTAATGAAATGCAGATTTATTTATTTTTAAAATAGAGCTTTATGAATTTACATTTAAAATTTTAAAATTTTCAGCAAAATGACTATGTATTTCCACTCATATTTTAACTGACATCTGAATAGCATAAAGTGATGGAGCATTCTCAGAAGTGAGCACTCCTGTTTGATTACCCACTTGCATTTATGAATGTCCCATTCTGTGGATTCTCGAGGTTCACAATGTAAGGATGGTAGCATCTGATGGTAGTTAGAACAAAACAAGAAGGAAACCGGACCTTGAACAATCCCAAGTGAAGCCCACTGGCTGAAACTCTCTCCAGCTCCAACAATCGGAGGATATTGTCTCAGCAGAGAACTAAAGCCAACTGAAGCCTTACGTAGTCTGACAAGACCTGCAGTTGTGGTCAGCTCCATCCCTACTGGAGGAACTGACTGGACTGTTAGAAGACCTTGCCTGATTTTGTAACAAGAGACTTCTGCGAGGCTTGGGAGATAGAGGTTCTGTTGGGGACTCCTCCTCTGAGCCCAAGAATGATGGCAGGGCTGTGCCCACTGGCTGGGATGGCTCTGAAAGGCACTGACTGTACAACATCTGAGAAAGAGGCCTATGCATTGTCCTCAGTTGCACACTGGAAGGACCAAGGGCTGGGAGTCATGTGAGTTTTTTGCAATTGAGAGTTGCTGTTGCTACCTCCACTGCCTTCTCCCCAAGGGCCCACAAACCTTACCTGGGACAGGAGAAGTGGAGGCAAAGGCAGCAGCAGGCACTCCAGATTCCCAGTGGAGCACTGAGACTACATTCCTGGTGTGAAAATTACAGTAGTCACATAAATGGGAGAGGGTCTTATCCCCACCATAAATAAATGCTAATAGAATCATTTTTGTCACTGGTGATGCTGGCCCGGTTTGTACCTTGGTGGGAAAATATTTTCTCTAGAATACTGGTGCTCCAGTCTTTGCTACCTCCATGTTCTGCTGCTCCATGTAAATTTCATGTGCCTGTGTGAGGAGGGGAGCACTCCAGAGTTGCTTTCTGAGCACTCAGATGGAACACTTGTAAAAGATATTGAAGTCTTTGAGAAATATTCCTGATCAAAGTACTCCACCTGCTGGATACAGTTTGAAATTAACATTGAATCTTCAAGAAACTAAATTCAAGATGAGTATTCAATGCCAACAGTGAAGTTGTCAGTCAGATATTGTGATTTCGAAGAATAACAATCTATAGGAAAACACACACACACACACACACACACACAAGAAAACAATGATGTTAAAGTTTGGGATACTTGAATGAGATCCACAAAATTACATATCCATTTTAAAACAAGAATGCTGTAATAAAATGCTGGGAAATCAATAATTTCCTAGATATAATTGCCTTAAAACAAACCTTATGAAATCAAGTTTATAAAATCAATAAATAACTATATACGATCCATAAATAAATTAAAAAATAAAATGAAAGGCCTATTCAAAATTTATTACACCTTCATTCCTCAGATAGCACCTAGTGAATTGTCTCAGACTATAACCCATGGTTTGGTTTAGGGTTATTTGAGGGTTGTCTAACCCTCAAACAACCCCTGCCTCCTGGATTTGAATGACACAACAAGCTACGTGCAAGCTGGGTGCCCAAGAGCAATGTGACAGCCCTTGTAGGTAAATTAGGCCACTATGTTTATCTGAATCAAGGGTGCTTTTTGACCCTGTGAGATTAGACTAGGGGTGGGCATTCGTGGAGGGTTAGGGGTAGGAGCTTCTTCAGATGGGGGAAATCACATTTTCCTCCTGTCACTTTGAATCATGCTTCTGTGATGAGCAGCTTCCTCTTTCTTCAGACGCTGAAGAAAGAGGAAGTAAACAAAGACCACATGGCCCATTCAGTGGGCATTTTTTTTTCATGCTGCTTATCCTGCACACAGCAGGAAATGGCGGCATGTTTCACTGTCCCCACAAATCAGATTTACCGGAGTCTATTTTGTGACAGAAAGAAGACCAGAAGAAGTGGGAGACACATGGAGGCAGACGGCATCGTCAAAAGGACCCGCAAAAAAACATGAGTGTCCAGTAACGAGAATGAGATAAAATACTCATCTGATGACACTCTACGGAAGTACGGATTTTATTAAATCTGCTCCATCTGTGTTTTGTGGGTGGTCTTTCATTCCATTGTTCACTCATTGATTGAATCAGGTTTTTTCCCCAGGGATGTGCAAGAATTTGTTTGCACTTGCACTAATGCTTATTACACAAGTGCACATTAGTACAAATTCCCCCCCCCCCCAAAACTAAAGCAAACAAACAAATGGTCCGCAAATCCATGGAATTTGTGTGACTTGGAAAACGCTGGTCTGCTGTAGAATATGCAGGTCAGATTCATAAAAATCCGAACTCATTTGAATCCCTTTGGATTTCTCCAACATCCCTAGTTGGGGGGCTGCAACCCTCCCCCACCAGTCACATCTGGAAATGGCTATGTGTGCAGTCCTTGGTCTGGATGTTGCCAACTCCTAGGTAAGACCCTTGTTAGCTCAGTGGAGATCTTATGTTCAAATGAGTGCTATATCGCCCAGTTCAGTCACTGACCTCTCCCTATGGTCAGAGGAGCACAGAAAGGCTGGAGACAAAGTTTGGAAGCCTTAGGCCTGCTCCAAAGCAACCCTAGAGGGAAAAATAACACCTGAACTGGGCTGAAACCCATCTTTAAACCACAGCATACACTGAGCGAGCTGTACAGGCATGTGTACACTTGGAAGGAATTTTGTCAGCATGGAAGCAGGTTTCAGAGAAACATTAGGAGAAACTTCCTAACAGTGAGAGCTATTTAGTAGAAGAACAGATAGCTTTGGGAGGTGGTGGGGTCACCTTCACTGGAGGTATTGAAGCAGAGCTGGGTGGCCACCTGCGGGGATGCTGTAGCCGTGCCCTGCAGTGCAGTGCCCGGATTGAGCAAGGGAGTGGATGATCTTCGAGGTCCCTTCCAACTCTATGAATTATGCTTTGTTTAGTACTAAGACTTGTATTCAATGTTAGTCCTGCTTAGACTAGACCCATTGAAAGGAATCGTACTTCAGTTAGCCCCGTAGGCTACAAACCAATGTACTGAAAAGATGGTTTTAGAGCTTGGATACTTGAAAATCAATGACACTTTTTAAAATCAGTTCGAAGCTATATTTTTGATTAGAACACTATGATGATTTGCTGTTAAATTCTACTAACAGCTGAATTTCGTAAAAAAATAATAATACATAAATAAATTGGCATTCTATTAAAGCAGCATAATGTTCTAAAACAGCAGGCAGGAAACCCATATTTTAAAGCCTAATCTGCAGCAGGTTAACTAACTAATTCACCAAGTGTCCTAAACTGAAATGAGAATTCTCATTATACACTAATCCTAGCAATATTGGGACATGGGCATTTGAATTGCATTATAATGACCCCTGGTCTATTTAGCCCAGTATCTAGCCCAGATCCAGCCTGCCTAGGGTTCCAATCTGGCCCACTGGGGTAACCTAGGTGGCCATGATTCCTTCCTGTAGCCCCACAACTCCTTCCCCAGGTCCTGCCACCTCTCCCCTGATGGTTGATCATGTCAGATACTGGCTTCCCAGAGACAAATCACAGTGAACCTTTTTATTGCAGTAATTAGCTGCCAGCTTTGACAGTCCCAATAAAGATTCATAGTTACCAGTTCACAACTTAAGTCACTGAGCAGAAACAGTCCTTCAACATCACAACCAAACAGCCCAACAGCCCTGAGTACAGCTCACAAAATAAAACCACAGAGATCCAAAGTTCCAGTGAAAGCAGGAAGCTTTTTGCGTGATCAAGGTATTGCTTCCAACAAAGACTATTTCTGGTTGCTCTGGTTTAAAAGCAGGAGAATGAATGCTAAAGATCAGTCAATTCTGGCAAGGAAAACTGGCTCTTACACAGTTGCAATGCATCATGGGATACCTCTGAACTTCCCTCTTTAGTTGATCCCAGACTCAGGGAGACACCCCTGAAATCCGTCTCTTGCAGAGACCTCCTCCTGCTGCCCTGTTCCCATGGAAGATGTCTCCGGTTGAGGAGCAGGGCCCTCCATCAAGGTCATGTCTCCTGGCTGTGGAAGGTAGGCTGTATCAGTGTCCTGCATCTCACCCACTCCCAGCTCATAAGCCAGTGGGAGGTGTACTAAAACCGAGCTCTTAGGCGCCTGATTTCTGGGCCTGACTCTACAGCATCCCTTGTGACTCAGAACCAGTGTCTGAGGTCATAGCTTCTTCCGAACTGGGGCAAGGTCTCTCAGAACGTTTGGTGGCTTCCCAGCTTTTGCATAGGTTTTACCCCATTCTGAAAGGTTGAAATGACTTTCCTAGGTCTTAGTTACTGGCAGTAAGAGCTTTAAGCTAAAATATGCTGGGTTTTTTGGCCCCGCCCCTTTTGCATTTGGCCCTTCCCATTACTAGAATGCAGCCCGAGAGACCTTCTTTGAAACTGAATTCAGCCCATGCGCTGAAAGGAGGCTCAACACCCTTGACGAATGCCAACCAATATACTCCTACATCAAATCTGAAAGACTTGTACCAATCTCATGAATGCCCTGCATTTTAGCCAAGAGAATGGATGCATGTGCCTTACCTTTTTGTGTTTGTAGTAGCAGAGGCAACCATCATGTTTTAGCACAAACCATCTCTTCCTCCAGCCCTTCAGGATTCCCGACTGGGTCCGTTTGTGCAGATATCCTCGGCATGTTGGGCGAGGGGTGTTGGGACAACGACTGATATCAGAGCCAACCAACAAGGTCAACATATCTGGACCTGAAATATTTTATTATATTATGGTATATCACAGGGCAAATGAAAAGCAAGTCCGAGAAGTGAAAAAGACCGGTCTTCTGCACCAGAAGATCGGTTGTATCTAATGTTGTCCTTCTGGTGGTTGATCAGACATTGCTGGAGGGTCGAATTCTCCCTCCCCTCTGCAGCTCTCCATATGCCTGCCAACGGTGTTCAGGGAATCTGGAGGATCCTCTAGACCACATTTGGGTATGTGCGAGAGGCTGCGGTGGGCAGAAAAGGAAGGGAAACTCCAGTTGCACGAGCAGAAGCCTATTCACCTAACGTTGGACATAGGCCAATTTAAGGCACAATACAGGGCAAATATATGAAGTTCTTTTTGTTTGAGGAAACATTATCAACACCTTTGAACCATACCGTCAAAAGGGGCTTCTTGAATTCTAACCCTACGAAATGTATAAGTGTTCTTGCAAAACCTTATATTTGTAGAAAAAGTGGAGCACGACAAATAGACAGGAGATGATTTTCACTACTTCACCTAAAATATTCAAAACTAAAGGCTTCCACAATGTGCCAGTAGCTTCCTGACATGAATAGTGAGTCACTTTACATGAATGTCTCACCACCTTGTCACAAATAGCACATGAAGCAATTTAAGGCAACTTTTTGTGGGTGGTGGAGCATGTAAGCCAACCCCATAAATTTCAAAATGAGGTAGTAGCCCAGAGAACTTCGGTTTTCTTGTTTCTGAACCCCATCTTTTCTTGTGTTATAGTACAATCTTAGGATAGTATCCAATGACATTCCTATACAGAGTAGACCCATTGAAACAAGTAAAACTACCATTGGATACTGCCCTTATTATCCCTGGGATAGCATACCAGGGGGCATAGGACATAACAGATTTCCTCCTCTGAGGGCGGAGAAAGTGGTTTGACCTTGGAAGGGGAGATTCATGCTTGGAGTTCTCACCTTGGTTCTTTTCTAATGTTGGAAAGGAGAAAAGGAGGCATAGTTGGAGAGGATCTTGCAGATCAACAGCTCTTCTGGCCCTCAGACCCCCCCAACCAGCTCCTAGTCCCCTGCTCTGTCTCAGACCTAAACCAGCTCTCCTCCCCATCTCCATCCCCCAGTTCCTGATCTATGTTTCAGCAAGAAGAAATTGGTTAAAGTTTTTTTTTAAAAAAAAAAAAGCACCAGGAAGAAGAAACAAGTGGAAATGCCTCTTTGCCCTCTCTTCTGCTCTATCCAGCTCACACTGGAAGGGCTTGGGATTTCTCGGAGAATCTGATGTAAGAGCTCTCCACCACGAGAGGAAGGATTGCTCTGCCCAATCTTATACACAGTTTAAGAACTTAGGAGGCTGCCTTATATTGAGTCAGACCATTGCGCCATCTAGCCAGTATTGTCTACACTGACTAGCAGCAGCTCTCCAGGATTTCAAGGATTCTTTCAAGGAGATACCAGGGTTTGAACCTGGGACTTTCTGCATTCACCCTTGAAGGTGGCTTATTAATAATTTTAGACAGATAGATGCAAAGCATGTGCTCTACCACTGAGCTATGGCCCCTCTTGGTTTTCTGGGAGTCAATTCCATTGAACTTACTGGGACTTTTGAGTAGACATGTATAGGATTATGGTTCCTGATACATTATTGGTATTAATGGTTCCTATAGATGCAATCTAAATATTGAGCTTCAAAGGGCTTCCCCGGCTGAGAAGCGTTCAGCATAGTTCTTCCCTATTGATGGTAATAATAAGTCCTGCTCGTATTCAGATTGAATAATTACAAATCAAAATTACTTTGAGTTAGCTAATTCCCAATCAAAAATTATTTATTTCAGATCTCTCTTATCTATCATCTATCTATCTATCTATCTATCTATCTAATCTAATCCAATCTATCTATCTCTTCATGTATTCATGTGAGAAAATGGCTGCTAGGAAGGAAATCCCCCCTGCCAAGTACTCTGTTGTCCCAAATTAGCATATGCATATGCATGTTTTATGCAAATCTGTGTGCCATCTTGTTTTCTTTTAAAAGTATATTTTAAGCTAGGCTTCTTTAAAGGAATATTTCACCTTAGAACTATCAATCAGAACTGGGAAAAAGAGCAAAGTTCTCAGACAATATTTTAAAACACCTCATTTATATAGACGTAACAACAAACCATGGCTTAATTAACTATGATTTGTTGGATCGTGGATTGTCGTTAAGTGCAGAGCCAGAACTATGAATTAACATGAGTTGTTAACTACACACAAGAGAATCCATGGTTTGTTGTTGGGTTGTGAAGTGTGGGTTATTTAAACCATGGGTTGTCATTATGTGCAAACTCAGAATTGTGAGTTGTCTATGGGCTACAAATGCAGCAGACAAGAGTGGTAAACACACACACACACATACAGACACTTTTTACATGCCAGTACTACAGTGCTGAAAGGGCAGTTAGAATATAGGGAGGGGGAAGGCAAAGGAGGAGGGAAATAAATAATCCAGGGACTGAGAAAACTAACCATGGTTTGTTTGATCATCTGCCAGCCAAACCCTAGGTAGGGCAACAAACCATGGTTTAAATAAACCAAAGGTTAGCATTATGTGCGAGCCAGGGCAGAGACTGATATGGTAAATTATTAATATTCTTTTCAGGGTAAGAGTGTGAATTCCATACCTATAATTAATTAATTTTGTACATGTCAAGATATATTTGTTAAGTATCCCATTACATAATTTTTATTGATTAAACCATTCTTGATCTATGTCAAAACCAAGTCACAGAGAAGTTCAGAACCCAGCAGAAATAATTAACATGCATTCAAGACTATAGTTCGAGTTTAAATATATCCCAGGAAAATTATTCCAAATTAATATGAATGCCATTTTGTTTCTGCTGTAGAAAAAGCCTCTCTCGATCAAGTAATATACCAATTGCAACTATTAGATACCGATCTCTTATACACAGACATGGCTATCATGTTTCTTGAGGCAGCTATGCTTTTTTTTTTCTCCTGAGGAAACCCCAGATAGAAAGAGCAGATTGATGTCTTAGAGGCTTCTGTCAGAACTCATCTGTCTTTGAGGCATGAGCCCCAAAAGCAATATTGCTAAATGTGCTCTTTCCACCTGACATTTTGGCCTAGATTTAAGTGATACTATGAGAGGATAATATTAGTAGCTGACACATAGAGAAAATGAGGGTCTTTTATCTAACCCAGGCTATTCTCTTAGATTCCTGTCACCTTACTGTTCCATCAGTCTCTCCATAACCAAAGTAACTTGCCCTTTATGTCAAAGTCAGCTTTTCCAACACCGTGGGGTGATGACATTCATAGGCAGGCCCTTTCACTAAAGATGAAAAATATCGAATCTGTGGCACTTGCAACCTCTCTAACAGCAGAAATTCCTGTTTCTCTGAGGTGTCTTTAGTTTGCTCCTCCTTTCTTGTTATTTCAGAAAGAATTAACCAAGAAAAATTAATGAGCTATTGGCCAGAGTTTCTTCTGTATATGCAGTGAAAGCTACAGCATGCCAAAAGCTCCTTCACATGCATTTCTGCTGGAGCAACATTGTTTTCTTGACTGAAAGAAACCATTTTCATTCTGAATAGCACAGTATCTCTCACTGCAAATAGCCTAAGCCACAACAACGGTTCAAGCCTTTGTGCCATCAATTGTATTCTCTCCTCCACTCAAACACAGTAGCTCTTTGTATGTCTGACTTTTACTGCTAGCAGGAAGGTTGATAGCCTTCCTGCTATAGTAGCTGGCAGACTGTAGCTCTTGAAGAGTGTTGGCCCTTTGAGCTAATTTGGCTAAGAGAAGCATACTAGGCTGTGGGAAAGAGTTTTCAACATATGGCTAAATGTGACTAGAACAGGAGTGGGCAGCTTGTGGCTTTGCAGATGGCTTGGCCTACAACTCCCATCAGCCCAAGCCAGCACAGTCAAAGGTAAGGGATCATGGGAGTTGTAGGAGTTGCAAAACATCTGGAGGGCTACAAGTTACCCACCTCCAGACTAGACAGACTATACAATGGGCAAGGACTGAATGGAAACTGTGGTTTGGGATGGAGATTGGATGGAACCCTTAGAAGAGTAATCATCAGAAGCAGTATTCTAAGAAGAACAGCTTGAAGGCTCATGTGCTGGGTTAAAGACAAGGATGAATGAAACTTGTCCCCTTAATAGTACTTAGCAGTCCATATATAAAAGAAAACAGAGGTTTGCTTTGAATTGGAAGAGGCTGGATATATTAGAACTGACTGGTCGAATCACAGGCACCATGTCTCCTTAGATCCAACTTACTTTGGCTATTTTATGATATCAATGAGGGGGTACTAAAGTCAACACACACCCTTGTTTCTTATTTATAGTTGGCAGCTAAGCTAGAGTTAAAAGGTTCATATCCCTGGATGGGGCATGGTGATCACTGGCCACACACATGCTTCCAGGGACGTACACATCCCTGGAAGCACATGGGTGGCTGGTGATTGAAGTGGCAGCCATGGAAAGAACATGACTACATGCTGTTCCATGACCCCCAGTAGATCCCTCCCATCCAGGGAATGCATCCTGGAAGTTGAAGGACCTTTCCAACGTACCAGGGTTCCTTGGGCTGTGCTTTAAAATGGCGGATCCATCCTAAAATGGCCTTTGGATTCGGTTTTCCAACTGCAAATCCCAAGGCTTGCACAACCCTAATTAAATATTTTGAGCTCGTATGGTTCAATGGGTCAGCAACCCCTAATGGGTGTAGCACAACTTCGACTGCACACACCAGGAAATCCTGATATATTTCAAAAGAGTCAGGTTTTCCAAAGTTTATTTTTAAGCGGAATAATGGAGGAAAGGAGCTCTAGACATGCAGGAGGCTCACGACATCATCAAAATGACCCACAAACTACTGTGAGTGGCCAGTCACGAGCTCATTTAAAGAGGCCCAATGTTAGTGTCTGTGCTGCAGATCTCATTTCTTGCTTGTTTTATGTGTAGGCTCTAATTATTTCATTTTTGTTTCCATATTTTTGCTACATGATGCTTCATTGTGTTTTTATTGCTGAAAAGCTTCATATGATTTTTTTTGGTCACAATTATATTAAAAAAAAAGTTTGAAAAACCATCAAATAAATGATTACCTTTTCTTGCCAGATTTGCAGCTTCTGAATGTGGCATGCTGGTGACATCAGTGCCATTGACAGCCATCACAATATCTCCAATCTGAAGGCCTGCTTCTTCTGCTGCACTGTCTGCAACAGAACGGGAAGATGGACCTTTTAATAGACATTTTGGTAGCATCAGCACAAAGGAGTCAACATCCTTGACATATATGCACAAATATTAGCTACAGGTGACAGAGAAGCAGTTGTCAATCTGGCAGTTTGGGCAGGATTTCCCCTTTTCTTTTAACATGTACCAAGGTTCATTTGCTTGAACAATTCTGGGTTCAGGTGTCAGTAAGGCTGCTCTTAATTGTTCTCTCCTCAGAGCCGGCCCTACTATCAGTTGGTCACTTCAGGCTGTTGTTTTTTATTGTAATAAAATGGCAGAAAATTGTTTGTTTAGTCAATAAGTTAATTATTATACTTTTACTGCCAGGAAGTGGGAGAGACATTGGCACTGCTTCAAGTGCCAAAATAATGTATAGGGTTTGTGAGGGACCATTTGCTGTTCTGACTGAAGCAGGGCCTTGGAGTGAGGGCCTGACCAGCAGGTACAGCATGTGTTGACAGTGTGTTCAGACAGCATTGACATGGGGGAAAGGGGATGCCATTGCTGCTTGTGACTGGCAGTGAAATGTTTTGGGCCAGCCCTCCCCTTGCTTGTAGCTGAATAAAATGTGAAGTGGGTGATTGAGATTGTTGACTGGTTATTGTGAGGTTATCCTTGACCACTTGCTGCTGCTGCCCCTGCCTCGCCTTTACTTTTTAGGCCCCACAGCACCACAGCCCAGCAACCTGGCCTTCAGATAACTTCTTTATACTGCTGCCACCAGTACTTTCCTCAGGTACACCCACAGACCACACCAGAAGATGGAATTAACAAGAATTTATTAATAAGAAATTGCATGTCAACAAGCTTAATGGGTACTTCAGTTCAATTGCGTAGTGGTTACAATGTTTCAATGCTTAATGGTTTCTGTCAGAACTCTTATACTTTAACAAACTGTTCCTTATTTAATCTATGCTCTACAATCTTATCTCAATCTCTCAATTCTCTCAAATCTCTTTCAACGTCTCTCTCAAAAAATCCCCCTCAAATTTCCCCCATTCAACCTGTCAGCCCTCTCTGTCAGACACATATATACACTCCACTCACTCTTTAGCTACTCCCACTCTTACACAACCAACCAATCCAGGCACTCTAAACAACTAGCCAATCAGCACTCACTTTCCATTCAGGCATACAGCCAGCCAATCCAGGCACTCCATACTTGCCTAGACCTTTAACCACAAACAGTAAGTACATTTTGGCCTAGTTATTTACTTTACCTGTTAATATTCTTACTTCTTTTTAAAGATATAAACAAATGCATATCACAAACAATAAACTTTGCAATATATTTACAACTACAAACAGTAGCCTATCTACACACGCAGGATAAAACACTTTGAAAATGTTTTGAAAACTGTATGTGGAATGTGTCCTGGGCCCCAACAGTTCTCAAAACTGTTACAAACTGTTTTAAAACAGTAGTGTAGATAGGCTCCATCACAGTTACCTTGTCTCTTTATTAGGTAAAAGCCAAAGGCCATGTGTGCTATGGAACTTCTCTGGTCACTAGCCCAGATCCTTCTGCAGAATCCACCTTATTTGTAGGTACATGAAATGACATCATGATGCATGTGGCAGGGGAGAGGCCTGGAGTACTGAAGGGGGCTTCTGGATCCATAGCACAGTTCTGGGGTCATATTATGACAATGTGATACTATGACATGTATAGGGACTTTCCAAAGCATATGCAAAGATTCATGCAAGGGCAGCATGAGAGGAAAAAGGGCCAGGCTTGATTTTTATCTGGGAGTGTTTGGAGACTTCACTCTATCCATAGTCAGGAAGAGAGTCGGAGATATGGGAGCAGCTGAAAACAGTAGAGTTTCAGGGCTTTCTCCCACGCCCCTTTGGGGTGCTCTCCTGAGATAAATTCAGCCAGCATAATCTCTGTTTCCTTCCAAGTGACAAATATAACCTCCTCTATTCTTTCAGACATTTCCTTGATAGGCACTGATAGTTTTTCTGCTTATCTACTATAGTTTACATATGTTTGTGTCTGTCGCTTCTTTTCTGTTTTCTTTTTAATACCTTTTGCATTAATTGACATTTTTACGATTTTATGTCAGCTGCCATGAGCAGTGAAGAATGGAAAGGTGGGTGCAAATGTTCAAAACAAACAAATGGGGACTCAAGAAAAAGAGATAAGATGGGCCAAGGTTGGGGAGAGAATTTAAAGGTGAAGACAAAGAGATGGCGCCGTGTTGGATACAGAGAGAGATGGAAGGGCAATTTAGAGATAAGTATTTCAGACTAGTTTTCTTTTCTGTGTTTTGTTTGGGGGTATGCAATGAATGAACCCCCCTTAAAAGGATCAAAGCACCGTACTGTATGGTCTGCAACAAAGCTCTGAGTCTTACTTGCTTTTCTCTCATTGCTGTTCTATCATCATTATGCGAAGAAGAATGGAGGCCCTGAATATAATTCTTTTAGAAGGAAAAGCAATTTCTGAAGGTATTGAAAAGCACATCTGACCCAGAAGTGCTAAGGTATCTATCTGCCTTTGGATTATTGATCGGCAGCTGAAACTGCAAGTACTTACATAGAAAGCCTTATGTAAAGGCAAGCTAGGAATAGAAAATAACTTACATGAGCAGAAAAATATGTCCCATTTAGGTGCATTAATGCACAATAATTTGAATCCTATCTACATGTTTCCCAAAATCATACTTTGGTCTCCCTTTTCAGCATACAGTTAAACTGTCATAATGTACCATTCAAGCATTTTTTTCCAGGAAAAATACCATTCTTGATTAATGCAGATATAATTTTATATAGCTTGTACCCTGTGATTTAGTAACTGTGCCTGTACATACAAACCTCAGAGTCTTGTTTTTATTCAGTGAGGAGGAAAATCAGAAGGATAAGAGGGAAATAACACACACAAGAGCACTGGGGAGGAGGCCTGCCATTTTCCTAAAAAAATACATCCAATGATAAATCATGCAACAGATATTGAAGGGACAGACTGACAACAGGAGAGGAGACATGAAATGTCTGAAGCAATTGCAATATGTTCAACAGATGCAGTTTTTAAGGGTTGTTGTAGTAAATTTTGTGCTCTCAGTCTGCTGCAATTTGGAGAAACGAACTCATTTTGCTAGAACTTGTTCAAGGATTATACACTGCTGCCATTGGGAAGTGAATGCACATGCCAAGAGTAATTTCATGGTAACTAGTATGTTACGTTTCTGAATGTCTTGTAAATTGCATTTAGCTTTTGAAAATCTACTTCAATCCATTGCCCACACAAAATGAAAGCAGACACACATGTATACATTTGGCTTTAGGAAGACAAGTCCCCTCTGCCATTCAGGGGTGTGGTGTGTGTGTGTGTGTGTGTGTGTGTCTGGTCGTAAACTACTAGGGTGGCCATTTATGAGTCCCCAAAAAAAGAGAAAATGCATAATCAAAAAAGAGGACAAAAGAGGACAGCAATTCACATATTTGCAAATGCCAATTGATATGAACGGATGCCAATTGAGACATTATCTTAATTGAAATAGAAATAAAATACATTTCAGCACATTGCAGAAGACTGTGACCAGAAAACCTGTGTCTCTGCCTGTTCAGTCTGGTGTTCAGGTAGAAACTGTTGATGGGCATCAGTTCTTATGGTTCATTATCCTTAAACTGGAATTGGACACCAAATAGAGGACTGTTCTTGGTAAAAGAGGAAACATGACCACCCTAGGTAGAAAAATAGTTAACTAAAGGCGACATCATCAGGCGCTGGACCCCATACAGCAGGCTTTCCACCCCAGGTACACTACCTCTCAGAATTACAGCAGCATTTAGATGTAAAGCTAAAGCATGAGTCTCAGGCATGACCTCTTCCTCTTGGGTGCAGCAATTTAAAATTTCCACTCCTGGTTTATTGGTAGAGCATTCTGGCACTTCTTCTGAACCTAGCATGTGATGATTTGTACAAACTGCTCTTCCATATGCTAGGACTGCAAAACCAGGATCAAACTCTAGTTTATAATCTTGGTTGGTGGGGAAATATGGAACACACAAACCATTGTTTACTGATTTTGGATGAAATGGCAAACTATGGCTATCCACTAACCCAGGAATGGAAGTTTTCAATTGCATGGGAAAGCGGAACACAGAAACCATTGTTTACTGGTTTTGGATGAAATGGCAAACCATGGCTATCCACTAACCCAGGAATGGAAGTTTTCAATTGCATGGAAGCAGAAGAAGGAGCATGCAAACCTGAAGCTCATGTTCATAATCCTAAATATGTCTATAGGGATCCTACTGAGGTATTACAGGAGCAGGTCAGATATGAGAAACTGATCTTATTTAAAAGACAGAGACAGAGCAAATTCTGCACATCATATGATTTTCTATCTGCCAAGTAGTTCCTTGTTTTTTATGGATCACTGAACTTTTTTTGTCAGTATCATCACCTCTCCCTAGCAAAGCTTTGTGTGAAGGCATAAGGTGGATCAGGAATGGGGAAGTATTGCTTCAGGCGATGTCTGACCTTTTTACTTTGATTAAATGAAAGTCAGCCAGAGAAGTAAATGGAAAATGAATGGATATTGCTTCCTGTTATCATTTTCCATGCAATTGTCTATGTCATTTGTAAGAATAATGCAAGAATCTTCTATACTACAGAGAAATATGCTTCACAATAAGAGCAGTAAGAAGATCACAGGAGACTATCCGTTATCTATTCTCCCCTAGGCACTTTGTCATCATTAATGCAACGTTCTTGGCTTCTTTCAAACACATTGCAATGCAAGGTATCACTTACTGGTGTCCACTTCGGTCACCAGGATGGGCTTTGAGAACTGGATTCGGAATCCCCAGGGGTAATCACCTGTTCCTTTTGCAATCCTTACAGTTCGTTCACGAACTAAAAGAAGAAGAAAAGAAAAATAAAGTAAAATGCCTGATTTCATCGTATTTCTTGTAAAGCTGAAAAGATTCAGCTACAGAGATATTTTTGACTCATCAGAAGTAATTCTGAATTGTACAGAAAAGTGTATTAGCTACCAGTAGGACTTTCTATTTAAACTGATAATTTTTAAAAGATAAATAACAGCTTACATACATAGGAAGGAATCAGGCACATAAAATACTGTTCTAGACAGAGTTTTATTTGCTAGTTAAAATGATTTACAAACAGGAACAATCATAAAGATGCATGCACAGTCTTTGGTGGCAAATCTATACTAAATTATCTCTGGATGGAAATCAGTTCCACTGAACTCAATGGGGTTTACTTTTGAGTAACATATGGGATTGCAGTGTTAGCCATTTAAAGAAAACTACTTAAAGCTGTTTAGCCAGTGTGGTGCAGTGGCTAGAGTCTTGGACTTGGAGTTGGGAGATCCAGGTTCTAGTCCCCACTCAGCCATGGAAGCTCACTGTGTGATTTTGGGCCAATCCCAAACTCTCAGCCCAACCTACCTCACAGGGTTGTTGTTGTGAGAATAAAAATGGAGAGGAGGATTATATACACTGGCTGAATTCGGACGACACAATAAGCAACTGGGGTGGGGAAACAATCGTCAGTTGTATTGACTATTGTGTCCTCCGAATGCTGCCATAGTAAATTCAGCGCTGATCCTAATTCACACCACAGTTGATTATTTATTACCATGTTGTGTGGGGAGTACCCCCTAGATGAACAACTGTAAAGTTGATTATTACCCCACCATTGACTATCGTGTTGTCCGAATTCAGCCACTCTCTTGGGTTCCTTGGAGGAAAAAAAGCAGGATATAAATGTGATAAATAAATAAGGATTCCTGATAGTAGGATGGTTATTACCCACAGTGAAGGTTTTTCATTGTAGTCCCTTCAGCTTGTCCTTCAGTTTTAAGGATGATATTGTTTTAAACAAGAGGTGGGCAGAAAATATTCAGATGTTTGGGACCAATTCGCAGATGCCCTAGTTGTCACGGCCATTGGTTAGTTGAAGCCCCAAACATCTGGAGATATACTGTCTGTCCATCCCATTTTAAAACAAGCAGTAAACAGCCAACTATGCAATGTTAATCTGGACATTTCCCTGCTGACGTTCATGTACCTCAAAATATTCTGAAATGACTCTTCCAGCTAAAGTGAATGGCCATTGTATATTGCTGCTACCCTTAGCATTTAACTGCTTTTAAATACTTACCAGTTACAGGCCTAGGCCTTTTGCTAAGACACCTGGGGCTGTTATCAGGACTGGCATCATCCCCTCTGAAGACCCAGGAAGTTGAATGGAAGATCTCTGTGTAGAAACCTCTCTCTTCACTGTCACCACGCAGGCCTAGGTCCAAGGAGCGGCCATCCTCTGAGTTCACTGAGAAGAGCCAAGACAAACAATAAAGCTGATTTGTGCCTTGGCCACATTAAAAGAAACAATGGAAAAGGTATAGAAAAGAAGACAATAATGAAGAATTAGAATAGACCGAGGATGGAAATGAAAAAGACGTTTCAAAATAAAAAGGAGGAAAAAAACAAAACCCAAAGCTGATGTTTACCATTTAAAAATGTAAAAAGCGTTGGAATAATTTCAGACTTGGTGTACTAAAACTAAAAATGGAACTAAAAATGGAACAGGTTATAGAATCAATGTAAGAAAATATACACTTTCTTTTCACTTGAATGGAACTTATGCACACACATCTCTGCCAATCGCCATGGTCAAGAGTATGGAAGCGCTGGTACACATTCCCCTGTCCCCATCCAAAGGATTTGCATTCATTTCAATGGAGGAATGCATGTTTGAGGGTGGAATGTTCTAAACTCTCTCTTCATTGATTGTCATTTGTAATGTTTTTAAATTATTCTTGTGGCTGCCATTGGAGACGACTGTGTGCTGAAAGGCAGCATGAAAATGGTTTTTAATGAACAAATGTATGGTGATTTCTCGCAGGCGTAATTTAAACATATGTACAAAGATAACTGCATACACATCAAAGTGCAGATGGGCCTCTGGACCAAGCTGAATGGCTGTAATCCTCCACTGAGGGAAGCACATGTATTTTGTACAAGATCACTGGTACGCAGTTTGTCACTGACCTCCAGCTAGCTAGCCATCATAGCCTGGTTAAAGAATATAAAATGCATGCTTTTGAGTTGGGTGTGTGTGTGTGTATGTGTGTGTGCAAAAAGCACATCTACTTAAACAACTAGAACTGGTTCACTAAGGGAGCAATCTTATGTCTATCAGACAGCCTCTGGGGAGACATAAGATTGTTTGGTTTCCTGGCTCCAAACTCACAGACAAGACTCCAAACTGGGGGCCAGGAAACCACCCTCCCCTCCCTCTCATAGCCAGCATGGAGAAAGAATGGAGAGTGTTCGCAAAACAGAGTGTGGAGATAGGGAAAAGGAGGCATTCCCAGGGGTGGGGAAGGGAGGAGACTGGGAATGTGAGGCTTTGAGGTATCCCCAGCTGTCCCAACCTCTCTCTCCCTCTCCCTCCCTGAAGCCTCTGCTAGATGGGCAAAATCACACATCTAGCAAAACTGAAATGGATACACACAAGCCTCTGAGTTCGGAGGCTTATGAGTACCCAGAAACATCTGATAGAATTGTGCCCTAAAAATAGAATCTTTCATATCTATCCAACTATTCATCCATCCATTGCTGGAGGAACCTTAAGACAAATTCTGTACAACTTGGGTACAAAGAAAATATTAGCCAACATGCTGTTGTTAATTTAGTCAATTTCCAAGCTTGTCTGATCATATTAGAACTATATTTTATTCATCTGCACGTCAATTAGGGTGAGCATATGGGTGGATTTCCCAGAATTTGTCCGGGTTTTTGCTCGATCCTGGGTGTCAGGGGGGATCTTCTATAATGTCTGGAAATGACATGCTTCCCCCTCCTCTACTCCAATCAGGGACATTAATGTCATTCCTGGACATTATAGAAAAGGTCCCAATTGGCGCAGTGGGGGGCAGGAATGACACATTTCCCCTTCCTCTGTTCCAATTGGGGCCTTTAAGGGCACCATTAGTGTGGCATGGGGGAATGACATGCTTTCCGGATGCCGTGGAAACCGCGCTTTCCTGCCGCTCCCACTGCTCCAATCAGGGCCTTAGAGGGGGATGGGAATGACATGCTTACCCCTCCTTTAAGTAACATATTATTGTAGAACAGGTTTATCTTAACTATGAGCTATAGAATCAGACATGTGATCAAGGCCATGTTGGGGTGTCCTCTTTTTTGGTTTCCAAACTATGGTCACCCTACATCAACTGACTTAGAGTATCTTGGGTGGTGCCCATGCTTCCTTTCCCTCCTGAATTTAATTAAATTTCTTAAGATCCTTGGGCAAAGTGCCCTTATTGCCCGTTTTCCAAATTGGCCCACTTCCTCCTTCTCCACTGCCCTCTTTACTTGTCCTCTTCTCACTGGGCCCAATCAACACAACTGCCTAGAGGGGGAGGGCAAAGCAAGTGGAATATGCTGCTCCGTTATTTGTCTTTCGTCAGTGCTTTCATGCTCAGGTCAACAGGAAGAGAGCAGCAGGGCCAGGAAGTTCCAGGCATTGGTCATGGGGGCCACTGCAGGGGAACGGGCCTCAGCAGGTGCCCGATGATACCGACCCTGTGAATATTACTAAGTGGGGACAGAAATCAAAAGAAAGATAATTTTATAATCCAATATACAGTCTAACTCTAGCCTGCAAAATCTGTGACCCAACAAGCCAAACACAGGTCTTCAGCCATGTGTCTTGGCTTGCCAGGTGCTTGGTAGCTAACCCTCCCCTCTTTGCAGTCCCAGGCAAGCAGCAAAAGTAGGAGGGATTTTTGGTGGACTGCCATCCGTAATGTTGGGATGCATTCAACTTTGCGGCTCCAAAGTTGTACATCTAGCCACTCTTTCCCAAGCTGGTGCCCTCCAGTTATTTTGGATGACAACTCCCAGCATTGGGCAGATGGGTATTGAAATCCAGTAGGGGACCAGCTTGGGGAAGTCTGATCTAACCAATGTAGATTTTGCATTCAAGCTAAACAGGCAGGAATGCTTTTGGCATCATGCAATCTGTTTTGCTTTGTGCTGGATCCTGAATCCAGGAGAGATTCAATTTTGTGCCAGCATAAAATCCTAAAAGTTGTTCACGGACACACTTTCAACTTTATTCTGTCACCATGAAGCTCTATTGCTTTTGTAAGAAATGCTTCTATTCAGTATTTGACCTCCTCAAACACACATCCAGGTGCATTCGTATTGCTTAGGAAAACAGATGAGGTTTCTGGAGATTTAATATTATGAACCAACGTTCAGAGATGCTTGTTAATGTCAAGAATAGAAACTGGCAAGCAGTAGGGGTGTGTGGGAAGGGGGGAAAAGTGAATCTAAAATAAGTAATATCACTCAAGTGATGCTTGAGAGGTTTGAGCATTCATATTAATCTTGACTCTTCAGCACAGGTACAAATCAATGTATCAAATCTCAAACTTTCATATTCATATTCCTTCCACAGTTACCAACTTCCTATTTAGCTTGCTAAGTTTAGAACCAGAAGCATATTTCCCCCCCCTTTTTTTTGGGAGGGGGATGTCACAACAGCATCTTAAAAACATATTTTATTCCAGACCTGATCACATCATTGACTAATACATTCCTGCAATGTCTGATGATCTCTCCTTATTTATGACAGTACGATAGAGAAGAGAGTCCCACGAGCAAACCTTTCTCCATGGCTCACTTTTTAAATGCCAGGGGTTTTTTTATTCTCGTTAACTCCCTCCTAACTGGTAACTTAACCTTAGCTTACTGGGATCATGGAACAGAAATGACAAATATAGACTTCCACACAAAAGCCCACACAAACTTACCTTTATGTTCTCCCTTTGACCACTGAAGGTCCATGGGCAATAAATCTATCTTTCTCAAAATCCACAGCCTTTAAAGCTTAGTGATTATTGTTTATGGTTCCACTGTGTAAAGACAGAGAAGGGAGTTTCCCAGGAGCAAATTTGATCATATGGATGAGTGATTCACAGTTAATTCAGTCACTCAGACAGCGCTCCTCAACATGGTGTTACATAAGGCGCAACAACATTCATGATATAGCACTTCCAAGTAGCAAGTCATTATTACGCATGTCACAGCTCCATGTGGAGGGTAGTGGTTAACTACTTAAATACACGATTCAAAGAAATGTAAGGTGTAACAAGGCCAGAGTTTGTTTGTTTGTGTTAATGAGATCTGCTACTATGTCTTGCACAGTCCACACTGTCCCCTGCTACCTGCAATGATAGTTCATAATTTGGAGTCATTCCCTTATATAGGATTCTAGTTAGAGACCTATACAAACTGTTGAATCATTTTGCAGATAAATAGCTGTAAATTTTTTTGCAACTTTTAAAAGCAGTGTGGTGTAGTGGCTAACGTGTTGGACTGCGAGTCGGGAGATCCAGGTTGTAGTCCCCACTCGGCCATGGAAACCCACTGGGTGACTTTGGGCCAGTCACAGATTCCCAGCCCAACCTACCTCACAGGGTTATTGTTGTGAGGATAAAATGGAGAGGAGGGAGGATTATGTACGCCACCTTGGGTTCCTTAAGGAGGAAAAAGGGTGGGATATAAATGCAATAAATAAATAAATAATAAGAAGAAATAGTAGCTGTTTTTGCATTTTATGTTACTCCTCATTCCGTCGTTTATATTTATGGACCCAATGTCATCACACTATGCTTTGTTCCTGTTTGGAATCCATTGTCAGACCTTCGCATGAAAGGCATGCAATTTGTGATTGAACAAAATACAGCCAAAAGTTTGCTGGTTTGGACATAGCCACAGAGTTGAAAAGGGCCAAAATGGGACATCTAATACTATCCATCAGACCTTCCCCATCTTTCTAGTCAGTCTACCTCCAACATAGGTGTATTCCAAACAGAAAACTGGGGCAAAGCATTAAGCATGAGGCCCAGCATCATCAGCACGCTCGTTACTGACCACTCATGGATATTAGCAGGTCCTTTTAATGAGGCCGTCCACCTCCTGCGTGTCTCCCATTCCTTTTCTCAATTTTAGAGTCATGAAATAAACCTTTTGTAATCTGCCTGTTCTGAGGTTGCACTATAAAATGCCCACTAGAGGGCTCTGTCCCCATTGAAATCTACAGGCCACGTGGTTGCTGGTGTCTTCTCCATGAAAAGTGCTCATTTTAAACACAGAAGATAACCAGAAAGAGAGCCTGCGGTAAGGAAATGCGAAAATGCCCGTCTGATGATCCTCATAGTGCAGTAGTTCCAGATGGTTTAAGTTAGCCAACCAAGCTACAAAGGCCATGATAGATGTAGACAATCAACTTTGTAGTCTGCAGTAAGTGGCACCAAGAGTAGGGTTTTTATTGTAGCCCTTCCAAGATAGGAACAAGTGAGCCCTCAGGCCTGGATTTGGACTGGCTTGCACTCCTGTCTGCCTCAATTATGCTGTGCTGCTCAGGGCAGGTTCAAGACATGTTGTTGCCTGAGGGAGAATAGCAAATGATGCCCACCTCCCCAAGTGAAGGTGTATAAGCACCCAAGCCTAACCAAGTTAATTTGGCACCTGAGCCAAAAAATTCCCAAAGAGCGTTTCTTGGGAGTAAAATACAACAATAATAAATTCAATAACTCACAATTTGCTGTCCTTTCATGTACCTCCAAAATTAGCTGCCTGCAGCAGTCCTTTCACCCTATTTACTGGTAGTGCCAGCCCTTATGGCCTGGTTCAGCAGACCAGAAGCAAAGGCACAAGAAGGACTCGAGGCCCAATACATACTGTAGCAAACGCCACAATGACACCACCTCATAAGTCAACAGCCATGCTCTTGCACAACTTCCGTTCATTTCAGTGGAGCTTGGACAAAACACTCCAGTAGAATTGGCCTGTCATATGTTCTAAAGATGAGGGTTTGGGCTGTGATCCAAAAAAGTCTTTGGGGACATGCAAATGGTTCTGTAAACATAACAGGGTGCATCACTTCCCCTATCCCTCCTACCAGAGCTCCGTATGCTGAGTCAAAGGCTTCTGCCAAAATTACCAAGGGTCAGGAATATCTTCTTGTTAGGTGGCATGGGCAGAATAATGTCCCTTTGGACGACAGTCTTTATGTAGTGCAACCCTGTGCTTCATTCTACTCCACACACTCCTCCTTCATGTGCATGCTGGGTGCAGAGGGAATCCAGACTGTTTTTGGCTGGAACAGTTTGGACCATCTGCATCCAAAAGAGTGGCAGAAAGTGGACAGAAACAAGGCCAATGCTACATTAGATAGCAGCTCTTTTACAGTCTCGTTGCTTTCCTATTATATTACCTTTACTTGTCATGTACCCATTAGGGGAATTTGTTACAAAGGCTCAGATGTCCAGAGCAAATTATTTTTTAAACTAGAAGTGTTGTGATAGGTTGAAGATTGGCACTGGTATAGTTGGTGAATATGGAATTCATCTCTCTCTCTCTCTCTCTCTCTCTCTCTCTCTCTCCCTCCCCCCACCTGCCCAAATGCTGCCAATAAATAGAAAACCTTCTTTTGGGAAGATTATGCCTTTGGAATGGAACTGGTGAAAGGGGTAAAAATAAATACATTGGAGCCTTTCTTCACGAGGTTGTCATTGTGCACTCATGCATCCTCACTCATGGTAGTTTGTGGTCCTTTACATGACATCATAAACCTCTAAGGACTCTCCCACGCTTTGCAATCAGTACTGCATTCCCCCCCCCAAGTGGGAAAAAATCTGCTATACCACAGCCCAACCTAGTGGTTGTTTAATGGAACATATTGAAAGACAGAGAAAGGGGGTGTGTGCAAAGGGCCAATTTTAATCCTGCAAAGAATCCAGAAGAAGATGCCTCAGTAAAGGTGTAGGCTCCGATCCTATTTGCAATAGTAATAGAAATTTTGGCAAATGTAATAAGGGAAGATGAAAGAGTGAAGGGGATAGGAAGAAAGGAGAAGATTAAAATGAATATGTTTGCGGACGATACCTTATTGACGGTAGAAGATCCCCTAGGGAGTGCTGAGGTGATTAAGAAACATTTAAGAGAATTTGGAGAAATCACGGGATTAAAAGTAAATTGGGGGAAGTCAGAAATGATGTTATTTAATTATAATAAGGAAGAGTTGGAAGAAGGTAAGGATAAGTTGGGTCTTAGACTTAAAAACATAGTACGTTATTTAGGTATTAACATTGATAGAGATTTAGATAGGCTTGAGGAACTTAATTTGGTAGCTTTAAAAAAACAAGTAGGGGAGAAATTAGAAGTATATAAGAAATTAAAACATTCTTGGTTTGGTAGAATAGCAATTATTAAAATGAAGATTTTACCTAAGATTAATTTTTTGTTTAGAATGTTACCAATTAAAATATCAGATGTAGAGCTGAAAAGTTGGCAAAATATAATCAATGCATATTGTAATGGGGATAAGAAAGCCAGGATTAATAAAGGGTTATGGTATAAGGCTCAAAAGAAGGGAGGTTTAGGGCTTCCAAATATTAAGTACTATTATATAGCTAATCAGTTAAAGTATGTTATAAGCTGTATTATAGGGGAGGAAGATCTGGAGTGGTTGGAGACGCAAACTGGGGAAATAGATTATAAATTGAAAAATATTTTCTTTAAGAAAATTCAAAAGAAAGAATTAAAGGGACTGGACAACCCTTTGTTGGTAAATATAGTGGAGATCTGGGAGAAATTTAGGGGGAAGTTGATACCAGGAGATTCACCACTTGCCCCAGTGGTAGTAGTGGAGAATTTCCCAAGAGTGTTAAAAGTGGAGATTGAAGCGAGATTGAAAGATAAGGAAATAATCAAGTTAAGGAAGTGGATGGAAAATATGAAGGATAATGAACAAATTAAAGAGCTATTGATAGGTCATAAATTTGCATGGTTTAAATGTATACAACTAGGGAAATGGACTCAGGAATGGAAATTGAAAAATAAAAAGTGTAGAAACAATACAAGATTTGAAGAATTAGTAGAGTCAAAAGGCAGGAAAGAAGGAAAGGAAATTAAGAAAGGGTTGACTAGTGAGATATATAAATTATTGATAGAGGAAGAATTTCAAAATTCACTTAAAGTAATAAAAAAGGCTTGGGAAGAAGACGTAAATGGAGAAATTAAGGATTATAACTGGGAGAGGTTGTGGAACGCAAGAATGTCAAAATTGTTATCGATCAGAATTAAGGAGAATTTTTATAAGGTATTGTGGAGATGGTATCTAACCCCGGTTAGATTTCACCAGATTGATAAAAAAATATCTAAAAAGTGTTGGAGAGGATGCCAGGAGGTTGGAACTTATTACCATATGTGGTGGAGCTGTGAATATGTACAAAAATTTTGGAAAAGGGTATTTAAAGAAATAAGTGAAATAATTGGAAGTAAAGTGGAATTAGACCCGAAGCTCGCTCTACTAGCAATATGGGATAGAGGGGAAGAGGACAAAAACAAGAGGGAATTGATAAACAACCTCCTGACTCCTGTTAGACTAATGATTGCAAAAAATTGGAAAGGACAAGGAAGCTATACAATAGAAGAATGGTATAAAGAAATATGGGATATGGCTTTGAATGATATGCTAACTTGTAAAATGAAATTGAAAAGGGGAATGTCCGGTAAAAATGATTTTGGGGAAATATGGAGACCCCTTTTGGAATATGTATTAAGATCGGGGAAGGGACAAACACCTTCAAAAGAGTCGATAAACTTCTGGATAGAATAAGAGGTTAAGAGAAGGTCTCATGGTGGGGGGGTACACGGGGGGGGATTGTCAAGGGTTATGTATGTATTTTATGTTATCATTATGTTGAAAATAATAAAATTATTTACAAAAAAAAAAAAAAGTAAAGGTGTAGGCTAAATGCCTCATATAGAAAAGTCCCTGGCATGTAAGTCACTTACTGCTAGAATTACTAGCAATAATTAATTATCTATTCTAGACATGTAATTCATTTCCCTCATTTATATTGACTATGTATGTTCATCTAACTACACTGACAAATCAGGAGACAAAGACATCGACATGTGTGAACTGAAGCATTCACTGTGCCCTAGACATTAAAATTCCCACTTGGGGACTCTATCAGCATGCACGGTACATTCATTAGGCATCTTAAGTTGAAAACTCTCCCTTGAGACTCCAGACCAGTGTATTTGGCATAGTTTTAAACAAGTGAAGGAAGAGCAGAAATAATAATGAGACAGAGGAAAACTTTTATCCAAGGGATGATGAAGGTTAATCCAATCAGTGGAAGTCATGGAGGAAAGCCCTAGAGAATGTTATATTTAGATACAGGGAGATACAGGAGGAAACAACCTATTTCTAGTGTTTTCTTCATCTGTGATATGATTCCGAAGTATTTGACTCTTGCATTGGTTACCATCTTTCTCAATGGAAACTGTTTCCATTTAAAACTAACCCTAAGCGATGAACTCACACTCACAGTTTGACCCTCTGACCTATCGTGAGAGAGCTGGGGGCATGTCAGAAAAGAGCATGATTGGTTCAGATGTACTGCTCTCAACTTAAAAAGCCATGGTTTATGAAGCTGAGAACAAGCATCATGCCCATGTGTTCCTTGCCACACTTCCCTCCATTCATTTGAAGCTTTGGTGCATCTGTTGAGCTTTGCTTATACAGCAGTTTCCTGGCTTATCTAAAGTGGTTAGAACAAGAATATGCAATGCAATAAAATTCACCTGAGGGGGAAGAATTTATTCGTAACTCTCTGGCTAAAGCCCCCTTCTCCCTTGTCATTGCAATTGAATGTAATACTTACTGGATCCTTCCGTGATAGTGCTGGTTATGGAACTCCCTCCAGCTGAGCCACACCTCTTGCTGTTTTTGAACTGCTTCCTTCGTCTGTCCCAACGATCTGTTGCTTCTTCGTGAGAGCTGTTGCTGGCTCTGGCATCTTTTGTTGCTTGCTCATTGGACAGTGTCATGCTCGGGTCCTCTGGATTTTGACCGTTAAAAAAAGATGTTACTTACAGTATTGCCCTTTAAAAACATATAGCAAGCCACATTACCTTTTGCATTGTTCTATATTAAGATGAGGCTCCAGTCCTATGCTTTTTCAATTGCAAGTAAGTTCTGTTGAAATAAGCCCCAGCACAGTAAATAGAATTCCTGCAGGCATCTGTGTTTTATAAAAGTATATAGTTTCAGGATGGAGTTTTAGGCTGGGATTCAGACATTCCAATTTGTAAATGGGGATCCTGTTTGTTTAATGAAAAAGGAAAGACCCCATGTATGCAGTATAGAATTTCCTATGTACAACAGTTGTAACATTTTATTTCTAAGGGAAGACTGGGAACTCCAGTGTGAATAGAATTTTATTCCTAAGTGTGTAAAAAAAGAAAGAGACTTTTTACTCTTTGCTGGTTCCATAGAATAATCAACACTTTCATATTTAAAAGTGAAATAGGATCTAGTAGATCATGCTTAGAGTGGATCCATTGAAATCAATGGGAGAAGTTGATCATAACTAACTTAAGCCTGATTGATTTCAATGAGACCACTCTAAGCATGACTAAATCTGGATCCAACCCAATGTTTACTAACACTTGCTCTAGCTTCTTGCTTTGAAAGAATGTTAATTATCTGTTTTTAAAAATAGATCTCTCTTTCTCTCTCTCTCTCTCTCTCTGAAAGCAGCTTATGAAAGAAAGCCAAATTACCGCAGTTTCCATTGACAAGTGCAACCATGTTGTAGGGAACCTGCTTCACCGATAGAAAACCAGACATGCAGTTTCAAAGTTTAAAGCTTGCTACCAAAGAAAGAGGAGAACAAGGAGGAGGAGGAGAAGTAATAATAAAGCAGCAAAGAATAGTTTGCTGTGGTAAGAGGAAAGGAAAGCTGCCTTTAAATAATTATTTGCTTTGCTGCTCCTTTAATGAGATTAAAAAAGAGATTTGAGATGCAGTTTTCCTTATGATAAGCACTTTCCAGAAACTAAAAACTTCCTTTCATCCTCAGAGGGAATCTTTGATCGCTTCTTAACTCTATTTCTATTTATTTTGGTGCATTCTATCAAGTAATATAGGCAGCCATCAGCTCTTTAGATTCTAGCCTCTTTTTGTTATGCTTAAGCTACCCCTTCACTGGATATAAATAACATTTTTTTCCTGCTGTGATGAAGAAAATAATTGCTACATGTTTCTATGGGCTGGCTCTGAGGGAATTTCTGATGTATCAGCATTGTCCAGAGAAAGTGATTGCTAAAGTCAGGTGATCAGCAGCAGCCGCCATTCCAATAGGTAGCCACTTACGGCTTCCTCCTTCTCCACTTCTTCCTCCCCCCATAAATTTTCCTACATCTAATCGTAATGGTTTCATTCCATCTTCACAGCATATGCTGGATCTATTTTGGTCTATAAAATCATCTAGCGTTTCAATAATTTAGATAGCTCTGTGATAACACTTATCCAAGAGCATAGTTAGAAACGATGCATTAGCAATTGTGCAGTATTGGCAATTGTTTTAAACACATTTCAAGAAGATTAAAGCCAGCTTTCTTCTAAGCATAAAAAGTTTAGTTTTCCAATACTGGAAAAAAAATTCTAGCTTTACAGTAATATTCCAGACCCTTAGTTCTGCCAGAAAAAAAAGCAAAACCCCTTATGAACACTGGACTGTAGCATGGCGACAAAGCAGCTATAGCTAAAATCACAATAAGAAACCAACCAATTTATTTTGTGCCCTGATTTATAGCCCTCTATGTTTCTCTCGCATCAAAGGCTTTCCCATTAACTTCCGTGCCCTTGAATTGAAAGGGAATGCTCCTGCTGCACACAGCAACAGAATGTCTCTATGTTGCTGAGGATTCATTTTCCTTGCTTGCTAAGCTGTGAGGCCTAACTGTTGAACAAAGAGAATGCCCTAGAATAGGAGGTGTGCATAAAGGAGATTTCCAAATGTTTTGGACTTCAGCTCCCAGCATTCCTGACCATTGGCCATGCTGACAGGGATTCCTGAGAACTGAAGTCTAAACCCTCAGGAGGTCTACCTCCTGCCCACTCCTAGCCTAGAACACACCTGACAATCCTTAGAAGTTCCACATTTCAGAGGAAAAATTGAAACACTTGGCAAGTATACTTCCCTAAGTATAGAAGGGCATTCACCCTAGCAAGATTTAATGTTCTCCCATCCAGAGTCCTAGAGGGTAGATATAAGAAAATACCTCTGGTGAATAGATGCTGCCCATGTAATGAGCTGGAAGGTGAGTCTATTGAACATGTCTTGTTCTGTTGCAACTACTATATAGAAGCTAGGAGAGATTTGATATTTCCAATCACCCAGAGTTTTACAGGTCTCCCCATGAGTATTTTAAAGACAATCCTCTTGCGGGGTACAGATAAACAAATCACTTTGCAGGTGTCTAAATTTCTTTCACTTGCTATGCATTTTAGGTTGCAAATGGGCAAATAATGTTTTAATATTTTAATGGAATCAGCTGCGGTTTTACAGGAGTGTTTTAATATTGTGTATTTGTAAATTGATTACTGTGTTGGTTTATTGACCGTAAATAAACAATTCAATTCAATTCCTACTGACCTGTTAATGGAGGAACCCACAATGGAACACAGTTGAAAATGACAGAATTAGAGAATAATAAGTGGGACCAACTACAAAATGTTACAGTGTGGAGTGCTGCTGTTCAGGATTTGGGCCACTTAATTCCATCTCTCCCCAACCCATTTTCATTTGTTTTCATCAACAGTCAGTCAGCACTCTGCACCCAGTGAGCAGGCTCAGTCCTCATTGGGCTGTCTGAGGAGTTCCCTCTCCCATGAAGTTGTTTTCAGAAGGCGCCTGCCTGGCCTCCAGGGACAGGGAATTCCAGAGAGAACAGGCCACCATACTAAAGGTTCATGTGGTAGACTCCAATTAGGCCATAGGTCCTTGTGTAGGCTGACCATATGAAAAGGAGGACAGGGCTGATGTAACTTTAATAGTTGTAGAGAAAAGGGAATTTCACCCAATGTCATTTGTATGCAATTAGTTCCTGGTGAAATTCCCTCTTCATCACAACAGTTAAAGTTGCAGGCACTATACTAGAGTGACCATATACAAAAGAAGGCAGGGCCCCTGCAACTTTAACTGTTGTGATGAAGAGGGAATTTCACCAGGAACTAATTGCATACAAATGACACTGGCTGAAATTCTCTTTTCTCTACAACTGTTAAAGTTACATGAGCCCTGTCCTCCTTTTCATATGGTCAGCCTATCCTTGTGGAACCACCAGGAGCATGCCCTTTAATGACCTCAGTGACCGGGCAGGTTGGTAAGGGAGAAGGTGCTCTCTCAGGTCCCAAGTTGTTTAGGGCTTTGTATACTGGTACCAAACCTTAAACCTGCCCCGGTAGCCAATAGGCAGCCAGTGCAGTTTCCTCAGCAAAGGAACTACATGCCAAAAAGGGTCAGCTTCCAACTACAGCCGAGCTGCTGTACTAGCTTCAGCTTCTGGAGCAGCTTTAAGGGCAGCCCCACATAAAGCACATTGCAGTAACCCAGTCTTGAGGTTACTAATGATTGTACCACTAGGGCCAAGCTATCCCTGTCCAGAAAAGGCCACAGTTGGCGAGCCAGCTGAAGCTGGTAAAAGAAACTCCGAACTGCCATGGCCACTTGAGCCTCCAGTGAAATGATGGATCTAGGAGTATCCCCAAATTCTGAACCTGATCTTGAAGATTGCAGTGTGCATTTGATCTTGAAGGTATCAGCACAAATTGTTAACTGAGGCAGCAAATATATGGATCATTAGTTCAGGAGGGCATTGGAACATAGGAGGCTTCCACATACTGAGTCAGACCACTGCTCCATCTAGCCCATTATTGTTGATACAGATTCGCAGCAGCTTTCCAGGGTTTTAGGCAAGGTTCTTTCCTACCTAGAGAGGCTGGGGATTGTACATGGGACCTTTTGCATGCAAAGCAAGTGTTCTACCACTGGGCAATGGCCCTTCCCCTTACAAGTAGACCTTGTAAGGTCTGCAGGTTGTGTCGAAAATGCTTCTGTATTGGAGTTAAGAATTAGGAGCCCACTTTAAGATTAACAAGTCTCTTAAGTTCTCAAAATGACATCTCATTGCAACTCTTTGACTTGACAGAAAAGGCAAGAAGAAATAATTGTTTCTGAGGAATCTGAAATTACTCACCTGTCTGTTCAGGCTGAGTTTTTGGCAATGAACTGTCTGGATTTTGGCCTAAATCCATATCTATTTCACTTTGTATTTCAGGTGGGTTTTCACAGTTGGGTTTGAGTAACTCCTGTGCTTGATCTAAATGTGTTCCAAAATGATCAGACGGATACATGTCTTGTTCACTGGAAAGTGTCTCTGGCACTTCTGTGAAGAAGGTGCCAGCCAAAATCTGCTCATCGTCTAAACAGTTAGAAATTGCTGCAGCCTGAATAGAATGATCTTGACAGGTAGAAACTTCATAGATATTTTCAGGCATGTCCTGAACTTCAGTAAAACTCTGGAATTCATTATCTAGATCAGATTCCTCAGCATCCAACAGAGGTGACATGAATATTTCCCGTATGCTGCAGGGCAATAGGGCCTCTTTTTTTATTGCCATGCCAAAAGAATCTGCTGTAGTCTTAGTGTCACCTCGAATGCTGAGTCTTCGTTCTAATTCTCCAGTTATTACGGTCATCACTGATCCTCTCCGTTTCTTTTTTGTTACCTCAGGCTCTGCAATACTCAGTTGAAGATTTCCATTAGGATGTACTACTGAATGCTGACCTTGGATGCACCCTGTAACAAGTGTAGTAGAAATGTTATTGTGGTCGGTATAGTCACTTGATGGGCTTCTAGAAAGTGAGGAAGTTTGGCTTAATGGTGCTTTGTTCTGTAATTCTACATATGCTTGAACTTCATGGCGATCACTCCTCAGAACCTCATAATGAAACCCACCTTTTGTGAGCTCAGTGTATTCATCACACACATCTAGAGTTCTCAGAGGCTCAGCTGGTCTGTGTTTCTCCTTTTGTTCTCCGTTGGAATTAATAAGGGAGTGAAAATCATCCACGGCCACCTGACCCATTTCTCTACAGTCCTCCATGTATTCTAAACAGTGGTTCATGAAAAAAGCATTGCCTAGTTTTTCTTCCAGCTCAGCATGGTACATAGTCATATCATGGTCATATGAGGTGAAGGCATAGCAACATGAAGATTTAAGATCTCTGAAATTACCAAACAATGATGTGAAACTTGAACTAAGTTCTGTACAACTGAAAGGTGTATGCATACTCTTATTGTAAGTATTTGTTGCTATGGCCGGCTTGGGAAGGACTTTTAAGGATAAAGATGGCATTGAATAAAAACCTGAGTCTCTTCTAGGGTGAAATGATGATACTACATCAATAGAGGTGGCTGGGAAGGAATATCTCCTCATGTTTTTTGATTCTGTATGCGAAACTAGCACAATTTTCCTTGTATCAACTAGGCTACTGTTTCTTATTTGGTGCACATCGGTCATTTCATCATTAGATTTCTTTCCAAAATGTTTTTCTCTGGAATTATAATCTTCTTGAGGAGATTCTCCAGTATAGCTAAATTCTGAAAAAATGATGTCTCTAAAGAAGTCTTTTCCATTGGCACACTCCATCCTTGTCTTATCTTTTTCTTGACAGAAATCATTGCTTTCTTCACAATTTAAGGCAACTGAGAATGTATCTGACACATTCATATCATCTGCTGAACTTAAGGACACAACCTCAGTTGTGCTTTCTAAGCTGATTTCCTCAGAGTCAGCAAACTCAGCTGGTGGAGGGATAAGTGCGTACCACTCTGGGCATGTGTAACCTGCAAATGATTCTTCCTTTTCCTGAACACTAAAATCTGACTCCAAATCTGAATGGCAAGATGTCTCTGCTGCAGAATAATCTGTATCACTCGCACATTCATTTCCATATTTGGGGCTACTAGCTTGAACACATTTCCTCGGTTCATTACCTGGCTCAATACTAACCAGTAATTTCTGCTTCCCATTGATGTATTTTACCTTGATTTCCTTTCCTACAATACTTATTTTCATTGATGGGTTTTGGTCATTGGCAATTTGGATTGTGTAATTAGATGGTATTTCATATTTTCCGGACAGATCAGTGGATGGACTTGGTTCATTGTGCCACTTACAACGGTGGCCCTTATGATGCCACCTTTTCTTAGGGCATTTCCATTTTCCGGCCTCACAATCTGCTCCAGTATCAATGTCTATTTTCACATTAGAGGGACCACATTTCACTTCTGCAATAAATCCATTCTCTGTCTGAGGAGAATCCGCAGTGTCCAAGTTGCATTGGAGTGTAATATTTCCTGTTGGTGTGGTTCCTGATTCATCAATGTTTACCACTGCTTGGATATCATCTTGCTTATTAGAAAAAGCCAGTGAAAGACAATCTATTTCTTGTTTGTCTTCTTTTGCACTGTCAGATAGATTATCTTGTTCTTTGTTTTCAAGAATGCCTGCATTCTTCTTCTCCCCACTCTCTAGTATGCAAGAATGATTGTTTCTGTTCTTGTCTGGTGGTTCCATGTCCATAGCTTCATGGATGTTAGTTTCTGTTAGATCCTCATCAGCTCTATTTTCAGCATCTTCTATGTTTTGCTGGCATCTGCAAATGATTGGCAAGTGTTCATCTGAAGGGTGAAAATAAAGGGAGAACAGCATCACTATTAATAAAATAAGATGACCTTGAAAGTTAGGTTGGTGATTGATGATCGTTTGCTTGTTTGAAGCATGTTTGAAGATAGTTTGAAAGAGGACACCTTGCTGCTCATCATGTGTACATGGATTCCATTTTGAGCCTGGTAAATATGTTTTGCAGGGTTTTGTATAATTTTAAACCCCTGTAAAACCTGCTTGATCAGACACAATAGAAAGTGAGGAAAAAATGTGTGTACACACCATGGGAAGTGATGCTTCTCTCAAATCATTTTCAATTACTTTAAAAACTACTGCCTTATTTATCTCCAGTATTGTCACAAGCCGTTAGAGCAGCTTCCACAAATAGCACAAATGTTATGAAGGGTTTATCTCAGGAAATAGTCCGTATATTTACAACCCCTGGCATTACAATAAGTTGAACAGTTGATTTTTCCTCCTACAGTGTACCCCACTTACATGGTACATGCTTATTATGCTTGGCTGCTTGCACCTTTCAAAGGTTGATAATCATTTGTCATAATTGGCAGGCGCTGTGTTTCCCTTGGCCCATCCACCCTGCTCATATGAATTCATCAATAACAGCTAAGTTGTCATTAAAACACTCATGCATGATATTGCACACCCAGAATAAATGGATCATTATGGATATAACCATACAAGTCAGTTGGAAAGCCCTCTAATGTGTCTGTCTTGACCCTTCACTGGGCAATCACTGTTTTGTTTTAGTACACAGCAGAACATCAGAGTAATTGTTGCAGCTGCAGTGTAGATGTCATGAAAAACGCTCTGTTGGGGTCCCAGTCTATGGCAGCCTGCACTGCATGGATACAACTTCGTTTGCATGGTTCTATTCCGTATTGGCATATTAACATTGAGTTAGGTTATGGGATGCATTACTAAGGGTGGTTCAAATGTGACGTCAATAATGTTGCAGCTAAAAATGGTTTCTGTGTAGTTAGAGCTCTTTGCATCTGCAGTAATGTCTGGAGCTGATGTTCCATGTGGGTCAACCAGATTGTACGGTAAGCACCCATGCCAACATTGCTATGCCCTGTGGTTTAGCAGCATTGGTGTTTACATTTACCATATAATCCAGCTAACCTAAGTGAGAAACTAATTCCAAACATTATTGCAACCAAGTGGATCCCTGACTGCATGGAAGCTGTTTTTTATGACAACCACACCACTGGGGAGGTGGTGCATGAACCCATTTGCGAGGATAATATCATAATTTGCAGTGCAGCAAAATACAGAAGGGTCAGTATCCAACTGTGTCATTCCGCTAGCAGAAATGACAGTGTGCTAGCAAAAATTAGGTTCCAAATTATGCACAAGAGGAGAATTCTATTAAAGTCACAAGTCGCTCAAGCATAATTTTCCAAGTGGTTGTGCAATCACTTGTGCATAATACTTGCACAACCCATGGCATGATATGCTTGTACACCCTGTTATGCAAGTGGTTGGAAATTACGTTTGCACAACCTGTGCGACTGGTTGCAGAATGGGTTGTGCAAACATAATGTTTGCACAATGGAAAGATTCAGGGGAGTTCTGCTAGCGCTATTTGAGTTTATGAAATGACACCGGTGGATACTGCCCAAGATTTTGCAGAAGGGCAGCAACTCCAAGCGATCAGATGTGTGTAGAGAAGAGACTTGTCAACCCCAAATTGATCAGATATATGTATGCCTTGTTTAATATGCTATCTGCAAACATGTACACAGAATTAATAGAGAATACGGTACTTCTTTGGTGCATGTTTTATAGAATGCTACAGAGTTATAGCATCCTGAAAACAAGAACAATGATTATATTCTATAGGACAGTGTTGCTATAAAATAAGACCTATAAATAAAAATAAGAATACTCTCAAACCTAGGAAGTCTCAGGTTGTAATCGCTCACAGGCCGAATGAAGGCCACTGGGCTAAGGGTAGATGAATCTATGAATTTTGGTTTCTGACAATTTCACATTTAGGAGCCTTAAATTTGCCCTGTTTCTGCAATATTTTGCAAACTTTAAAAAGTCTGCATAACCATTAATATGCATTTTATTGGTGTTTTATTGGTATTTTAGTAATGTATTTGTTTTATGTGCTTTTAATCAGTTTTATGTATTTTATATTTGATGTTGTTCCCCTCCTCGATCCAGAGGGAGAGGCGGGTAAGAAATAAATTATTATTATTATTATTATTATTATTATTATTATTACATGCATTTTTGCAGGCTATTTCCCCTAATATAATGCATTTCACACAATATTTTCACAAATATGCATATTTTTGTCCGCATGTTTACCTAATATATGCATTCTGTATTTTTGTATGCATTTTCTGATTGGACCACTGCATCACAAAATTTGGAGATGTACAAATATCGATGAATAACTGCATTCATATTTGCATATGGATTTGGGAAGAGCAAATTAGGTGGGTTTGAAATGAATGCCTGTCTTCTGCATCCTTATTTTGGGCATATTTCACCCAATCTAGGCTTGCAATTCCTAATTAGGACTGATTGAAACACCTCCTTTCCTTCATTTGGACTCTGCTATATTTTATACCTATAGTGACTGAATTTGGTGACTGAACTTACTGAAGTCAATGATCATTTGGACACTGATTTGAACAGAGTCTGGATTTCACCTACTAAGCACCATGGATTGGAAAGAGTTAAAAACAGCTCTTGCAAAAGTTCATTTCCCGAAACAGAGATAAATAACAATCCCACAGAGCCGAAACCTCATCTCATGAAACTACTGCTTCCCTTTATAAATATTTAATAAAGAAATCTTAGCATAAGCAATACACCAGTAACTCAAGCAGGAAATAGCTTTATGATCCTGCACCATATTGATTTCATCATTTATTTTGGGGACAGAGTCCATTCCTTGAAGCCTGGCTCTAGTACAGTGGTGGCTGATGGCTCCAAAGTCAGTGGGGCCGTGGATCCGCTTCGGGAGCATCTTGTATAGCTCCTTTAGAGTTCTGACTGGTTCTGCTTGAAACCCGGAGCGGATTCACCGCCATGCTGATGTTGGAGTCACCAGCCTCCGCTGCTCTGGTGCAAACCAACTTTGGGTGCCTGGAGCTTGGGATGGGAAGGATCTCTGAGGATTGCCAATTAGATCCCTGTAACCAGCTCGATTTTAAGGAATCCAGATGAACCATTGCTGTAAACTTACTTTCTCTGGTATCTAAGCTTTTCCTGCCCTTACAACTTCTTCTCCTCTTTCTGCTCATGTTGGCGGTCTGAAGGTTCTTGTCATCACCCTGCCCTGCAATGGGATGGGGAGATAATTATTAGAATGTATTCACTTGCCAGTTTTCTCTCCTCTTTAATTTGTCTCATCTTTCAGATTAACCACAAATGATGCCAGTATTAGGCAGGGAAACCTAAGCTGGCAATATGTCGACTGGTTTGATGTATAACCTGCCATAGCTTCAATGCCCTTGCAATATTGGGAAAATGTCACATTTCGTGATGTTGGGTGGTTCTGATCCCGCCCCCAAACCCACTTATTTCAAAATGCAGAAAATGTTCAGCAGGTCATTCAGTCCAAATCGATATTACAGTGTAACTAGTCACAATGACTTTAAATAGCAAACCGGTTCCATTATTCAACCCACATGAAATATATAATAAATGAGTATCTCATATCTCAGTATTCTGATGGAGAATGCATACATTCTATCTGGGAACTACCCAGAGAGCTTCAACTATTGGGTGGTTCAGAAATAAAATGAAAAGAAAAAATCTATGTAAAGTGTTTTTATTTTACATCTCATTACCTGAGTTTTTTGCTTAGGTAAGTTATGTGACGGTCATGTCTGTTCACTAATTCTTCCCAAATCTGGCCCTCTGGGGTTTTCCAGAAGCCACATCCCCTTACCCTGACCCACCCACTCTTTCATAACCATTGATCATTTGGCAATTCCCCAGGAAAACAACCTAGAGTATTAATATAAATGAATAGATAGGATTGCCCATTTCCTGAGCCAAATTAAAACAATTCTTTGTATCAGGGTTGGGGAACCTCTTTCAGCCTAAGGGATGAATTCAATTTCAGAGAAGTTCTTGGGGCCCATGTTCCAATGGTGGTTGGAACCAAGGGAAAAAGGGATGGAGCCAAAAATACAAATAAATAATAGGGATGTGCACTGGATCGGACCCGATCCACGATCCGAGTCCGGTCCAGTGGGAAATCGGATAAATTATCCGATTTCCGATCCCGCAGCTGGATCGGCCGATCCAATCCGAACCGGTCCGAAAAGGCTCCGAACCGGTTCGGCGGATCGGCGGATCGGCGGGCGCCCACTGGCGCCCACCGCCGCTTCCATTGGCGGGCGCCAGCGGGCGCCCACCGATGAAAGTGGACAGCGGGGGGGGGGAGGAGGGGGGCGCTTACCTTCTCGGCCCGTCCGCTCCCGTCCGGCACTAGCAGCTACTACCAGCGGGCTCCGCGGCCTGCTCTAGGGTGGCGCGCCGGGTGATGTCATCACCCGGCGCGCTACTCTAGAGCAGGCTGCGGAGCCTGCTGGTGGTAGCCGCCGGCCCCGGACGGGAGCGGACGGGCCGAGAAGGTAAGCAGGGGGTGCGTGGAGGGGAGGAGGGGGCACGTGGAGGGGGCACGCAGAGGGGGGAGGGGGGCCCTTACCTTCCCGTCCCGGCGGCTCCCGTCCCGGCGCCTACTACTACCAGCAGGCTCCGTGGCCTGCTCTAGGGTGGCGCGCTGGGTGATGTCATCACCCGGCGCGCTACTCTAGAGTAGGCCGCGGAGCCTGCTGGTAGTAGTAGGCGCCGGCCGGGAGCCACCGGGCCGGGAAGGTAAGCAGGGGGTGCGTGGAGGGGAGGAGGGGGCGCGCGGAGGGGGGAGGGGGGCCCTTACCTTCCCGTCCTGGCGGCTCCCGTCCCGGCGCCGGCGCCTACTACTACCAGCAGGCTCCGCGGCCTGCTCTAGGGTGGCGCGCCGGGTGATGTCATCACCCGGCGCGCTACTCTAGAGCAGGCCGCGGAGCCTGCTGGTAGTAGTAGGCGCCGGCGCCGGACGGGAGCCGCCGGGCCAGGAAGGTAAGCAGGGGGTGCGTGGAGGGGAGGAGGGGGCGCGCGGAGGGGGGAGGGGGGCCCTTACCTTCCTGTCCCGGCGGCTCCCGTCCCGGCGCCGGCGCCTACTACAACCAGCAGGCTCCGCGGCCTGCTCTCGGGTGGCGCGCCGGGTGATGTCATCACCCGGCGCGCTACTCTAGAGCAGGCCGCGGAGCCTGCTGGTAGTAGTAGGCGCCGGCGCCGGACGGGAGCCGCCGGGCCGGGAAGGTAAGCAGGGGGTGCGTGGAGGGGAGGAGGGGGCGCGCGGAGGGGGGAGGGGGGCCCTTACCTTCCCGTCCCGGCGGCTCCCGTCCCGGCGCCGGCGCCTACTACTACCAGCAGGCTTCGCGGCCTACTCCAGGGTGGCGCGCCGGGTGATGTCATCACCCGGCGCGCTACTCGAGAGTAGGCCGCGGAGCCCGCTGGTAGTAGCCGCCGGCGCCGGACGGGAGCGGACGGGCTGAGAAGGTAAGCAGTGGCGGGGAAGGGGGCTTACCCCCCCCGGAGCCGTCCGCTTCTATCCGCTGGCGCCCGCGGGCGCCAGCGGATGGAAGCGGGCGGCCCCAGGGGGGGTAGGGAGCGCGGGGGAGGGGGCTTACCTGCCGGGGCCGTCCACAGCGGACGGCCCCGGGGGGGGAGGGAGTTAGGCCCCCCCTCAGCCACCCGCCGCCATTTTTTCCTCATAGACTTGCATTGCAATGCAAGTCTATGGGGAAAAAAATGGCGGCCGATCCAAAAATTTACGATTTTTGGGTCGGGATCGGACTCGATCCGGTCCGGGGGGCCTCCGATTTTGTCCGAACCGGTCCGGGACAAAATTGGAGGTCCCGATCCGGGTCCCGATCCGATCCAGGGGGTCCGTGCACACCCCTAATAAATAAATAAAAATCCACACATCGTAGTTTAATGCTCTCACTGCCGGTAACAAAGGACATTTCTTCCTGGAATTGTACCACTGTTTCTGCTCCCTCTTTCAATCATGGGCCCTTTTACACTGGCTGGTTTTATCCTGGAACTTTCAATTTCTTTTCTTTTCATGGAGAAGCAGCATCTCTCCTGAGTAGCAGGATGGTTGCAAGTCAAGCCTTTTCACAAACGTTTGACGCTTGCATCTACCTCTGTAGTTCACACCCACTTTCCTCCCCCTGGTTGGTTATTGGTCACCTTGTCATGATTGATTACAGTCAGCCCAGCCTCACTGTAAAAAACTACCCAGGTGGGGGGAGGCATGTGTGCAGAGCAGCAGCAGCAGCAGCAGGAGAAACAACATCCTCAGCATTCTCAGCCATGTCGTTATCTGTCATTGTTCAGCAATTGACGTCCTGCTGATCTGCCAATCTGCCAATGGCAGAGGTGGAAGTGCCCGGAATGGGGAGGCGACACACCGTCCCATCATTATCACAGCCTTATAACTACACCCCTCAGTTCCGCCCACAGAAAGTGATATGGCAACAATATATGGGCAGGCAATGGCGGCCTGATGGCATGAGTAGGAAATCTTGTGAAAGTAACAGTAGAATACTTTGTCATGTAAAGCTCCCAATAAATTCTGTGCCTGAGGGATGTCGATTAGGCTGACCATATGAAAAGGAGGACAGGGATCATGTAACTTTAACAGTTAAAGGGAAAAGGGAATTTCAGCTGGCATCATTTGTATGCAATTAGTACCTGGTGAAATCACCTCTTCATCAAAGCAATTAAAGTTGCAGGCACTATACTACAGTGACCAGATACAAAAGAGGGCAGGGCCCTGCAGCTTTAACTGTTGTAACGAAGAGGGAATTTCACCAGGTACGAATTGCATACAAATGATGCTGGCCAAAATTCCCTTTTCTCTACAACTGTTAAAGTTACATGAGCCCTGTCCTCCTTTTCATATGGTCAGCCTAATGTCGATAGCACAACAAAATAATCATGTAGAGAAGCTCTATGTCTTAGGAGAGGCATTTCAACCTTTTAGAATGAGGAAAACATGCACTCAAACAAGCTAGGAAACCACCAGTGATTCGCTCTGAGGGTGAAAAGGGTGGGGCTGTTTGGGAAACTCTGGAGGGCCAGATTTGGCCTGGAGGCCTAAGGTCCTACACCCCTGCTGCATTGGGATGTTGCTGAGTTGTGGTTGCACAAACCAATATTTGAGCGCAAGGTGTTGGAGCTCTGGGAGGCAAATGGCAGTCCCACAGGGTGTTGTTCAGCTCTCTTTTAGACACCAGTAATCATGTATCAGGCACACATGGCCTTAAGAGCTTACAGAGAATAGCTATTTCCCCATGAACAAAACCTTCTCTTCTAATCCCACAGATAATTCTAGCAGGGCTCTCACTGTCTTCTTTGACCTTTCTGTTTGGTAAAGCGCTGAATCCAGTGTTTAAATTACTGATTAAAATCATACAAACTTAGGAGCTTGCAAGCCGCAGCTCAAGCCTTCTGCTTGAGAAGATTATTAGGTCTGTACAGTGGCAGTGCAATTTTAAAGGCTGAGATAGGGAAGACGTTAATTGACAGCACTGCAAAAGTAAAATATTTTATAATGTCAGATATTTATATAAAAAGCAGCTGTGGAACAGTCAAGTTATCTTTTTTGAGAGGTGTTGATAGGAAGTTTTAGCTCTGTCACTTGTGTTGACATGATACTTAGAAAATCTCTATTTTTAAAAATGGAACACTTTAGCTGTCAGATGATGAAAAGATGGACTGCAAGGTTCCCCCTCTCCCCCCCCCCGCAATCCAATCCTTAAGTCTAAATAGCAGCTTCACAGTATATGCCACATATATACTCACTCCTGAATGCACAGCCATCTTAAACGAATCAACTTAAAATGGGCCCTCTCAAAGCTCCATACAAATAACAGTGTGATTCATCATTCTTATGGATTGAAGAGCCAGGCTAATACTTTAAACAATTTTGCACCGAAAGAAGGTCTCCAACTTCTCCCCAGTAGGAAATAAAATTTTTATAGGCTGTGCAATATCTCCAAGAAGGTGAGCTAAACAGATCTTACAATGGCAAAAATTCTTTAATCAAAACCAGATGGACAGATTTTATTACTGCATTTTTCCAGGTCTCAAGCTGACTGAACTTATGGAGGAGACCCAAAAGGTTAAGCAAACCTGCAACAAAGTGCATTTTATGATTTCATCTTCTTGAGACATTCAATTCTTATTAAGGAGGAAAGTTCACATACGTGGGAAAATGTACGCCACTCTGAGCTTCGTGGAGGTCAGATCAGATAAAAGTGAAATAAAGTAATGTATTAATCTATATAGCATCCTCAAGAGAAGCTATGTCATGGAAAACTCTGGGAAAGCTGGATTTCATTAAAAAAAACACCAACAATTTTAATTTATACTTAAAATGTTTTTTTAAAAGGTTAATTAAAGAAAGTTAAAAGTTGATAGCAGTTATCTGGGAGTAATCCCCGCTGAACTCAATGGAATTTATTTCTGAGGATTCATGCACAGGATTAGTAGAGGCTAGTAGCTTCCATGTCAGTAAACTGGTAAATACGCTCCGGGTTTCAGTCAGAACTAGTCAGAACTCCAAAGAATCTATATAAAGGGCGCTTCACCAGCTTGAATAGCTCCTTTAGAGGTATGACTGGTTCTAACTGAAGCCCAGAGTGGATGTATCGCCACACTGATATCAGACCCACCAGCCTACACTGCACAGGATTGTGCTAGTTAAAATTAAATGTTATCCATTCTTTTAACTTTCCAACTAGTTAAGTAGTTAATTCCCATGACTGTATTTGTACTGACATTTCCCAGCAATGCCAAAAAGGGAGAGGTGGGGGAAGGATAGGGGAGATAACTGTGAGTTGTATTCATGTGTATCCCCAATTTAGTGAAGCCCAACTAGGAAGGGAGAACCACAGCTAGTCCAGATGACTGTTTAGTGAAAAAATAACTTTTTGGGGGGATTTATATGGAAATTAATGTTTCCAGGACTACCCACTCTTTTATGAGTGCCATCCAAGTCTACAACTGCCCTAGAACACTAGAATTCTCCTGAGTTCCTTTCCCTCTATAGTTTCCTTTTTCCCCTTGAGTCTTCCCATAGCCCTTCTAATCATTAGTTTTGCCAGCAGGCTGATTAGCCAGTGGAATTCCTGGCTTGGTGGCTACTTTTGCACCCCACTCCAGGTGGATCCCACCTCATAAAGCCTGCTGCGGCCAAGGAAAGCCTCTGCTTTCTACCCTTTTGGATTTCCCAGGTGCCTTGGATCATACCTCCTCCCCCAACCCTGCCACATGCTGAGACAGAACACAAAGAACATAAATCTCTCTTCCTCTATATTCCTCTCAGATAACTTCTCAAATTGCAGTTTCCCTCCACCTCCTCTGAAGCTGAACTTACACTGAGCTGCCTCACCACTCACACCAAAAGTCCGCCTTGTCTTCTTCTCAGTTCCTGGAAAGTCTTCAACAGCCCACTCTTCAATTACCGCTTTGTTATACTTTGGGAACTTTTCTAGATGAGGCATTTAGTCTCAAATAACCTAGACCCTAAATTATTTTGGTCTAAGCTTATTTGAAAGCCTGTCTTCACCCATACTAACCAGCCCACACTCTGAGATCCACACTGGAGGCCTTCCTTGTGTATCCACCCATCATTACAGGCTTCCAAGTGGGCTCGAAACACTTAGCTGTTTACCTTATTTTATAACTAAGTTAGAACTTTATTGGGCGATACCTGCTTTTAATAATTAGTTTTGATTTTATTTTTGTTTTTATCGGTTGATTATGCGTTGTGGTTTAAAATTTTGCAGAGTGCCTTGGGGCAGTTTTCTCTGAAAGGTGGTTTACCTTTTTAAAATCAATACAATAGATACCTTGCAGTTTATTTATGACCCCCTCCCTCAGGATTTTCAATGTAAGATGAATGCTAAACTCGATGGCATGACAGTTGGTTGTGTGTACTTACATGGAAGCTACATCTTTGCTAGCATCCTCTCCCAACATGTCGCTATGTGAGGCAGTCTTGGCACAGCCTTCTTAAAAGGATTGCACCGGATGTCATTCCCCCGCCCCCCCCCCCCCAAACTACGTGCTACGCTGCAGGTTTCTCTTTAAGATATGTTGATTCTAATGGGAGTGACACTGATCTGGCAATCCTTCGGTGTATGAATGGTCCCATTGACTTCAGTAAGGATTACATGAATGAATGAGGACTGTAAGCTCAAGTCTTTCTACAGTGTCTAAGTCTGGAAAATACCAAACATCCTACTTCCCTTGTGTCAAAGATGGCCTCAGTGCTCAGCCCTTTACAAGATTAGGTCCATGCCATATTGAAATAGCGATAGTGTTACAAGGTTATTCTGAAACAAGTTACACTATTCTGGAGGGATTTAGAATAAGCATCTAGAGTATAACTCCTTAAGTAACAGACATGAGAGATTACTTTCTTAGACCCTTCCTCAACCCAATTAATCTGGGTTTAAACTTGCACCACTATCACTGGGAACAGTAACCTTTTTATTAAAAAGAGCAGACTGCTTTGTTACTTTATTTACAAACTGTTATTGGCCCACCTTTAGTACTATACAATTAAGACTCTCGTGCTTAATAGATTCCTTTACTTAGAAATAAACCTATATTGCTGGATAGTTATAAAAGCATGAAAGTGAAACAGTATAGCATTGGCTCAAAAAAGGAAGAAAAGTAGAATTTGCAAGGGAATGGCGGAAAGGCCGGGAAGGGATGCATAACAACTAATGAACATGGAGTTAAACCTTATTTCCTTTTTTCTTATGGTGAAGAACCATTTGGTTTAATAGAACATTTCCCAAATAGCTGCTTTTTATAGTGATTTGGCATTCTTAGCACTTTGACCATAGTATCTAAACCTGTACTTTGTAAGAAAAACTGCTTCTATATCATATAGTAAAGCATTTTTCTTCCGTTACAAACCCCAAGCCCAGTCATATAATAATAGTCAAATCTTCTTTCATTCAGGAATAGAGAATACATGCCTACAAAATCACTTGAAACTTGGGAGCTTCACATACTCCAATTTACCACTCTCGATTACTTTATGTCCTCCACTTTTCACAGCTCTTTCTTTCAGCTGGTCTATTCAATCTCCTCCAGACTTTTCCTGGCAGGTGCCCCAGCAATACTCAGAACAGTCAACTGGGATACTGACCAAAACCTGTACAGTAGGGAGTGAACAGCCTGTTTGCAATATGTTTTTTCTGCTTTATAAAATTCATTAGTGTTCATCCACCTCTAGAACACACTGATATGTAAAGTGTTGCAAATTCTCATTTAACTATCTGGGGTTTGTGATGATTATTCATCTGAGTGCAGTCATAAGGCTCCCCCCTGTCAATCAGGGCAAATATCCGTTTTGGGAAAGGTGTTTTTCAGCAGGAAAACGTCACAGTGGGGAAGGGGTAACTTCCTTTCCCCAAAATCTCAATCCAGATTGGTCACTTTTGTGGCTGCATTTTCTAAAGGACAGGCATCAGGAGTTTCAATCAGGTCATTTCTAGACTGACCACGAGTGCATTACTGAAATGAAATTCAAACATAGATTCAAACCCAGTACTTTAATCAACTGGACTTTAAATGCTGATCAGTGTTTATAATCTCTTCAGCTCCGATTTTAAAAACACTATTGCTTGGATCCAGACCTTGCTTTCCACAACCCAATTCTCGCCTCCCCCTGAGCCTCCATGCTCACCAAAAATATGCTCCGGAGTATTGGGTAAGCCCCCGGAACAGTGTGGGAGATGGAAGGGACAAATCAGCAAGAACTGCCCCTTCCCACTGGTGGGAACAAACTCCGTGTCTGACCCAAGGATATATCTTTCCTTTAATCAAAACCTCTTTAGACAAAAGCTAGCTTTGCTCTCCAGCTTCAACATTAATTGAAACAAGCTTGTAGTCAAAGTTTTAATTTTTTATTATTCATAACAGAAATTATGGATAGAACATGTTAGTGTGTGTGTGTGTGATCTTAGCATTATGTGTTGCCATCAAAGATTGCGTAGAAGAATTGGAAGCAAATATTCAGGTAGCTAAAATTTCTGAAGTGGAATTGTATATTCATAAACTGTTACCAAATTTCACCTAGAGCAAAATTTGAAGGGAATTTGGAGGTCCCTGCTAAGGCATATTATCTGAAGACATGTTAAGACTAGCAAAACCCACAGATTATTTACTTAAAGGTACGTTCTTATACAATCAATGTATGTGCAAAGTTCTAAGTATACAAGGTGAAGTAAACCACTGATACAGAAGTAAATTGCGTTGAAATCAGTAAGTGGGATTAGGCATGATATTTCAGAATAAAAAGTTTGTTTAGTTGTTTCTGCATTTTAAAAGTAAAAAAAGAAGTTTCAACATGCACTCAAAAACGTTAAGCAAATCTTACACTGAACTTGATTTACTGCACAATCTTATGCATGTTTCCTGAGAAATAAATCCCATTAAGTTCAGCAGGACTTACTCCCAGGTAAGGGTGTATAGGATTGCAGCCTTAAAATCATAACTGTTTGCCCTAAAAAGCAGTGTATGACTAACAATAAGAGTTCAGTTTTTCACTAAATAAAACGATTAAGAGAATGTTAATTTCATAGGAGCAAACGTGAAGTTCTATAGCTGCATCAGATTTAGCTGACGTTTGGCTATTAACATACAAAAATAACACACATCCATATAAATACTTACAGAATCTAGGAGCTAACCATCATTTCCCTTCAATATATACAACTCTCATTTATTAATGCAAATGGTAGATATGCAAAGCATATGCTGTAGTATTGAGCTATGATACAATCATTATATTTGCAAGGTCAATATAGATGACTGGGGACATAGTTGAAAACATCATTATTATTATTATTATTATTTGATTTCTGATCTTCCCTTTCTCCTTGCTCTTTTCTATATTGTCAGGTCAGTCAGTAATAACAGCAAAAGTATAGTCATGTATCCTTCTGGTTGGTGAAGGAGAATAGCATTTATTGGCAGTGGTATAAATAATATAAGAAAAAGATAAGCAACTCACCTGTGCAAATTCTAAATAAAGTATCCCTATTTTTCCAAGAAGGCTAAAGCAAAAGTTGGCATTCAAAGGGAAGAGACTAGACGAGTCTTGTTAAGTGTTATTGGCCTGCTCTACTTCTTTTCTTTTCTATTTTTGTCCCTTAAGCTTGGAATCTTATTAGTATATTTAATTCCATGGAGCATCAGGAATGCCCCACTTTTAATCAGCCTACCAGCACCCACCTTCTTTTTCATTCACGTGTTTTAACACGAGTAAAAAGAGATGTGAATTACAGTTTTCCTTGCACTCACCAAAACTTTATTTTTTTACAAAAAGTGAGTCAGGTTAGAAGTAAGCGTCTTTCTAGGAAAAATAATATATTTAACAGAATATCCCCACAGACAGATAATCAAGACTTCTGGGATTTAACTACTAGTGGTCAGATCTTGTACGTTTCTGCAATTGTAATAATAAAAATAAAAGATAAAAATGTGACTGAGCAGTTGCTTTGCCTGCAAAAAAGAAATAAGGCAAGGAACAGGAAATGACTGGAAATAAGTGTCTATTAACCCAGTGGGACTTACTTCCGAGTAGACATGTATAGGACTACATTGTAATGCCAGGGGTGTTAAAGGGCCAGGGGCCAAGAAGCAGAAGCTGCTTGAAAAGAAAGAGGCAATGACAGAATGACTAGAGCAGTGATAGCTGGGAGAAGCTATAGTTGCCTTGAAAGTCAGAAAAACAAATGTGAGAACCCAATTTTTTTTTAAAAAAAGAATAAGGACCACACAGCTTACTATAGAATGCACATGTTTGGCAGTGATATCACCTGGATCCTCTATAATTGAATAAATGATGTTAATTGCAAAAAAAAATATGGTTAGAGTGGAAGGAATGCTAACCACTTCCACCTTCTGAGTTGTCACCAAACATTTATGAAAAGGGAAGAAATGCTGAATGCTGCTATTTCCTGAAAGCTAAATTCTGTGCCCCCTATTGCAATGTGATCACAAAATTGTGGAATGCTATTCTATCAAAGGCATCCTTTGTAATTAGAGAATTTTTTATTTAATACAAAATACATACAAAATACCAGGAATATTGTACTGAAAAAGGGTAGGGAATACTTGACAATTCTGCTCCATGTAATAAACCACTGATGGGCCAAATATCTGGCATGCTAAAAATACTACACAGCTCTGGATGCCCGGGAAAGGAGCTTGATGTTCCCAAGTCATACATTGCTCACCACTGCTATATAAAGTGTGGCCTAAGCTCATACAGTTAGAAACAACAGGGAGGGATGTAACAGTGTATTATTCTTTGTGCAGAACAATCCCAAGATACTGAGTCATCACTTCAAAGTGGCTTTTACAGCAACGTATGGCTGAGGGATGCTGAAGTCTTAGAATACTAGCTTCTGGTAGAGGGGATACTTTGCTGATTACATAGCATCTTTCTCAGTCTCATAATGATTCTCTCTTGGAAAAAAAAATCACTCCTTAAATGCAGGTATCCATATGCCAGGTTTTGAAGGCCTGCTGTAATATAAAGAAACGGCAATCCTTTTTCAGGCCAGAGAGAGCACATTTCCCTCTGCTCAGGTTTTGAGAAATGGCTGAACTCCTTTACATTTTGCAACCATTTTGGCTAAGAGAGTACAGCCTGAGGCAAGAAACCAGAAGTCTTAGAAAGTTAAATCAGATAGTTATGAGTGAACTGGACAACAATAAAGACAAGAGCAATCAGAGTCAAGTGAATGCAATGATGGAACAGAAAATCACATCAGAAAAGTTGTTTTTCTGAAATTTAGGCAATATTACACCTTGGGAAATCTGAGATGAGAATCATATGGGCAAATATGTTTTGAAGGCTAACATTTCAAAACTCCAAAATGATGGTCACACACAATGCTGGGTGATTAATTACATCCAATTTAATTCTAACATATGAGCACCTACAAGCAGTTAAAACAAATCATTGGATTTAAAGATTAGAATTGATTCCAATCCAGTGCTTGATCAACTGATGGGCAATAGTTTGGTGTGGTGGTCCAACAAAAGCACTCTGGCTCCTTCTATTGAGAATCTCGACAACCTGAAACACATAAAAAGCCCAGTTAATACCAACAAAGGAATTTGTATAGTTCATCAGATGAATGGTCCACTGCATCTGAAGGTTTCTATGAAGTCAGTACTCAGTGGTTTTAGACAAGAAATGTGTAACAAGTCTAGTCTTTACTTCTTTCATTACTTTATGAGCTCATTCACCTTCTTGTGTATTTATAACTTTACTATTTCTGCAGACTGCTACTACCTCTGGTTGTATTCCTAAAACCCTGTGGTGGAAGAGCCAAACCAAAAACACCATGCTCTTTTCCTGAAAACGTCAATACACTAACATTGCTCCACAGGTTTTTGTTGGGGAGGGAGCTAATCTAACAACTTAGGTTAGCTTACTATATTTTGATTTTCAGTGGGAACAGGCAGGGAGAAGCCGAGCAGTTTAGAAGTGTCTGAATTTATCTGAACTTTCCCTTACCCTGTGAAAATTGGAAATGGAAATAACCAAATGCTTTAAAAAGTGATGACTGGGAGAAAATGGGAAGCAGATTATTTTATGATACAACTCCCTAATGGTATGATGCCTAACAGCCTGAATACTTTTATACAAGTGGAAACGGTTCGCATAAAAAGATGATCACCTCATCTATTTTATATCTCTTAGAGAACAATTCTATGGTCCTGGGGATGCAGCTGTGGGGTCGTAGAATTGATTGGAAAAAACTCCTCTGAGGTATTACATGAAGATCTGACCTCAGAAGTTAAAAAAAAAAAAAAAAAGTTTAGAGCCTCCCTCCTGGTCTCCTTAAGTCAACATGGAGGTTTCTGTTGTATCTTCCTCTACAAGGTTTAAACTCCAAATTCAACGAAGGGCATGTTGGGTGTGCCAGTGGGCAGTGAGAGAGGGGCTACGGATCTCCATCCCTTTTAGCCCCCAAGCATATTCCCCAACACGAGGAAACATTAAGACCAGTTCAAGAGTTGATCTAAACGAATACTCAATTCTTGCTATGGGAGGGAATTTTATGTTTGAGTTTTTAAAAAGCCCCCTCCTTCCCCACAAGAAAACTGCTCCATCGTTATTTCTGCCCTGCTGGCAAGAACCTGGTGGGGCTTTGGAAATGTAGGAAGCCCTGATGTCAGAGCTCCAACAGCAGAGGCTTGGCAAGTGTAAGATTACTCTCTTAGTTATAGCATAGCAGATAAAATAAAACTGAGTCTGGATTATTGCTTCTCCTGGAGAAAGCCAAGTACTTTTAATGCTTGTCTTTGAAACATATCTATGCAACTTATTGGCGAGATCTACGGGCACAATAAAGGAACAATTGTCTATACCAATTCTTTGAGCAACACATAATTTTCAATTTCAATGTAATCACTGTACAATAAGAAGAGTACGAGGACTCATTTGTCTGCCTTGAAAAAGCACATCCATATTGCATGTCCTAACCAATACAGTCAGAGGGCAATCAATAAGAAAAGGGAATTAAATTGAACTTTACCTGTTCTCTACTGAACCAGCGGGCATCTTCTATTTCAATGTTGTCAACTTTAATTTCTGTAGACACTGCAGCTGCTATGCATCCAATCATTAGGGAGGAGGGCATTGGCCATGGCTGAGAAGAGACATACCAAACATGGCCCACTTTAACTCCACTCTCCTCCTCTACTTCTCTTCTAACAGCGTGTTCAATTGTCTCACCTAATCAAAGAAAGGAAAGAACAGTTAACTGACAAAGCTCCATGCAAAGATTACATTCTGTGCTTCAAAACATCTCAAAAGGTTTGAAACTTTCTTGAACAATTATCCACAGATCAGAGCACAAATCAGAAGTGTAACAAATAAAGGCAGGAAATATTTCCAATCTGAAATTACATCCCCAGAAACATGAGGTCAACACTAATGCTTGCTAGTGTTTTCTTGGGATGCAAATTTATCTTTGCAGCCTTTCACTGCCCTCTGTTTTCTCACGTATAGAGAAAATATATTCTCGCATCATTTCAAACGTGCCTGGTTTTATTGTCCATTGTTAATTCAGATACCCAGATGAAATCCAAGAACTGAAAGTTCACAGGTCTCAAATGTCCCTTTAAAATGGACAGTACAGGAGCAATCTTAGGTAGGACCAGGGAGAAGTGGAGTGACGGGTCTCCTGGTGCATCTTAGCCCGGTTGGCTCATGTTGGCCAGGCCAGATGATGTGTGGGCAGATTTCACCCAGCATTTCAGCCTGCAAATCTCATTGAAAGAGATGGGAGAGGAAATTAGCTACACCAGCTTCAGGACTGGTGTAGCTGAAGAGCCTGGACTGAGCCCGTCTGGGGAGCGGAGCAGCTGTACAGCCAGCAGATCCAAAGCTGGCTCCCCCCCCCCTCCGGAAAACCTTGTTTCAGGGCCTTCCACCAGCTACTGCTGGCAGGACAACCACCAGTGGTAGCTTTCCAGCTGTCTAGGTAGATCCCCCCCCCCGCTCCCTCCCTGCCAGCTTCTGAAACACCTTCATAAGTCCCCTCTAGGAGATCGATTTACAAAAACTGTACAAATGCATTTTGCAATGGATTTTCATGCTGATCTTAATTAGAGATTGCATGAAAATTTCTTGGCTGATTTTATAGATTCCAAAACTCCTTTTTAGTTCTCTTAGCATCATTTTTCATGAATTTGACACTGGATATCTTTACACCTCAAAGCACACTGCCAGCTCTAGTTCCACTGAAGCAAAGAGGGTTTGCAGAGTCCTTTAAGAATTGTATCTAGCTATGGGCTGTAATTCCTGCAGCTACTTTAGTGTTTTCTTAATTTTTAGCTCAGTGGATACATTAAAGGTGCAATCCTATGCATGTTTAGACACAAAAAAGGGCCTACAACTCCAGCATCCCCAGCCAGGATTATGCCTTAAATTATATCTAAACTGATGAACATTCTTAGATATTACAAGCAACAATTCATGATGATCATTTACGTCATGGCCCACAATAAATGGCACTCTCTGCATATGGAAAGAACGATCTGGTGGTAGCAGTATTACACCACAGGCTGTTGCCAGCCAGACTTGTTGCCAGAGCTGACAGAAATTCTGAGCATACAGAGAAACTGTCTCCCTAACGTTCTGACTGACAGCAGGGAAACAACATTCTGATAGACAGTTTCATTTCCACCTCTTTGGCTGTCTTGGTAAACTTGGGTGGGTGGGAAAAACAATCCTCAGAGAGAAGAAAATCTTTACCGGGCACCGAAAATAGAGCAAGGTAGGAACTAGGTGAGCCCTTCTGAGGAGAGCATGTCATAAATGGGCACCACCACTGAAAAGGCGCTATGGTCATCGCACATGGCAGGAACACCCAGAGGAAAACCTCATCTGATGACCTAAACTCATGGGCAGGTTGATCTGGGAACAGGCATTCCTTCATGTATTCTGATCCCAAGCCGTATAGGGCTTTAAATGTAAGTATCAACACCTTGAATTGTGCTCAGAAATGGACCAGCAACCAGTGCGGCTCACTAAACAGTGCCAATCGGCAGAACAACTAAGGTTCCTAAGGTGAGAGGAAAGACTGTAAGAGGGGACAGACTTTAAGAGTCCCCTGGCCTGGCCTGTCTACCCAATGCCATAGTTTTACTTTTCTGTCAGGTATGCTGGGCTTAAGAGAGTTAAAGAAGCTTTCTTTCAATCCCATAAGAGAGCCATGTGTAAGTTTGCTGAAGTCCTTATAGCCACAACTCTCTACACCAGTCTGGTGCCCTCCAGATGTTTTGGATTACAACTCCTTGTATTCCTGACCATTGGCCAGGCTGACTAAGGAATTGTAGTCCAAAACATCTGAAGGGCACCAGGTTGGGGAAAGCTGTTCTACACTGACAAAAGGAGGCTACTAGTGCAGCTCCCAGGTCCAAGAAAGCCAAAGACTAGGGAAACCAGAAGATCATGTAAAAGGGCTTAAAAAACAGCCTTCAGGTACCTTTAAAAACGAGGAAGACAGAACAGGGCTGTAGATCTGGAAGATGGGAATGTAGGGTAAGCGACATAGGTCAGTAGTAGAGCATATGCTGCGCATACTAAAGGTCCCAGGTTCGTTCTCTGGCATTTCCAGGCACGGCTAGCAAAGAATCCTGTTTGAAACCCTGTAGATCTGTGCCAGTAAGTATAAGCAATACTGAGCTATGGGGACCAAAAGTCTAATTCTATATGAGGCAGCTTCCTATGCTTCCTTTGAACTCCACACTAAGGGGTCACACATCAACTTGATTTGGTGGTGAGAATCCTAAACGGTGGGGTCTCCATAGTGAATTATCTGGCTGATATTCCAGGACTAGGTCCTGGATGTCAAAAGGCCTTTATTTTTCAAGTGATATGCAGTCATGATAGATTTAACTATTTTTATCTACTACAGACAAGTTGAATTAAAAGATCAACCCAATAATGAAGTGATCATGGAAGGCCCTGCTTGGGTAAACCTACCCATATTCTACCAAGTCCATGCTGAGCTTGGGAACGCCATGTAGGATGGTGGCTAGCTTAAGATGAAGACCTAGTTCGCATGAAATGACAGCCCATGGGTTTTCATGCATGAGCGGGAGAAAGTAAGTATGGTGCCTCCTGCTTGTGGAAGAAGTCCTTTCATGTGCACAAGAGGTTGCAATCTAGCAGAGGTCTCCATACAGGGAAGGGGGAAGGGAAAGCAATGTTCATTGATCCCCCTTTCCTACTGCAGCCTCTTGTGCCACATCCCACAATTTTGGGGGGTGCCCTTAACACTCTGGAACAGACTTTGAGGTATGTGTGTAAAAGGCTACGGGGGGGGGGGGTGAATCAGCAAAAAAAAAAAAAAGGCTGCAGGGGGGTGGTGAATCAGTGGCCCCCTCCACAAGGATGCGCTTTTGCGCCCGGTTCGGCGATTATGCACATTATCGCGGAGGCGCATTTACTCCTAATCCCTCTGCACGGGAGGCGGCGAGAGGCGGCGAAGCGCATTAATTGATGTCCAAAAAGCCCTTTACAAGAAGTTAACGCGCATAATCGCTTGTTCACACCACGAAAATGCGCTTTAACGGCCGGAGCAAAATAAAAGTCGCTATTTAACGCGCATTCGAAAATGCGCATTATCGGGGAGATAACGCGCCTGTACGCCCGTTTTGCGCTCTGCTGGTGTGGAGGTAAAATTTATAATGAGCCTTCAAGGCTCATTAAACGTCTCGTGTGGAGGAGGCCAGTATCTTTACCTTGCGGTGTACACAGCAATATGGTTTGCTGTAGATCAAAGTTCAAATTTTAAAAAGTGTTATCTGGAAATCAGAGAGCGAAGAAGTAATTCTATATTTAATATCCTGGGAGAGAGTAAAGGAGCTGACACAATTTACACAAAGAAAACTCACCAGGCTCTACAAATCCAGCAAGGCAAGTGAACATGCCTGGGGGAAATCTTTTCTTCCTTCCCAGAAGGCAATGGTTACCTTCTGGATGAATAACTTGCATTATCACTACAGGATCTGGAATACAGGGTATTGAAATTATTTCAAAAGACAGCAACAAAGTGCATAAATGTACCCATGCTCACTTAGTATTCTCATCTCTTTTAAAAGCTTGAAATCCAATCCCGTAGCTAGTAATCCTATTGCAGGTTCTTTAAAAATACTTATTCACCTGTTTTTGTAACACAGATGCCTTGCAGGAATATACCTATGTAGTCCAAAAGTGAAACTCAGGAGATAAATTACCTGGAACTGCAGCATGCTTTTGGTAAAAATACTGGAATAAGTGACCTAGTTACAGACCGAACAGAAAGCAGCAACTTAATCAGCAAGAATTCTTGCCTTCAGCTGCTTCCTGTCACAGATTAATGGGCCAGTGGAATACATTTCTTTCCAAACGTTATGCAGAGTTATAGTACTGTAAGATTTAGCTTCCCTCATAGCTGTGTCATGACAGTATCGTTTCCAGCTCCTTTTTGAAATGTAATTCTCCATTTTGTCTCTCGCTGTCTTTAGCATTCTCTTCTGTTCCCTTCTCAATTAGAGTACCTTTCATTTCTAGAATACTATGCATTTTTATTAGAAATAGGTTGAGAACAGTCATTAATATTTTCTAGTAGTCCAAACCCAATTAAAGCATATCGTAAACTCAAACTGTGGTTTGCAATCCTGGTTTAAGCAAGCTAGTTTTGTGAGTTCAGATGAAATGGCAAATTATGGTTAGCCAAATTTTTAACCTTAGTGCAAAGGGAGTGTGTGAGATTCTCAAATGCCCAAACAGTTCAGTGTTATGTCTGAATGCCCCAGTGACTCTTCTCTATGGTTTATTGAGAACTGTATTAAACAATTATTATTTGCCCTACTCCTTGATAGCATCCCATCGCCAACTGAAACACTTTTTGTTTTTTGCAGAGCTTTGGCCTGACAACTGTTGGGTTTTAACTGGATCTTCTTTTGTTTAGTTTTTAGCTTTATCTACCACTTTTGTTGCTGTTGCTCAAAACAGTTCCATGATTGTATTTTTAATCTCTTATGTTACTAGCCTTGGGTGGTTCAACTTTGAAGCAAAAAGGGGATATAAGTGGTCTCTTAACAATACATTAAAATATGGAAAACTGGGCAGTATGGATGCCACTTTTTGTAGGATGTTCCTGCTTTATGCATGGACAGCTGCCCATCAGCACATGCACAGCCATATCAAAACTGGTCACACCAGGGACAACTGGCTGAAGATGCACAACAGGAATCAAAAGTTGTTATATTTAAATGAGTGCAGCCTTTCCAACTATATAGTTTATCAAGGCAAGAGAAATAAAGCACTACTGCAGTGTTTTGAAAAAAGATCAAGACTTTCTTTCTGCTTCTGTATTTCTCTCTGTGTTCTATCTGCTTCCTTCTCTGGTAATGTCTTCTCACATTCCTCTTTTGTCTGAACACCTGTGTTTACTGCTTTCCTCTGCCTTATCTGCAGGATTTCCCAGGTTTTCACACAGGGAAGGTGCCTTAGGCACTGAGAGAGGCTGCAACTGCTAGGCCTCCCATTTCACCATTCTGTCTGAAGCAGCTGGGAGGCAGGGAAGAGGTGAGCAGAGGGATGTCTGATACAATGTTGTGTAACGGATGATGGTTGCATCTTCCATCCAGGCCTGCACTTTGAACAAATTGGGCACCAATTTTAAGTGTAGACTTAGCAACTCAATTCCTTCGTACTTTGATATTCAGCCTTCTTGCTGGATTCTCTCCTTTCTGTTTCCTTGCTGTCAAAATGACGGATATGACAATCCCATTAGGTAAATATGTTTCAAAGACTGATGACCTGTATATGCTGTAAGGCATCCAGCAGGAGTTTCAAATCCTGCTGACTGCTAGTTTTGTTAAGGAAATGTCACTAGAAACACCAACTGTTGGCTCAGCGGTCTTGTACATCTCATCCTGTTCACAATTATTTTCTTCATTTAGGCTTCTCAAGATTTAAGAACCACGTATTAGCAACTTAAACTGACTTCAATGTGAAATTCAAAGAACTAATAGTTCAGATAAAATAACAAAGGAATGGGACAGGCCTATAATATGAAAGGGAAGGGAAGAGAATAAAGCAGTGTAGAGGCAACTCCATAATAAGTAGCCATACAGAACTGTTAAGATATGAAAGAGAAAGATAAGTTTTTTTAAAAAAAGAAACTGCAAGGAACAATGCAATGAAGGAAAGAATGTAAGGTATATATAGTGGAATAAATATTTAATTTACTAAAGTTATTTTTATTCTTGTTGCATTTTTGCCTCTTGTGCTCCATAAAAGGTGCCTTGTCATGGCTGAGGAAAGACATGGAATGAGAACACAGTGGCTCCGTTCATACAGATTGCTGGCGAATCCTGACTTACCATGAATCTGGCTAATGCACACAACCTATTCACTCTCACTTTGTTCCTTCCACTAGCACGAGTGGGTAAATAAACTGGAAACTGTTTGATTTGTGTGATGTCCAAACCCGGGATCCTGGTTTCTTGCCTCCAAACAAGGTTCCTGGGTTCAGGTATCATATGAAACAAACCAATGCTGCTTAGTTTACCTGCTTGTGCTAGCGGGTTTGTGCAACAGCCCAGAGCTTATTCATGATAAGCCAAGGCTTACTGGTATGTGCGAATGCAGACAGTGAAAAGAGGGGAGTGGGGACAATCTGACTTGAATTTTAGCCATGTTAATCACTTTACAACAGGGATGGGGAACATGTGGTCCTCTATATGTTGTTGGACTGCAACTCTCATCACCTTCAACATCAGCTATGCTGGCTAAGGCTGATAGGAATCATAGTTCAACATTATCTGGAGGGCTATACAGTCCCCATCCTTGGGGTGAAGTAATAAATATGGTTAAAATTCAAATCAGATTCTCTCCCTCCTGCCTTTCAATGTGTCTGTCAATATTTACTGAAGCACATATTTTGAGTCCAAGTGAATGGAAATGGTCTGCTTTTAATATTATGAAACATAAAAAGGGAAACCATGGTGTCTTGTGCTTTTTCTAAACGGCAACGACCCCTTCCCTCTCCCTTCACAACCTGTAAGATCTGAAAGCATTACCTGCAGGATAATTTAACAATTCAGAAGCATAGATAACAACTCAGAATGCATATGATAGGTACATCATATTACAATTTGTCTTACCACTATTAGTGAGGACATAGCATCAAGTTTTGCAATTTTCTTACCAACTCTTGGGAAGCATGTGTTGTGAATCCCCTGATGACTGGGACAGTCTTCTTTTAAGCAAGATTTCCTGTAGCCTCCATCTTCTAATTTAGTTGAACTGCCACATGTTGGGCAGAACTGATACCGGCTATCCCATGCTAGAACAGATCTAGCCCCAGCAACAACGCCTTAAAAATAACAACACAGAGCAAATAATTAACCTGCAAGATTATTTTTTTGCAGTAAGTATTTATCATCTCCCCAATAACAAATGTACTCTGAGCAGATTACAAATTACTAAACGAATAAAATAGAATAAAGTACCACATAACAAACAGCGCAGGATAAAAATGGCCATAAAATCTAAAAACTCAGTCTATAAAATGCCTGGTTGAAAAGAACGATCTTTGTCTGGAGCCGAAAAGATAACCATGTATGGGTCTAGCAAGCATCCTTAGGGGGAGGATTCCATAAGCGGGTGCCTCTTGGAGCCACTAGCCTAACTTGCTTCAGTGGGGGCACTCAGAGGAGGGTCTCCGAAGATGACCCAAGTACATATGGAGGGGATGTTCCTTTAAATAATCTGGTCCCAAGCCATTTAAGGCTTTAAAGGTCAATACCAGCACTTTGAACTGGGCTTGGAAATGGACTGGAAGCCAGTGCAGAAGCAGTGGCATCACACGGTCATATCAATCAGTCTTAGTTAGTAGCCTAGCAACTCTGTTTTGAACTAACTGAAGTTTCTAACCCATCTTCAATGGTAGCCCCACATGCAACCATTGTAATAATCCAACTGGGAAGTTACCAGAGTGTGGATAACTGTTACTAGGCTACCTCTGTCCAGATATGGTTGCAGCTGGTATATTAATCTAAGCTGATAAAAAGTGACAGTGATGGATTCAGGAGCACTGTCAAGTTGAACATCTGATCTTACTGGGCACATTAACCACTTGTTAACAGAATCGTCCTGTTGTCTTGATTGAGCTTCAGTGTGCTGGCCCTCATACAGCCAATGACCCTGCTCAAGCACCGATTCAGGGTGTCTGCTGCTTCACCTGCATATTGATGACACTTCACCTCACGTCCTTGGATAATTTCCCCCAGTGGTTTCATGTAGATGTTGAATGACATGGGGACACAACTGAGCCCTGAGGAACCCCATGACATAATTGCCACAGAACAGAACAGTAATCCCCCAACACAACCTTCTGGAAATGGCCTCCAAGTAGGAATGGAATCAATCCAGACAGCTGATCCAGGAGGATACCATGACTGATAGTACTGAACGCTGCTGATTGTTCCAAGAGACCAAACAGGGTCTCACTCTGCTGTCTCCCTTCCAGCAAAGGTAACTAAGGCAGTTTCTATCCCCAAACTAGGCTTTAAAGCCAGATTGAAATGGATCTACAACAGCTTCAGCTAAGAATGCCTGGAGTTGATCGGCAACCATGTGCAACCACTTTGCCCAAGGAGAGGACGTTAGCAACCAGCCAATACTTGTCCTTCACTTCTGGGTCAAGGTTAGGTTCTTCACGAGCAGCCTGATTACTGTCTCTTTCATAGAGGCTGGCACCGCCCCCTCTCTCAAAGAGCAATTTACAGCCTCTTGGACCCAACTGGTCACCCCACTCCTTCTCGGACGTAACAAGTCAAAGAATTGAGCATTCAAGTGGTCAGTTGAACTCGCCCAAGCACTTTGACTGCATCCTCACGTCTCAACAACTGAAACTCATTCAATATAGCTGGATCAGATTGTGCTCTAGATACCTTAGTGGAACTGCATTAATAACGGAATCCAAGTCAAACGAGCAATTTTACCTTTAAAGTGTCTTGCAAATTTATCACAGCAAGCCATCAAGGGTGTGACCAATCCCCTCTCTGGGTCAGTAGATTTTGGGTAGGATCCAACAGTGCCCTACTGCTGGCTCCTGGTGCATGTGGGGCCCCTACCACTGGCGACGGCAATGTAGCGCTTCTGGGGGAAGCCCCCAAACGACCAGAAACACAACTTTCTGGAAGGGGCAGGTCGCTTCTGAAGTGCTACATTGTGGCAGTGGTGGTAGGGGCTGGCTGCACGTGCACCGGAATTGGTGGTGCTAGCCACCAGCAGTAGGGCACCATTGGCTCTTATCCACTGCAACATCAACTTTCCAATTTACCATGAAAATCCACATAAGAATGGTTTAATGCCATGCTATTAAAGCTGATACAGTTTAGACACTCACTCACATACTGCTAAGTTTTGCATGCGTTACTTTTGGCAACTACCTGTACATATGGGAGTGGTTTGCTACATCAAAAGTATAGTGTGAGCTGGGAAACCAGAGAGCTCAATTATGGTATATTTCAGAATCATTAAAATGTTCCAGAACTCACTCATTGCCACACTAGAGATTCATGAACTTGTGCTTGACATGAATGGAACACGTGTGTAAAAGACAGCAGCCAATAACAACATAAAACATTGCTCATTTGCTTCAGTAACGAGACAAAACAACAGGCAGCATCTTGTGAAGCAGTGGTAGACAACAAGGAAGGAAAAGGGGACAAAAATATAACAAAGGTTTGGCAACAGAAGATATTCTAAATGCCGAGGTTGTGGGTTGCTTTCCACGTTTTTGTCATGTGGTAAACTACAAATGAAGGAAACCTCTGTCCTTCGTTGAAGCCAGTAGAGTTTTCAGCACAGGAATAACTCTATTCCTACAATAATTCCTCAATTTTCTATAGACACAATGTAGGTCAGTGCTTGTAACAACTGACTCAATAAGCAACAACACATGATACAAACTTAATGCAGAAGAGTTCTCACTGAGAAATGTACCACGAGGGAACTGCAAAGGAACCCTATTTTAAACATCTCCAGATTTTTTCCCCAGCACTAAAACAGAAATGCCTGGGGACCTTACCAGCTTCATTTTCAGACAGCTGCAGCAGTGCAGGAAATGGTGGATGAAGGAAATAACAGCCTTGACGCTCCTGAATAAATTTGTCAGCAGCAGCAGCATCGATACTGAGAGCAAACCAAGCAACTAGCCCCTCATCCTCATCCGGATCTTTCTCATTCAGAGTTGGAAGTAGGGTGCCTTTCTCTTGAAGTCCTACTCCAAGAAAAATCAATGTGACGGTTTCAGTCTGTACCAGGTATTCCTTTACATCCTTGTAGCAAAGCTTGCAAAGTTTAACATTTGGGTTCTGGAAACTCTCTTCACCATCATCTGATGTTACTAATGGATTTAAATTTGAAAAAAGGATGTATACAGTAGTTAGCTGCTTCTGTTTTAAGTTTAGCCATTTAGAATCTATCCTCTTCTCGCTCTTCCTATCCAGAAATGCCCTAGAAAAATAGTTTTCATGCTCTGTGACTTGATTTGTTAGGGAAAATGGTTGCAGTCCATCCTTCTCATTAGCAAATAAATGAGCTATGTTCTTATAGCCCCAAAATTTAGCAATGTCCAGTGCAGTCTGGTTTGAAGTATTGGTTACAGACCTGTCACACCTTTAAAAAAATATAATAAAAGTTAATTTATGACCAACATTTTTATACAGAACCTCTTAATGTACTACGTGCCATGAAGCCCATGTTGTGTGACATCACAACCTATCAGGAGTTAAGATGGCAAAAGTGGGCAGGCTAAAGAAATCTCAGCTGTTTTGTTTTTTAAAACTACTGCATGTTTCCCTTGCATAACATGAAGAATACCAAGATGCATTTTCTTTCTTGTGCAGCTTTAAAGGAAACTGATTCTAGAAAATATAACCTGATATAACTGACCCAAAAGAGTTGTATCATTTTTTTTGTTCTAATCTCTGTGTTTCTCTAGTTCCAATACTAATGCATTTTTTCACTGAACTAAAAACATTTGCACACAGTATTATTAAAGGTTAACATTGGACAGGCAAAGTCAGACTGAGATCCAAATGGTTTGGAGAACTCATGGTGATCTGGTAGAATTGCTTAGGTTTGTGAACAAGGGTAAAATCCAACATAAGTCGTACTTAGAATAGACTTACTGAAATGAACGGAATTTACGTTAGTCATGATTAACCTAAGCTTCATTCATTTAGTGGGTCTACTCTAAGTAGGACTTAGGTTGGATTTTACCTCAAGACTATAGGGAAAGAAATAGTGCCAGCCTGAAAACAGCAGGAACTCTGGATTTCTGTAAACTATAAGTGCACAAGTGTGTGCTTGTGGGTGTAATCCTATGCGGTTACTTGGGAGAAAGCCTCAGTACAATTTAAGTGTTAGTTAAGTATAGGGTGACCAGATAAAATCCAGGTCAGAGCTCATGTAACTTTAACAGTTGTAGAGAAAAGGGAATTTCAGCCAGTGTCATCTGTATGCAATTAGTTCCTGGTGGAATTCCCTCTTCATCACAACTGTTGCAGGAGTGTATATGGTCACTCTAGTATAGTGCCTGCACCTTTAACCATTGTGATGAAGAGGGAACATCACCAGGAACTAATTGCATACAAATGACAATGGCTGAAATTCCCCTTTCTCTACAACTGTTAAAGTTACATGAGCCCTGACCTGGATTTTATCTGGTCAGCCTAGTTAAGTATAGGGCTGAGTTCTAAATGCCATTTCGGCCCGATCTTATGCAAATATACTCAGAAGTAAGTGCAACTGAGTTCAATGGCACTTGCTCCCAGGTAAATGTGCCTATGACATATGAACTCATGAAACGGTAATTAAAAGGGTACTTGATGTCACCCTTTCTTTCTCTGGGTTGCAAAATAATCAAAGGAGGTGAATGTATACACCTAGTTCACAGAATAAAAAATTGAAATATAAGACTATTTTATTTAATCTATGTTTATATTCCAGTTTTAATGTTGAACCCTGAAGTTAAGATTCTGTATATCTCTATCAGGCTTAAAAGTATATTTATTTATTACATTTATATACAGCCCAATAGCTGGAGCTCTCTGGGAGGTTTAGGAATCATTCCTATAAAATCATTCTGCTATAACATTTAATTTGGTAATGAATATATTTAGAAAATGTGAAAATTGGTTTTCTATGTTTTTCTTACCCCCTTTCAAGAAGATCTAGCACAATTTCAAAGTGCCCATTTCTAGCGGCATACATCAAGGCTGTCCAACCGTTCCTGGCGGTTTCATTGATGAGGGATGGTGAATGGCTGAGCAGTGTTGCAAGCCTGGCCTTGTCTCCAGCAGCTGCACAACTGTGCAGCTCAGAAATCAATTGTTGTTTTGGATTCCCTTGAATATCTGTCATTATCTGTTCGGTTAATGTCACAAAGGTTTCAAAACATGGTCAGGATACAGTATGTGGATCTGATTTAATATCATATTGCAATATTAAATATAGACCAAGGACAGCATAATTATCCTTCCAAAGACTGCGCAAAATGTCTGCACGAAAGTAGTTCAGACGTCTGTTTCAGAGAAAGAGCTTGATAGTAAATACTGTATAATGGTGACTAAATAAAGACCAGTTACTGGCACACAAGTCTCAGTAACATAGAGACTAAGGGTCAAACTAGACATGATACTAAGCACATTACTTGACATGTCATGGTTGTTGCTTTTTTTAAAAAAAAATGTTAATAATTGTTAATCATCAAGACCACAGCATTCAGGGAGGAGACAGTTAACCTCCTCTGCTGCAGTTCTGTCAAAAAATTGCCCCACTTCCATGGCATCCATTAGCCATGGCACTGATGGAAGCTTGCCTTCCAAGACTAACCACCGTTGTGAGAAGGGGGGAAGATTTTCCTCATGGCCACAGGAAGGCGAAGGTTAACACCAGGGATAGTAGGACGATTTTTGCCAGGCCTGCTCCAGGGGAAGTTAATCACTTCTTCCCCAGATGCTGCAAATTTTGATTAGAACCCTGTGGTGGATTAATAAAATAAAAACCCAACAGCTACAGCACTTCCAGTGACACATTTAGCACTACATCTAGTTTGGCCGTTACAGAAGAGGGAAAAATATATCTTGCCAAGCAAAAAGGAATACCTATGAAGCCATACCTCTTTTCAATACATGTTGCAGTGCTAATTGAGTAATATCTCTTTCCCATGATAGAAATATTATCAGTTCAAAACTATATTTTGCAGCTCACCATTTGTTAAAAATATTACTTTTCTATTAAATTCTCTTTCTTCTGTAGCATTCACCTCTTGCCTGAAATCACTCTTGATCCGTCTCTCCGGATATTTGTTTCCATGAAGCTTAAACTTTAAGATTGGGTGAGGAGCCACTACCCCAAAGGCAGGCTTTGCTGTCACAAAGTTCACTATGTTAGAGTTTGTCACTTGTAATTTAAAACACGCCTAATCCTTAACATCAGGCAGTAATGTTCATTAAGACACCTTTCCCCAACCTGGTGCCCTCCAGATGTTTTCAACTTTAACTCCCATCATCTCCAGCCAACTTGGCCAATGGTCAATAATGCTGGGGATTGTAGTCCAAAACATCTAGAGGGCACCAGGTTGTGAAAAATTAAATTAAAGGATTGTCAATGAAGACTGCAATCATATGAATACATTTCTGAAAGAAAGCACAGTGGAGCGAATTTCAAGTAAGATTGCACTGCATGGCACATTTTACAAAATATATATTAAAATAATCCTTTTTTATTTTTTTTAAAACAAAGTATATATTTTAGAAACATTTGCTCTGTTGTTTTAAAACAAGACCAAGAATTTGGGTTTATATTCAGGCTTTTAAAAATCAGATGTTTAATATTATTAATAACATAAGGAACTAAAAACTGACACTGCTGGAAATAAATTATGGTCTGAGGGATACACAGCTCATGTTCAGAATGCCTAGCGAACAGGAGAAAAAGAGAGAAAATGAGAATCCTAGTATACTTTAGTAGACCTTGGGTATAATACGCCATTTGAGCAGAAAAGCAAATGGACTGCAGTGGTGCCAATATTCCTAGAATCAATGTAGACAAGTAGGATGGAACACTAAAAGAATGCAAGAGGTGGAAAACCAAGAGGCATTAAGGCTGCAGTCCAGGAGTGAGCCCAGGAACAGACTTCAAAGATTTAGTGGTGACCCGACAATAGTAACACCTAGATGAACTTTTTCACACAACATGTTTTTACTTTCAGACATGAAACTTAAATCAATTTATATGCAAAATGGTCTAGACTGTGAATATAAACTCTCCATTGGCTAGAATCTACATTTGGGCTGCAATCCTACCTACTTATTGTGAGGGGGCACCACTGATTTCACTGGGACTTGTACAGGATTCAGCTGTCAATTTCTCTGCTACACCCTTTCCCATATTAACATTACCATGCAGCACAAAGAGCAGCTGAGGCTCAAACGTGTTTCTAGCGCACCGTGTGTGAAAAAGGTTACTATTCTAAGATATCCAGCATCTGGGGGGCATAGGATAGTTGGGATTCTCATATGTGAAGTTGGAGACAGCACTTTGACCTTGGAGCAAGAAGTCTGAGCTTCCTTCCCCTCCCCATTGGTGCAAAGGTGACCAAGCTTGCAAAGGTGACATCATAGAGGAGGGAAACAGGGTGATTCTGATGGTAGGGAGGGGATTGCAGAGGCAGGCTTACAAAGAATCCTCTGGCTGACCCAGCCTCCTTCCCTCCCACTCTGCAGAGCTCCAGCTAGATGGGTGAAAAAGGTTGTCTATCAAAAAAACAGAGAGGGAAGAGCAAGGAGGCAAAGATTGCCTCCACACTCCTCCCACTCTTCATAGGATGCCCATCAGACTCCGACTTCAGAAGCTGATGGGCATCCCGATAGGATTGCATCTAGCTGGATATAGCTTCCTTGGTCTTAGAAATACAAAATCCTGAAGCTAGTATAATTGGGCACACAGAAAGTGTTTCTTTTTCAAACCTGTGCCATTTGTAATAGCGGTACGGTAGATTGTACATTTAATATAAAACCCAATCTCTTCTGTTTTGTAGTATATTTTAGCATGTTTCACACATGTGCACAAATAGAATAAGAGCAGACAGGGCTTTCACACCCCAACCTTAAGCATCTTTACTCAGAAATAAGTCCCAGAGATTTTATAGGATTTACTTCCAATAAGTATGCTTAAGATTGCATCCCCACGTTCTGTCTGAAAATGCTTTGAGCCAGGGCTCAGTTCTTGCACTGCGATTTCATAGTCCTGGATCAGGTAAAGAAGACAGTGCCTCAGACGTGCAGAGTACCACCTCAACATTGTGCTTTTAAAGCAGCTTTTCCCAACCAGGAATCCTTTAAACATTTTGGATCAACTACCATCAGCCCGAGCCAGCATAGTGACTAGTCAAGAATGATGGGAACTGTAGTTCAAAACATCTCAAAGACACTAAATTAGGAAAGGCTGTTCTAGCGCCAACCCCTTATTCAGAAAGGTAGGTTGCAGGCTGGCCTAATGCTTGCAACTCTCTTTAGAAATTAATCACTGGATTTCTCACTATTCCCTCTGACATTTTCCCGTGCCATCTATTTACAAAGTTCAGGATCCGCCTCTCCCCGTTCGTCCTGCAGTGATCTCTGGAATCTGTTACGCTGCGCTCTGCAGAGCCTCTGAATGCCAAAGCCGAAGCGTTCGGGAGCAAAGTCCAGAGAGACTCGGTCTAGGCGAAGTCAGAGTGGACTCGACCCCCTTAAAAGGAAAAGGGACAGAGACCGTCAAGGCGCTGGGACCACAGCGAAGAAGCCACGGGCGGGGTCAGAGGGGAAAAAATCTAAGGAGACCGTCGCCATTCCCTAGGAAACCTTAAGGCGCCTCCATTCGGGGGAGCGATGATCCAACCCGCCGACTAACGCTTCCTTCCGGATTTGTTTTGACGTCACCCAGGCGATGCAGCGCGGCATCTTGGGAATTGTAGTTTCCTGACGGGATCTTGCGCGCGCGCACGCGCACGACGATTCTTTTGTTTTTGTTGCTTGTATCTTATTGTGCTAAGGTTTCTCCCAAAACAGAAGAGAGGGTTGCATTTATTTATTGGCAAGGTCGTTGCTTTAAGGCTGTGCACTTACACGAGAGTGAGGCTTCTTTCCATGTGGAGGACCCCTGGAGCTGCCAATCAAAAGACATTCCTTATGGATAGGGTGGCCGCTTGTGAATCGCCAAAAAAGAGGACATGTATAGAATAATAGAATAGGAGAGTTGGAAGGGGCCTATAAGGCCATCACGTCCAACCCCCTGCTCAGTGCAGGAATCCACCTTAAAGCATACCTGACAGGGCTGTGCAGCTGCCTCTTGAAGGCCTCTAGTGTGGGAGAGCCCTGGACCTCCCTAGGTAATTGGTTGCATTGTTGTGTTGCTCTAACAGTCAGGACGTTTTTCCTGAGGTCCAGCTGGAATCTGGCTTCCTGTAACTTGAGCCAGTTAACGCTGTCCTGCACTCTCGGATGATCGAGAAGATATTGGCCCTCCTCTGTGTGACAACCTTTCAAGTATTTGAAGAGTGCTATCATGTCTCCCCTCAGTTTTCTCCAATCTAAACATGCTGGTTCTTTCAGTTTCTCCTCTTAGGGCTTTGTTTCCAGACCCCTGATCATCCTTGTTGCCCTCCTCTGAACCCTCTCCAGCTTGTCTGCATCCTTCTCGATGTGTGGTGCCCAGAACTGGACACAATACTCAAGATGAGACCTAACCAGTGCTGAATAGAAGGGAACCAGTATCTTACGCAATTTGGAAGCTATATTTCTATTAATGCAGCCCAAAATAGCATTTGCTTCTTTATTTTTTTTTGCATCCACATCACACTGTTGGCTCATATTCAGCTTGTGATCTACAACCATTCCAAGATCCTTCTCGCTTTTAGTATTGTTGAGCCAAGTATGCCCCATCTTGTAATTGTGCATTTGGTTTCTTTTTCCTAGGTGTAGAACTTGGCATTTATCCCTATTAAGTTTCATTCTGTTGTTTTCAGCCCAGCGCTTCAGTCTATCAAGATCATTTTGAAGTTTATTTCTGCCTTCCAGGTTATTAGCTATTCCACCCAATTTTGTGTCATCTGCAAATTTGATAAGCATTCCCTGCACTTCCTCATCCAAGTCATTAATAATTTTGTGAAGAGACTGGCTCAGGAGTGAGCCCTGTGGTACCCCGCTCGTTACCTCCCCCCAGTTTGAGAAGGTACCATTGATAAGCATTCTTTGAGTCCAATTCTGTAACCAACTGTGGATCCACCTAATAGTTGTTCCATCTGGCCCACTTTTAGCTAGCTTGCTGATCAGAATGTCATGTGGTACTTTGTCAAAGGCTATGCTGAAATCAAGATATATTATGTCTATAGCATTCCCACAGGCCACAAGGGAGGTTACTCGATTAAAGAATAAAATCAGATTAGTCTGGCAGGATTTGTTCTTGACAAATCCATGCTGGCTTCTAGTAATCACTGCATTGTTTTCAAGGTGGTTACAGACTGACTCCTTTATAATCTCCAAAATTTCCCCAGGGATTGATGTCAGACTAACTGGTCTGCAGTTCCCAGTTTCCTCTTTTTTGCTCTTTTTGAAGATAGAGACAGCATTAGCTCTCCTCCAGTTTCCGGCACTTCACCTATCTTCCATGATTTCGTAAAGATAATAGACAGTGGTTCTGGGCAACAAAGATCTCACTGACCGGCATACAATTTGCATATGCTGATATATATGTACAGATGCTAATATAGAAATTATTATAATTTAAATAAAATACAATACATCTTTCCATAGTGTGGAAGGCTGTGACGAAGTGACCTATGTGCCTTGCTCAGTCTGCTGTCAATGTGCTGTTGGTTGGCAACTACAGCTCTTCTTTCTGATAGTTCTTTATACTAGATGTGGAATGAACAGCCCTTCAAGTAGAGGATGTCTTCAAAATAGAGGACAGTCCTCTGGCAGCCCTTCAAATAGAGGACTGTCCTCTTTAAGAGAGGACACATGGCCAATGTACTTCCAGAAGTGACTTTTACTGTGCCTTCAACCTGCCTCATTTAAGGAAGTTTATGGGAAGGCGGGCGATCCAGATATGTCTACTGTTGTAAGATAATTCAAAATTCCCTTATGAGTGCCTCTGAAATTATAGTTAATAAAGTGGGTCTCATGAAAGACCTCAGGTTAACTTGACACCAGAGTTAAAGCACGTAGAGGAATTGCTAAGTAGCTACATTCCTAAGAGCAGAAAACAAAGGTTAAGGCAGGAACTGACATATCAATGAACCCTGTTTTCTTGAGAGACAGGCTATCTGATAAAGATTGCAATGTTTGTGTATTCCGTCTCTTAGTTAAAGAACGAGTTAACTTCATCTACATCAGAAGATTCTTTGAAGCCTATGTGTATTCAAGATAATTAGAAATCAGTTACTGTTTAACTGAGCAGAGATCCATGTATCCTTGTGTGATTTTTCTATTTAAGGTTGATCAAAATATGTATTCAGTACCATTTCTAGGTTTTGATTCCTAAATGGTCACTTCTTGCAAGAAGGAGAATTAAAGTTTTCGATCTTACACGTGTCTTTCGTCTGATTGGGATAGTGACGGTTGGGACACGGAAATACATGAGTCTGATTTCAAGACTCTTACCACAAATGGCGAGCCAAGCCAGGAGGCCCAACTAGATGATCATCGCGCCCTTTTTCAGACTGGAACAAGCCCTGCCGGCATAGGTGAGTTTTTACCTAAGGGAAACTTACAGTCTGGGGAAGGACGGGCGGTCATCAACCAAGGCTACTCCCTTCAATGAATGTAAGATCGAAGGATATAAAGCAGGTAAAAGGTCTTCGGTAATATTTTTAAAGGGGTCTTCGGTGATATTTTGGTGAAAGCTTATAAAGAGGTGGTGAAAGATACACACGCAGCAAAACCAAGATATTGCGGGTAGTGAAGACCAGGGAATAGTTCAAGAGATGTGTTTTGGAAACACACTGAACTACAAATATTGCGGGTAGTGAAGACCAGGTTGATTATCTTCTAGAATATTTGGTTTGAGTTTTGCAACGAAATCAAATATTACTGGAGAGAAGATAACTGAATATTCCGGAAGGATCTCCACTGGATGTAGTCCTGGAGAAATAGAAAACTGTCCTGGGAAAATCTGATTTAAAGAAAAGTCGACTTGTTAAATTATGTGCTGAAACATGGCCAGAATTAGGATTAAAAAAAAAAATAAAAAAGGTCACATATTAGATTATTTGAAAAGAGTATACTGAAAGATTTAAAAGGTGTTTTAGAGATATCATATCCTGGATATTTAGAAAATTTGTATGTTTGGATCCATGTTGCAGAAGGTTTTAAAATCAAGCCTTCTCAGGTATCTTTTTCAAAGTATTGATCAGAAAGTTTTTACTGCAACTGCACCCCCACCTCCTTATTGCCCTCCAGAGGAAAGTGCACTTCCTCAGGAGGGACTTTATCCATTGTTGAGTAACGTTCAAACTGTAGTAACAGCACCCGCAGTTGCGGCAGTTCCTGCAGTGGGGGGAGCTCCTGCCATTTTTGGCAGTGCCAGCACAATTACAGAGTGTTACATCGTATGTGCATACTCCTTTTAAAGTTAAAAACTGTAAATTGGTCAAAGGTAAAATTGGTGCTCCAAGATAAAGATGAAATGCCAGCTGACTATTTGGTTCGCCTTTCCCGTAGTCTCCGCATGTATGGTGGTATTGATCCTGAGGCAGTAGCGAATGCTTCCTTGGTGGTTGGAATTTTTGTAGATCAGGCAGCCCCAGATATTAAGGAGTATTTTGTGAAGCATAGATATGAAAGTTTTGGCAGAGGTGCTCACAGAAAGATTTGGTAGTTGCGTTTGTGGCAGGGGCCGTAGAAGATTTTCAAGAGTAAGAGAAAGAAATGTTGATGAAAGTGAGAAGGGATGTTGTTTTTTTTGTAAAAAGCCAGGACACTGGAAGAAAGATTGTATTTTGAGACAGCAGTCTAGTCAAATGCAAGGAGCTGAGGTGGTGTCACAATGACTGGTAGAAAGAGATTTAGGAAAAGAAGTGGAAAAAGCGGAGACTGGGGAAATGCCAAATTCATGGAAATTAAAATTAAATAAACCATTTTTGACTTTGACCATTAATGGACAGCCATACAATTGTCTTCTGGATACCGGTGCGGCCAGAAGTATGTTAAATAAAACTGTTTTGCCTCTTTCTGGATATAGAGAAAGGGTGGTAGGAATCGATGGGATTTCTTCTTCCACTCCCCTTAGCACTCCGGTGCAAGTTAAAATTGGGCCCCTTACATGTGATCATTCATTTCTTATGATGTCTAAAAGCCCTGTGAGCTTATTGGGGAGAAATTTATTGGCAAAATTAAAGGCCACTATAAAATGTACTGCTGATGGTGTGTTTGTGTCCCTTCCTGCTGAGAATGTATTGGCTTTTATGAGTGAAACAGAAGAAATAGATGGCAACACACTCCCACTGGAGCTCCAGGAAATACCCTCTCATTATTGGGCAGAAGATTCTGGGGAAGTAGAGCTCTTAAAGTCAGCTGCCCCAGTTAAGATCACTGTTCGTAATGACATGGTACCCCCAAGGGGAAAACCATATCCCCTTTCAAAAGAAGCCCAAGAATGTATAGGAAAAACAATTGAGAAATTTTTAGAACAGAGAATTTTGGTTCCATGTTCCTCTCCATGTAATACTTCAGTAATGGCTGTGAGAAAAAAAATAGATAGAACTGGGAGAGGCTCCTATTTACTGTTTAGAAATAGATATTAAGAGAATTAATGAATATGTAATCCCCAGACATAATGTGGTCCCAAATCTTGCCACCATTATGTGTAGTATACCTGTTTCTGCATAAGTGTACACAGCTTTAGATTTGAGACTATTATGTGCAGAAACGGAGGAAAATTGTAAAATTGATTCAATTCACTTGATCAAGGCCTTAGGAGAACATGGACATAAAATTGCAAAAAGAAAATTACAATGGTGTAAAAGAGAGGTAGAATATTTGGGACATGTTTTGTCAGAGGGAACTAGAAAATTGTTTTGTAAGCGTATACATGCAATAACGCAGGCAAAGGTGCCAAAGACAAAAAGTCAAATTCGTGCTCTGTTAGGAATGTTGGGTTATTGTAGAGCATGGATCCCTAGCTTTTCACAAATTGTTAAACCCTGGTTAGAAAAAACGAAAGCAGAAGCCCCAGAAGAAATTGAATGGACTAAAGCAGATGAGAATGCCTGGAAAGAAGTAAAATCACTTTTAGTCTCTGCTCCTGCCCTAGGTCTCCCTGATTATCAGAAAGATTTTATTTTATTTGTACATGAAAGAAAAGGTGTTGCATCTGGGGTTTTATGTCAATATTTGGGTTCGCATCGGAGACCTATAGGGTATTACTCAGCACAATTGGATCCAGTTGCATAGGGATATGCTGCCTGTTTAAGGAGTATAGCTGCAGCAGCTTTGATTGTTGAAAAAGTACAAGATATTGTGCTTGGACACCCATTACAATTATGGGTTCCACATGCTGTTTCTGCGTTATTAACGCAAAAGAATACTCAACATTTTACAAATGCAAGATATACAAAATATGAGACTTTATTATTGCAAACTCCTGAATTGACTGTGTTAAGATGTAACGTACTTAATCCTGCCACTTTATTACCAGAAATGGATGCAGAGGCTCCACATGATTGCATTGAAGTAATTAAAGAAGTACAATTGCCAAGAGATGATTTAACTGATATGCCTCTAGTGGACGCTGAATTAATGTGGTTTGTAGATAGATCTTCAAAGATAATAGCAAGAGTCAGAAAGACTGGTTTTGCTGTTATCTCATTGACAGAAATTATTATTTCTGGACCTCTTCCAGGAAGTAAAAGTGCACAAGCTGCAGAATTTATAGCGTTAACAAAAGCATGTCAAAAGGTGAAAAACAGAAAATTAACTGTGTATTCTGATTCAAAATATGCAATTGGAGTATGTTTTGCAACAGGATCGTTGTGGAAAAAAAGAGGGTTTATTACTGCAGATGGCAGACCCATTTCCAATGGAGCAGAAATAGATGCCCTTCTGGGTGCTATACATCTGCCCCTTGCCCTCGCAATTGTTTACTGCAAAGCGCACGGTTCGGAGACTGATGAGGTGACAAGAGGAAATAGGAGAGCTGATGACGAAGCTAAGGCCGCTGCTCTTCGTCCTTTACCCTTTAATCTGATGGCGGCAGCAGAAGTGGATGTGCCCCCTTTGATGTCGAAAGATCTAAGTATTTGGTGGGAAAAGGCGGGTGCAACGGAAAAAGAGATATAGAGAGCAGCGGGCGCAGAAGAAAAAAGTGAAGGGCAGTGGGAAATGCCAGACGGGAGATTAGTATTGCCAAAAGCAGGATTGAGGGCAGTGGTTTCAAAACAGCATAATCAGGGGCATGAGGGACAGACTGGATTGGCATTAGCAATTGCAAGAAATTGGTTTGCCCCTGGGGTTCATCAGATGGCAAAAAGGGTGGTACAAGCTTGTACTGTGAGTGCTAAGGAAAATGCAAAACCTCAGCCTCTGGGCCAAATAGGGGGAAGGCCCTGGGTACAGCTCCCTTTTGAATCAGTCCAAATTGACTTTGCCCATATGCCACGCTTCCAAAAATATCAATGGATGTTAGTAATTTTAGACAAGTTGACAGGCTGGATAGCCTTAATGAGAGACTTGTCAAAATGCTTAGGGGAATAATGGGTTTTACATACTCCCTATCACCCACAATCCTCAGGTCAAGTAGAACGCATGAATGCTACCCTCAAGAGAAAACTTACAAAAATGTGCATTGCTTCAAAATTGGCATGGCCAACTGCCTTCCCTTTGGTTCTTTATTCTATCAGAACCACTCCAAGGCAACCTACAGGTTTGTCACCATATGAAGCATTGTATGGGAGGCCCCCCCCAATAGGAGGAGAATATGCAAGGCCATATGTAACTTTACTAGGAGGGGATGAAGATCTTGTTGCTTATATTATACAGCTCCAGAAGCAGTTCCAGAAGATCAGGCGGCACGTGATAGATGCCCAACCTTTGCCATTGGATACTCCTGCACATCCTTTCAGGCTGGTGATGAAGTATACGTGAGAATCTGGACAGCAGACGGTTTGGAAGAGCGATGGTCAGGCCCTCATCTTGTATTGATGACCACTCATACAGCGTTGAAAGTAAAAAGAAAAGGGGCTTGGATTCATTACACGCATTGTGCTAGGAAAAACCCACAAGGACCTTTTGATCTCGCTGGCGCGGGAGGGGTCGAAAGTGAGGACGTCTCGCTACGAGGGATCAACGCGTGTCCTTCTCCGAATTGCGTGGACGAAGCAGGACAAGAAGCAGAGGCAGAGGAGGAACAGGCTCATCATCCAAAAATTGACAAAACGTGGGCCGTGTTACCCACACCAGAATTACACTCTCCTTCAGTGGAACCGCAGTGGACAGTGAGATTTACTGATAAAGAAACACACCCTTTAAAGTTAAGGTTTCAAAAGAAATAAATATGAAAGTAATATTCATTTTATATTGTATAAAATTTTGTATACCAAAAGGACAGTCAAATTGGTTTAAAAGACATGCTTTAGAAATGTTTAATCGCTGGGAGAATGATTCAATTTTGTATTACGAATATCCAGCAGCAATAAGAGCATTTTCAGTATTACCTGCTCTTATTGAAAGTCCAGATGTAATAGTTGGAGCATTACAGCAAAAGAATACTTTGTTTTCTGATCCCAGTAATTTAAATGAAGTTGACTTCAGGAAGTTCAAATATAGCATATATACCCCTGGGATGTGTTTTTGTTGTCACCATTCAAGAATATGGAATGAAAAATGGAAAGATTAGATAAGACAAAGAGATTTCTTGAAGAATTTGGGAAATTACTCTACTTGCACAGAAAAGGTTTGGTTATGAGGAAACTCTAACTCCTCATATCATACTAAGGTACTGTTAAATGAAACTGTGTTCCATGAGATGTACCCTTATTATCCTATATTTCATCCCACCTATCAAGGAATAAGAAGTATTTGTTCAGGATGGCAACTCAGAGATCCAAATTTATGGTTTTTCTATGATGGATGGGCAACAAACTATCACCCAGGAAATTACCAGTGTGTAGGAGTAGGATATTTGACCCTACCGGTCCAAATAAGTAAATCAGAAATGAATAAAAGAAAAAAAAAAGGGCAACTCAAGGAGGAGCTGGTGAATTGTTAGGAAAGCTTGGACCAAATTGCAATGATATGGTTATAATAGGAAAACAACTGTCAAAAACTGAAGGAGACAGAGTGGGTGGTAGATTAATAACAGGAATCTTAACCTTAGGTGCTTACCCTGGAATAATAGCACAAGAAAATAGAAAGAGTATTTTGGGTCTTACATGCCGTTTAGAAAAAACTATTAATGCAACAGGGATAATTGTACGGGCAATGCAGTCAGAGATTGGAGAATTAAATCAAGAACTTATTCAGCATAGAATGGCTCTTGATTACCTCCTAGCAAAGCAGAGAGGTTTTTGTAAAATTATCCAGAAAGGTTGCAAAGTAGTTTTTCATGATATGAATAAAACTATCGAAGATGAGTTGTCAAAACTACAACAAATAGTAATAGACAATTACTCTGGAGTAACAAATCCATGGGATTGGCTAAATTCCTGGTTGCCAAATTGGAATTGGTTAAAACAAATAATTATATTTGTATTGATTATAATAATGATTGTTTTAATTACTCCTTGTGTCTTTCAATGTATGATGAAGTTTTGGAAAAAAAAAAGTGCATAAACAGATGTTAATTATGTATCAGAACATGCCTGGTGAAAGCGTAACTGACAATAGGATGAGAGAGCTACAAACTTGGATTGAATTATCTAGTCTGGAGAATGATCCTAATGACGTTTAAAGACGCATTGGATCAAAACGGAGGAGTGTTGTAAGATAATTCAACGGTTGGGACACGGAAATACATGAGTCTGATTTCAAGACTCTTACCACTTACCACTGACCATGCCACATTTTTTTACAGCTTCTTTGTCTTTTCCTTTAACATAGAAAAACTGTTAAGGAGAAAACAGCTGCACAATGCCTTCTGATTGCCATTGCTAAGTGCCCTCCATCTGGAAGCATCCTGACCCCACTGAACTTAATAGGGCTTATTTCTGGATAGACATGCATAGGATTCCACAAATCTTTCAGAGTGATTGTGTAGCATATTGAGTATATACGTTCACATGTATCTTCACAAACAAAGAGGGCTAGAGATATCTAAACTTACTTTAAAAAGGGGGAGTTGATCTGGACTATCTATAAATTCTTTGTGGATGCTTCATTTCATAACATTTGTCACGATTAGGTAGGTGTGATAGGCATTGGGCTGGGTCCATTGGTGAGGGGTAATGAGGCTGGGCTCCCTGCTCCCCGATGGTGAGGATCCCCATAAAAGATCTTGAGGATGTAGCTGCAAGACCAGACCAGCATTGGGGCTGCAAGCTGGCCATGTCTGGGGTGGTGGAAAGGGGTTCACGTTAGTGGTCCACGATGTGGTGTGCCCCCACCCCTTGCATCTGCCACCTGCTCTCCTGGCATGCAGGCCCGGAAGAGGAATCGGTCACCACCAGGAAGGCTGGCTGATGACAAGATCCATGCCCTATGCCACCGTGAAGCCTATTCAAGTGAAAATCAGTAAAGTTGTGGCCCATTTATTATGCCACTTATGACTGTGTGTCTAATTTGTTATTTTCACTTCGTCACCTGGACGGAACTAAGCACTGCCCATACGTCCCCACTGCTTAAGTAATTGAAACAATGTGACTAGCTGACCATGATTTTGTGATTGGAGTTAAGACCCTTGGTATCCTGTTTATTTTGTCCCAGTGATGTGATCAGTGCCTGAACTGTCTAGATTTGCCAAGCTAAAATTTGCCACATTGAAAGTTGATAAACTTCCCTAAAATGGTGGCTAATCCAACCAATGTAGTGGGCAATCCTGCAAAAGAGAAACTCTGGACTACCTACAGGACCCCAAAGATGTTACACTGATGGTAGATCTCTCACCCCAGTCTTTCTCACTGGACTTCTAAAAAGCAAAAGTAGGCTAGCATTACTACCTAGTTCAACTTATATAATGTTTTTAAAAACTTGTTTACACTTGTAGTACCTACGACTATTTGCTTTGAGGGTAAAAGGAAAAGTATAGAAAAACACCCTAGACTAGAGGGTTCTTGATTGGGAAACACAGTTATTTAAATCATTGTGCAATATACATGTTTGATATAGGTGTGGACATGGTCTTCTTGCTTTGTTTTTTAAATAAATTGCTCCCTTATAGCTCTGCTGCAGAAAATACATACAGTGATAAAAATGCAAAGCACAGAGTTGTCTGGGTTGAAATGGAGTCCTTGCCAGAACTTGCTGCCATAGGCTTTCATGGGGCAGGGAAACTGTAATAACTCAGAACTTCACCAAACCAATGAAATAACCAAGTAGAGAATTGTGTTGCTAGAGTTGGACATGAGGTATACAGACTTTTCTGAATGATACTCTTAATCCACTGCATCTACTTTCATTGCAGGATTGAGATCCAAGCACTATACAAACAGCATTTCTTTTCATGCCATTCTGCTACATAACCTCTAGGTGGAAAAAGCATTTTCCAGAAGTGGAAAAAGCATTTTCTTTCACTTTCAGAAATAATACTGCATTTCCCCTGCTCTAAAAAAATGGCTGAAAGTGCTCTTTAAAAACAGAAGGGAAACTGGGGGGTGATGATGCCATCTACAGAACCTATTAACAACCATGAGTAGAGAATGATGAGCGCACAATAAATGGCGCATGTACAAAAACTCTACATCTCTGTATCATTCACTCAGGAAAGGTGGATGTCATTGGGAACGAAATGGGGACATTTGACATTAAATATAAGTGATGAAAGCCCTATCTAGAGGCTATACAGTCTGATTTTTACATACCAAAATAGATGTGTATATTTTATTAATTGCCTGGTGAGCCAATAAAAATTAACTCCTTTTTCAAATATTCTTTGGAGTTGCAAGTCTGAATCATATCAACCACAGATTTAAAATATGTTGTGTAGCATTCTAGAGGTAAGGCATAGTTTATTAGCCTTAGAGATGATAATGGCCCCAGCGACAATACATTTATAACCAAAGGTAAAAATGACAACTTGAAATGGCATTTGAGATGGGGATCTAGCTAAATGAATTCTTGCTTCTCAACACTCAATTAACTTATGAGGTTTTTTGCTCTTTGTGTATTTGATTTATGTTCTTAAAAGAATAAAAAGGTAAATCATCCAGTGTCATGCCAATGATTAGTGTTTCCTGCATTTTTATGAGCATGTCTTTGTGATTTGTATTTGTATGTATGCATTTTCTTTATGTAAATTTGAAGAAAATGTACTGCAATATAAGTTTTACTCTAACATAGGGATATATACATATAAGCACAAAAATGATTGCTTAGGAACAATCTGTAGATCCTGAATAAACTTCATTTGGTGCCACTTAATATATTAAAACCAGTTGGAATCATGGTATTTACATACGCAAATTGCACCTGTTCCAATTGATGCACTGTCTTCCATGAATTATGGGCATTCTACAGCAGCCCATACAACGTCTGACCTACCAAATCAAATGCATCACATCAGCCTTTTATGATGGCCTGCCAGGTACTTGACAACCTATTTTTTTGCAGTATCAGGAAGGGGTAAACTAGGTACAAGTCCCCATGGGGATACCATAGACGGTTAGTGGGCTGCATACAAGTCCATGCAGTGAAGGCTGGTGGTTCTGATGTCATCAGATAGTGAATCTGCTCAGATTTCAGTCAGAACCAATCAAAACTTTAAAGGAGCTATCCAATTATGGGGGGGGGAGATGAAATACCTGCAAAATGCCTTCTAAGAGGATGGGAGGATGCTGTTGTACCGTGTCCTGCTTTTGGGTTCCTCTTCCACAGTTCATTGGGCACTGTGGAAACAGAGTGCTGGACTAGAAGGACCCTTGGTCTGACCCAGCATGGCTCATCATCCTCTTACTTATTAAAAATATTTATTGGCTGCCTTGCAGCATAAAACTTCCAAGACAGCTTACAAAGTAATAATTAACAAAAACAGCCATCAACAGCTTTCTGTTTACTGTTTCTGCTTGAACCTAAAACCAGTTCATCTCTATTTTTAATTTTATGCTCTTTCAAGAGGTCATTGTTTCACAACCCGACCATCAAAGCTCTCCCAACTCCTGCCTTATTTAAAACCACAAGACGTCTCCCCCTGCCCCCGTTATGCTTTGCTATTTTTATACATTGGTGACTTAATTAAATAATTAAATGACATTAAATCATTTTAAGCTACTTTGAGGGAGAGAAGCGGGAAACAGTAATTGGAAGTCACATACGAAGTGGGGGAATGCTTCATGGTAGTTGAAGGGTACTTGCGAGACTCATTTCTTTTGAGAAAAATGCTGGTGACGGTGCAGTGTCAGCAGTCCCTAATGTGTGTGATCTTTAGCACCTTTGGGAGGATTTCAACTGGCTTCCAAGGTATCATGACGACAGTAATGTGATGCAGATTGCCACAATATTCGGAGAATATATTAAAAAACCCATCATAAAATCTGAGTTGACTAATAAGCAACATCAACCCTATAGTTTGGCAGTTCTGACCTGCCTTCACTGTACATGTATGTCAAGATATCCAATAACATTTTCACATACTGATTTTTAAAAAAATAATAATAATAATAATAGTAAATATATTAGATATGTACAAAGCCAGCACATTAATCCACAGTATGGTTTATTATTTTGTTGTTGTTAATCTTTGCATTGTGTTTTATAACGGAGTCCTCAGCCTTGGTGTACATGGACATTATTTGAAGTGAGGATGTATGTCATTGGTACTTTCTGGTAGGCTTTAACAAAACATTAATGCAACGCATATAGCTGTGAGAGAGACGAATTCAAATAACGACATGACATTTTGATCTACAAGAATAGATTTCCAGTTGCTGAGGCTTCTCTGACTTGTAGTAATGGGGAAGTCCAAACTGTATTAGAACTGTCCATGTTATTGTTCTCCATTTGGATTTTGCCATGAAATGATTATAACAATCTCCAGTTAGAGTTGAGAAACAAATCAGTTGAATTGGCCCTTGAGGTTCTTTTTTGCTGTATAGTTAAAACACATTCTGTTTTTATACACATCTATGCAGTGTACATGCAACTCTTCCCAAAAGAAAAGGAAAAAAAGGTACAGTAAAGAAGGGATGGGCAAAAGACAATGAGAACCAGGTGGATAGAGCTTGCCAATTTCTACCTGTACCAAGATATCTCTTTAGTTGGGAGAACTGGAGAAATGAGACAGTATGGGGGCAGTCATGTTCTCTACTGATAAAAAAGGAGGAGAAGGCTATCAATGGCAACTAGTCTCCTGGAAGAGAAGTCTATCAATGTCCTAATGGCTATGTGCTATCTCCAGTATCAGAGGCAGTAAGCCTATATACACCAGTTGCTGGGGAACATGGGTGGGATAGTGCTGTTGCACCTGTGTCCTACACCCGTGTCCTGCTTGTGGGCACCTGGTCACAGCTGGTTATTTATTTATTTATTGCATTTTTATAACGCCTAATAGCAAAGCTCTCTGGGCGGTTTACAAACGCTCTGTGTGAATAGAGTGCTGGAATAGATGGACCCATAAGGCAGGAAACACTCTTGTGTACTAACTAATATGGGCCATTACATCATAAAATGAATTATGGGTGCTCTCCACTGCAGACTCAGATTCTTGTTTATGTAGCTCTGATGGAAATCTCTGAAAAGGAGAAAATTCTCAGGGTGTGTGTTGTGCCAGGGTGTGTGTTGTGCCATTAATGGAGCTACAGGCTATATTTACAAAGGTGGGTCTCAGACTAGTGATTTCACTTTACAGTTCATAAACCTCAGTGTTTCAGTTTTTCTAAATGCACACAAACACATACAAATAACAAATAATCGCTACTACCATGATCGTTCCGTTTAATCACCTGTGAAAGTAGCACAAGGCAGAGATGATTACATTAGCAGCTGCCAGGAGAATGTGTGACAATAGCTTGTGTTGAAAATGACTTGCAAAATCTATGTTGTTGATGATGACCTTATTCCTTACAGATCGGGCTTCTTTGCTGTATAAACTACCAAACTTGAGACAACATTGGGATTAACACCCGGCGGTACTGCTAGCAAACCCAGCAGGATCTATTGTATTCATATATAAAATTTGTCAGATAAGGAAAGTTCATAATTCTTGAACTGGTTCTTTGAAAAGCCAAGTGACATCTTGTGGATTTGCTAACCCAACGCTACATATAGAAGTACCTTCAAGAGCTGATCAAGCTAAAAACTAGAACTGTAAAGTGTATATGTGTTGAACAAGCTTATTTGGACCAGAATCAATGCTACCCTTGCAGGAATGACCACTAGTGCAACGGAAATGACCACTAGTTTCTTGATAGCACAAGAAATTAGCTCAAACTAGTGCTTCTGGAACAGGACAAGTTCTGTGGAGCTCACACTCTAGACGAGTGATTTGCGCCTCCTAGGGGGAATCCACACAATTGTTTGTTACATTTCGAAATTTAGATTATAACGATGCAAATTGCTACGTTTTAAAACATAACATGCCATATTTAGTTGTCCTTACCGTTTTAGACTATCCTTTCTCTTGTTTTCAGTTCGTTTAGTAAGGGCACACTCACTCTTTTCTTCGTGTCTTCCTGTAACGTTACTTCTTCCTCCCATTCTTGACACGGCCACTTCCTCCTTCTGCCCTCTTCCTTTCAGTTCCTTTCACTTTTGATTTTACTATTGAAGCATTTGGGAGCCGGAACAAAAAGCCACGCCCCCCACGACTGCGATTGGATACTGGAGGTTTGATTTCAGCAACTATGAAATGGCAAGTAAGGATACATGACTCTTTATAGAATGATTTATTTAATGGGAAAAACGTAATAAAACAAATGAAACCGGTGCAAAAAATAGCTGCTATAAAACGTAACAGGACTAGCATCATGTGTCCCAATGCGTCTTTGAAACCAAATCTAAACCTAACAAAGCTTCAGTGTAGATTCCCCCCTTGTCTTTACTCTGATGGCATTTAGGACAGATGAGCAGGGTGCAAATCAGACGTCTATGCAATTTATAGCCTCCGTTAATGCGCTGTTCCAAGGTGTCGATTTAACATGACTTTTAATTTTTCTCTGAAGGTCGATCGCATTACCATCGTATAACCCTCCAATGACCATTCGGATCAATGGTAATTGTGGGTGTACTTTGGTGAGCATGGCTTGTGATGTCATGAGTGAATACCTGCCCCTTCTCTGGCTACCCCTCCCAGTTGTGGACAAGGTGGGAGGGGATTGACCCAATGCTTGCTTTGTCATTTCCTGTCTCCTCCTTCCTACTTCCTTCTTCGTCTTCCCTTGACTCATGGACTGTTCAGTAATGGCTGACCTTAAGTTACCGATACTTAAAGTAAAGTTTCTTTTAAATTCCCACTGGAATCTTTCTTTCGTTGAGATGCGTGGCTACTCACATGGAGCTCGTTCTACAGGAAGCGAGGGGGTTGGAATACAGATGTGCGTTGCTCATTTTGAGTATAATTTGAGGTCCGCTAAGACTACCCCCCCACTCCCTTGCTGGGATCCTGGCTGGAAAAAGGCAGGGAAACTTCTCTCTGTGCAAGCGAGTTCCTACCATTGAGCTGTCATCTTGCATGCTATTACTCGGGAGTACGGCGCATTGAGCAGGTGGGGGGGACTAGCTCCCTGGGAAGCGTGGTGCAGGATCGGGGATCGAGCTTCATATTTACTGTTACCTCCCTCCCTCTCCCTTCTGTCATTGCTTTACTGGGACGTTGTGTGTTTTTGTGTGTGTGTGTGTGTGTGTATCACACCAAAATGACCATTTAGTACTGAGAAACTACTGCAATATCTTTATTCTAGAAATGGTTACATGTGGGCACAAGCATGGTGGAGTAATCCAAAAGGCACACCGCAGGGGGGCAAGACAGGCGCTTGGGTGGAACTGAGGCTGGTTTTGAAAGGCATTCAGAAACTTCAGTTGGTATAGAATGCAGCTTTTTGCTGGTGCTATTTTTTGGGTCAAGGGGAATATATGATTGCTCTTTTATAGAAGTTTCACTGGTTTCTGGTCCATTTCTGGACTCAGTTCAAAGTGCTAGTTATTACATTTAAGGGCTTAATAGGCTTAGGACCAGGATCCTGCCATCAATGGTGGTTGGTGCCTATTGGGGCTGGTGGGTGGACAGACCAGATAATAGTTTGCAGGGCTAGGAGATCACAGCAGGCAGAGCCAGCTGGATCATCAGTTCAAAGTAGAGATGTGGGGATTACTGTGATTTATCCAGCAACAGAAAATCAGTCCTTTGGCCCCACCTTTGTCTGCTCCAGTGCAGCTAGTCATCGCACAGAAAAGGCAAACTGTAGAAAATTAATTCCTTTGTTTATTTGTTAGATTATATACTACTTACCTCATACAAAAATATATCTAAGCATATATAAGTATTAGGTGTATACACATAAATACACACATACACATACAAGCTGAACCTAAAATGACAGTTCAGAGCATTAACACTTGAGAGATCAAACAGCTGCCCACCCCACCAATCTCATTGCACTGCGTGTTTTCTCAGAAGTAAGACCCACTCTGTTTCGTGGAGCTTCCTCAAAGGTAAACGGAACACTGCAGACTACTTCATCCTGTGTATCTTAATTATTCCCAACTGAGGAGGAGGAGGAGGAGGAGGAGGAGAAGAAGAAGAAGAAGAAGAAGAAGAAGAAGAAGAAGAAGTTAAAAATGGAAACTACAAATTTTGCAGAAAATAAAAGGAAGTGTGTTATTTAGACTTAAAGTCTCATAGAACTAGTCTCATAGAACTAGTAGGATATTGGATATCAGCTTTGGATATAACAACACTGAAAATATTGAACTCTAATGTATGTACTTCCTGTATACCCAGGAAGTTATCATTCTTTAATGTCATAGATTGTCTTATATAAAATTTGTCATACTACACATTTTAAGTGAGTAAAACTCACTTTTTGGCCAATCTATATAGACATGCATGAGGTTGAGGTGGGTGGTGGTGGTGGTGGATGTAGACAGTGATGTCAAAGGGAATTAATTTTTTAAAAAAGTACAGACTGATAATTAGCGTAACAGTTGTCACTTACAAAATGTTGTTGGGTGATAACACCAACTTCATTGCAATGGTAAGCTTATTAACATATTGAAATGCAAAACTGAAGTGAGGGCAAAACATTTAAATTCAAAAGAAGACTTTTGAGCTGTAACAAACTAATATGGCCACCTCCCTGGAAATTCTAAACTGTAACCAGGGCTTAGGACAGATGACTTGCGTCTACTTCCCCAAACAACTGTCTGAAAAAAATTAGAGATATGAAGCAGAATTTCCTCTAGAGCAAACAAAATTTCCAAACTATCACAACCAAATTTCTCAGGTACTTTAATACCATTTAATGGGTTGTGGGGGGAACCTTCAGGATTGGGAAAAGTGAGACCAAGTTGTACCGTGTGACATAGACCAATAGATATTTCACCAGTGAGAGAGAAAGTAAGAAGCAGGTTTGTCAAAGTTATGGAAGCTCAGTGTAAGATGCTTTCCAATTGTTCATGCTAATTCAAATGAATGGTTGTAGGAAGAATATTTCATTTTCATTTTTCCAGGCTAGTCAAGACAGGAATATCGAAATATCACTAGACTCTAGGGCCTAGACCAGGGATAGGCAACCTGGTCCATTCCAGTTGTTTGGGACCATAACTCCCATAATCCCTACCAATGGCCATCCTGGCAGGGGTTTATAGAAGTTGTAGTTCAAAACATCTTGAGGATACCATGTTTTCCATCCTTGGCCTAGAGCCTCTCAGGTATTTAGGAGTCATTGAGTAATCTATGGAAAGGGGAAGAGACTGGTTTTGTTTCAAAATGGAGTTTCAGCACTGCAAAATGACAAAAGCCATGTCAAGCAGTCTCTGATCATTGCATATAATGTCTGCTTTAGCTTACATTTCTGCCTTTTAAAACTCTATTTCAACACAGAAGAAAAGCTAGCAAATATAGATTTAATTATGTAGAAAAATGCTTTAACTGCAATGCACACTGAGTACTCAAAAACAAACAAACAAACAAACAAACAAACAGCAGTCCTGCATACAAATCAATTCATTATATTGATCTGAAGTGAGCTGTGCTTTAATTTAAAACCTTGATTACCACAGGCCGAGCTTGATAAAGTCTGACTTTTTAAAACATATTCGCTGTTTTGCAGATAATCTGAACCTTTCATTGCAAGGTTTAAACTGTCCCTCCTGCTGGCTGACGAAAGAGATGGGATGGGAAGGGGCTGGTGTTCAGATTGGTGTTTCCTTCCTGCTGTTTTTAACTCTTTCATCCCTCACTACAGTTCTTACAAAAATTACACACACACACATAACCCTGAAGCTGCTGTTTACTTTGTCAGGGAAGCTGCCATAGGGCCAAAAGTTTGTCAAAACTGGGGCAGAGCAATAAAGGTTAAAACGATGCCCTCCCCTGCCATGCACTCCTGATCCCTTGCTGCTATTTAGAACTAAAGTATCAACACACTGGGCCGAACTACATGCGTAATATATTGGCCCTCAGAATGATAGTGACAATCAGTGATTGTCAGCAAAAGGAGCTATGGCGGGGGGGAATGGAAGACTTCTTGTGGAGCAGGTAGCATCAGAGAAGCAAAGCTGTCTTGTTCTCTGTATGGCATCATATTTTCGGAATGGCATGGGTGGATATCTGTCTTTATGTCTATGACAGTTTAAGTGCTGGCAGAGAATCAACTTACGCATTCTTGGAACACAGTCAAGCACAGAATCCCAATTTCTTTTAATTTGGCCCTGAAAACAGGAATCTATGAACACGCCCAGTATTTTCCTTTGAAACGTACCTATAGCATAGTGATTTATTGTAATGGTACCAGCTTCCAGTGTGGCTGGGACCCTTTTGGTTTTAGCCAAATCCTGGCAAGATTACATACATGTCTACTACAAAGAAGTGCTGATTATCATTGACATTTATTGCAGTTACTGAAAAATTAAAACACTGAATAGTGATTATAATAAATAACGAGTTGGAGTTGCCAAATATTAAATTGCAGAGCAGCCAATAGGTATTGTAGGTAGAGCAGCTGTTCTTCAAAGGAGCTCTCTTTTTGGTTTATATTCATAATTTTAGAATTCAATTGGAACATAGTTGCCTTTTCCCTTGTAATCCTTTGGGCTGTAATTGCAAGAGGGACAACCCAAAATGTCACTTTATCAGATGTAGATAATGTGGGCTGCTTTAGAACTGACATTCCTTATTTGATGTGCTGCATCTGATATGTTTCTTTCCCTCCATTTCCTCTTCTGCCCCTCTTTGAAATCTGTCATGAAATAGTTTTGTCTACATATTACACAAAAGAAAACCCAGGCAGCACATATTGTGTCTTTTTAAGCTACTACAGGGCATTGTGCCCAGTGCTCTCCTTCGTGAGTAATACAAATAAAAACATTTTAGGGCATGTTGTAGCAGACCTGCCTTTTTCAAAAAAAGAATTCACTAGGTTTGGCTTTTAGCTGAAGTAGTACAAACAGATGTTGACCTTCAAATTCCTAATGGCTAGGGGCCAAAGTACCTAATGCAGGGATGGAGAACCTGGCCCATGAAAGTTGCTCATCTGGACCATGACTGGTCCCCGCTGTTATCTCCACTGTTACCTCTGATCTGTGATTGGAGAAATATTGGAAAAGTTGGGATTCCGTGTGATGTTTGGGCAAGCAATGTACAGGGGAATCCCAGCTCTTACCTCCAATCAGAGGGATGTGGGAGGCAAGAGTCTTGACCAGCACTGGGAGGAGCTCCTCCTCCCAGGGCCACCTCAGTCCATTTGTGCACTGCATGCCTCCCCCATGCTGATGCCAATGCTGCCCCTACCTCACACACCTAATAAACTTTTCCTGCTTATCTAAAGGAACTCCTATATGTACCTGCCTGGATCCATACGTGAACCGATTTGTGTAAAATTCCAGAAAGTAAAAACAAACAAACAACAGTCTGCAAGTCCCTGGAATCCGTATGACTTGGGACAACCCAATCTGCTGCAGAATCCACAGGTCGGATTAATAGAAATCTGAACTCACTTGATTACATTGTGGATTTCTCTGACATCCCTATTCCTGCCTCCCCAAAGGACTGCATAGGCTAGAAACACTGCAACTAGATGCAGTAGGAACCATGGCAGCCTCTGACCTGAATTGAGGCTGGTTTCAGGCCTAAGTGGGGGTGTTGGCTGGGCTAGCACACAATCACAAGAGGCTCAGTAATCCCTACTTATATTCTAGATGAGTAAATATATTGTATAGATGTGAAGTTGATGACCTTCGTTAAAACAGAATTATTGCTAAAGCGCTGTCTCACTTGCATGTCAGTGCTATCACGGCCAGCTGATTCAGCTGCTAATGTGTTCACCCCAAAATGTCCAGTTATTAACCAGCTCGCGTACTGAGCAACATAGATATAGGTAATAAAATTCCAATATTACTATATAGCTAGAATAGCTACAGTGGAGTTAAGAAGCTAGAAATACATCAGTGTGCCACTAGAGTGTGCTCGTTACCTAGGTATTGGACAAATAAAACCATTCTCTTACTTAAATTATAGTATAAAGAGCCAAGAGATGCTTGTGGATGTTGAAAATTTCCAGGGAGGTGCATGGCTTTGCAGTGCATTTTTCTGATTTTCTTCCTGATACTACAACTGAGTATTCTAAAGATAACAATGGTGGAGTATATTTCTGGTGTCATTGGTTCTAACATGCACTCAGAAATACAAATTATTTTTGTGAATCCTTTGAAAAATCTGACCCTGAATGTCATGATACATCAAGGTGTGTTTGATCATGTTGGTTTGCAGTACACATCCCACATTAATGATTTGGTTATTGTTACAGATCACCGGAGGGACCAAAATATTGTGTATTTCTTCCTCTGAACAGCTTCTAAAATTAATTTTGGTAGAGCTTATGCAAGCCTGCTGAGTCATATCCACAGTTTCCTGCTGTGCCTTTTTATTTCCTTTTAATATTGGGATATGAGATGGGAGAAGATAGCAAAACAATGAGGTAAAGCAGAATGAATGTTGGGAACAGAGCTGCCATTTCTAACTTAAAGATAGGGATTCCTCTAATTTATAGCTTGAAAATCAGGAAGGAAGAAATGGGTTTTTCTTCTTGTGTTCCAAGCAGAAGAAAAAACTCTTGGCCAATTCTTTCAGTGGAGGTTGGTGGCTCTGATTTTGGTGGGGATGTGAATCCACTCTGGATATTAGTCAGAACCAGCAACAACTCTAAAGGAGCTTTCCAAGTTTCTGAAGCTATTTTGGGCACCTTGGATAGCTCCTTTAGAGTTCTGGCTGGTTTTGGCTGAAACCCAGTTTGGATTCCCATTCCCACCAAAATTGGAGCCACCAGTCCCCACTGATTTCTTTGGTAGATCTAAAGTTATAATGATGTAAAATACCTTAAAGTTTCCAGAATGCTTAAATTCTCCCAAGGTTTACTGTTGTATGTACTAATAAATCTCAGCATGGAGTTGAACACCAGTCCATCATGCCTGCGAAATGTTAAAGGATGGAGGCTAGGACTGGTGGGGAGAAGAACCTACATAGGATGAAGCTCTGTTGAACTCAGCTGGACTCAGTTCTGGGGACTGGATTCGGCAAAGGGCGATATCCCACACTGGCAACCCACCATCTCTAAACACATTGTTCTAGTTGGACTGCCCACTAACACAATGGGAAAGTAGTGCTTGCTAGTGGAACCTAAAAAGCTATCTGAAACTACAGCTTCTGGGAAGGAATGAGTCAGCGGAGGTCCCTTCTGCAGCCATCACATTCTGGGAGCAGTAGTTCATGTAGAATAATAGAATCATAGAATAGTAGAGTTGGAAGGGGCCTATAAGGCCATCGCGTCCAATCCCCTGCTCAGTGAAGGAATCCACCTTAAAGCATGCCTGACAAATGGTTGTCCAGCTGCCTCTTGAATGCCTCTAGTGTGGGACAGCCCACAACCTCCCTAGGTAATTGGTTCTATTGTCTTACTGCTCTAACAGTCAGGACATTTTTCCTGAGGCCTAACCAATGCCGAATAGAGGGGAACCAGTACCTCACGCGATTTGGAAGCTATGCTTCTATTAATACAGCCCAAAATAGCATTTGGTTTTATTGCAGCCACATCACACTGTTGGTTTATATTCAGCTTGTGTTCTACAACAATTCCAAGATCTTTCTTGCTTGTAGTATTGCTGAGTCAATTGTCCCCCATCTTGTAACCATGTATTTGGTTTCTTTTTCCTAGGTGTAGGACTTGGCATTTATTCTATTAAATTTCATTCTGTTGTTTTCAACCCAGCGTTCCAACCTATCAAGATCACTTTGAAGTTTGTTTCTGTCTTCCAGGGTATTAGTGAACCCACTCAGTTTCTTCAATTGCTAGTCTCTCTTGCACTAGTGGTCGTCCAGTTAGCACAGTGGCAGTATTGAGTATTGCCTGTACTGAGTTAGAGTTAGACCAGTTGAAATAGTGGAACTTAAGTTAGTCACTAACTGAAGACCCATTGATTTCAATCGGTCTTCTCTAAGTATGACTGTCAGGATCCAACTCTGAGTAAACATATATAGGATCTGGCTGGAGATCACTATATATAGCATGATGGGTGGGCAAAATGTGGCCTGAGAGCTGCATGCAGCCCCCATTTTCTTCTACTGGTCCCAGGCATTTAACAGCAAATGTTGAGGGTTTGGTTGTTGTTGTTGTTGTTTGACCCAGAATAGTTGTTTTTAAATGGATATTGTATTTATAATCTGTTTTTATGCTCTTTATGGTATTAAATTTTGTATATCATTTTTAAATGTTCAATGTTTTTAATGATGATGATAATAATAATAATAATAATAATAATAATAATAATGGGCCTTCCACCACTCCTGGCTTCCCCACAAACTCAGCTAAAAATTTTATTTTAAAAACTGTGTCCATAGCGGCTACAGAGTGCCTGAAGGGTCAAAATTAGTTTGTTTGCAAGGTAATTTTGCCCCTTTCGGTGTTCTGTAGCTGCCATAGATGCCATTTAAATAATAAATAAATAAATAAATAAATAACACTTGTGGAGGGGGTGCAGCCTGAGGAGTGATGGGGGTCCAGGGAGTGAAAATGCCCCCCCCGGATCTTCCACAGTTGCCCACAACTGATATACTTCCAAACACTTTTTTGAAGCAGAGAGGATAATGGGAAAAAAATATACTGGTATGGCTACAGTGAATACCCTGCCTCCATTGCTGTATTAATATTAAAACCAAATGCCACTTTGGAAGCATGGATCTATTAATGGCCTTTACACCCCTCTCCCCCCCCCCCCCCCGATCTATAGCAGCTCGCTGGTCATATCAAATGGATCGTTGAACTCCTTCACCATTGCTCAACCCGAATTGAGAAAGTTTGTGGTGATATACAAAACTGCATCTTCTGGCAATTTATTCAGAAAAAGGAGGGGGCTCTAATGAGGAAAAGTGGCTGCCAGTAAGACAGCAGCTGTGTGCATTGACTCTCCCATCAGGGATTGTGTCATATGAAACAAGAGAGTTTTTCGACAAAAGATAGTATCACTCATGCGGGCATTATGCTGGAATATTTTCTTCACCTATTTTAGTAACCAAGGGAGAAGTATTTTCAATCATCTCTATTCCCCTGCCCTAACATTTCCATTCCACTTCTTGGCTTGTCTACTTCTTACCCATGTAAGAAGCTACAGGGGATGGCCCTGTGCACGGATGCTTCAATAAATATTGAATATTTTGAAGGTGAACAATCTGGTATCTTTGGCCCTGCTTCTGTTCCAGTCAGGAGCTACATACTGGTCCCTGGTGAATCTATTGAATGCCTCTTACCTAATTAAGAGTAAATGTGGCTATACAACTGTGGTTCCCCACACCCCTCAAGATGACAAAATCAGGCAATCCAAGCTAAGCCACTAATAATTATGCCTTGTGCATATCACCAGTGTTTATGTATGACAATCTTAATTGGAGAAGTAATGATATGGGCCTAACTTTAGGTAGTCTTGCATTTCCAGTCTGTGTGGTCCAGATTTCCTTCCATCCCCTTTTCTTGTTGTCTTTAGACAGACTTGTTTTAGTCAGAAAATTGAGAGAAATCCCTACAATATTTTAGGGTGACCAACTGCCAGGATTTTCCCAGATTTGTTCTGTTTTTTTGTTCTATCCTGGGTGTCAGGGGGGATTTTCTGTAATTTTCTATAATGTCCTGGAATGACACACTTTCCCTTTTAAGTGGGGTGGGGTGAGGGGATGACGTGCTTTCCAGAGACCCCTATTGGAGCAGTGGGGGGGGGGCAGGAATGACACGCTTTCTGGGGCCTCTGGAAAGCATGTCATTCACAACCACCATGCTAATGGCAGCTGCCAATAACTTGACGGGGGGAATGACATGCTTTCCGGAGGACCTGGGAAGCATGCTTCCCCCCCCCCCACACACACACATACACACAGGGTGTCCTCTTTTTTGGTTTCCCAAATATGGTCACCCTATTTTATCAAATGGTGTTCAGTCAGACTTTTACATAGCTACTTTAACCAATAAACTAGGACTGCAGTCCTAGGGCGTCATCTTTGAGCATTTTATTGTATGCTCGTTACTGGGCATTCACAGATTTTCGTAGGTCCTATTCACGTCATCGTCTGCATCCTGTGCACCTTCCACGCTGTCTAGCCTTCTTTGCATAACAAAAAAAAGATCCCAGGAAAATCCAAATTATTTTTGAGATGGAACTTGCTGCTATCTCCTGCTGTGTGCAGGAGAAGCAGCATGATAAAAACGGCACATTGTTTACTTCCTGTTTCGAAAGAGGAAGTAATGAGGGACAAAACACAAGTGGAGAAGTGATGGTAAGGAAACACGATTTTCCTTGGTGTGGTGACACTTCTATACACAATCCTATCCTCCCTACCTGAGAGTAAGCTCTATTGAACATAGCAGGAGTTACTTCTGAGTAAACATGCAGAGGATTGCAATGGGAGGGTTTTTTTGGAAGAAAGCTTGAGGGCACAATCCTGTTGGGCTGCCACCCACTGGATGGAAGCCTCTAATCTTGAAGGCTTCCGAGATTCCTTTGTCACTGAGACATAGATCACTGGCATGTTAAGGGACTAACACGGGATAAAACCCTTTTAAACAAGATGCCGGGCCTTGTGGAACCCTGCTTTTTATAAATGTCTTTTTCTTAAGTGCTTTTCATAACTTTCAAGTCTTATATAAAGGAGGAGCCTACACCTAGCCCTGCATTAAGTTCTTTCTCAGAGACCTTGCTTTGCATGCCCCTTCAGTCTGAAGCACATTAGATGGTTGTGATAGGTAGGGCCTTCTCAGCAGTGGCACCAACATTGTGGAATTCACTAACTAGGGATGTGAGTATGGTTCCCTATTGTTCTTTAAGTTGTTGGTCAAGGCAGTGTTGTTCCAGTAGGCCAGCTTCCCCCAAAGTGATGCCCAGCAGATGTTTTGGACTTCAATCCCATTAGCCCAAGCCAGCATAGCTAATGGTCAGAAATGCTTGGGGTTGTAGTCCAAAATATCTGGATAGTACTGGCTTGGGAAAGCCTGCATTAACCATTAGGGTTTGGGGGATGATATGACTGCTCTGCATGTATTTGTTGCCTTTAATATTCCTGGTGTTTTGATTTTTATGCTGCTTGTTTTTTATGCTGATTTGGATTATTGTTGTTTCGGTTGTATTGGATTTTAATGACTGTTTTAATTAATGATCCTGCTCAGACAACACGCTAAGCAATGGTGGTTAAGCATTTTGAGCTAAACATGACTTAAGTGACCCTGTTCAGACAACATGCTAAGCCATGGTTCGGCCACTAACCCTTTTGCCCATGGTTATGTAGTCTCCATGGTTAGGAATGGTTCAAAATGCTTAACCACCGTGGCCTAACGAGTCATCCGAACAGAGTCATTATGGGTTAGTGTGTCATGTGAATCATGACTTAGTATGTCATGTGAACCATTCCTAACCATGGTGGCTACATAACTACGGTTTAAAAAGTTCACTAACCATTTGCTGCAAAAGAATTAGAGGCCTAACCATGGCTTAGTGTGTTGTCTGAACAGGTCCAAAGTGGATTTTTGAATAAATATATATGCTTTAACAAACAAACAAAATGGCCTAATTCTATTTACTTTCCTTTTTGCAAGTCCTAGGCATTTTCACCTGACAAGAAAAGGAGGGAACTTTTCTCACTCTTTCCAAAGCTATCTAGAGAATGCCCAGAGTGCCAGGAGCTAACTCAAAACCAGGCTTCATAACGAGCTGTCACTTGAGCTTAAGGAAGCAAAAAAGGGTTCCCCTCCCCATGGTATGCCAGGCACAACCCTTAACTATTCAGATCTGATTGATCCTGAATAATTTACACAGATGTTCTCTAATAATTCATTCATTACCATTAGTTCCAGGCTGTCTGAATAGCTTGAACATGTGCCAGGGGTTCAACCTACAGTTTTTTTTTTAAAAAAAGTGTTTCATTAAAAGCAGTGAATAATAGCTATCGTTTTATCAAGAGTACAAAGTAGAACTTTTGGGGGAAGGAATAAAGAGGGACAGACAGTGCAGGATGATCAAAGCAGAATGTATACTTTCAACATTAAACAAAAAAATGACTGAAGGAAATTCCACTCTACTGCAATAGCTTTTTTTTTTTTTTGCTGTTCACAAATCTGGAGTGAAGAAAGGGATAAGGTATTTAAGGAATAGCAGGCCACCCTCCACCACTTCCCTTACATATTTTATTTTAAAGTCACGATTTGTGCTGAAGGACTTGAGATCACACCAAATAACGTGAAATGGAGTGCAGGTATTTAGGCCAAGCAATTTTGGGGAAATAAAACGTGAGGACAAGCTTTGGAAAACTCTTCCCTACACCTTTTATTAATGGCCTTCTTTTAGTGCGTTATGTCTGTTTATCACTATTGGTCTTCCTCTTTCCCCTGCCACAACCACAATGAGTTATTATAGCCAGATGCTGAGGTCTAGTAAGGAAATCTTAGCACCTGAAAACAGCTGATGGTTTATGCATTGGAAGCAGATAGAAGCTGGTGTACAAGAGCGAACCATGGTGGAATTAATGCAGGTCTGTGTATTGGAGAGGTGAGGACAAGATGCAATTTGCAATTTTGTCAGCTATTGGTTGCAGCTGGTCTATTATGCTACGGGGATGAGAGCCCAACTGAATTTGACATCATTCACACAATTGCTGATTGTGTGGATGTATTTTTAAAATGCAAATAATAAGTTGGGGGCAGGAGGGAGGGAATCTGCACCCTGTTAGGGGGTGGAGGGGAGATTTAACTCTTTACTTCCACTCTGGTCTTCCCCCCACCCCCAACTGCCCCGTGCCTCTTATTTCCATGGGAAAGAAAGCTCCCATTCATAACAATGGAAACTTTCCTTTCATAACAAATAATAGTTGCAGAGGGCCTGATCCAGATTGTCCTCCACTGTAATCACAAAGGGTCAAAGTCTCTCCCCTATGATGGTCTTGATCCAGATTGGGGGCCTGTGCCTGCTAGTAACATTTTCATAACTGTTCAACAAATTGTGAGTTTCATGAATGGTGTCACATTTAGTTTGAGAGAGAATGAGGATAAGTTATAGCAGGGGTGGGTAACTTGTAACTCTCTAGATGTTTGGGCCTACATCTCCCATCAGCCTCAGCCAGCATCACCAGTAGTGAGTGATGATGGGAATTTTAGGCCAAAACATCTGGAGGACCACAACCTGACCACTCTTGGGTTATAGGCAGTCATACAGAATGGCCTGTTTCAGATGGCACAATAATCAATTGGGGGGGGGGGGAACAATCTTCACTTGTGTTGATTATCATGTTGTCCGAATGCTGCCTCCATTGCCTAAAATGTCGACTGAATGCTGCCGATGAGCAACACAACAGACGGTTGTTTCCTCCCCCTTCCATTGATTATCGTGTTGTCCAAAAGAGGCCAATGCTATGCATTTGAATCACACCTCATATACACCCTTCCTTATATAATTCTCAGCATCCAAGCTCTGAATTGAGCAGTCGCCTGAGAAATCACCTCAAATGCTTTAGCTTAAATGTGAGATGTTCCAAAGATGCAGGTGTTCTTGATTGAACCTTGTCGTTTTAGGGGTTGGGGGGATATAAGACATGTTCAGACATCAAGCACAGGTATTGAGGTGGGCTTCTCTATCTGAATTATTAATGAAAACATTGCTTTTAGATGTTCTTTTTAAAAACCAACCATATTTACATGCACAACGGTTTTAAAGGGACTGCATTATGTTGGTTGCAAAGTCAAACATTTACACTTTATGAAATGTTTTATTTATAATGGCAAATGGAACTATATTCAGTTCATTCTCTTTGTGCATGCTGTGAAATAAACAGAGAAGAAGTGTATTACTTAGAATATCCAATCGTTAGAATACCTCAGGATCCTTTCAATATTCAGATGCTCTTCAGAGAAGAACTGGGAGGATAGTTTAGTCTCCCCCACCCCACAAATGCATTAAAATGGGTATGTGTCATTCATTTCACATTTAATTTTCAATGGACGGGGATGTTTCACTTTATATTTGGAGCTTCTTTGTGTTGGAGGGGCTCACAGGCACATTTCGGTTCCAATTTGCCACAGCTGGAGTACCAGTGGATAGTTAGTTGGTTGCTTGTACACTTGTGCCCAGGTATCCAGGTTGAGCACAGAAGATTGGATCCAGATTTGCTCATTCTTAGAGTAGATCCATTCAAATCAATGGGACTTCAGCTAGTCATAATTAACTTCATTGATTTCAATGGTCTACTGTAAGAATGACTAAATCTGGATACAACCCAGGGTTTTAGGTTGACTGCATGAATTAAAACAATTCCTCAATAAAGTAAGCAGCCCTGTGGAAAACTACTGCTTTGTGTCATAGGTGGGGCTGCCTTTAAAAATGGTCTGGAAACTTTAGTTAGTTCAGAATATGGCTGCAAGACTGCTAAAATGCACAATGTGAGGATATTATGCCAGCATTTCTCCGTCTTCACCGACATCTAATTTCTTATTGGGCCTGATTCAAAGTGCTGTTTTACATCTTTAAGGTGCTCCATAGCTTGGGGTCAGGGTACCAGAAAGGCCACCTCCCCAGAAAATATTTGGAGGCTCTTTTTTGGTTTCCCCTGCTGAGTGAGGTGCAGTGAATGGCTACTGGAGTGAGGGTCTTTTCAGTGGTGGTGGTGGTTAGCTGTAGAATACTCTCCCCAGAGAGGCCCACCTAACACCTACTTTGTTGTCATTCTAGCGCCAGGTGTAACCCTAAATTTAGTATATGAACAACTTTACTGTTTTTTCCAATTTCTCACATTAGTTCTCAGCAAGACCTTGCACTGATTTTTGTCGTCGATTTTTCAGCAGCAGCCTTTTGTTCTGCGCAGTACAAATTTCTCCCGGGCCCATTAATGTATCTCATTAATGTAAGTGCATCCAAGCCTATGCTCCTAGTGATGTCGAAAAAATTGATGAGTTAAGGCTTATTCCTCCTTGCAGGATTGGACCTTAAACGCTGTATTGTTCTGCTGAGTGTTGTTAAGCAGCTGCTGTGGAGACTCCTTAGAGAAGCAGTCCATTTCGCTAGTGGGTGAGTTAGTCTCTAAATATTCTTCACCAGTTGCACAGGGACGTTGTTGAGATTAATTAGCTAATTACTGAAAAACTATTTAAGATCTTGTGTGTCATATGCTAGAGGCCTGCAGAACATTATTATGAGTGCTGGTAGTCATAGGAATTCTTTGCTTGGGCTGTAACCCTGCACAGCAGCTGTTCTGCACACAAGTAGCAGAAAGGAGGTAGACTATTGAGGTCATAGAATCAATGGACTTTTCCCCTTTAGAATAGGGTGGATTCTTACATATTGCTCAAAAAAAGAGGAAATGGATCACCAAAAAAAGATGAAAAAAGTATGTAGATTTTCATAATAATAATAATAATAATAATTATTTATTTATTTATTTATTACCCGCCTCTCCCTTCGGATCGAGGCGGGGAACAACATCATCATAAAACACACAAAACTGATTAAAAATACATAAAACCAGTATATCATTAAAAATACCAATAAAACACCAATAAAACACTTAAAATTCATCTGAGTAGGCCTGCCGGAAATGCTCAGTCTTTATAGATCGTTTAAATTCCTGAAGACTGGTAAGTTCACGGATCTCTCCTGGCAGGTCATTCCATAATCTGGGAGCGGCAGAAGAGAAGGTCCTCTGGGTAACAGTTGTCAGTCTAGTTTTTGTTGACTGTAATAAATTCTTCCCAGAGGACCTAAGCGTGCAGGGCGGATTGTATGGGAGAAAGCGATCCCGCAGGTAACCTGGACCCAAACCATGTAGGGCTTTAAAGATAATGAGCAACACTTTGTACTTCGCCCGGAAACTAACTGGCAGCCAGTGGAGAGATTTCAAAGCTGGTGTGATATGGTCACCCCTAGGTGTACCAGTGACCAACCTGGCTGCCATATTTTGAACTAGTTGAAGTTTCCGGACTAGGCACAGAGGTAGTAGCCCTATGTACAGCGCATTGCAGAAGTCGAGTCTTGAAGTTACCAGCGTGTGCACTACCGTCTTTAGGTCTTCCAACTCTAGGAAGGGGCGCAGCTGGCGTATCAGCCGAAGCTGATAGTAGGCACTCCTGGCCGTCGCATCTATCTGGGCTGTCATTTGGAGCGACGGATCCAGGAGCACCCCCAAGCTGTGAACACAGTCTTTCAGGGGGAGTGTAACCCCATCCAGAACTGGTTGACACACCTCCAACCCCAGGTTGTGGCCCTTGACAGTAAGCACCTCCGTTTTTGCTGGATTCAGCTTCAGTTTGTTTTTCCTCATCCAGCCCATTACCGCCTCCAAGCATTCATTCAGAGGAGACACACTATCCTTAGCTGATGCTGTTGTCAGAGGCATAGAGAAATATATTTGGGTGTCATCAGCATACTGATAGCACCCCGCCCCATGCCTCCGGATGATCTCTCCCAGCGGTTTCATGTATATGTTAAACAGCATTGGGGATAGGATGGCGCCTTGTGGTACACCACATAGCAGCTCCTTCTTTGAGGAGCAACTATCCCCAAGCATCACCATCTGGAACCTACCCGAGAGGTAGGACCGGAACCACTGAAGCACAGTGCCCCGAGTCCCAATCCCCTCAGGCGTTCCAGAAGGATACCATGGTCGATGGTATCGAAAGCCGCTGAGAGGTCCAGAAGTACCAGCAGGGACACACTCCCCCTGTCAATACTCAAGCTTAGATCATCCACTAAGGCGACCATAGCAGTCTCAACTCCATATCCTGCCCTGAAGCCGGTTTGAAATGGGTCTAGAAAATCTGTATCATCCAAAACTGCTTGGAGTTGGAAGGCAACCGCCCTCTCGATCACCTTGCCCAGAAACGGAAGGTTCGATACTGGTCTGTAATTATTAAGGTCCAGGGGATCTAGGGAGGGCTTTTTTAGAAGCGTCCGTACTACCGCCTCTTTTAAACAAGATGGAAAACTCTCCTCCTTGAGCGATGTATTAATAATATGTTGTAATTGTAATCTAATTACATCTCCTCCCTGGGCAACCAGCCAAGAAGGGCAGGGATCGAGAGGGCAAGTCGTCCTCCTCACTCGTCCAAGCAGCTTGTCCACGTCCTCGGTACTCACCAACTGAAACTGATCCAGTGTAATTCTACTTGCGGAGTTGCTGGACACTCCATTGTCAGCGTCTGCTACAACGATGGCATCTAAGTCGGCTCTAAAATCACAGCGAACTACCGAAGGCTCTAAAATCGGGTTATGGGGGGAAGGTGCCTGAATTAGACCCCTCACCACTCTGAACAGTTCTGCTGGACGTGAATTCGCAGACTCAATGCGTGCAGAGAAGAAAGCTTTCTTCGCTGCACGTATTGCCACCCCATAGGAATGAAGATGTTCTCTATGTCGTGTCTTATCGGATATAAGTCGAGGTTTCCTCCATCGGTGCTCCAGTCATCGTCCTTTCCGCTTCAACTCCCGGAGATCTTCTGTATACCAGGGCGCCCGATTAGAAGTGGGTCAGAGAGGACGTTTGGGGATGATCGTGTCGATAGCCCTAGTTAGGTCTTGATTCCATCTATTAGCCAGGGCTTCTACAGGATCGTTGATGATACCAGCCATAGAACCCTCCAAGGCCTTCTGGAATCCAGAAGGATCCATCAGCCTTCGAGGGCGGACCATCTTAATAGGTCCGCCACCCCTGCAGGGGTGGGTGGTAGCTGTGATACTAACCCTGACCAGAAAGTGGTCCGTCCATGACAATGCAGAGGTATTTGTTACCTCCGCCCACAGATTTGTCTGTTCAGAGCTGAAAACTCCGAACACATCTAGGGTGTGGCCTGCTGAATGTGTAGGTCCAGAGACCAATTGGGATAGGCCCACGGTTGTCATGGATGCCATGAACTCCCGAGCTGCACCTGACAAACCAGCCTCGAATGGGATGTTGAAGTCGCCCAGGACCAAAAGCCTGGGCGAATCCAACACCAGCTCCGAGACCAGTTCAGTGAGCTCGGTAAGGGAGTCTGATAGGCAGCGGGGGGGCCGGTACACTAACAGAATCCCTAGTCTATCCCTGGCCTTCAGACTCAGGTACACACACTCGATGTGAGTGTGTATGGTAATAAATTGCATTATATATATATATATACACACACACACACACACACACACACACACACACACACACATATATAGTACATATAATGTATATGTATACAGTGCAAATTTAGAAATAATTACCGTATTTTGAATAGAAATACAATCCATCCTACCATAGTACCTGCTGTCTGCTTTGTGGGTTCTAATATTTATTTATTGCATTTATGTACTGCTAGGGTGACCATATGAAAAGGAGGACAGGGCGCCTGTATCTTTTAACAATTGTATAGAAAAGGAAATTTCAGCAGGTGATATTTGTATGCATGCAGCACCTCATGGAATCCCCTCTTCATCACAACAGTTAAAGCTGCCAGAGTCCTGCCCTCTTGACCAGATACAAAAGAGGGCAGGGCTCCTGCAGCTTTAATTGTTGTGATGAAAAGGGAATTTCATCAATTGCTGCATGCATAGAAATGATACCTGCTGAAATTCCCTTTTCTATGTAATTGCTAGTGATACAAGAGCCCTGTCCTCCTTTTCATATGGTTCCCCTAGTACTGCCTTTCTGTAACCAACCAAGATGGTTTACAAGAATTCAGACAAGAATAATAAACCAATACAAACATGATAAAATGTGAAAAGAAACCTTAAAAGCCTAACTTTTATAGGCAACTTCAAGGCCCCTGCTGCTCCTCTCCCTTTATGGTTCTTAATCTTTGAACTGGACTTGGGCTGGAGAGGTCTTCAGTTAAAGGATGTCTTCAAATAGAGGATTGTCCTCCATCAGCCCAGCAAATACGTTGGACGCATGAACACCTTCCTTCAGAGGGCAGGCTGGGAATGCCATTTTCAAATGGTCCCCAAAAACAAAAGTATAAACATAGCAGAGAGAAAGGATCTAGATAGCCATCTCTCTGCTGTGTCCATTTTTGTCTTGCAAAGTTTTTTTAAAAGGAGAGGGAAACATTCAAACATGTGATCTTTCATGTCCATTCTACCACCTCAGTACTTTATGCTGTTCTTTCCACATCACTCGACTGTCTTACTTAGGCTGACCATCTGAAAAAGAGGACAGGGCTCATATAACTTTAACAGTTGTAGAGAAAAAGGAATTTCAACCAGTGTAATTTGTATGCAATTAGTTCCTGGTGAAATTGCCTCTTCATCACAACAGTTAAAGTTGCAGGGGCCCTGCCTTATTTTGTATATGGTCACTCTAGTATAGTGCCTGTACCTTTAACTGTTGTAACAAAGAGGGAATTTCACCAGGAACTAATTGCATACAAATGACACCTGCTGAAATTCCCTTTTCTCTACAACTGTTAAAGTTATATGAGCCCTGTCCTCCTTTTCAGATGGTCAGCCTAATCTTACTGATAGACTAGTAAAGAATTTTGGTGAAGAGCAAACTAGGTTTTCTGAACTACTGTTTTGAGAGATTAGTTACTTGGAGTCTGCCAGTCTCTCAACCTCTAGTTCATTAAGTGCTCTGCCAGTTGCCACAGGCACCATTTTGTCTTCATCTCTGAATTGGCAACTGATGGGCTAGTCGACTCACTTTGGGGCCAGACTACTTGACCCAGAGTTCTCCTGCTGCTGACCCCTCAAGAGTTATTTGCTGTACCCTGTGGTGAAACCCTGTGGGACATCAGGAACTATTTGCTATTCTGGTCCTTTCTGCAGTGAAGATTTGATAGGTTGACATCTAGATTTGATAGGCAGATTGAAATTTATTTATTTATTTACTGCATTTTTATACCGCCCAATAGCCAAAGCTCTCTGGGCGGTTTACAAAAGTTAAAATCATAAAAACCATTCAAAATATAAAACAATGACAATATAAAACATAATTTAAAATACAGTATAAAACACAACCAGGATAAAAACCAAGCAGCCATGCAGAAATTGATAGGGATTTAAAATACAAATTTAAACAGCAGGTTAAAAATCAGACTGAAGAACTGTTAAAACACTGTGACAATAAAAAGGTCTTCACCTGGCATCTAAAGGAGTATAATGTAGATGCCAGGCGAACCTCTCTGGGGAGGTCATTCCACAGCTGGGGTGCTACAGCAGAGAAGGCCCTCCTCCTAGTAGCCACTTGTCTCACTTCCTTTGGCAGGGGCTCATGGAAAAAGACCCCTGAGGATGATCTTAGGGTCCGGGCAGGTACATATGGGAGGAGGCTTTCCTTCAGATAACCTGGCCCCAAGCCGTTTAGGGCTTTGAATGTTAATAACAGCACTTTGAATTGGGCCTGGATCTGGAGTGGCAGCCAGTGAAGCTGGAAAAGGACTGGTGTAATGTGGTCTCGTTGGCCAGTCCCTGTTAACACTCTGGCTACCCTGTTTTGTACCAGTTGAAGTTTCCGGACCATTTTCAAAGGCAGTCTTACGTATAACACATTGCAGTAATTCATACGAGAGATTATCAGAGCATGGATAACTGTAGTTAGGCTATCTCTGTCCTGATAAGGGCGCAGTTGGTATATCTGCCTAAGCTGATAAAAGGTACTCCTTGCCACTGAATTCACCTGTGCCTCAAGTGACAATTCTGGACCCGATCCTTTAGGGGGAGTGCAACCCCTCCAGAACAGGGTGAACATCACCTAGCCGGACAGGCAAACCAATCACAAACAGTATCTCTGTCTTGTCTGGATTGAGTCTCAGTTTATTGGCCCTCACCCAGTCCATTATCTTGCCCAGGCACTGATTCAGAACAGCCACTGCCTCACCTGGGTTTGATGAAAAGGAGAGGTAGCGCTGGGTGTCATCTCAGCCCACATCTCCGGATAACCTCTCCCAGCGGTTTCATGTAAATATTGAACAGCATAGGGGATAAAATAAAACCTTGTGGAACCCCATGGCCAAGGTGTCATGGCACAGAGCAATAATCCCCCAGCATTGCCTTCTGGAATCAGCCATCCAAGTAGGAGCGGAACCACTGCAAAGCAGTGCCTCTAATTCCCAGCCCAGACAACCTATCCAGAAGGATACCATGGTCGATGGTATCGAAAGCTGCTGAGAGGTCCAAGAGAATCAATAGGGTTGCACTCCCCCTGTCCCTCTCCCGGCAAAGGTCATCCCACAGGGCGACCAAGGCAGTTTCCGTTCCAAAACTCGGCCTGAAGCCCGATTGAAATGGATCTAGATAATCCATTTTAATCAAGAGTGCCTGGAGCTGTCCTGAAACCACCTGCTCCTTGCCCAGAAAGTGGATGTTAGCCACTGGCTTATCATTGTTAATGTCCTCTGGGTCCAGGTTAGGCTTTTTTAGGAGTGGTCTAATTACTGCCTCTTTTAAAGAGGCTGGCACCACTCCCTCTCTTAGGGAGGCATTTACAACTTCCTGGACCCAGCCAGTGATCCCCTCGTTATTTGATGTAATAAGCCATAAAGGTCAAGGGTCAAGCACACAGGTGGTCGACTGGACTTGGCCAAGCACCTTGTCCACATCCTCGGGCCTCAGTAACTGAAACTCATCCAATAAAACTGGACCAGACGGTGCTCTGAATGCCTCTACTAGTGGAACTGCATTAAGTGTGGTGTCCAATTTATGATGAATCTGAGCGACTTTATCTTCAAAGTGCCGTGCAAACTCATCTCAGTGTGCTACTGAGGGTTCCACCATCTCTCACCCTGGCCCAGAATGTAGCAGGCCACGAACCACCTGGAAAAATTCCACTGGACGACACTGAGAAGATGCAATGCTGGTGGAAAGGAACTGTCTCTTTGCCACCCTCACTGCCACAGAGTAGGCTCAATAGTGAGCTCTAACCTGTGTTCGATCAGACTCAGCACAAGTTTCCTTCACCTGGGCTTCGACAGGAGCACCAAACATACCATTAGCCACTGGGGGCGGACCTTTTTAATAGGCCCCCACCTGCTGAGAGTTTAAAATTCAATAGAAAGTGATATGACCATGACAAGGGGGTAGATGTTAATTCCCCCACTTTCAGATCACCATCTTCCTGCCAAGTCGAGAAAACCAAATCAAATGTGTGTCCTTTTGCATGTGTTGGGCCACTGACATGTTGAGACAGCCCCATGGTTGTCATGGTGGCCATGAAGTCCTGAGCCACCTTGGATGCAAGAGCCTCGGCATGTAAGTTGAGATCCCCCAGAACCATCATCCTGAGGGTCCTCAACACCAGATCCAAGTCAACCTCCATCAGCTCAGGCAAGACAGTTGGGCAGTGGGGTGGGTGGTACACCAGCAGAATCCCTAATCTGTCTCAAGTACCCAACACAAAGTAGAGACACTCAAGACCAGCACGTGAATGAACAGGAAGCCTAGAGAGAGAGATCGTATTTCTATAGACCACGGCAACTCCCCCTCCCCGGCCCTCAAGTCAAAGGGAAAGGGGAGTGGTGACGTCTTTTGTCTCTCCTCTCCTAATCTGTGATTCTATTTTTTTTGACATATTTCCAGTCTAGAATGTGTAAAGATGAGGTTAAACTATCCAGCACAAAATTAACACGCTAACAGAGATGTCAATATCTTTATTCAAGACACCAGCTCCCAGTTTGTTTTCTAAAAAGTAACTTTTACATATGGTGTAAGTGAGACATGAGATTTATTTGTCTGCGTGCTAATTTCCCTTGCATATGGGGAAAATAGTTAAACTGCATGATGATTAATGAGGAGAGGTGTGTGGATATTTTTTGACCTTCAATCCATTTCACTGATTCTGCTAATACTGCCAACATAATTTGATTTTTTTTATACTAAACTGCAAATGAGCTAAATGAGCTTGAAGAATGAATATGGGAACAGAATCAATTCGCCATGCATCTTGTGAACCTTTGTCAGCACCAGGCTGAGGGCCATAGGGGAATAGCAACATGTGTCATGGCTTTATGTATGCTTTGATTACATGCTCAAAAGAAGCCTTGAGGTGTATAAATAGATATGCATTCATGTAAATGTGAATTCAGCTCAGCCAGTCCTGGTCATACCTCCCTTTTGTTAGGGAGATTGCTGGCTAATCACTCAGAATAGCCAGGAAATTGCTGGAATGTCTTCAAGTGTTCTAAATATGGGAAACCATTAGGGTAGTGGTAATCTCTGCCTAGTTTACATCTGCCTTAGCTTGAAGGCCTTTGCCTCTGCCTGCTAAGGATGATGTACTCTAGGCATAGTGGACAGTGACACCTGCAATTTAAGAATGAGAGACAGAGGGACATGTTGGGCTGATTCGCATAAACACAGCAATTCAACATGGTGTGAACCTGATGTGAACTAGGTTCACAGAATTGCTGTAGCCCACTGTAGTTTATTCAAGCCACGGTGGGTTGTAGCATGTGCAAGTGGCCATTTTGAATATTTAACCCCCAACAGGGGGTTATCATGATTTGTAGTGTCATCAGAATCTGAGCGGCAGGGGTTGCTTGAGGGTTATACAACCCGCAAATAACCATGGGTTATTTGAGGGTTGTTTAGGCCTCAAACAACCCTTGCCACCCAGGTTGGCACAACTAATCTTGGTAACCCCCTGCCAGGGGTTGAATATTCAAAACAGGCACCAGGATGTGCCACAACCCATGATGGCTTAAATAAGCCATAGTGGTCTGTGATGATTCTTTGAATCTGGTCTTTAAAACAAAGACCGGGTTCACACGATCAAAGAAGGAAAATAAGCCATCATAACTTATTTCCCTACCCCATGCATAGTGATTGTATGCCACATCATCACATAATTATGATGTTTTATTACATTATTATATTTTATGGTTTTAAGCTTTGTCTAGTAACCCGCCCAGAGGGTTATGGCCAATGGATGGTATAAATAAATAATAAATAAATAAAATGTGCTAAATTGTTCAGACCTTTAACTAGTTTCGCCATAGGTATCCATTGAAGACAAAAGAGGTTTTCAACAAATGTGTCACATTTGTTCACTAATTTTTCATCTCAGGTCCTAGCTGAACCATCAACCTGGGTGTGAAAACAGGTGTTTTTCAAGAGAAATCATATCTCAAACCGAACCAGGGATATAGTACTTGTTATATGTCCAGAAAAATATGTTACAGTAGTTTCCCCAATTACCAGCATCCATTGCTTTCTAATTTATACATTTAGTTAAAACAGTGGTTCCAGCTGGAACTGAAGGTATATATATTTCTCTGTAAACTTCCAGAAAATAATTTGAAGACCTTTCAAAGTGGGAACATGCTCTTGTAACGCAGGGTGTTCATAAGGGAGTTTCTTATGGGTGTGAAAGTACTAATTGCTGGAGACACATCATGTAATCAAAGTCATCAAAATTTTGGTCTAACATAGTTGGTCCAGATAAAAAAGATAAAATGGACAAGATTGTTTGCTATTTCAGTGTCCTTAAGAACAGCACAACAAGTGATTCCAGTTCACAGAACTACAACACAGAAATCCAGGGCATATTTATTAAGCTATAGCAGATGCATCTTATGATGGCCCCCTTCACCCCAGCAGCATGAGAGAGGTTTTCCCATGTTCCACTCCCATGCAGCTGTGGGCTATAAAAAAGGTAATTATGCGGGGAGGGGGCTAAAAGTATGTGTGCTTACCACATGACTGGCACTTGATCAGGAGGAAGGGTCCTGATCCCATGGGAAAGCATATCACAGATATTTCCCTCACCACTGAGGGTGTCTGTGAAGAGCTTCCAATTAGCTGTATCATTAAAAAAAAGCTGTATCATTTTAAAAAATGCTGCTGCCACACACACACACACACACACACACACGAAGTTGGGTTATACTCATACACCAAGACTCTTCAGGGCAAAGTAGTAAATAAAAATATACATATCTTTTGCATAAATTGCATTCATTTGTACCTATTTTTAAATGCATTTTAATGGTGTTTTTATTCCATTTATATTATTTTACCTCATTTGTTCACTGCTCCGGAATCCTTGAATAGGGAGCGGTATAGAAATATTGTAAATAAATAAATATAATAGGACATCTATTTTTTTCTCCACTTGGTCACCGCCTGAACACACAAGGAGAGCAATCCTATGTGGTTGAATGGCTAAATGTTAGTTTTGTCCAAAGAATTCATTATATCAATTGTTCTGAATTGTCCTGAGGCAACCTTTCCCAACCACAACTCCCATAATTCCCATGGCTGGGAATTATGGGAGTCACAGTCCCACACATCTGAAATGCACCAGCTCGGGAAAGGTTGTTCTGAGGCATCTCAAGACTCAAATCAGTTCCTCAGATTGGTGTTTCTGTATAATTTCTGGTACATACATGCACAGAGGGTTAAAGAAAATGGATGCTAGTGCTGGAGAGTTCTGTGTATTGTGAAGAAAGCCTTCCATTTCCTATAGTCTCTCTAGTTTAATCTACTTTGCCAACTACAGTACTGCTGTTGGCAAAATTAAAGAACTGACATACTGGCAGATGACAGTGGTGGAGCAGCCCTCCCGTAGAGTCGATAATTCATCTTACACGAACCCAGGAATCCACAAAGTAATGTGCTCTGCAGCTGCTCCCTTCCTTTTGCCATATTTGTTCTGGGAAGAAATATATGGCATAGAACTCCAGGGCTGTCAGTGCACTACCAATTCATAGGCACAAAATGCACTGGAAACGAACATTTATCTGGCAATATTTCAGCAGCTTTAACTAGTGGCATTGTCCTGTGTTCTGACTTTAATAAACTGGATGCCCTCTCCCTCCACCCCTCTCTTGGGTCCTTTTGATCTATTTCAAAGTGAGATTTGAACTTTCCAGTGTGTCAGACCTCTTCTTGTACACAGAAACTAAATTAGTCTAGGGAAGAAGCAATCATATTTCAGGGGTCTAGTTGAAAAAAACTGTTACAATGCCCTCCCCTCAAGACTAGAGTATTTTTTCTTGTGGTCGATGTGCAGGCTAATCTTAGGATCCTCTGCATTGGCATTAGGACCTAAAGTTATCTCAATCATAGCCTCTCCCAGCAACACAGTGGAAAGCAAAACACTACCATCAGTAGAAATTAGAGATGACATGGCAAAACCAACAGCCATTGCAACAAACCTCTGTGGTAACTTCTTCATCACCCACCAATGTTAACATTGCACATTGGCGTGTCCCCTAAAGTAGGGTGACCAGATAAAATCCAGGTCAGGGCTCATGTAACTTTAACAGTTGTAGAGAAAAGGAAATTTCAGCCAGTGTTATTTGTATGCAATTAGTACCTGGTGAAATTCCCTCTTCATCACCACAGTTAAAGTTGCAGGCACTATACTAGAGTGACCATATACAAAAGAAGGCAGGGCCCCTGCAACTTTAACCATGGTGATGAAGAGAGAATTTCACCAGGAACTAATTGCATACAAATGACACTGGTTGAAATTCCCTTTTCTCTACAACTGTTAAGGTTACATGAGCCCTGACCTGGATTTTATCTAGTCAGCCTACCCTAAAGTACCCATGCACCATAGTACCCAAGTCACCAGTTAATGTGTGGCAAAGGCAGGGATTCATGATACATCTTAGAACCCACCCTGCACCCAACACACAAACACACCTCCAAGAAGAAGCCACAGCTCCTTCTAATTAAACAGTTAAGAGTCAGCAACAAGTGATTTCTGCACCCACAAGCTCCTCTCAGATTCCTGGCAGCCCAGAGTCAACCAGAAGTGGCTAGCAAAAAGATAGGTCTAAAAAGGAAATGAAGGACAGGATAGTCACCACAACCAAACCACTGTACGTCTCTGTAGACAGGACACCTGCATTTAGCACACATCAAGGAACAGTTGGGGGTTTTTTTGGTAGAACTGAGGGTTTCCCACAGACAATGTTCAGAATAGCATACATAACTAGGATTATTGGTATCTTTTTGAGGGGGGAAATAATTCTGGCAGGGAAAGGGGCAATTGGAGGAGTGAAAATGCACAATACAACAGCAAACACACAAAAAAGAATATTGTGAGTTTTATGGCTGCTCAGTAGGAAAGAACAACACAATGAGGTGGGGGCGAAGGCAATATGGCTTCCGCTCCCACCACTGGGTGATATAAATGTGGCTTCCACAAGGCACTGCTTACTTTCTGAGCATTCGGCCACCACGGACATTTTAGACAGGAAAAGCAGCAAGACTGGAATATAGGCCTTCCAGTCCAGGAAGCAACAGCATAGCCACACTGGAGCAGATAGAATAATCCATAATGGTGCCTTCATATTCACTAGAGATTCAGACCACCCCCCACCCACACACCCACACCTACCTTTCCTCACACCAGGAACTCCTTATGTGAAGCCTCAAGACAGTGCCATCTGATGCCCCAGATTTGATCCCTAGATATTGGATGTAGGGTGGTAGGGTGGTTGACAACCTACTTCCCATTTTGAGTCCTCCATTGTGAAGACTCCTTCAGTTAGTAACAATTGGGTGGGTGGTGGTTTGCCTATTTGCTAACCATCAAGTGGAGACAGCGAGAGCAGACTTATAGCTTTTATTGAATGGTATCAGTGGTTCAGTGAATTCTAATAGCATCAAAGACATATTGCTAAGCTTTTTGGTGAACAGAGCCCCTGTGCTTCTGAATGCTGTGTGACACACAGACAGCAGAGTAACAAGTGCAGCAGTGGAATTGAATTTCTTGGTGAGTACAGTATCGCACCTGAAGGGTTCTGAGAAGGCGACAAGTTTTGTCCATCTGCCCTTCCCTCTTTCCTGTTTGTGCAAGGTACTCCTATTGTGTACTGCAGAGTGACCTTTCACCAAATTTACCACTTGTGCTTTGTATACTCATGGTTCAGACATGTGGGCAGCATGATATAGCCCCATGTCACACAGCTTGATATGTATGAACTGTATTTCCTTGCTGGACTTAATATACACTTGTTACTGCACTAGCATTGGCTTCTAGGGGGACCATATGAAAAGGAAGACAGGGCTTCTGTATCTGGTGAAATTCCCTCTTCATTACAACAGTTAAAGCTGCAGGAGCCCTGCCTAGCATGATCAGATATAAGAGAGGGCAGGGCTCCTGCAGCTTTAACTGTTGGGATGAAGAGGGAATTTCACCAGTTGCTCCATGTATACTAAAGATACTGTAAAGATACAGGAGCCCTGTCCTCCTTTCCATATAGTCACCCTATCTTCTGAGTTGTAATCTGGATTGGGGAGGGCAGACACTGGGGTATTCCATTGTCTACAATGGGAATGTTTTTACTTACACCACTTTTTTGCTGGTCTAATGTTATATTGTTGTTGGGGAACCGATTGACCCTGAAGCAAACTTAAGTTCTGAATTTAGCTCTGCTACAACCCTGCTACAAACCCACCATTCCCTAACTCAGCCAGGCTTTCTCCTTGAGTTGGCAGGTCTGCTGTGCTCTATATTAGTGCTGTTGCAATGGGGGTTTAATGCCAGCATTAACTCACTACTGCAGTGAGGCTTCATCTTCTGCTAGTGTGGCAGAATTTAATAGCTCTCTCCACCCTGCGGGTATAAGTCTGTTAAAAATTTGGTTGGATTGTAATAAAGGCTAACAAAATAACGAACACAATTCACTTTAAATGGTCCAAATGCTATATTATTGCAAAATTATATCATCGCCTTTAAGCAACACTGCATTTTAGGTGAGGAATGATAAGAGCATAAACAGTATGATGCTGGGTCAGGCCAGAGGTCCACCTAGCACTCTATGTCCATCATCCACATGCCCTTGGGGAGCTCACAAGTGGGACAAGATAATAACAGTCATTCCTAGTTTGCCTCCAAGCATCCCGTTCACAGAATCATATTCTCCATAAGTGTGGAAGATTAATTTCTAGTCAACACAGCTAATAACCAGCAGCAGGGTTTGCTTCCATGAATTTTATCTGGAATTTATCTGACCTTAAAAGCAATTTGTGTCAGTGATCACCACAATGTCATGTGGTAATTCCATAGGCTAATTTTGTGTCCTGACCCTACTGCCGATCAGTTTAAATTCAGTTGCGCTGGGGAGGGAGAGAAAGAGAAAGAAACACGCTGAAGAAACCAAATGATTTTTCCCAAATCACTATTTTCTCACTGTTCACGATTGAATCTATACTATATTGTACCCTCCCACTCATTTCTCTATCTCTGTATGTAATGAATGGGCCACCGGAGAGCCACATTTATAAATTGCACTTGTCTGAGCCCCCACCAAGAAAATCAGGGAACAAAGTTTGACCAAATTACTTGCCACATCACAGCAGGAGCTACATATACTATGAACCATGTATTTATTTCAGCAGAACAAGTAAAACAGAACAATATTAGAACAGTAAAGAACAAATCTGTTCTGCCCAGGTGTTCCAAGGGTTCTTGCAAGCAAGCATTTGGGTGCTCTTACCTTTCAAATAGTAAGCTACTTAATATCCTGATCTTAGGTACATTTATTTAGAAGTACTGGAAAATTCACCTATTGTCCTGCATTGACTGCAGCAGACTCTGGCTGGTTTCGGATGACATATTGGAGGGGAAAATAGCGTACTGACTGTGCGTTAGGTAGGCGGTACTCCCCATGTGACACGTTGGCCGCCTATGTTGCTCGGCTCCAGCATCCACTCTGTGCGTTAATAGCATACGCGGCCGTGACTGACAGCCTGCCCACCATTTTCCCCACCTTCCAACTTCCGCGAGGCCTCCCAGACGTATCCCAGCAGACACCGTGGCTCGAAATCCATGACCGCCGACATTGAAGCCACAGGAAGACACGTATCTCACACCCCAATGGCTGCTCAGAGGCACTGGGCGGGACACCCCATCCCCAGATGGAGCAGCAGCGAGGAGGAGCGGAGGAGCCATACCGACATAACAGCCCCCCTCCACCCCCATCATAGCACCCCAACCGTAGACACCCACACGCCGTCACACCCGAATCCCCAATGTGCCTAAGTAAGGTTTGCTTGGCTAGCTATGAACCAGGTAGACAGCACATTTGCCCGATCCAGCCCCACAGTGCTCCAGAGTGCCTTTCTTAATTGAGGAAGGCTGCGCTTGGTCAATGTACATGCAAGCATCAGCTGAAATGCACACACGGGCGACAGAGCACATCCCTACCCCAAAAGAAACCCAAACCCTCCCCACATTGGCTGCGTGGCAGCCGTGAGGGCACCCTATGCTCCAGAGGCCCCCTCCCAAGATGCCCCCCCCAAGTGCTCCTCCCTGGACACACAGGAACAAAGGCAAGTGAAGGGGAATGTGTAAAAACTTTATTCTGCATGGCATATAGAAATGGTTACATGGGCACGGGGCCAGTGCGAAGCATGGGCGGATTAATCAGAAAGGCAAGTTACCCTCGGGCTGGGCGAAGGTGACCAGTAAAGCACAATGGTTAGGTCTCATCAGAGCATGGCACCTTGAAGCTGCAAGCATCAGAAGGGGAGGATGGGAAGGAGGGTAGGTCCTCTCTGCCAGGAAGCAACGTCAGTCCTAAGACGGCAACCCACAGCTGAAGCTCACACATGGGGGTAGTGCATCCAGATCCACTCACCGATCCTCTGACGCACCTGTGTTGCTTCCACACGTGCACAATGGTCCCCAGCAGGGTTCAGGGGCCTGGAGTACGGTGCTACATCCCCCACCCATCCACAGGAATGGTATCGTTGTTGTCACCTGGCCGAGGGAGGTCAGGGTGGTCAGCCAGTAATACATCCCCACGGGATTCACAGATGTTGTGCAGAATGCAGCAGCACACGATGACGTCCAGGATGATGTCAGAGTGCAGGTCCAGCAAGCTAAACAGGGAGTGCCAACGTGCCTTCAGGCACCCAAAGGTGCGCTCAACAAGCAGGCGGGCACGGCAGTGGTAGTAGTTGAATTTCCTCTGCAAGGTGATGCGGGGACAGTGGTACGGGGCCATCAGCCATGGCTGAAGGACAAACGCCTGGTCAGCCAGGAGCACAGGGCCACAGCATGCCCACACACAGAAGCGGGCCTGTAGGAAAATTCACTTATCTCTGCCAGGGGAGAGCCAGAAGTTGGCCGTATTGTGGCTCCGTCCAGACACACCCGCATATACATCCAGGAACCGCTCCTTCGCATCCACCACAGCCTGAAGAACCATGCTGTAGTAATGCTTGCCACACCTGCCCGATCACCCACCTCCTCGCTGCAGAGCCCTGTGGCGGTGGCGTTGGGCGCGTGCCTCCCTGCACAGGCTGGGCCGGCCAGCGCGGAGCCTAGCAGACCTGTAGGGTGCTCACATCTCGACGGGATGGGTCTGCAATGATGGGCAGTGGGGCTGGGAAAGGCACATTTGCAACGTTGTAACAGAACAGGAGGGCACCGCATCGCCTTGGCCTTGAGGGGGCAGAACTGCCTGAAGGAGGCGTTTGCGAGAGCAACAGGAAGCGATAAGGGGCCCTAGTGCAGACATGGGGGGGTTACTGCCAAGGACCCTCAGGAGATGGAATGGGGGGAGGTTACATGATTGTGGCTTAGGCCATGTCATGTGGGAAGGGTCCCTCATCCCCAGCTTCACTCTCCTCGTTGAAGTTGGGCGGGAAGCTCCGGGTCCACTTGGGCAGGCTTCCTAAGCGACTCCAATCATGCCCTCCGGTCTCCCCCCTCCCATCCCTGAGGCGCCTGGTGCAGGTGGTGCTGGTCATGGGGGCTGGTATCCTGAGCCCTCAGGCGGAGGCAGGTACTGCTGCGGCTACAGGTATCCATCCAGCGGCACGTAGGGCTGTGGCCCACCAATGTACGTTCCGTGGAATGCTGGGGTGATAGCCCTGATGGCCTCGGTTTGGCGGTCAATGGCAGCTGTGCCCTCGTGCATGCCCCAGTCAATGATGGCATTGGTGGCTGCCATGGCCTTGGATATCCTGTTGACATGGTCGACCAGACTACGACACACCACCTGCCCCGAGTCCCGAATGGCCTGGGAGCATCCGTCCATGGCTTGGGTGGCTAGGCGCGTCGCCCACACGGTGATGACTCACTCCTCGTGCATCTGCTCTCCTCCTCTCCCACCATGCATGTGAATAGCTCATGGATCCTTCCTCCTGTCACCTCCATGGCCATGACCAGGTCCTTTGCCACTTGCAGTCGGTCTGCCTTATGCCTGTTGCGCAGACAGGCACACCTTTGTGCATTGGTCAAGGGATGGGCTTCATCAGCTGAGCCTGCATCCTCTTCGCCTGCGGGTGGGGGGGGCAGCTCCTCATCAAGGGGGGCTGCGTCCTCCATTTCTGCATCCTGCAGCTGCGGAGGAGCCTCCATCTCCTCCACAAGCACACCCTCACCAACTTCAAATTCAGCCTCCAGAAGCGTCTCCTCCTCCATCTCGGCTGCTTCCACGAAGGTCTCCTCAGTGGGCTGCGTATCGATGCCCTGCAGCACATCCTGGGAAGGTGACAGTGCTGGGTCTAGGACATCGCCCACCTGGAGGCCCACGAGCCACTCCATTTCATCCCGCAGCTCCTGTGACACCGGCTCCATTCCCGTGACAGGGTTCTTGATGCTCCAGCCGAATCCCTCCAACATAGTGTGCCTGCCCTCCATATCCACTTGGGATGTGAGCTTGGTGTCCAGGATGAGGATGTACTGTGCAGGGCAGCCTGGCATACCGTCCGGCTGTCCCTCCAGCACCTCCTGCATATGTGTAGGGATCTCTGTCTGCACTGCTTCCCTGGTACCCATGCCATGGGTGCTGGCTCTGGCACCAGCTGCTGTTTGCTTCATGGGCAGGACCCGTGGCTGTGAGGGGCCCGGTAGATCATCCCCATGCTGGGTCTCTGGCACTAGAGGCACGGGCCGCTCTGCCTCCACCTGCAACTCTGCACAGAACAACCTCAGGAATGCCGTAGGATGAGGCGGTGACGGGAGGTGCTGTATGAGGACTGGGCTGTCCTGGCCACCATGGGTGGCAGGTGTGTCAACAGTGACAGGCTTTGGGATCTTGCGGGCCTGCTCGCTGGCTTTGGCAAGGCTGGCCCTGGGTCTGGTTGGCCCCTCTCCAACAGCGTGCTGGTCTGTGGAGGCTGTGGGACGGCTGTCTGTGGACGTGGTTGGGGGGCTTGGGTGGAGGTGTCATTGTGGCAGGCCCCTGTGTGGCCTGGCAAGACGTCGTGGTGTGCCACCAGCAAGCAACTCAGTTCGTCATAGAAGGGCATGGTGCGTGGCTCGACCCCGGTTATATTATTGTGCGCGACAATCTCCTTGAACTTCCTCTTGAGTCCGTGCAGCTTGTCCTTGCATTGTTTTGCATTGCGATCATATCCCCATTCCCTCATCTGCCTTGAGAGCCACGGGTACTGATGGTCATGCCTGGCCATGATCCTCCGGGCTTCACGGCTACCCCACAGTTCTATGAATTCACCTATCTCTACTTCGGACCAGTGCTGTGCTCTACGTCTTCCAGGGGGGTCCTGGCTGCTTCCCGCTCCATGGGGTTATGAGCTGGTGCCCTTGGCCTGACTGCCACAGCTATCCTTGCCCTCTGGATCCATGGTGCCAGAAGTGCTGCTTTACGGTGCTGCCGGGTGTCTATAGCCCTCACCTGCTTGCCCCATCCAGTGTGATTGTGGGATGGTTGAGGCTAGCGGGCTATTGTTTTTCCTAGGAATGTGCCCTGTTTGTCGGCACAGGAGTTGTTGATGCAGGGTGCTTAATGACCGTGAGAGTGTTATGCATACCTTCGGATGTTTCACACAACAACCAGCGTGTTGTGGAGGTGGGATGCCCGTGTGCACCCCTTGCATAGCCATTCTGCGTGGCCTGGGGATAGCCAGAGCCAGTGAATACCATCCAGCTGGGTTGGATGGGAGAAAGGGGGCTACGTGGGTGCCATTTCCCCGGACCGCCTGATTCCTGGTATGCCGACCGGAGGGGGCACGCGTTTTGAATCACTTACCATTGACTGGGTTTGGATGACATGATTAGGAATGGGTGATCAATTAGGCAATCGTCTGTTGTATTGCTTATCATGTCATCTGGCGGGAAATGGACAATGGACAGTGCACTATTTTTCTCAAATAAGCAACAGAGAAAAACAACAGACTGCTTAACATGTCGTGTTGTGGGCTCCGTTGTCAAATTAAATGTATTGAATGCACTATTTCTGGAGTGCATAGAGCCCTCCGGCAGGAGCGTTCAAAAGCACCCCGGCCACTCCTCTACAGCAGACAGAACTTGCAAGGGCTGATGAGATAGCTCTGGGAGGAGGAAGGGCGGAGCACTGGACTACTGGAATGTCACTCAAGAGCAGCATTGACTATTCATGTGCTCAAGGGGAGCCTCAGCTGTGCAACTGTGGTGGGGCGGCATGTTTTCGTTTTTCTAACGTTAAGAATGCTTTCAACCAATTTGCCTAGGCAGGAAGCCTGTAATGTGTCGGATCCTCATAAGTCTTTAAGGGTGCACTCCTTTGCAGGTTTAGACAGAAAAAAGTACCACAGTTGGCTGGAGAATGCCAGAAGTTATAGGACTTTTTCTGTCTAAACAAGCATAGGACTGTGTCCTAAAATTGATTTTACTATCCAGTTTACTGATAAAACTTGCTATATAAAACGCATGTATTCAAAGAATTAGAAACTAGGGTTCAGTTGAACTTAAGGAAACATGAATGGTATAGTTTCCTTAAATTCAAGCATTTTTAGAATGTGACATTTGTACCTTCTTTTTCAAACTAAAAAAATGTGTGTGACTTTATTCTTTGGAACCTCAGTATTTTTTTCCAAACACAAAATAACCTCTGTATTATAAAATCACCTTGGTACAATAAATGCTATGATGTATTATTGCCAAGTTTAAACAGTTTTCAACAAGAATACCACACAGAAGCACTAAAGCAACGTAATATTTTCAGTGGCAGTATAAAACATTTTACAAGCTCACGAAGACAGTATTTCTGATCATTTTTATGAGAAAGCAATGTGATGAGCTAGTGTTTTGGTGTTTCTTTTTCATTGCGCAAAAGCTGTGTTTCCCTTAAGCTAGTTTCTACTTGCACTGAAATGCCACAAATGCCACTTTGCCAGTGCATCAAATACCCTGCTACAGGTTAATGCAGTATGGAAGTATGCATTTCAAATGCTGCTTTAAATGAATAAAAGTGCAATCGTATGTCCTCTGAAGAAGCACTCCAATGTCAGAGCTCTCTGAATATCTTATGCTCTGAGGGCAGACACCCGGCAGAGCAGAAGGAGTTACAGAGGCGCTTTCTGCTTCTCCGTCCTCCTTGTTGTTGTGGATCCTGGTCTCTCCCCTCCCTTCCCTCCCAGCAGAAGACCCCATTTTCCAACTCCCTGAAGTTGCTTTTGTGACTTTGGAAAACAGCCGCTGTGCCTCTTTCTGTGGAGATGTATCAGAACCCAGTTTCCCCCCTCCCAAGGTCATACAAGTGTCTACAACTTCAGAAGCGGAATCTGAAATATCCTATGGTCCCTGGGGGACACTTCCAGGGACCATAGGATTGCTCTGTAAATTGTGCATCATGGTTCTTAATTTTTACCTGGTTAAGATGGACTACATGTAGGGCTCCTTTAAGTGATTGATTTATAGCATGCTTGTGATTTGTCATTCACGGGTCATTTTGACGACGTGAGCCTCCTGCACATCTCCTGCTCCATTCCCTAGTTTCAGCATTTAAAAATAAGCCTAAAAAAATCCGGCTCTTCTGAAATATGTCGGGATTTGTTGGGATTTCCTGCCATGTGCAGACAAAGTTGTGCTATAAAATTCCCATTACAGGGTCTGGTCCCATCGAATTGTATAGGCCACATGGTCGCTGCTCTCTTCCCTGTGTAATTTCAGCTTGTTTCAATTGCGGAAGAGAAGCAGGAAGCAGAGCAATGGTAAGGAAACATGATTTTTTTCCTGTCTGAACTTCCTCATTATCACATATACTAACAGCCCACTCCAAGTGCTAATCCCTAGTTACAGAAATACCTAAACAAAAAACAAAACAAAAAGCTTTAGAAAAAAACCTAAAGTGGGGAGGGGACACAAAAACAATCCAATGAGGTCTGAATATGCTCAGAACACCAAATATCTGGCATGTGTGTGAACCCAGAAAACCAGGGGTAGGTAAATAAAATAGTGCTGTACCAAAAATTTTCTTCCATTTTTTTAACCATTCTTATTCAATCTGGTAGAAAAGAAATTGCTTTTGAAAATAATTTTAAATGAGAAGAACATTTTGGAGATACTCTCATGGGTTTAGTTCAGGGTTCTTATGATTACCTTACTTATGAGATGGCTGAAGACTGTGTGGCTGGTTTCAGACGACACATTAAGCAATGGACGGGGGTGGGGAACAATCGTCAGTTGTGTTGCTTATTGTGTTGTGTGGAGGGTAACACACCGCTCACAAACTACTGATGGTATGCTATTCCGTCCAAATCAGCAACAGAGAGAAACAACTGGCTTGCAAGTTGTTTAGCTCGAAGCCAATTGTTTAAAGTGTTGTGTGGAGGGGTGAGTGTGTTAATGACGTGTGGTGAGTGGGTTAAAACACAAGCCCATAGAGGCAGGCTGCAAGAGTGACCAAAGTGGCAGCTGCCACTCTGCTACAACTGGTGCAACTTGCAGAGGCTGCTGGGATAGCACCGGGAGGACCGAGGGAGGAGGGAGGGAGGGGAGAGGGGTGGGGGCTGTGTCAGTAAAATGCCGGGTTGACTATTAGTCCACTCAACGCCAGCCCCAACCACCCACAGTTGTGTAGAAATATGTTGTGTGGGGAGTACCCACAAAATAACCAGCTGTGAGTTGGGTACTCAACCCACCATTGACTAAAGTGTTGTCCGAAACCAGCCTGTGTGGGTGTGTGAGAGTGTCCTGTCTTTCATTGAACAATCATTCCCCCTGATAGCTTGTAGGTTCCTTGGATTCCTGCACTTCTTGCCAGGGAAAGACTTCATGAGGTAATTTCTGCCATGGGACTTTTTCAGAAGAAGAGGTGCAGACAGCCTGGGAGATGGTAGAACAATGGAGAAAAGCATAATAGAAAGAAAAACACAGACATTATCTTTGACCACCTCACAGTGATTAGATAAGCTCAAAAATACCACCACAAAAAGAAGTCAACATAAATTATAAAATACCCTGAGAATCAGGCAGAAAAATGGAAGCCTCCTTTATGGGGAAGATTTTTTTTTTATTTAGGAAGATTCTGGGGAAGGCGCTGAACCCTGAAAAAAGGTAACTAGAGTTGAGAGAAAATTTCTCAAGTCATTTTTCTCAGAGAAGTCCTAAGATTTGTTTGAACCCTGAAGAATGGCAAGCAGAGTTGAGAGAAAACTTATTAGAATACATTTTTTCTCAGAGAAGTCCTAAGATTTTTCTTTTCTTACCTCCTAAAAATAAAAGTCCGCTTTGCAGAATTTTCTCTAAATTTTCTTCACCAGTTTTGGGATGTAGTTGCCACTGTCCTCACCACCCCCAACACACCATCTCCTGGACCAACTCCAGGTATGGGGCATTGCAGAGAGTGCAAAATGTGGGTCAACTGCCAACAGAATTGTTACTGTTGCCACTTGCCATTGCAGTTCAATAAAAACAAACAAATACCCTTAGGAAAAAAGAAAGAATCTGTGTTACAACGTCTGCTAATGGTGAGCCCTACCTGTGGGAAACTGTTGAAAAATGTATCCCGGAGAAATTCAATGAAATTGTTGCTCCCTACCCCCACCCAATCGCACTGCCTACAAATAGGGTGGAGAATTTCAAGAGGCTATTTGTGCCTAGCTCTACAATAAAATGGAGGATTTTGGAAAAGGGCATGACTGGCTGTCTGGCTGTCTAGAAGCACTCCATACAGCAACATTTTGTTGTGGGTTCCACTTGTTTATTCTATAATAAATATGTGAGGAGTTGGATCATCGCTGCTATTTATTTATTATTACGTTTCTATACTGCCCTATAGCACAGTTCTCTGCGCAGTTCACAAAACTGAAAACCACAAGTACAGCAGAATATAAAATATAATAGCTTAAAACAATGTAAAGTACAAACAGAAACCTGGCAGCAATGCAGAGATTTAAAATGCATCTTTAAAACAGCAGCGCTAAAAGACTAGAATGTTAATATGCCTGGGAAAATAAAAAGGTCTTCATCTGGCAACTGAAAGGAGTATAATGTAGGTGTCAGGCAAACCTCTCTAGGGAGCTTATTCTACAACTGGGGTGCCACAGCAGAAAAGGCCCTCTTCCTGGTAGCTACTCCCCCACTTCCTTTGGCAGGGGCTCCTGAGGAGGACCTCTGAAGATGATCTTAGGGTGTGGGCAGGTACATTTGGGAGGTGACAGTGCTGTTCTTGCTCATGACATAACTTTAGATCTATATTGGCTGGTAATTCAGAGCCCATGGTCAGCATCAAGGGTACATATGGTTGGGCTCATGGCCCGGCAGGAGGCACAGACAAGAGCCCCCCCGGACTTGCTCCTTTTCTTCATCTTTGTAACATTCTTGTTCACCTGCTTCTTGTTCTGGTTCATGCAACAGTAGTGGTGAGGAGGAGGATGTGATGTTCAGCTACTTTAGAAGTCCTTGTATATAAAAGATTGTAAGTATTTGTTTATAACATGTCAAAAGTTTCAGGAAGTTGAAAAGACTCACAGTTATGTTGCAGCGAGTAAGTATAAGGGGGGAGTTCATGTGTGAGTGCTGATTGGATGGAGGCGGGGGAGTGCCTGGATTGGCTAGCTGTGTGAGAGTGGGAGGAGTTAGAGAAGAGTGTCTGTGTATATATTTTTAGCTGACAAGAGCTGACAGGAGAAGAGAGGGGGAAGTTGTTGTTGACTGGATTAGAGGCTAGGAAGGGCCAACGTGTTTTATTATTTTGGTGGAACTAGATTGTGGGGAAAAGTGCAGTGTAGCTTAGAGTGGGTAGAGTAAGCAGGAGAAAAGTAGAACGTGAGAGTTTCTCTTTGAAATATTATGAACAGAAAGTACTGAAACCATTAAGCATTGTGCCTGTAACCAATACGCTGTTGAACTGAGGAAACCATCGCGCTTATTGACATACATATACTTCTGTCAATAAATTCTGTTAATTACAACTGGTATGGTCATTAGAAGTGTACTTGAAGAAGTACTGGTGGCAGTGGATAGAACAAAGGGGGATTTGAGGGCTAGGGTGCTGGGCTGAAGAGCTGTGGGGCCTAAAAGAGTAAAGGCGAGACAGGAGCAGCAGCAGTAAGCCTAAACCCCCAAACACGTCATAGGCACGGGGGGGGGGGGGCGTTGAAGTAAGCCCTGAGTGCGAGTGGCGTGGACAGCCCTGTTGTGTAGCCCGGTGAGTGCCAGGGTGCAGGCAGGGCGTAACAGAGGAACAGTAGATGCCACTACCTACTTGCTGACTGGCTCTCTGCCTGTCAAGTGAGCAAGTGAGAAAGAGCATGAGGAACAATAGCAGCTGGTGACAACAGCAGTGAGAAGGTGGATTTACTGAGGGAGGGGCCCCACTTGAGAGTGTTTTGCCCCATTCTTTAAGAAAAATGGATTGTATTCTGCTTCCAGTTCATTTTAAAGCATTCAAGTGGAAATGAATGTCACTTCTTGATGCAAACAACTGTTACCTTGAGGCAAGTGAAACTGATAACCGTAAGTGTTTTCATTTTGAGTGTCCTGTATGAAATATCTACTTAATATGCAACAAGTCCTCCTTGAATGCTTTTTAAAAAATTCCTAAATGGATAAAACGTTGCTGGTCTAATTATAATTTTAACTCAACTTTGTTTCTAGTCCAAATATTTTATCTGTGTTTATAAATGAGAGGCTTTGAGAAAGCAGCGTGTTTAGACCAATTGATGCTTCTGCTTTACAGATTGCAAAGATGAAGTAGGAGATATAAAAGGATTAAAGTTAAACTGGAGGTAAATTCCTGAAAGCAAACAAAGGCACGAAAAAAAATGCAAGCAAGTTTTCAAGGTTAAACAGAGCTAAATGGGCTTCAAGTCCCTAATTCAACTTGCTTCATTACTGCCAGTTGTTGTGTATGCCAAGAGTTGTTATATCACTTAGTTCCCTATCTAGCAATTCCTTTTGGCCCTGAAGCTTGGATAGGTCTTATTTACCTGAAAAGAAGATGGTATCTCAGCCCATGATCCTCTTGGCATAGGCAATACCACAGCTTCAGTTACCAGTAGATAATGCTGCTTGGAACTCCCTCTCACTTTTGGCTCAACAGATTTCTGTGGGGTGCCTGGCTCAGCTTGCATTTATGGGCTGAGCCATGGTTTTCCCCCATCCCAACTCCATCGCACCAGTCATGTTTTGTGCAAATTGAGATTTGTGGCCCACAATTTCTACAAATTTTGCATCATTTGCACAGGTTACATCTGCAATTTCCATAATTTGTGCAAATTATGCACATTTATGCAAATTGCAACTGTAATTTGTGCAAATCAAAAAATATGGAAGAATACAAACTTAACACAGGATAAAAATGGATTGAAGACTGGGGCGGGGGGAGGGGGGAAGCAGAATCAACTGATGATCGTCAATTGCCATCCCTGGATGGATTTCTCCAACATCTATAGTTACCATACATAACCATCATCAAACAGAAGAAAATATATTCTGTGGGAGAGAAGGTTTTTCTTGAATGCAAGCATGGATTTATACAACCAAATTAGCCATTATGAATATGGCTTGAGTAGACTATATCCAGAGCTCAGTGGTAGACACATAGCTGGCATGCAGAAAGTCCCAGATTCAATCCCTGTTAGCAGATCAGGCAGCAAGTGAAAAACTTCTGTCAAGACCTTGGGAAGTCACTGCCAGCAAGAATAGGCAATGCTAGGCTAGACAGACAGACAGAGTAAGCAATGCTAGGCTAGATAAACAAACATAGATGTAAGGCAACCTTCTAAGTGCAGCATGTATTAGATATAAACATGAAATGGTGTGCATTTGGACAATAAAAAATGTTAGGCAATACATTCAGTAGTGAAGAAGAAGCCCACACACAATTATGAATCAATTTCTGATTTTTCTAGTGTGAGGAGTAGTCAGGAGTTGTCATGCAAATATTACCCAGTAATAAGAGCCTGCAACAGTTAGGGAATCCAGACAAGCAAACCTAAAGGAACAAAGACCAGAAACAAACCTAAAGGAATCCACTGGGCTCACCTCCTTCTCCCTCTCCGCTCACCTCCCACTGCCACCGCACTACTTCTACCCCTGCACCAGCCCTGCCATGCCTAGCCCTGTGCCGAGCCCACCAACCCAGCCTGCTACCCACCAATTCCACCAACCAGACTTACCTGTAAATTGCATCCTCCTCCCAGGGAGCCGAGCTGTGTTTTATAGTGAAGTTTATGGTGGCTCTCTTATTTACTATATTTATGGCTGGAACCTATGGCAGCCATAAAGAGATATGGCCCTTTACGGCCACTGTAGTTTGTGGCAATAGATATAGTAATAAGAGAGCCATCATAATCATAACTATAAAACACGGTTCAGCTCTCTGGGAGGAGGACGCAATTTACAGGTAAGTCCTGGCAACGGCATCTCTGGGTTAGGTGGAGGGGAAAGGGGGATGTGAATGGGGAGCTGAGGGGGCTGCAGTGGGGAATGGGGAGTTGGGAGTTCCTATGTAGAGTCCCTATGTATGAAGTTACCAGTGCGTGCACTACTGTCTTTAGGTCTTCCAACTCTAGGAAGGGGCGCAGCTGACGTATCAGCCGAAGCTGATAGTAGGCACTCCTGGCCATCACAACTATCTGGGCTGTCATTTGGCGCGACGGATCCAGGAGCACCCCCAAGCTGTGAACACAGTCTTTCGGGGGGGGGGGTGTAACCCCATCCAGAACTGGTTGACACACCTCCAAACCCAGGTTGGCGCCTTTGATAGTAAGCACCTCTGTCTTGTCTGGATTCAGCTTCAGTTTGTTTTTCCTCATCCAGCCCATTACCGCCTCCAAGCATTCATTCAGAGGAGACACACTATCCTTAGCTGACGCTGTTGACAAAGGCATAGAGAAATATATTTGGGTGCCATCAGCATACTGATAGCACCCCGCTCCACGCCTCCGGATGATCTCTCACAGCGGTTTCATGTAGGTGTTAAACAGCATTGGGGATAGGATGGTGCCTTGTGGTACGCCATACAACAGCTCTTTCTTTGAGGAGCAACTATACCCAAGCATCACCATCTGGAACCTGCCCGAGAGGTAGGGCCGCAACCACTGAAGCACAGTGCCCCCGATTCCCAATCCCCTCAGGCGCTGAGAGGTCCAGAAGTACCGGCAGGGACACACTCCCCCTGTCAGTTCCAGGTAAGTGTGTACAGTCCGAAGAATTCCAGCCCAATTCTAAGCATATTTAGTTGGAGGAAAATTCCTACTGAGTTCACTGTGACTTATTTCTGGATAGGTACATTTAAGAGCCCAACCTTCAGGTTTCTTCGTGTTTATTATTTCACTTATTTATTTTCTAGCAATCATGTTGATATGACAGATAACCTTTTAAAAAAGGTTGAGTGAGGCAAGAAGCATCTGGGATATAGATTGTTTTTAGGCTAGGAGGTTACTTAAATTATTCCTTAGGAATTCCGTATTCAATATGCATCTATCCCATAGATGTAATTTTACCCTTTGTTTTTAAGGATGGATTCCACCCCCCCACCCCACCCCTCACCTCATTTTTCAGGGCCGTCTTTTATTTTTAACAGTGACATTTCTCTTATGAATAATGTTTAATGTAGATTTATTTCTTGTTATTTCTGGAGTAAGGATAGAGGCTGTAGGGTTATTTCACATTTCATAACTCATTATAGCCCAAAGGTAATTCTGCTTGTTAATGCAGCAACCTTTTAAACAGTGAAATTCTGGGCACAAACCTGGCTGAACTTGCAAGTGGAAATGAGTTTTGTAGCCTCCATTTGAGTCCTTAGTGAATATCTGTCCACATCACAGAAGCAGAATAGCAGATAAGTGATGTCAGTCGCTGCACAGAAGAAGTCCATGTCTGGAATAGCAGGGGTGTTATAGGTCAATATTGAGATACATTGGCAGAGCTCTGCAGGGAAGCTTGTGTAGCATCTGCTAACACTTGGACTGCTATTTTTAACTAAGTCTTTCAATTCTGTATTTATTTCAGTAAACGGAAAGATGAATTCACTCCATTTCGCAAAAATCCTTTCTTGCTGCAATTCTAAAAGCGTATTCAGATGGCATCTTGCCATACTTTTTTTGTACTGAACAAAAGGGGAGTGAAGGAGGTGCCTGCAAATTTAAGAGGGCAGTATGTAAAGTGATGATTTTAATTGGATCATTTCCTGCCCCAAGCTTTAAGGTCAGGGCAAGTTACAGATTTACTTGAAAAATAAAACCACACTAAGGCCTCTGTCTTCAGCAGTGAAAATGTTGATGGGTGTTACATATAGGGTAGCTACTTTTGCACTACCAAAAAAGTGGGCAGAAATGTCAGAGATTTGTGTAAGTAACATAGATAGATAGGAAGATGTAATAATGCATAGATGCACGTTTAGAAATACTGTAATTACTATAATTTAAATAGAAATACCTGTGGCCCTGCTCAGTCTGCCATCCAGATGTTAACTCCTAATGGTGTCATGCCCTCTCTGGAGGACTTCTCCTCAGAGGATGACCTGGAAACATCTGAACCATTGCAGAGGAGCAGTCTTTGTCTAGGAATGTTCAAGCAGATCTGGGGGAAGATGGGCTGACAGGGGAGATGGCCATTGACCCTATCCTTCATGACATAGTTAGCTCCCTTTTGGACTCAGAAGCAGACACCAAGTGGCCACACAACCCCAGGGAGTGCAGGCATCTAATATAAGATGTAGTGATGGCCACCAATTTGAGTGGCTTTAAAAGGGGGATAGACAAATTCATGGAGGAGAAGGCTATCAATGTCTATTAGTCCTGACATCTATATGCTTCCTCCAGGATCAGAGGCAGTATGCTGGGGAACATGGGCATGAGGATAGTGTTGCACTCATGTCCTGTTTGTGGCTTTCCCATGGGCAGCTGCTTGGCCACGGTGTCAACAGAATGTTGGACTAGATGGACTCTTGTTCTGATCCAACATGGTCCTTCTTATGTTCAGGCTTAGCTAACTACCAGATGCAGAAGTTGCCACCTGCGGAATAAGGTTTCCTTGTGAATAGAATCATAGAATAGTAGAGTTGGAAGAGGCCTATAAGGCCATCGAGTCCAACCTCTTGCTCAATGCAAGAATCCACTTTAAAGCATACTTGACAGATGGCTGTCCAGTTGCACCTTGAAGGCTTCTAGTGTGGGACAGCCCACGACCTCCCTAGGTAATTGGTTCCATTGTCGTACTGCTCTAACAGTCAGGACGTTTTTCCTGATGTCTCCAGCCGGAATCTGGCTTCCTGTAATTTGAACCCATTATTCCATGTCCTGCACTCTGGGATGATTGAGAAGAGATCCTGGCCCTTTTAGCAGATTCATATTGTGTGGCACAGCACCTAATTGAATCCAGGCAGCAAGCAGGAAGGAAAAAACAGATACACAGACTTAAATGGCTTGTTCAATTGGCCATGACTTTATTGGTTTCCTTGAACAGCATTGGCAGAGGCATAGGGTGTGGATTCTGTCATCGGAAAGCCCACGTGCAGCCTGGATTCCCCTTCATTGCCTTCTTACTAGGAGCATTGGTGGACATGGTTAGAACCTGCATAGAGTCCAGGATCCTGAGTCTTCCTGAGTTCACAGCAGTTCAACTAGGGAGAGCCACAGATTTGGAGATATTACTAGTAAGAAGCAATCGGAGTATCAGGTCACAGTAAGAATTTTGAGATTGCTGAGTAATATGACTAGGGCAATGTATGTATTATAGGCAAAGCTTTTTAAAGTGTACTCTTTGAATACGCAACTGATCCATTCAAAAGAAATTGAACAAATCCAGTATTTAAGAACTGTGTTAATGACACACAACACAGAGGCTCAGCATTTTCCAGCACTGAGCTCTATATCTCTGACATGGAAGAAAGTACCATAACTCTACAAAGCTGCTTTGGGAACTCAGTGCAATGAAGAAAGGCAACACAATCCAATGCAGTTTAGATACACTTGGAGAGCATGGACAGATAAAAGGATTATCCAACTCAAGGGAACCAAATGTGAGGAATTGTGAGGAACAGTTATGAGGTTAAGGGTAAATTGAAGTAAAGGGGGTATAGATTCATTGGTCAAACAAAGCTCTGTGAAGTATAAATAGAGGCACCCAAACTAACATGGGGGAATCCCTCTGGCCCTGTGAGGTCAGCTTAGGACTACTGGTTTAGTTTTGTTTTTGGTTTAATATAACAAATGTATTGTATAATAAAAATAATGGAAAAAGTACAAGGGCAACCAGATTAATACAAGGACTTGGAGGAATGTAGTTATTCTTAATATGTTCTCTCTCTCTCTCTCTCACACACACACACACCCACACACCCACACACACACACACCTGGATCCTCAGGGATATACAAGACCGCATTTGACAAAATGCAATAGGCTATTTGTCTTAGTAGAAAGGCTCATAACAAGGGCACATGAGCTTAAATTAGGGAAGCAAGGTAAATAAAAGCTTTCAGATTGAATTCCTTCATATGGTCTGTGTCTTACAGGGAGTAAACTACCAGAAGAAACAGTATAACTAAGTATTACCTGTAGGCTGCACATACTACATTGAAATGGCAATCAGTAAAAAGAGATTTTCATTCATTCCATAGTTTTTACATTGGAAGTGCAATGTAACATTTCAAAAACTCACTGTTCTTCCTGTACTTACAAATTATACTGAAATATTGCCAATTTGATTTTTTTAAAAATAAAGGTTTAGAGTAGAAATATGTACATGTTCACATGTGGGACTCAATGAGTCTAACACAAATAAGCCAAACATATTCTTCTGACTAGAGTGGACAATTATTTAATTCATTCATTTTTATTCTGTTTTTCTGCCAAAAGAAGAAGAAGAAGATAAAGATGGGGAAAAAAGGCTCTCAAAGTGGCCAACAATAAAAGTGACTAGTTGGTAAGTGGATGGCTGTGTTAGTGACAACAATGGAATCAAATCCCACAGATGTCTAGAAAAGGTTTCTTTCAGCTCATATCAACCACACATTTCAGACTTAGTAGGATCAGCTAATTCTGGCTGTCAACCACTCCGAGTCTCTCCCTCACCAGTGCACTGAGTCCAGTTCCAATAAGTATTTGAGTCATAAGAAATTTGGTTCTGGCAAATGGGTGGTTGCCTCAGTAAGGTGAGGAAGAAGTGGCAATGTGTAGGCTAAGCTCCAGGGGCAGGTAGACAGTTCCCAAGTGGTTCAATCATACACAAATATAACGGAACTTGAGATAGTACGCTGTATGCCCCTCTCAACACCAATTGCTGGGGAACACAAGCAGGAAGGTGCTTGACATGATGGAGGTGTATAAAATTATGCATTGTGTTTGTAGAAAGTGAATAAAGAGGCATTTTTCTCCCTCATAATACAAGAATCTGGGATCATCCCATGAAGCTGATTAGTGGGAGATTCAGGACAGATAAAATAATAATAAGAATAATAATCATAATCATAATAATCATATAATAATGAATTTATTTCTTACTCGCCTCTCCCTCTGGATTGAAGCAGGGAACATTAAGTACAGATATAAAATACATAAAAGGAAATACTTTTTCACACAGTGGTAGTAAAACTATATAATTCCTTTCCACAAGATGTAGTGATGGCCACCAATTTGGATTGCCTCAAAAGGGGGTTAGACAAATTCCTGGAGAACAATACTATCAATGGCTACTAGTCCTGATGGCTATTTGCCAGCCCCCACATCAGAGGCAGTATGTCTATGTACACCAGTTGCTGGGGAACATCGGCTGGAGGGTTCTGTTGTACTCGTGTCCTGCTTGTGGGTTTCCTGTGGCAGCTGGTTGGCCATGAATGGGTACTAGACTGACCAGACGCCCGGATTTGTCCGGACATGGCAGGGAAATGGGGTGCAAATCCACATCCGGGCGGAAAAAACCGTTTTGGGGGGCCAAATCCGGAAATTTAGCCCCCCAAAACGGTGACCAGGTGGCCCTGGGGCGAGCTGGACCAACTGGGGGGCGGCGGGGGCAAACCGGGGCGGCGGGGGGTCACGCGGCGGTGGCGCGAGGCTGGCGGCGCGAGGCACCTACCGGCTGGGGCGTCCGTTTCCCTCCGGTGCTCGGAATCTACTGAGAAACAGGCTTCGCGGCCTGTCCCTCAGTAGCGCGCCGGGTGATGACATCATCAGTCGGCGCACTGCTGAGAGACGGGCCAGGAAGCCTGTTTCTTAGTAGATTCCAAGCACGGAGGGAAACGGACCCCCCCAGCAGCAGCAGGTAAGGAGCGTGGGGCGGGTGGGGGGGCGGGTGGGGCGCGGGCGGGTGGGGGGGCGGCGCGGGTGCTCGCGGCAGGTGGGGGGGGCGCGGGTGCTCGTGGCGGGGCACTTACCTGCTGGGGCTTCCCTCGGGTGCTCGGAATCTACTGAGGAACAGGCTTCACGGCCTGTCCCTACTGAGGGATAGGCCGCGAAGCCTGTTTCTCAGTAGATTCCGAGCACCGGAGGGAAGCCCCAGCAGGTAAGTGCCCCGTGCACCCGCGCCGCCCCCCGCCCGCCCCGCGCTCCTTACCTGCTGCTGCTGGTGCTGGGGCTTCCCTCCGTGCTCGGAATCTACTGAGAAACAGGCTTCACGGCCTGTCCCTCAGTAGCGTGCTGGATGATGACGTCATCACTCGGCGCGTTACTGAGAGACAGGCCAGGAAGCCTGTTTCTCAGTAGATTCCGAGCACGGAGGGAAGCCCCAGCACCAGCAGCAGCAGGTAAGGAGCGCGGGGCGGGTGGGGGGTGGGGGGGCGGCACGGATGTGCAGGGGCGGGGCGGGGCGGGGCGGGGCGGGGCGGGGCGGGCACGAGACACTTACCTGCTGGGGCTTCATGTGCCACGTCTCCCTCTACCTCCCAGGTGCTGCATTTCCCCTACCGTGCCTGCCCTGACCGCCTCTCCCATCTCTCACCTACCTCCCCATTGAGATTGCACTGTTGCTGCTGCTGCTGCCCCCTCCCACAATGCTCTAAGGAAGGACTTCCAAGAGTCAGGCATTTTGGCCTGTCTGAGGCACACAGGCTGCTTTTTACAGCCAGTGGAGTTTTTTCATAGAGACTGCCCCCCTCGCTCACCTTCTGAGGATCTTTGAGGAAAGCCATAGGGCGGGTGACTGCTCTGGGGAGCCCCACTGGTTATTCTTCCCCTTTGGCATTTGCTTAGGGTGACCATATGAAAAGGAGGACAGGGCTCCTGTAACTTTTAACAGTTGTGTAGAGAAGGGAATTTCAGCTGGTGTCATTTGTATGCATGCAGCACCTGGTGAAATTCCCTCTTCATCACTGTAGTTAAAGCTGCAGGAGCCCTGCCCGCTTTTGTACCTGGTCACTCTAGTATAGCTCCTGCAGCTTTAACTACAGTGATGAAGAGGGAATTTCACCAGGTGCTGCATGCATACAAATGATACCAGCTGAAATTCCCTTCTCTACACAACTGTTAAAGATACAGGTGCCCTGTCCTCCTTTTCATATGGTCACCCTAGTGTTTGAAGCTTTCAACATTATAACCATATGGTCCAAACTTTTAGAAAAAGGAAGGGAACAGTGTATGTGTGTAGGTGGGGAGGGGGAAAGATTAAAAGGAATGTATAGCTACCTATCCCAAGGAGAGATCACAAGGAGAGATCTGAAGACCAGGTTATGATGGATCCAGATGAAGGTTGAAAGAGATCTCTCCTAGAATCCAGGGTATAGAACTCAGCAAAGTCCAGGTAGGGAAAATTAAGCCACGTAGAGAGTGTAGAAAATATTTAAAAATGAAAAGATCAAAATCAAATAGAGGGTGAAAACAACACCAAGCTGCTCACACCCTAAGAAAACAACACCCTAAGATCAGTGGGCTTTTCAATGGTGACAGCCCGTCTGTGGAATGCCCTCCCCAGAGAAGCTTGCTTGGTACCTATGTTGTGGTGTTTTCATCACCCGATTATTTTAATAAGTATTTTAGTGCTCTTCGCCCTATGCACCTTTATTTTCTGCTGGTTTTACTGTGCTGTTGTGTTTTTACTGTTTATGGCTGACTTCATTTTGGTTTTATTATGTGCTGTTTTTAATTATTGTTTTATTGTTTGTATGTTATTTTTTAATTATTGTACACCACACAGAGAAGTTGGGTTATTGGGTGTAATAAATAGAAAGCATAATGAATACATAAACAAGGAACACAATTAAAGTCCTATTGATTACAATGAGAAATGCCCTATCCTGTGTCCAGCTTGTGATATCATTTTAAGGTTTTCTTTTATTGTCGTATGCTTGGAGAGAGAGAGAAAGCATGCACAGACTGCTATCACTGTGCTTTAATTTCATGTATTGACGATGACAATGACATATCAACGTCCTCAGCTCCTTCCTGGAGACAGAGGCCAGCTCATGGACCAGCAGCTAATTACCTCAGAAGCTGTGGTTAGAGTTGTATTTTCATTGGAGTTCTACTGTTGAAAATTCTGACCAGCAAAATATCTCAATCTATGCCAATATGAGCGAGATTTCCTAAAACTTCCTCTTCCTTTTCTGCAACATTTTTGTTGTTAGGTATTGCTATGTCAATGAGGTAGTTGTGTTTTCCTTTTATATTTATGACTGTTCTTGTCCCAGAATTGTTCTGTCCCAGCATAGCATGGCTTAGCTTGAGTTTGAGTGTGTCTGGATCTCCTAGGCTCTGAAAGCATCTTTTTGGAGAGCACCTGCTGGTTGCATGTTCTCTGCACACTGAGGCAATGTAAATTCAGTATATACTTGGATAAAAGGAAGGAAAGATCCTTATCTAGCATTGTAATAATGGGCATCTGTTCTGGCCTATCTTTGAATTGTACTGACCATGGTCTTGTTCACATGGCTAATGAATCAGAGATATAATCACACATTGTTAGATTAGTTTCTCACTGATCAACCAGAAGTTGAAACAAGCTAAGAGGCAAGAAGTGACTACAACAAGCCTTTAGTCCATTTTGTTCCATGGCTAATGTTTGCAGGGTAATCATATTTTATACTCTTCCTGCATGCTAGGTTGCTAGTTTGTTGTACTAGATTTCTCTGCACTTGTCCACTGCTTCATTTGTTCAATGGTAACAGTATGCTGAATCTGTGAGTATGGATATGAGAAAAATGATGGGGAAAGAGTGTTAAACGTTAGGAAAGTTTAGACTATTGTAATCCAGTGAAAGATTTGCAGTCAGAAAAGATATTTGAGGGAAGGGGAGACTCTGTCACACAGAGTATAGTAAAAGCTTCAAAGAACAGCAAAAGCTACAAAAGTAGAAGTGAGTGAAATTAATTTCAGATACATTCAATGTCTCACTTGTTCTTTATTTCAGTGATTTTAACATTAAGATGTTGTGTAGAACAAGTTTGTCTTAATTGTATGCTGTGAAATCAGACATGTGACCAAGGCCATGTTTGGGTGGGCACGCCCCCTTGGGGATGGACATGTTGGTGGGCACGCCCCCTTGGGGCGGCCATATTGTCCTCCTTTTTGGTTTCCAAAATATGGTCACCCTAATGGGTACACAATTCAGAATCCCATTCATTTTTTTAGAAGCAAATTTACACCCATTGTGACTGAAGTAATAAGTCTGAAAGTTAATGTCAATTGCCTGAACTCAGAAGCCAAGCTGTGGCTAAGTAAGATTCCTAGTGGAAATAATTCCAGTGACTGCACAACTCCATCTCTCTTCTCCATGACTAGGAGAATATATCATGGAATATGCACATGTTGTTGTTTTTAAAGTGGAATTTAAAATACTTGTTACACATAGTAGAAATGCTTGTTACAAATAGTTCCATCATGCTTCCCCCACCAATTCCACCTTTCCCCTACACCTTGTACCTTGTGGAGGTCTTCTAAAACTGCAGCTTCAGCAGCCGTATTGTCTGCAAAACAATTCTGAAAAAAGAAAGAAGAACGTATCATACTGCTCTGAGTTGACTTGGCACCAAATTTTGATTTTGCAGTGCAGAGTACACTTGAGTGCTATCCAAGACCCACAGCTACAAAGCACCTTGCCTCTGTGCATAAATATTCAAGAGTAGATTATTTTCTTTTTGCACTACAAACGATAGATAAAATTGTTCCCATGTTTGCCTTAATTCTAAATGCTCGTTTACTTTTATATATGATAAAGAGCCCATTTTAAAAAATGGTTAGCTCAGAGAGATAAAGAGCAAACATTTCAGGGAAGGCCTTGATAGCTTTGTATGGAATTTACAGTCTATTGGATTTATAAGGATTTAGGCACTTTCCAAACATGCATATTTACTCAGTAGACCGTAGTAGCCTCAAAGGAATCATTATGGTCTATCAGCTAAATATGTCTTTTAGATATTTTTTTTGTAGATTGTTCAAAATGGTTCATTTTGAATAATAATAATAATGCGCTGAAAATTTAATGAAGGCTCGCACTTAGAAAAATAAAAGAAGACTCCTAACAGTATTTAATCCACAGTTAAAGTACGAGTGGGACCTCCAATTTCTTGACTTAGCAATAGAATCACCGATCTCATAAGTCACGGATACCTTCAGTCTTTGAATGATGCTGTTTATCATCTTAGGTTAACTGCTGAATTGTAACACTTTATTTTAGACAATCAATGAGGATGTCTGTATGCACACTGGGATCATGAAGGCAGGCCCACTCCCAACATCTGTGTTCGGCCCATGGTAAACAGTCCCTACACATGGCCAAACTGTATTCAAATAGGCTTCGCATGCGCCATTGGAATCCCTGCCAAAAGCAGTTTCCCCATCATATGAGCAAGGTTTCACATCCACAGTTGTTCATCTATAGCTTCTGTTCACACAGCCATTGAACATGCACAGGTTGGTGTAGGGCCTGCCACCACGATCCTCTATCACTTCCCTCCCACACCTGAATTGACTGTGCATTGACTGTCTGAAAATCAATGTCTGAAAATCAGTGTACACTATTTTTGTAAATAGTGTATAGTGTGGGGTAGTAGGAAAGAATAGTATTTGCAAAAGTGTTTCCATGTTCCCATTAGCAAAGGATTACTGAAGGACAGTGCATTTAGCTCTAGAATTCCTTAGAATTCTAGCACCAGAATCATGAGCACTGATGAGAGAGAAGAGGATCAGATGTTGTATATGCAGCAAAAAGAATGGCAACAAGCCAGCCAAAAACAAAAACGGGAAAGGAACTGGAAAACAATGACAATAACAGCAATAACATCTTGGTGGAATTCTCTCACAGTCATAGTGAAAGAGTTTTTTTATTGTTTTTGTTTTTACAATAGTGAAAATAGCCTTGGATGTTACCAATTATTGGGGAACAACAAAGCATGAATGGCTTCAGTTTCCTGTTCACCCCATTTCTTTGGAAGATATACAATGTGCAACTTGTATATCTTCCACTGTGAAGGAATCTGTATGGTCTCAATGCAGTGACAGTTTACCCATTCTCTCTATGGGAGACGGCTAATAGTAGCAGACATATGTGATTTCCTTCAGATATTACGAAGAAACATGGAGAATTGAAGGCATCAATTACTTGTGCTTCCTGTTCCTCCTGCATTTAGTAAGGTCTGAATTGGCTTGGAGACTATCCAGTAGGCTTCTTAGCTCATCTGGCCCAGTCATATGCACAGACCTGCTCTGTATACTTGCTTACCTTAGGGGTTTAGTTCTTCATACATAAGTAGGATGGCCACTTATGCATTGCAAAAAAAGATGACAAAAGAAAACAATCATGTACATAACATTTCCATACATTGATTAATGTCAATATATGAAAATATAGACATTATTATTATAATTTAAATAGATACACAGTGCATGTCACCATGACCAAGTGGCCTGTGTGCTTGCTCAGTACGTTATTTGTTGAGAGACAATTTTAAGGCCCCTGTTCCCCCTTTTTAAAAACAAATTCTTTATCTTTAAACTAGATTTGGAGTGGACATCCCTTCAAAGAAAAGACTGTCCTCTAACAGCACTTCAAAAATAGAATTGTCCACTGTGAAGTAGGACATCTGGCCACCTTGGGCCTCATATTTTAGACCTATTCACCATGAAGAAAATTCTTGAAAAACCTCTATGCTATGCTCCAATTTTAGCAAGCTGCTCATGGGAACTCACTCCTACATTCCGTTGTTGGTTTCTATTACACACTGGGAAGCACTGGAAAAAATATTACATGTGGAAAAACAAGTCATGGGGCAGGGCAGTCTAACTATCTTGGCAACTGAGTGGAGAGATGCATTACGCACAGTTTTTTCCTTATAGTCATCTTCTGTACAGATGGTCTTGTGACTAGTCTTTTCTCTCTGAGCCAGATCAACACTTTATGTCATATTGATTTGATTTCACTATCCCTCTTGTGCATTGATTTGATTCCACTATCCCTCGTAGCACATAGAATGTCATCGGTTGCAGTATTTTGGCTAATACAGAATGAAAAGTAGGAAAAATGCTATTCAAGTGGTATACGGAATGCGTAATGTGCCCCAACAGTTATCGGTGCACTTTAATACCAAAAAACCCCACTAGTATAGATCTGGCCCTGGTTTCCTAGTTTGGCCTCATCACTCATTCAGGGACATTCCACATGTGGTCTCAATCTCATATAAGGGTTTGCTTATTATTCTTCTCAGCAGAGGCCCAAATCTCAGGATTCTCTCCTTTTCCTAGCTTGGTCAATATATACTCAGCAATGTCTCCCTCTCCTGGTCATTGCAGAGGTTATAAGTTAATTGCCACCTATTATACTCTGCTATATCTTACAACATTATACTATGTTCATAAGAGTCAGAAAAAGATAAAATGTTTTATCTTATAATAGTTTCTGGTTAAGGCCCACAGTTATTAAGGAGAAATAAGAGTATGCCTGTCTTCATACAGGCATCAAATTAGTCCTGTGCTACTAAGTAAACCAATTGCTCTGAGGTAATTGTGGTAACCATGGAACCTTCTTCAACTATAGAAGTTACAGCAGTTACCATAGATACCTCGGGAGATAAATGCTGGGTTTTCAAAGGAGTTCTATGTGGATTTGAAGGAAATGTAATGACCGAGGAAGCCTATTAGGGAATATTGTTGATAGGGTTGCAATCTTCCCTTGTTTTCTTCTTATCATAATTAGATGCATTCTCTGCACTGGAATTTAACACTGCATATAACCAAGTATGTTGAAATAGGACTCCTATGGAAGAAAAATTATATAATTAATGGTATAAATAGTAAAATGTCATATGGAAACACTTAACAATGAAAAGGTGAGATAAATGTGTTGGTTTTCTCTGTGTTGAATATTCATCATAAACTTTGCACAGCTGCATTTCAAAATGCTAAGTGCTGTTATTTTACATAAAAGTGGATTATGTGTCTAGTTTATTTTTCATGTTCGTTCTGTAACTTATGTGCTGAACAAGCTATTGCAAGTCAGCACAATAAATCTTGCTTTGCTATTTTCAGGTAGGCATTTTTCTCCTGACCTTGTAATCATAATAGCAAATGGCAAGTGATTTGTAGGGGATTACCATTTTAAAACAATAAATGGCAACGACGGAAGAAACATGAGCAAAATACAAGTTTGATTGTAAGAGCGTTGGATTTCATTTTTGTCGCTGATTCAATGCACTAATGTGGAAAGAAGATTGTTCCTCTGATCCTGACTTTCTCCTGAATGCTGAATGAGCAATTTAAATTGGCTTTGCCTTCATTTTTCCATCCATGAAATGGGTGTAGCTCTTTCCCTCCCTCTCTCAATTTAACATTTTAAAATACACAGAATGCCAATTTTTTGAAATTCAGTTGTAAACTTGGCATTTTCTACATAGCCACATGCTCTTGGAAAAAAACATACCAATTTATCCAATTTGAATATTTATTCCACAGCACAGAATTAACTCATAGAATTTGCCAAAAGTTTAGTTTAGATGGCTTTTTAAAAAGGATTTAATAAATTAATGAAGATGATTCTATCAATCACTATTACCCATGGCAGCTAAATGAATCCTCCACGTTCAGAGGCAGTATACCTCTGAGACAGACTGGGGACAAAGAGTAAGGGAGGCTTTTGCTATTATGCTATGTTTCTGGTGCCTCTACAAAAGCGATTTAAAGCTCTTTCAAGGCGCATTACCAAATTTACCTCTACAAGAGCGGAGTGCAAATGAGGGGTCCAGGCGCTTTTTATGTTCGATTATTCGCATTTTCGAATGCGCATTACATAGAGACTTTTAATTTACCGCGGGAGTAAGAGCGTTTTATGTCCATGTAAACAATTTTGTGAGGAAGCGCATTAATGATCAGATGGTCGTGATGTCATGCATAGAACTGCCCCTTCGCTTGGAAAACCTCCCACTTTTTTCATTTAGTTTTATTTCCTGTCTCCTCCTGGCAACTTCCTCCTTGTTCTCCGTCTCTTCAGATGAAAGCTCCAGGAACAGGGGACCCAATGTGAACTAAAAATAAAGTTTATTTTAACTCCCCTGAGAGAACATTTCGTTCATGGAGACATGAGGCCAGATGGAGGTGGTTTCACGAGAAGTAAAGGGGGTAGGAAGAATGTGCATATGTGCGCATCTTTAGCGATCATATCGTCCCCTCATTTTACAATTGTTGAGCTCACTAGGAAGAGGAGGGGGAAGGAACGAAGCAGCATCCCCCTGTCTGTTTGGCGTGTGTGTGTGCGAGGCACATTCCCATTTACTCCTGAGCAGGTCACTTCAAATGGCAATCAGGCGAAGGTGGGGGGGAGACAGGTAGCTGAACATGTTAATCAGGTCATTCCCAGCAGGTAACCTAGAAAACCAAAGGCGGGAGATTCTGGTGGGCAGGGAGAATAAAGGGTGAAACAACGCACATTACTTTTAGCAACATGTCAACAACTTTAAAGCACCTTTCATACAGCCTGTAATGTGCTTCGACGCCTCCCGTGTATAGGGATTAGGTGTAAAAGTGATTGTCAATAGATGCGCATAATCAGACAACCGGGCATCAAACCGAAATCTTGTAGAGGGGACCTAAGCTTCTAAGAGCCATATGTTTGGTTAGTGTTCACAACAGAAATCCTTTGCTTTTATCCAACAGAGGAGTTCATATTCCTTTATGAACGTTTACTAAAACTTTTTAGTGAGATTACAATAACTGATTACAATAATACTAATTTACACCAGAATTAATCTGTGCAGTCAGATACCATTGCTCAATTTCCAGTTTATGGAACATTGCTTCCAGCCCCCCTGTGGCTTCCTTTCCCCAGGGAATTTAATAATTCTCTTGAGCTTGTTTTATAGAGGCATCTACCCAGCAACTTAAAAAATGAATTCAAAGATTGAAATACGTGCCTCCTTGCTATCAAGGGGAAGCAAAGGGAAAGATGGAATGTATGTACCTTTATAACTGTCTAATAACTTGGATAACTGTCAGCCTATCTACACTACTGTTTTAAAATGGTTTAAAAGGGTTTATAACAGTTTTGAGAACTGTTGGGGCCCAGGACACACTCCATATACAGTTTTCAAAACGTTTTCAAAGTGTTTTATCCTGCATGTGTAGATAGGCTACCCATAATTTGTACATCTATTTGTATATCTGTGTTATGCCTGAGCTGTGATAACAGAAATAAGCTTTCAGAAATGCACCACAGCATCAGCCCATGTTCTTGTTACCTTGAATAGATGAGAACTCCCAAAGCATGTCCAAAAGGCGACCTCCCTGCTTCCAAACTCAGCATTTTATTACAAAATCAAAATATATGTCAGGAAAAAGATACAGTATGCTGAGTTTGTGCATGGCTCTGCTATATACACACATACTAAATCCAAGATTTCCTACGCAAGGGTCAATATGAGATGCAAAATACAATGAGGAAACCATATGTTAAGACGTACACTTATGTAACTATTTAGCCCAGGTTCTACTTTGCCAGCTGATACAAATTTACTAATTCATTGGGTTGTTTTAAAACAATTAAAATATTTATTCTTGGTTTACTTTCATTAATGTATTCCTGTCTGAAGAATTTTTCAGTGCAAATAAAACCAAAACACATATAACTGTAAGAGTACATTTGCCTTCAAAAATGTGAAGATTCAATGTGTGGAAGTAGAAAGTAAGGGTCTACCCTCGGTCCCAGATGCCCAATTTCTTTGCATTCTGCAGAATATCTCTGACCAAAGCCATATCCACCTACCTTTGTCTACAATAGGATTTTCTGTGTGATCATGATCCCTACTAAAGCAGGTTCCCAATCACACATACAGTTGTTTGCGCATTCAGCTCAGACTTTGACCTTGCACTGAAAGAGCAGAGGTCCAGCAAGGGAAAGTGGTGACAATTGCATTCTCCCAATCAAGTGAAACAACATCTGTGGAGTTACATATTCACATCTGTAGTAACAGATTGCCATGTATTAAGATAAACATAGTTTCTGTTTGTGTATCCATGAATGTGTACACAGGAAACATGACAAAGGTGGAAGATTTGTAACAGCGTGGAAACTTTAACATTTGAGCATCTGTAATGATGCTTCACAATGAAGATGCAGGAAATTTACTGTTGTGAAAATGATGCTCTTTCGAGTTGTTGGATTGAATTAGTCACCTCCTTAATATGATCGTTTGTGTACCACTGTGGCATAGTGAATTCAATGGACAAAAATTGATTAGCTCCACCATAACTCAGCCTGAGCTTCAGACCTGTAACCTTGGAAGTTAGATGTGCAATGTTCTTTTTGTTTTTGAAGTTTATGTGACAAGCTAATTAAAACCACTTTGTTTAATAAATCAACCTTGATTGGGGAGCACTAATCATATTTATGTTCATTGTTAAGTGGCACAGTTTAGACAAAGCAATGAATAAACCAAGAAGAGCATGTGCCTAAAAACCCCTTAATGATCAATGCTTGTGCTTCACGGGTAACACGACTGTTTATAAATGATAATAAAATTTGGAATGTAAATAATTTCAAACAACTGAGTGGATGTGTTTACCTCATTAACGAAGCATAATGGTGTACAATCTGGAATACAAGGAAAGAGATTAGGGTGATGGAATGCATTTCTTAGCATTTTTAATATGGGTCAGTTTGGGATGGGGCATTAATCTCTCAAGGCAGAGATTCTAAAGTATTGCCTAGGCTGTTTTTATTAATTCCGGTTTGTCCTCACTCAGGCAATAATTCAACCAGTTAGTTTTAAATCTGAGCACTAATTTGTAACTCTAGCAAATCAGGTGCTGGTGTTAACATTTATTTATTGCTTTGCTAATCTTTATCTGTATTCCTTGTAAAACTAGAGATTCTAGAAGGGCCTTCAGGGGAGCTAGATGCTGATTTACAGCACCAAAGAATCTGATCATTTTTCTTATTACATACCAATCTCTCTTCCCAGATAAATTCCTAGCAGACCCATTCAAGTCACTGGCTGCCAGCAAGTTGAAGCAAAAGCAGAAACTGGTTCTCTATTGCAATCTTTGGTTCCCAATTTAATTACTTTTTTTTGCAGCTTTTATCCAGGTGGGTGATAGTTATAATCTGGCTGCATTTTATTTATTAAGATTTATAGTCTGTCCTACCTGTAGCTAGCGTTTAGTAGTTGGCTGGCTGGCTCATACATACAGCTGAAGTTAGCATTCATGGGGGTAAATTGTCATAGTTCAGATCTAATGAAGTACATTGAAAAAGATTAGCTTGTACATAGAACTCCACAAGCAAGGATGGTCTTGCTTTCTTTAGTTCTAGAAACAGCTTTATGTGTATATAGAACAAACCAGGAAGCCCCTGATCTCATAGAGTTCTGTATTAGCATTGGAGCCCTGCAAACTTTCACTTCCTGGAAATGTATGCAAGATCGCTGGTTCTTAAATTTTCATGCTGTTTAACCCTGACTAAGGCCTATCAACATGACATGACAGTGAAAAATGAACTCCCAAAGAAGAGATCATGGGTGACAGGTAGTAGAAATGGAAGTTGCCTCTCCATCCTGCTTGAACTGTTGAATATATGACACAACAAATTAGTGAAAATAAAAGAAGAAAAAGGCAGTGGGGAAGAACAAAAGATAAACATTTAACGGCACAGTGCTAGACATGTCTGGCTAGACATAAGTCCCATTGCACTGAATGGGACTTGCTCCCATGTTAGTGAGTAGAGGATACAGCCAAGTGCTTTCCTGTTCACACAAGACATCTCTGGAGCACAGGCATGTGCAACACATTTCATTAGGGTGTGCACCCAGGGATTTTTTTTTAAAAGGTGAATGTTTTATTAAATAGTAATAAAGGACATTATTTTTATTCACTTATTTATTAAACATTAGACTCTGATGCCCTACTCTGTGTTCAGCTTGCCTGACCACGGGAGAGCCATTGCAGGGGAAGGGAGGGGAATGAGGAGATGCTTCTCAAGCCCTCAGCATTGGTGGAGCTTTGTGATGACACTGGCTGGAGGAGGGGCTTACAAAGTGATATTAGCCTTCAGAGGCCCTCCTCCTTGCCTCTTTGGATCGTAGCTCCCACCAGAGTGATTCCTTTTCGCTCCTGCTGCCCGGAGCAATGGTGCTTTCTCAGAGGCAGCGTTTCTTTGACCTGGTGACGGAGCAGCTGGAGGGATCCCCCTTTGGATCCCTACTAAATGCCCTCATCAATTCAGCATTTATTCTTTGAGACGTTAGGGTGTGCCTGGGCATACCTGGCACACCCCTTGCACACACCTATGCTCTGGAGCCAAGCCAGAAGTCCTGTTGAACAAAAATTTAGGGTAGGCTTGGGAAAAATATTTAAATATTACATAAAATCCATAGGAAACACCAAATATTCTATATCACCAATTTAGGGGAAATTATATTAAAATGAAGTGCAGCTGGTAAGAAACCATTTAAGTTAAGACTGATGTATTTCGTACAAAATAGTAACTGCTGGAGTTCCTGAAAGGGCTGTGCTGATGATTTCTATTTTTGGTGGACTTCTCCAAAAGTTTTCTCCCCTCCCCCCCTTGATGAATAATTTAGTTGTAATTAAGGAGATATATAATTCTTGAATTATCTTACTCATATAAAATTATTATTATTATTGTTATCATTATTTATTACATTTATATACCCATAGCCAAAGTTCTCTGGGTGGTTTACAAAAATTAAAAGATTGAACATTAAAAAAATCAATATACAAAATTTTAAACCATAAAACATAAAAACAGCTACTATTTAAAACATTTTAAAACTTTAAGCCTGGCCAAAAATCCAGTTAAAAACCTCAACTTAAGCTGTTAAAATGTAGGACAGGACAAGAGAAATTGAAATTGTTTCCACGTAGGAAATGGAAATGTTATCTATTGAAGAGTGGTTAAGACAATATAGAATATGCCTTTGATGGCAAAGCTTACTCAAAATATTTCTTTGAATGGTAATTAATAAAACAGCTATGCCATTGTCAGAACCAAGCTCACAGTGCATATTTTTGCAATCTTGCTTTTTCCCCAGATGTTACAACTTTAAAAGTGGTTCTTTTCATGAATTTCCACGGATGCCATGGGAGATATCATAGTTGTTCACAACGTCATTTAAAAGCCCCACAAACTTTCATGAGTGGCCAATCAAGAGCGTGCAATAAATCACTCATTTCGAGGAGCCCTGTATTGTCCAAAATACCACAGCAGATGTCATTATGTGTGGTACAAAGTATAAAAGTGCAAGAGGGATATAACGTTACCATGGTGGGTGTAGATCTGGCCCTGTGAAACCTGTGGCCAGGAGTGCCTTTGCAGAGTTTCAGCTGGTACTTCAGCTGTGGCCTTCCAAGGAAAAGGCAGTTCTGGCCACTATCATGCATGCTTTGGTCACTTCTGTTTAGACTACTACAATGCCCTTTGTAGTCCTACATTTGAAAAAATGTTTGCAAATAGTGGCTTCAAAATGATGCTCCCAGTGTGCCAACAGGACCCACTATTTGGAGCATGTGACTCCATTATTATTTGATCTGCATTACTCCCTGTGTGTTTCCAGATCCAGTTCAAAGCCCTGGTCATTTTTGTTAATGCCCTAAAAGTTGGAGTCCAGTATGTCCGAGGAATTTCTGGTTCTGCTTGGCATCCTACTACCATCTGAAGTGCAATTGGTGGGTAAACAGGAGAGAGCCTTCTCAGTTGTGGCTCCCAGACTTTGGGACACTCTCCCTTGGCAGGTCCATCTAAACCCTTCCCTTTCAAACTTTCATAGATTAGTAAAGACTTTGGACGTTTAGATTGATTTGTTCTTACCTCCTGAATCATGTACCTATAGATTAATGTTTGTTCTTCCTAAATTATGCTTTGCATTTGTTTTGATTCTGTATTGTTGCTCTTTAAATTATTTTTGTTGCTTTGTTGGCTTTGTTGATTTTAAAATCTCATCGTACACTGATTTGGAGGCCCTGCCAAAAGTGTCTATGCATTTTAAAGATGCATTGCTGTCAGTGGAAGAAATTGTACAAAAGGCTTGACAATTTTGAAACTAACTCAAGGTCCAAAGGCACACATACATACATGTACACACACACAGATACACACACATGCATTCCCAAAGCTAGGTGAACGCAACGTGCTACTATTAATAGGTTGCATAAGAAATTCAACAGTACCACATAGGAAAATTAATTCGAGCTATAGTTATACATGTAGTGACATATAAGTTCCAACTAAACAGATGTCAGAGCTTGGATCTCATTATCCAAATATGCTTAATTCACCCTTCCCGCAGTCACTTCCAGACATCTCTCCTTCCACTTTCTCAGTGATGGAATTATTTAGTAATTATACCTCTTATTAGAAAGGCAATTAGCAGTGAAAACAAAATAGAACGAGTGTTTACCAGACCCACATGCACACAGGCTATCTTAGAACAATAAAGGAGACCACCCTCTTCTTCAGTGAAGAAAAGAAAACATTTTTTCCACAAATATTCTTGCATATACAATGCAGGCACAGTGTAGAGTTTCTTCAGTCCCTTTTGTGTTCCATTACACTAACAGGAGTAAGAGAGCAAACACATGTGCTCCCAGCAGTGAAGTAGGCTGGAGGGGATTGCAGGGGAGGAGCAAATGGAAGAAATCACAGGAAATCACACTGTAGACATAGAGATCCTAAGGCAAGCCAAAGCCAAAATTCCCATGAACTAACTAACTGCAATACTGTCCCCTTCCAATAACTTGTAGCCAAAGTTGCAATATTCCAAACTCTCAATTCCCTGCTGCCTCTCTGAAACCTCTTGAGCCTTACTATATTGTTGCTGTTGACACCATCTTCTTGCATCAAGAAAGCTCCATCCATTTATCCAGACTTCCGCTTAAGTGGTAAAAGGTTAAGCTGCCTTACAATGCATTTTTTTATTTTAGCCAATATATGCTTTTTGTGATGTGCATAATGTGCCCTAAGACAGACACAAAGATGTGCTATTTTTAACAATAGGACAGGGAAAAAAACCAAAGGAAGGCCAATCTATACTGATTTTGCGGCAATTGCGCTGTATTTGATAGGCTCCTTCTTTCATGCCTGAAATGATCTTGGCTCCTAATCACTAAACTAATGAGATTTACACAGTGGCCAAGAGTACTATAATAATATTTTAAGTAGAATAAAAATCTGATGCTGTGCAGAGATTAATTAGTATGCCTCAGTGTGAATACTAATGGATAGAAATAGGAATGCAGAGTAAAAAGTGAGAAGAGCAGTGGCCTACTACAGAAGGGTGTTGTGAATCAGAGAAAGATGTAGAGAGTCAAGAACTTTGGATATGAAAATGTGAAGTATATAATGACACTAAGAAGATACTGCCAACATTCGACAAATGAAAATATGAGCATGCTTGTTTACTTAGAAGTAGGGATGAATGAATTTAGCTTTTTCTGGTCTGTGTCACTGTCATATGTTTTACCCATAATTCTCTTCTATTCTCTTTCTGCAAGTTAAAAGGGGGAAAATAGATGAATATTCAGTTTCTTTGAGATGCATTTTCCCATTTCAAACTAAATATTTAAATGTGTACTGCAGAGAACTCTGTCGCAGCATTTGGGGAAGTGTCAAGTGGATAGCTAAGTCCCAATCCACGCATTAGTCCAAGAGGTGCAGATTAGGTAATTTTGTATACAAATGTGCAAAGATTAAAGTCCTCTGTGTTTGCATCCGTGACGTGTTTGCAATACTTGTATTCTCACACCAAGGCTTCCTGCCTCACCATCTTGCTCAAATAATATTACATAAAGGCTCTTCTTCACATGCTGTAGACTGTATTCATTTACAGTTAAACAGTCTGTTCTGCCCTAAATGCTGAAGCAGTGCATATCAATAAATCACCAGAACAGTTAATTTTTTAAAATTTAAGGATGCTTTACATCAAATCTGAATATTGGTTTAGTTAGCCCAATATTATCTATACAAACTGGCAGTGGCTTTACAGGATTTTAGGGCTTTGCTACACAAGGCATTTATCATGCACTCACCATTTCCTACTCACAATTGTTTACGTATTGTTTAGATGATGTTGTAGGGAATGATGCCATCATTTCCTGTTCACAGTTTACGGGTTCTTTAGATGTTTAACAAGCACTTTGAGTGAGGTTTTTTTTTAGAGCAGGGAAAATGCAGCATTTAAATTGTTGAAGTGAAAGTGCTGTTTCTACTTGTGCATCTGCACACAGTGCCACTTAGAGGTTATGTAATGGAAAAGCAGGATAGGAAACACTCTTTGTGTAATGCTCAGAACTCAATTCTGCAACGAAACCAAAGGTAGATGCAGTGGATTAAGAGTTGATTAATAGCTTCATGTAGAACAGCTCCAAAACAGGGGGCTTTCCCAACCCTCTGGCGACATCCGCGATTGAGCCTGGAATCTTTTGCATGCAAAACTTGTGTTCTGCCACTAAGCTACGACCTGTCCCTGAACTGAATGAGGCTCATCTACTTTCTGGCCTCAGTCTGAATGGGCATGCAATTACTCCCCAAACAATAGCTGAAATAGGGTGTGCATTTTACAAGAGGCAACATTTTTCATGTTATCCCTTACCCTGTTTTAGTTCAGCCATCAATTACATGCACTAGATTTGGAATGAACTGTCCTCCACTCAGACATCCACTATCTAATGACCCTTGTGGAGTGTGCTTGAAACCTATAAAATTCTACTGCGCATATAAGCACACTTAGTGCATTTTAAAACGGCATCCTCAACATCTTTCCAAAAGTCTCCGCTTGGACAAAATAGTATCCCAGAAAATGGGTAAAAGATAACCAAGTACTAGTAAATGGACGATTCTTCCCCAAAAGTAATACTTTAAATAGTAATACATATAAATTGTTAATAATGTGAGATAAAGTGCTAATAATTACATACAAAGTGTTGATAATTACAATAATTAATATGCTCTACCAACACTGCAACATATATTTTGTGTGTAACTGCAGTGACATCAGTGGTGAATTTTCCCCACAGGATCTCACAGGGCAAATTGGTGAAACTAACTCCCTCACTTCTAGCTGGTTCTGTGGTTTAGTTTTCTTAGAATGACTTGTGCCAGCTGAACTGAAAGGATTTTTGCTTTGTTTTTGTACGTCCGTGTGGTTATTGATGGTTGTGGAAAAGGGTTGCTCTAGGGTAAGGCACCAGATGCAGAGAATTTCTCATTGCCTTCATGAAAATGGATATCCTCTCTTCAATGTGTGAAGCCTGTCACCCCCAACACGGCTTGTCAGCATTCCCATTGCAAGCATTTTGTTTCCTGTCGCAAGCAATGATGTGGCTCCCTTAAGGCACTTCTAAATTTGTCATTACCCATATTTCTATCTGTTGAGCTCCCCGCTCTCCCAACACACACACACACACACACACACACCACTTTTGCATGTACAAAAATGTCCACTTTAAACATCTTGAACTTTACAAGGGCACTACATTCTCAAAGAGATCCCTGGGAATTACAGAAAAGGAAAGAAAAGGGGGGGATACAGAATTACAATGAGCCATTAACAGCTCTCCTGAATACATTTGCAGTGTCAAGTTGTCATATTTTATACAGTCTTTCCTGGGTTGGCATTTCTCTTTCTTCCTCCTTTTTTTGTTTTGTTTTCTTTTGCTTTATAACAACAGATTTCAGAGGATTAGGACATTCAGAAGTCCTGTAATAGATTTCTAATATGTTAAGATAGTTTAATAAACAGGACAGTACTTGAAAAAGCATGTAAAAGTTGTCAGCTACTGTTAGTATAAGAAAGCCATTCGGTATGAAATTAATTCAAAGAAAACTTCTGCTGGGCATGTCAGACGACTCTTCCGCTGTTGTCTTCACACGCTTATTAGAATAAAGTTCACTCCCAAAGCTTCTACACCAGGAGCAGATTGGCTCCTTCGCTTCTTAACAATGTTTAACAATGTCAACATCCTCTCATTACTATAACCTTGAATATCTAATAGGATGCAGAAGGTAATAGCTAGGAGCACATCTTGCAGGGAAGCATATACAATATTATATTACTTGGTTTGTTTTTTCTCTCCATAAACATAGCCATGCAAAATTACCATGGAAGAACAAACATGAGGAACAAGGCAATACCATTACAAAACACAAAAGACTGATCCAGGGCAGCTCCAGGCATTAAAATTGTTATAATGTTTAACCTTAACAAAGAGACAGAACAGTCTACCCACCACAGTGCTGCAATTTGGTTAGGGATGAAAGCTGGAATTTCTCCCTGAGATACTTCTGTTGTGTCTTGTGCTTGAAAAATAGGCTACAGTGGCATTTCTGAAGTATAAAATCTGATCTTTCTTTATACTGTACTTGACTGTTACCTTTGCTGAGAAATTGAGAATACTATTTCTAAATGATGGGGAGGAGATAGAGACATGGCATTGAAAAAGATGAGTTAGGCATGGATACGAAGGAAAGCCAAAATTCCGCAGTCTGTGTCTCCATGGGCAGTATCCTGTTTGACGTTGCTGCTAATGCAAATTATGTTGTGCTACTTTAAGCAGCCTTCGTTGCAGGGACAATAGCATTTACTGGTGTGATGGGTTTTCCAGGGAAACCAATCGCACCAACCAAACGCTATTGCCGTGCAGCGTAATTTCCATTAGTGGTAGTATCAAATAGTTTACTATAGGGTGACCAGATAAAATCCAGGTCAGGGCTACTGTAGCTTTAACCGTTGTAGAGAAAAGGGAATTTCAGCCAGTGTCCTTTGTATGCAATTAGTTCCTGGTGATATTCCCTCTCCATCACAACAGTTAAAGTTGCAGGGGCCCTGCCTTCTTTTGTATATGGTCACTCTAGTATAGTGTATGCACCTTTAATTGTTGTGATGAAGAGGGAATATCACCAGGAACTAATTGCATACAAATGAAACTGGCTGAAATTCCCGTTTCTCTACAACCGTTAAAGTTACATGAGCCCTGAGCTGGATTTTATCTGGTCAGCCTAGTTTACCGTCCAATGTGTAGAGGTATAGGCTTCTTTCCATTCTCCCAACAGCACTCTGGGTTGTTAACAGTAGCTTACTCTGTAGAAAAATAAACACAAACAGTCTCTCCCTTTGCTTAAGAAGTGACAGTCCTAAAGTGGGGTTGGGTAGTAAGAAAGTATTGTTGGATGAAAGCCCTACCCAGTTGAATTTTAAGATACTTTTAATAATGTATTAGTTTTATATGTTTTATTATTATTAATCTCTTTCCCACTCATGGCAGTTTTTCTAGACGGACATGACGGGCCAAGTCATGCTATTGTTTATTGATTCAGAAATTTCCTGACGATTGGGCATATTTTAATTATGGCTGCTTTCTGGATGTTGGTGTGGATGTATTCTGGTAGGCCCAGTTTCTGGAAGTTTTCTGTTTTTTTTATGTGATGCCAGTGACTGATGTGACTAATGGGATGATTGTGACCTTTTCCTGTTGCCATAGTTCTTTGACTTCCATGGCCAGTGGTGTATATTTGTCTGTCTTTTCTTCTTCCTTTTCAACAAGATTTTTGTCATTCAGTATTGCTGTGTCAATGAGGTATGTGCTTTTTTCTTTTTTGTCTATGAACATTATGTCTGGTCGGTTGCAAGGTATTGTCTTGTCCGTATGAATTGTTCTGTCCTACTATATTTTATGATCTGCATTTTCCAGGATTGTTTCAGGTGAATATGTATAGTATGGTGTAGGTTGTTTGATAAGGTTGAATTTGATGGCCAGTTGTTGGTGAATTATTTTTGCAGCTGTATTGTGTCTGTCCATATAGTCCATTCCTGCCAGAATTTTACATCCTCCTATTATATAGTCTATTGTTTCTTGGAACTGATGGCATTTCCTGCATAGGCCTGTTGTTGCACTGTTATCTTTTATGATATATTTTTAATAGCTCTTGGTTGCTATAACTTGATCCTGTATAGCTATTAGGGATCCTTCAGTTTCTGGAAATAGCTCACCCTTCCCGAGCCATTCATACGATTGTTCTTTGTTTATTTGTGGATTCTGTATTATGTTGTAGTGTTTCCCATGGAGTACTTTTTGTGCCCATTATTATTATTATTATTAATTATTATTGGTTCCCTTCAAGCTCACAAACATTCAGCGGCAGGGGAGCCATTTCTTTACAGTAAGATCCCATAAGAGTAAGGCAAGGGTGGCAATACATGGTCCCATAGTTCCCATAATCCATCACCATTGTCTATGCTGGTTAGGGCTGATGAGAGTTGCAGGCCAAAACATCTGGTGGGTCAAAAGTTGCCAACCCTTACAGTAAGAGTGGTCTGTACATAGGATGGGACCAATTCCATGGATCTCTCCTACCCTAATAAACAACCTCCATACTTATTGGCCGGAGCAACTATTCCTGGGTTAGATGCTTCCTAGGCCTTTAAACTTGTATCAAGTTCCATGTCTTTTTTACAGCCTGATTTATTTATTTGATTTATACCCCACCTTTCTACCAAAATATAGCACATAAAGTGGCCAGCAATGTTGAGATTATCAATTCTCCAACAATTTTTCTTTTGATTAAATAATTCTTGAAGCAGACTCTATATTGAACCCTTAACAGTGACTGGCTGAGTTGATGTGATTGTTTGGACTGCTTTGCTGTTTTTGTGAACCACCTAGAGAGCTTCGGCTAATGGGCAATATAGAAATAAAATAAATAATAAATTGGGAAGTGAAGCAATTTGCAGTTATAAGAACATAAGAAGAACCATGCTGGATCAGATCAAGGCCAGATCTCCACTAATCAGGAAAAGGCACTTAGAAAACATTTTGAAAACTGTATATGGAGTGTGTCCTGGGCCCCAACAGTTGTCACTACTGCATCCAGCTTCTGTGAGGAAGGGGAAATTGTCAATTTGGTGGGGATGAAAACCTCACAGAGGTGCAGGCTGACTTGTGTAAGGTTTTAATCCCATGTTTTGTGACATGGATTAATGTTGATTCTGGGATTTTTATATATGTTTATCTTTTGCTCAGTTGGTGGTAATAGAAAAAGATATTAACACCTCCTGTCATGATAATTGGATGACACAGACAAAGCCTGAGAACTATCAATATTTATTGAATTGTCCCTGTGAATAAGGTAATCACAATAACCACATTTCCTTGTTAACATGAAAAATTGAAACTTTTCTTGATAGGTTTGAAAGGTAGATCAAATTGTAGAAAGATTCTCTCTCTCTCTCTCTCTCTCTCCCTCTCATTCTGATTATCTTAAGGGATGTAAGATAGTAGATAGCAATTAATGGTAACTAACAGGGAAAATTATCCTGGACAGCACAACTTTTTTAAAAAATGTCAAAAATGTCAGAAAAGTAGAAAAACAATAGTCCAAGCCTCAGGTCACTACTGTATATTTAATGGATTGAGCTGCATGTGCTGATTAAAGTGAGTACATGCAGCTTCCTAAACTACCTGACATGTGAATGCATATGTAGCAAGAAGACTGAAAGTGTGATTTTCTTGAAACTGTCAATCACCCATGATTATCCACAGGCAATCATTGCAATCCTGGATGACTCAGGACAGTTAGCAAGATACAATTGGTTCAAACATTGAATGTGTGAAGAATAGGCTGAACATTTCTATCTGCAGTATTAATGAATGATGCAGCTCCATCAATGACAACTATGCAAGGAATAGCTACTTCGAGTTCCTAGGCCTGGCAAATGAAACTTTGTGCCTTACCAGGCAAGAAAAGCAACGTTGGTTCTAAGCAACAATTATTCAGAGTCAGTGTTAGATCCAGGTTTTTGAGGGTCTTGGGCAAGACACCTCAATTGGCCCCCTCACTCCGTGAGTCCACCTTCTCACTACCATTATCACCAGCTGCTATAACTCCTCCTCTTTTTCAGCATTGCTCCTATTTGCTTGCTTGACAGACAAATACCGTTCCCCGCAACCCAGCATGTGGGCAAGGGGAGGCAGTTGAGGGGGGGGGGAATGTGAAGAGACGTGCCACTTACCCATTGGCCAGCCAGTCGGTGGCAACATCAGATGGGAAGGGGCAGAGGAGCCTATTTAAGGCCATCGCACCCATTTTCCCACCTCTTCTCTTTGGCGGCTCCCTCCCTCCCTCCCTCCCAGTATGCAGTGTGGGTTTATCTGGTTGCCCGTTTTGGGGCCAAGTAGGAATTTTGGGCCCATAGTCTAATTGGCATTGCCTATGGGTTTTTTTCGCCTACTTCACACTGTAAGTCTGGAGAGAATGTCTTAGGTAAATTTCACAAGTTTATAATTCGGTCACAATCTTCAGGCAGGTAGGGACGGGCACTCGTAGATAAGGGATGGTGAACATGTGGCACCGTTAAGGTGACAGGTTATGCCTGAGGCCTTCCACTAAGGGTCGTGTGGCCTCAGTGGGGGGATAGGGCTGACTTGTGAGGCCAACTCAACTTTCTCCACCTGGTGTTGGGCAGCCCAGGGGTGGGGAGTGACAAGAGGAGGCCTACTCTCCCCATGAGGGGTATAGCCTGGGGGTGGCGATTGAAAGACGCCACTCAGCAGACATAGAATGTTTTCGCCCTTATGCAAACCCTGGCTAAGTAGCTGGGCTAGATCAGGGCCTGCCTAGTCTTTCTTTGCAGATCATTAATAAATGTGGCCCAAAATTCATACCATACATACTTGTCTCATCTCTTTATTTCCCCCCCATTTCCCCCCTCAAACAGCCAATGAGCAAGTAGGCAGTGGGATCTACTGCTCCTCCTTTTCACCACCGCCACCTCCATTGTCTGGGCCAGAGCAAGAAGCAAGTGAACAAGCAGGCTGCAATAGTAGAAGAGGAGGGGCTACTCCAAGGGCCTTCAGCAAGTGCCTAACTATCCTACCCTTGATGCTTGTCTTGCTCAGAGATTTTAATGAGCATTTTTGGCAGTGTCTCAAATTTTTGGCACTACCCTTTTTTGATAATGTTTTGGTACTCATGTGAAGGAAGGCGTCAAGATAAAAAAAAGTAGAAGATACTCCAATGTGTTACAAATGTAAAGTTTATCAGGCCCAATGCGTTTTGAGTGAAGACTGTCTGACAAGGCACACTGTATTCTTTGTTGCAACCGAAATACATTAACTTAATAAACTAAACAATTCTAGCAAACTCTGAAGGCTTCCCTTTCTCTTGTTTCCTAGAGTAGCAACAGCAGCTGGGCAAAATAATGGTAATGCACAAAATAATAATAAAAAAGGTGATCAAGATCAGAAAAGATTAAACAAAGGCTTAGGATTTTTTTGCAGAGGAGATTCTCACAACTGGCTACAGGAACACACTTTCCCCACCTACTCCACACTGATAGAGTTCTTGCTGTTGATGAGTCTATAATCTGGCTGGTTTGAATTTTGTATGTATTGGCTGTGGTAGGCAGTTTAGTGAGGGTTGGTAGGATATTAAGTGCTGAGTATTCTGGTGGGTACCTGAAGGCATCTTGATGGTGAATGGCGGTCAACCTCTTCTATTGTGTCTATGGAGGACATGGCGAGGGAGCTCCCCTTAAGCACTGGTGGTTTTATGCCATGTAAAACCTACGGTTGGTGGGATACAGCTACACAGTACACCTTTAAGGTGAGTAGGGAAAGAAAAGGCCAAATCAGTTACTGATTGATGTGTTGCTTGGAGCTAGAGTGGTGACATCCATTTTGAGGTAGACAGGGTGAGACTGCCTTCCTAGCTGTCACTGTTTGGAAGAAGTTTATTTTATTCGAGAGAGTTTATTAGGTTGGGCTGAATGTTCAGCTCAGCTGAATTTCAGAGGTTTGGGGGCTGAAAACCCCTTCCAAAGATGAGAGATCAAGCATTCAGGTGTGTGCACATGTGTATGTGTATGTGTGTGCATTTACTATTAGACAAGATAGCCAATTGGTTTTATTTATTTATCTTAATTTACAAAGCTGAGCTTCTGCACCTTTTTCAAATGGACCCTCATATGCCCTTGGGAATAAAACCACTGGATGATATAGGGCATCATCAGACAAGCATTTTATTGCATGCTTGTTGCTGGGCACTCATGGAGTTTTGGGGGTCCCTCTCACAATGTTGTCTAAATCCCACATGCCTCCCGCTCCTTCTAGCTTTCTTCACATAACAAAAAAACACCCCAGTAAGTCTGACTTATTTTTTGTGACGGAACGTGCCACTATCTCCTGCTGTGTGCAGGAGAAGAAGCGCGATCAAAATGGCTCACTGAATGGGTCATGTGCACGTTGTTTGCTTCCTCTTTCAAAAGAGAAAGTCATGAGGGACAAATGCATGGGCGGAGAAGTAATGATAAGGAAACACGATTTCCCCCCATGTGAGGATGCTCATAGCGTACTTCCCAGGGGCATTGCACAGAAAAAAAATTGCCATCTCTTTTTTAAATTCATATGCTGCCCCATATCTTCATTCATGTGGAGGCAAAGCCAATTTATATTCCTTTAGAAATTATCCAGTGTTTTGACTCCTTACCCAATCTAGTGATCTGTCTATATATCCTCTCTCTCTCTCTCTCTCTCTCTCTCTCACACACACACACACACACACTTTATATGAACAACAGATAAGAGCTTCTTGAAAATCTGTGCATATACGTACAGATTTTAAAGGAACTCCCGTTTATTGGTCAAATGAAGCTTATTTTTTTGAAACCTGCTGAATGCCTTTTATCCCTGTTTAATGTTGAAATGTTTTCAAATACTTACACTTTGGAAAAGAATTCCCTCCATTGTTAGTCAAACTTCATATGAGGCAGCATAGATCAAAGGCAATTCAGAGCTGTTGCATTGTATATATTTTCCTTCGTGTGCCATTCTTGGAGGCTGAAAAAATCCATCTAGGGTAGTAGCGATGAAACCAAGAAGGAAAGTCACAGAGAAGTTTGATCTTTTGATCCCTCCGTGTCCTGAGCCTCTGAGCTGTTCTCAGCTTCCATCTTATCTCTACCGCTTAGTTTTAAGGCATATATCTGGTTACCAAAATACAATAGATACACACCATATAATACTGTGCTTTAGCCAGCTGTGCACTGTATAAGTTTTGTTGGGCAGAAATGGCCGAAGCACTTTTACTAGATGAAACCTCATTAAGGCTGCAGTCTTATGCATACTTACCTGGGGGTGGGGACCACTCAACTCACTGTGTTGTATGTCTGAATAGACATGTATAGAATTGTAATGTAAGGAATTCAATACCGCACAAGAATGTATCAACAACTTCTATGCTATTGGAGACATGTGGGTTGATGGAGTGAAATGTCTTTGATTTAAAACATTGATGTTCCAATCTCATCTCATACTTATAGCATAACAGAGCTAGTCCTAATACTTACCAGGAAGTGGCTGATTGGCTGATATCTAAATAACATCTCAATAACTAAAGAGGTCAAATACCTGTGGCACTACTAAATATACAAGTATCCTGACATCAGCTTCAAAAAACCTCCTGAATAAGTGGATAAAGGAAGACACATATTTTCAGAAAATTTGCATATGCTAATTTATATGTATATATGCACTATAATTTAAATAGAAATTCAATATAAATCACCATGGTGAGAAAAGTGGTGAGCAGGTGATGTGTGTGTCTGCTCAGTCTCTATCCAGGTGCTAACTATTGATTGGCAATTTCAAGGTGTCTGCTGCTGACCCTACTTGGATTGGCAACCCTTCAAATGGAAGACTGTCTTCCATAAAGTAGGACACATCGTCACCCTACTTCCAGGAGGCCATTTCACATCTCAGAAGTCCTGCACTTTGCTGCTCTTAATTGGCAGGGGTGGGGGGATATTGGGAGAGACAATTGTATGGGTATGTAAGTCCCAGGCTATGAAGGGCTTTAATGTTTAATACCAACAACTTAGAACCTAAATAGCAGCCAGTGAGCTTTGCTAAAATTAGCTAGAGATGCTCTTGCTTTCCCACATCCTGCAGGAGGCAGGGGGCACCATTTTGCGTCAGCAGAAGCTTCTGATTTATGTCCAAGGGCAACACTCCACAGAATGCATTGCAATAGTCAAGCCAAGAGGTTACAAAACTGTGATGACAGTGCAAGATTCTTCTTCTCTGAGAAAAGGTGTAGATTATGCAAAAGATGTAACTAGTAAAAAGTGCTCCCAACTACACCCTGGCCAGATCTACACCTTTTGTCAATGATTACGATCCCATCATGGTAACGCTATATCCTTCTTGTACATTTATACCTTGTGGGACACATAATGACATTTGCTGTGATATTTTGGATAATGTGGAATAAAAAGCAGGAAATAACACTATGAAAGCAGTCTAAGGAATGTGTAATGTGCCCTAACAGTTATCAATGCACTTCAATACTGTTATAAAGCAGTAGTGTAGATCTAGCCCCTGTGACTTTAGGCTTAGTGCAGAGTCCAGGAATGCTGCAGGCAATGAATTTGTTCTGAAGAGTCAAGGTGAAGGGTCCTCTTGTTTTAGAGAGTTCAAGCTCCCCATTCCTGCCAACATCAGCGCCATCTTGCCTGGACCCCAGCCTATTCCATCTCATCCTCTTGACTGCTGCCCCAAGCACCAACACAGCAGCTTCCAATTTCTTAGTTAATGAAATATAGAATGTGATAACATCAGCATATCAATCAATCAATCAATCAACCTTTATTTACAGTCAATAGACCAAAGGCAAAACAAATATAACATACAGTCATGATGCTTGCAACTTAGCTGATATAAAAAGGGACTATAAATCTACAAATAAATACTATAAATAGTGTGTTAATATTAATCGTCCGCTAATGATCTGGTTCGAATAGCCAGATTCAGAAACTTAGCTACCTGTTCCGTTATTCGCTTATTTGTACCCTGGAGCAAAATACTTGTTAGGGCCTCAGAAGAACGCCCTGGGAGGGACTGTGTAATTGGCCAAATTAAGTCTACCCTGGCCGATTGATACCCAACTCCAGATCTTCCAAGGATCTTACCCATTGCTGATTCCTTGTTCTGTAGCACCCACCCAGAAACCTGTCAGCATCTTCAAAAGTAATGCTGTGCAGAGATCTGAGCATTTTTGACAAGCGGATGTCCCAGTTGCTTCCGATTTGATTCTATTATAAGAATGCCATCTAAGTCTGACTGGATTGGAGCAAAGAACTGAAATGGGAATATTATTTTAAAGGATAAAGGAGCAGAGTTAGAGATTTACTTGCTACAGTGTCAGCTTCAGCAAGATCTCACAGGTGATCGAGTTTTGGAACCCCTGTTCATGCTCTGTCACTTTTTGTGTAAGAGTTCAGTAACAGTGGTAAAAAGATCAAATCCAGAAAGAAGAAATATTGTATAAGCAATGGTATTTAGATATATGGATGAAGACATTAATTCTGCACTCAATAGCGTGATGTTCCTATATATATAAAAAAGGATTGATATTTCACAGAAGCTCCTAAAGCATGGGTGATGAACCTCTTTTTGACCCAATAACCAACCTCAATTTTGCAGAAGCCCTTGGTGGTCATTTGACTCAATCCAGTGATGGGCAGGTCACAAGCAAATGGGGTGGGGCCAAAACACCAGCATATTTTAGCTTAAAGTTCTTACTGCCAGCAAGTAAGTCTTTCCCAATCTTTAAAATGAGGGAAAACATACAAAATCTGGAAAACCACCAAATTTGACCAAGGGTTGTCTACTGGGTTCTTTCTTTAACAACATCTAAAGCTTTCCAGTAGTTCCAAGAGGTGGCAGAGTTCCAGCAGGCTGCTTGACAGCATCCCTCATTTGTTGCCAAATGACCCAATGGGCCAACATTGTTCCCTGGAGTATTGTGGGGTAGCAGTCCCTGCAATGGGTTGCACTTTTATGTGATCTATTCATCTCATGACCATATGAATACATTGGGTGTGGATTCCTTATGAACGATTTAATCTTATACCATGTTGTGGAATGCTTTTGTATCCGTCCAGTAGGGGGCAGTAGTAGACCAATAGTGTGGAATGCATTACAATAATACTGCATATATATTTGCCATATATTCCCTTCATATTTTTTTCTTTCTTTCAGGAGAAAACACATAGTCCTCTTGGGATGACGAATGCACTTCTGTACTATATACCCTTTGGAATTTCCAGCATATTTTATGCAGTGTAAAATATAAACATGTAACACACAATGGCTTTACATCACCCTCCTACGATGTAAATGCAAGTTCTGAAGGTGCACGTTTTATGTACCCAAGCAGCTTTCTCTAGTTCAAGTACTTTCACGCTATCTCCTTCTTCAGCAGTTTCCATCTGTAGAAGTAGTGACAGAGTCTTTTTTTGGGGGGGGGGCTATGACTTGCTTTTGTCGTATTGTGTTTAATTAAGTCAGCTTTCACCGATATTATTTTCAGATTTGTGGAGAGAAACAGGTCAAGCAAAGAAAAGAGCTTATTCCAATGACTCTCTTCTAGAATTCCATTACAAATAGTAAATACTTGGTCATAATCAAGCATGACATCTACCACTCTTGTTCTAGTGACACACACCTTTTGAAGAGGATTCAGAGCTAGTTTAGATTCATTATGAATCTCATTTGCTTTGTAGCACTTCATTTTTGAGCACTCCAGGTCTTTTCTATTTTGAAATGAAAATAATAACACCAGGACTTATTCTCATACTGTTTTTCACCCATGGGGTTTCTTTCATGGGGGAGCATTCATCAGTGTTAGCCATGAATATTTTTGCATTGGTGAGAACTCAAAATTACACTCTTCCCCATGCATTTTTTTTTAAAAAAAGAAAGACACAAAATGATGTAGTTTGGAGACCCCCTGTGGAATTTGCCACATGAGGGGTAATTGCTACCATACAATTTACCACATATCTGCATAGGTAGACCAAGTTTCTTTATTGTTTGGCAGGATGATGTAAACCAGCCTTCCACAACCTGGTGCCTGCTAGATGTCTTGGACTAAAGCTTCCATAATTCCCAGTCAGCAATGTTGGCTGGGGGTTATGGGAGTTGTAGTCCAAAGTATCTTGCTGGTACCAATTTGGAGATGGCTGATGTAGATAACCAAGAGATGACTAAGTCTTTTACATGGCTTTGGGACTCTCCCTGCCCTTTTTGCTATTCATCAATAAGACTGACAGCCAATTTACACCCCAAATGAGCAGAGCTACCCGAAAGATATTTTGTTGCCTGAGGCAAAGAACAAGACGGTGGCCCCTCTGATTCCATGTTACAAAACCTGATTGGGCTGGCAGATTAATCTTTCTTCAACACTGGCAATGGGACAGCTTCCTCTATTGCACATGAAGGCAGAACACTAGCTTAGGGCGTACAGGAAGGCTGCATGGCATACAGCTCTCTCCTTCAACACCTTGTTGCCACCTTCAAGCACCTGCTGCCTGAGGTGACCTCCTCACTCTGCATAATGGTAGGGCCAGCACTTCACCCAAGGGCAACTTGATCATTTGTATTTTTCTACCCAATAATAAAGACAGGTGGTTTGTTTTTAAAATTTCACACTAGATGCAGATGCATGGTAAGAAGACTGTCTGCATTGGTTTATAGGCATTTAACATCACTTGCTGCATCACTTGGGAGAGGCCTAAGCAATCTCATGGCATAAATGTCAGCTTCTCTTTGGAATAATTCTTTGTAGCAGTTTCAAAAGCAGTTTATACAACTTGGATCTGTAGGGTTTCCAGCAGAAGGGTCTACCTCAGGGAACTATTCTAGGTGCTTGGCAAATATTAAAATCCTTAAGGCATCTTTATATGAATATAAGAGTAGAGCATCTTTATACTATGATTCTGTCTTCCAGCTATATATGCCATGATCCCTGCATTGAATATTCTGCCCGTAATATGCATGTCTGAGGGCATACCCACACCATCCTGGGGTGGAATCGAGGTCGTCCCTGCAGGGATGACCACTCCACTTTCCCAGGATATCAGGCACTGCTTTTTCCATCTCTAGGGGCAATCCTGATGTCCGTGAGCGGTGTGGCCCCCCTCCCAAAGACGTAGCTGTTACCCGTCATTAGCGAGATGCAGCGAATGGCCAAGAAGCTGTGTGGGGGAAGCTCAAGGGTATTGGGGGGTGAAGGGGAGATGTTTTCAAGGGATATTGGTATGCTTCAGTGCTGATGTGTGTTTTTTGAACACATTGGACAGCTTCATGCAGAATCGCAAGCAAGCCTCATGAGCTGTCAAAATAATAATAATAATAATAATAATAATAATAATAATAATAATAAACCAAACCCACCCTTCTCCCTGGAATGGCTTGGGAAAAGTCCCTGGTATTTTCCCTGTGAGGGATGATCGCTGGAGCTGAAAACTTCATGATCATCCCTGCCCGCTCCAGAAAGGGCTTTAGCCTTGAGTCTGTTTTGGTTCCTGATCCAGTTGCCCATCCCTGTTAGCCTTGATATGCCCATTCATTCTTGCCTATGCTCCTACTTCAGGCTGCCCTCTTCCAAAACAAACTACCACATGGTGCATCCTGACCACAGAATCCCAGGATAAATGTGTGGTGTGCAGTGAAGGCACAGACAAAGACAAAAGCTCTCAACATTCAATCACATCGCAGCTTAGCACAGCCATGTATACACCTGCAATCCTTTACAAAGCTATGTATATTTTAAAGGCTCTGCCATTAGCTGAACATTTTATTTCAAATGAAATCATGTTGCCGGTATTGGTTTTGTGTGCTGTAGACCTGTTTTTTACCCATGGTACCCCCTCTGCACCAGGAGCTTCCAATGGTACTGCGCTGCTCATTCCATTTTTTCTATACAATAGCCAGGCTGTGCAAAATATGATGCTGGAAGTCTGCCTGTTTGTAGAAATGCTCAATGACACTAAAGCTATTGACTTTTCCCACCTGGCTTGCTGACATTTGGAGAGAAAGAGAGAAAAACCCTCATGTACCCTCATTGTAAAATGCAATCTTAATGAACACATCAGCATCCTGTTTTTCCAAATGCAACAATAGACAAGATGGCAGGCTACTTAAGAATATGTCACAATGTTTTGTGTGCACCAATTTGCTTTGGCAATGTTATAAGGAAGAATGTGGATTTAAAGTTCCCAGTCCCATCCATCAATCTCATGGGTGTTTATTTTAAGTATTGTGTTGATAATTTTCGTTAAAGGAAACATTTTTGTCTCAGGCAAGCATTCCATGGCTGTTTTGTATTTGTCTTTGATTTTGATTTTCTTCTTTTTGTTTTTGGCTTTCCTCCCTCCTGTTAGCGGATTTCTATAGAAGCATTTTTTCCTCCCATCAGGACGAGGTTGCTGCGGCATATTATGCTGAAAAATGATATCAAGTCACGGTGAAATAAATGTGCAGAAAAGGCATGCTTACAGATAGGCAGCTTCAGTGTAGTAACCCAAAGGAATTAAAACAATTTTAAAACAACAACAACCCTGGAATCCTCTTTAAACCTCAAAGTATTTGGAGTAGAAGAATCTGCTTGCTTCAAATGACAGTTTCCTACTACATGTTGCTATATAGATACACAGACGAACCACCTGCATATTATGTTCTACTTAAGGCTGTAATCCTATACCCACTTTCCCAGGTATAAGCCCCATTGAACTCAATTGGAGTTACTTGTATAGCATTGCATTGTAATTCTCCTTCCAAGATTTGGGTCTGCAAAAAACATGACATTTTTGTCAAGGACTAACATGATAGAGATAAAGCAAGGAAGAGATATATGGAGACTGCCTGTTATAGATAAAGAATGGGTATTATAGAGATGGGGTAGAGGCAAAGTATTGTACAGGTCATTTAATGGGCATTGTTGGCACTTTTTTCCTCTATTCATGTCACTGAGATGAGGATAATGAAGAAAGGGGAAATGGCCAAAGATGGAATGGTCAGATGAAAACATTGGGAGCTATGGTAGTGTGATAAACCGGACTCTCATCTGACCACTCCAAGATATGGGTGAAGCTGTCTGCATTGATTTCTTTGGAATATTTTGAAGCAGAAGTTTTTTTCCATCCAGTTTTCTTCTCAGTTTGTGAATATATTTTTAGTAAAAAGCCTGTACAAAAAGCCATTTCCATCTTTGCACGTGTTTCTCCTAATGTCTGAGTTTTGTACACATTTCTGCCATTGCATGCACTCTTGGGCATTAAGGTTTTCCTAGATAAAATGCTCACATTGCCAGTGCAACTGTGAGAATGGGATATACTTTAAACGTCCTTGAAACGCTGCATGTGTGTGTCTACAGATACTGGTATGGTTCAGTGGACAGCATAGGCACAGTGGTAGAGCAGAACCGAAATGATCTGTGGCACATATGTGTAGCAACATGTGCTACACATATGTGCCAAATTTGAGATCGATCCCTCCAAACCTCGATTTTATATGAATTTATTAAAGATTGTTTCAGTTCTGACAGATCAGAATGACAGCTTGCTACATGCATTCATTCAGACCTGTCAGAACGGAAACGATCTTTAAAAAATTCATATAAAATCGAGGGTTGGAGGGATCGATCTCAAATTTCATACACATACTTAGGCATACGCCATAAGCACTGTGACCAAGTTTCAAGCTTCTAACTTTTAAAATACAGAAGATATAGGCATTTTTTCTTTAAAAATAGGGCTGCAAAAATATCATTTTTTCACGATAATTATCGCGAAGACGTTACGGTTCACCTACGATATGAACGAAGACAATAATTTTTTTTGGTCCGAAATGACGATAACGATAAACGACAATATTTTTTGGCATGCACACCCCTAATTAGAGTAGACAATATTAGGCTAGATAGGCAACTAGACTAACTTGTCAATTGCTGTCATCACCAGGTAGGGTTTGGAAAGAATCCTGCTTGAAACCCTGGAGAGCTGCTGCCATTCAGTGTTGGCCATACTAGGCTAGATGAACCAATGGTTTGATTCAGGATAAAGCTGTTTCCCATCTTCCTTTTTCTATGAAATATTCTTTACTGTTTTTTAATACAGCACGGAAGACTGCTTTGTTTAACCAATGCTCCTGAAATTATTATTTTTAACTCAAAATGTGTTGGTTTCCCTAAATTATGTAATTTATGCTCTCAGAGCAGTTTAAAATCACAACAACCCCTCCCACACACTATGGTAAAATAATAACCAACACAATACAGATGATGAAAAGAATGAAATATTAAGATATTAAGTGCATTAAAAAATATTGAACAGCCAGCAATGAAACTGAGAATAAACACTGAAAATTAATGGTGAAATGTCCAATGCAAGAGGAAGGTCTTAACCTGGCGGCATTTAAGTATATGCAATGAAGACATCAGGTAGATCTCCCTGGAACAGGCATTTGATGGACCACAGGCCACTACAGAGAGGGCTTTTTCTCTTGGTGCTGCCAGCCACTATTGTGGCTGGCGTCACCAAGAGAAGAGCTTTCACAGATGAACTTCAGGCAGAAACATGTGTGAGAAGGCTCTCCTTCAAGTTACTTCCACTAAATCTTTGAGGTCTTTTTTCTCATTTTATGCATTCTTCTCTTGTTTCCTTCTTTGTAGACCCACATGCTCAGGTGTGACATTATTTAAATGCTTATTATCTAGGTTCTTTTCAAAACAGTGCAGGTACATGCAGTATATGTGTGCAATAGCATTAAAAACTTGGTGACTTAAAGCAATAGTGACCAATATGACCAATATGACCAATGGTGATGGCCCTGGGTAAAATAAATTTAAGTCTGTTGTTTATAGCTTTATTGACAATCTTGTGATACAGTTTACTTTTATTTCCATTTTACAGATGAGTAACTAAGGCTGAGATACTAAAAACACACTGAAACATACCCAGTGGCAGAGTTGGGATTTTGAATCCTGTTCCTGTGATCCAAGTTTGTTTGTAACGACAAATTGACAACTGCCATTAAAATTTAACTCTATATATCTCTCCCTCTCTGTTAAAGACAGACCATTGGATTTTTATGGCTCATGGACTATTTCAGATTTCAGCATCAAACATATTTCTGCCATATAATCAAAGCATCTTTTTATAACACTGGCTGAGCACAGTATGCATCATCCATAGGGAGAGAGCTAAAAAAATATTGTATTCATAAATTAAATTGACATTTTGAAAGGTTAACACAAAAATGGCTTTGCTGTCTGTGATCAATAAAAAAGTATTTCAAGTAATTAAAGCCTCTGATGTGAACAATTCTTCGTTGGTGCCTATTAGGAAAAAATATAAATAAGTAGCCAGACACATGCAATAAATATAGATAAAACAGGCCTGCTCTAGAGAGGACTTATTATTTACAGGTTTAGCCTGGGTGCTTTGGAACTCTCCAGTTCAGGTTATAAATGAGCATTGAAAAATACTGTTAAGTATGATAATGATTTTCAATGCCTAGTAAAAAAACAAAAGAAAGTCCAATAATAGATGTTTTTTCACACAAAAGCACCCAGTGGGCCAAAACAGACATTAGTTTAAGTGTGTGGCTAGAAACATTGCCTGGGCTTTAAAAACAATTAATATCTGTTGTGGAGTGGGTGGTGTAATGTTCACTGGGACCACAGCATGTGAGGAGCGGAAGTTTTGTTCTTCCCTTCCCACCTACGATCCTGACAAAAGTTGCCCTCTTGTGCCACTCCTCACCAAAGAAGTAATTTGGGCTACTACCGACAATGATGGATCCAAATTACGTTCCTGTTCTTTTTGAGAGAGTTAAACCCATGTAGAACAAGCAAACTAACCAATTCCTGTACTGGGAACCAAACACCCTGTATCTGGGAATCTGTCTTGTCAGGATTCAGTTTCATGAATGTCAATGGGAGCTATGTGAGGGCATTTTCATCAGGATAATGGCTGGCAAGAGAATGGTTAAACATCCCCTACTCCTGTGCTATGCTCCCTGTGAAAATCCCATCCTTACAAGCCTGGTATCATTGCTGTTGAGAAGAAGAAGAAGAAGAAGAAGGAGGAGGAGGAGGAGGAGGAGGAGGAGGAGGAGGAGGAGGAGGAGGAGGAGGCGGCGGCGGCATGGCTGTTAGGCACACAATTAAATTAATGTCTGTATTGGTTCTCATGCAGTCCTTCACTTACAGTCTGAATTGATGCGATGCTGTCAAACTGCACCCCCATCCCCCTCCTTTCCCCCCCTTAGCTGTCAAAGCCTCTGTTTTTCAACTTTTGAAACTTTTAAAGTAAAAAATTCATAGCCACAAAATGCATGGAGCTATTTTTCTAAAATTTGTCACAGTTAAGTACCTCAAACCCATCTTCCAGGTGGTAAAGTTTCATGCTTTTATCTTTAAAAATAAAAAAAAGTTTAATGGGTTTCTCTCCTCATTTCTCCCAAAATACCTTGCCACTACATGCTTGAAGCTATGCTTCTGAAATTGCTCACACATATCAAACAAAGTGGTACCTTTAATGTGAACAAGTTTCATGTTTGGATCTCTAAAAATAAAAAAAGTTGAAGGCATAACTGTCTTTACCTCGCTGCTACCCATTTTTCAAAAATTAATTGCCACACAAGGCAAGCATCTATGGTTCTGAAATTTCACACACATGAATCCCAACATAACATCTGCATTGTGGCAAAGTTTCATGTGTGGATCTTTTAAAATAAAAAAGTTATAGGCATTCCTGGTTTTTTACTAAAAAATTAATAGCCACAAAATGCCTGGATCTTTCTGAAATTTCTCACAGATAAGTACCTCAAACCCATCTGCAATGTGGCCAAGTTTCATCCTTCTGTCTTTAAAAATAAAAAAGTTATAGGTGGTTTTGTAACACAGTACTAGTCTATGTGTAAAATCACTCAAAATGGCATCCGATTCAAAAATCGGATGTCCAATTTTAATATCGGTAATGGATCCGATATAATATGAACCTCCGATTTTTCCGACCTGATTTTTTTTTTTTTAATCTTAAGGTCTGATTCTGATTCTGATCTGATTTTGTGGGCCCGTGCACATCCCTAATTCTCATTCAACTGAGAGAAAAGATGCTTTTGACAAGAAGTTCAAAGGAGAAGAAATTTCAGGCTAATGCTCTTGGCCTTGGTTCAGGGTTCTTGTGCTTACTTTACTTAGGAGGTGGCCAAGGAGTGTGCATGATAGTCTTGTCTCATTGTACAATTGTCTTGCTGGCCAGATCTATACCAAGCCTTCGAAAGCAGTTTGAAAACGGTATATGGAATGTGTCATGGGCCCCAACAGTTGTCAGTGCATTTCAATACTGTTATAAAACAGTAGTGTAGATCCTGGCCCTGATAGCCTATAGCCTCCTTGGATTCCTGCAGTTCCATCCCAGGGAAAGACATAATGAGGTAATGCTTCCCACGGGGCTTTCTGAGATGAGGAGGTGCAGGCAGCCTGGGAGACTGTAGAGCAATTGAGAGATGTGTAATATAAACACAGCCAGAACTCTTGTCCACCTCACAGTGCTTTGACAAGGTAAAAGCAAAACAAAAACATCCCCTCCCAAAAAAAGTCGATGTAAATTTTGAAATGCCCTGAGGATGAGGCGGAAAATGGAAACTTCCTTCATGGGGAAAGAAAACGTTTTGGAAACTGGAGGTAAAATTTTGGCACTGCACTAGTTCTAGCTCTTCCCTGGAGCTGGACACAACTTTGTCCCTTTCATATATTTGACAGGGCTTTCAGGGAAGGAGCTGTGTTATCAGCACTTGCATTAGTGACAAGGTGTATCACAATCACCTCTCAGAAATTTTACATTTGGAAGACCCTGAGGAAGGAACTGAACCTGGCTGGAAGAATGACAGCTAGAGTTCAGAGAAAAATTCTCAGAAGACATTTTTCTCTTCCTTGCTTCTATGTACTGCCCTGCAATGATGCTAGGAATGGCATATTTATCATGATGCAAAATGAGGGCCAGGCTGCCTATAAAGTCAATGCTGTTGACACTTGTAGCAGGAGTGCAAAAGCAAACAAACAAACAAAAAACCCTTAGGGCAACAAAGAAAGAAGCTCTGCTACAAACCCTGCCAATGGTAAGCCCTCCCTATGAGAAATTGTTGGAGAATTTCTCCTCCCTCTGGAGAAATCCAGAGAAATTGTCCACCCAATTTTTTTGCCCACAAATAGGGTGGAGAATTTCAATAGGCCATTTGTTCACACCTATATTCTGAATCAGGGATGGCCCTACCATTAGGAAGAGTGAGGGAGCTGCCTCAGGCAGATGATTTTGAATGTTATGAAGGGGCTGAACAACCCCCCCTCCTCAATTTAGTGAATTATTATTGTGTTTCACGGCCAGGGGAAGGCGTTTGTGGGATTTTCTGCCTCAGGTTCCACTGGACCTGACTTTAGGTAACATGTATCTTGACTGAGGGGAAGGGGACTATTAGCTGCTCAATTTGCTGTACCTCTCTGAAGGGATACAGTCCAGGAACAGTTTGATCACCTCATCAGATATTTGGAGAACTAGGAGTAACTAACCAAGATATCTGGGTTAGTTAGGAATTTTCTTTAAAAGTTGGTTGAAGACTTGCCTTTTCCAGTTTTCTGTGATACAACTTGAGCCCGGTAGTCAATTTGTAAAGTGAGATGTAATAGGGCTGTAACCTGTCAGGATGCCATGCTGTTTGATCACCTTGCCCAAAGCCCAGATGCAGATGGATTTTTTGGAGTTGCTAGCAGTAAGGAAAGGTCAGAAATCCAGAGAAATTGTCCACCCAATTTTTTTGCCCACAAATAGGGTGGAGGAGAAAAGGTGGCACTCTTTATCATGGGTACTGGTTAAGTTTCCCACTTTCCTAAGGTCTGGAACATGTTGTAACCCCAGATCAGGTGTAATTAGGCATGTTGCAAGCATCTGGTTGGCTCTGCAAGGGGATCCAACCTGGTGCACTCGGCAGTGGCAAGGACCCAGTGGCAAGTGACCCCCGTGAGTGCTCAGCAACTTCCCACCCTTTACCCCATCCATGCTAATGGCAGCTGCCATTGGCGTGAAAGGGGGAAACATGCGATTTCCAGAAGGTCCGTATATTGCATATTTCTCCCTCTCCATGCTAATGATGGCTGCCATTAGCATGGAGGGGGACAAAGGTGCAATTTCTAGATCCTTTGGAAATCATGTCTCCCCTGCACCAATGGGGGCCTTAAAGGCCCTATTAATGTGAGGGTAAACTTTTACCCTGACATCAATAGGGCCTTTAAGGTTGCCCATTGGCACAGGGAGGAAGGAAACACGTGATTTCTGGAGCCTGCGAAAGTTGCGCATTTCCCCCTTTCAAGCAGTGGTAGCTGCCATTAGCAAAGAGGGGGGAAAGGGTGGGTGGTTGTGGAGGGCTTGCTGGGGCTTGTGAGCCTTGCGAGCACTTGGCAGAGGCTCACATGGCCTGGCTAGTGCGGGGTGAGGGCTTGTGGGTTATATGTGAGGTGATTTCAGCAGTCCCTAGGTGTAATGCCTGGCAGATCAAGGGGTAGGAAGTGGTAGGGAAGGGGACAGAGTGTTGTGATGTAACCAGTGAGTTGGGGGCAGCATCTTGTAGTAGGCAATAAGTTTGCACACTCTCTGGGGCCTCTCTCCCCTCCTGTGCCAATTGTGGCCTTAAAAACTGTCTTGGATTAAGAGGGCCTGAAGGCCCCAATTGACCTAGGAGGGGGAGGGGCACAGGAAAGTGCACAGATTCCCCCAGCCACACTAAGCCTTGGGGAAATTGCAACCCACCATTAACATAGTGGGGGAAAGGACAAAGGGTATGTGCAGGTTAGGGCAAAAGTGAGCTCCCTTTGTCCTCAAATCAGTGATAGGGCAAAAATCCACCCAGCATGTCCATCTGGCCCAGCCATCCTAGGTTCTGGCAGATTTTCACCATATCACTGTTTTGTAGTGTGACATGGCTCAGTCATGGAGCTTGATGGACCAGGGAGTTACAGCCAGTAGCAAAATCTCAAGTAAAGTTGCATGATCACCACACAGTTGTGTAGTACTTTCAGTTCTCAATGTACATTCCACAGCCCACATATTTCTATTTAGAATGGTGAAAAAGTATAGGGATGGGTCCTGGAAGAAATAGTTTGCCCCTTGTGTTTTTGGATTTTACTTCACTGCTTGGAGACCTTGAGAAGGAGGCTAAAAGTCTGAAACTTTAGGCCAAATCCTGAGTTGGCAATTTTAGTAATAATGGCTTCTAGTATGTTCTTTGCAATGTATATTTCTTGTGCTTGAGTCCCCCCTGCAGGACTGGTATCAGGCTAGACATGGTTGGGCATCTGCTGAGGGCCGACGTCTCAGCAGGGGCCCACTTACAAGAGCCACCTGAACTTGCCCCTCCTGTTCACCATTGCAACTTGCCTGTTCACCTGCCTCTTGCTCGGGCCAAGACAACAGCGGTGGTGAGGAGGAGGAGCAGTAGGTGCCACTGTCCATTGACTCCCTGGCACTCTGCCTGTCAACCAAGCAAGTGGTTGTGTTGATGAGAAAAAGAAGGAGGAGGAGCAATAGCAGCTGGCCATAATGGCAGTAAGAAGGTGGAGTCATTGAGGGAGGGGCCCCACTGAGGGTGTCTTGCCCAAAGGCCATCAAAAACCTGGAGTTGGAACTGCTTCTCTATTATAGAATGTTTTGGTTTGGGGTAATAAACCATTCAGGGGAGCTCACATTTTCAGTAGGGGTTTCATGTGCCTCCTATTTGTGCCTTGTATGATTTTTATATTTTTGTGCTGATCGTGTAGAGGCAGTATTCAAGCATGCCTCTCCTTCTCCTTTCAGTTAGCTCTCTTTTCTGTTGCCTTAAAGAAAGATGATGGTGGAAAGGGGAGGGGTAGGAAATAAAGCAGTCAATATGTTCTTGAACTTGGACTCCTAACAGCTACATTTTAAAAAGTGCCATTCCATTGTGCTGGTGTAACTGTGTGCTCTAGCCATTATGAGCACAAATACAACCTGATTAGTATTTTTTTTAATAAGTCAGCCTTGTCTGCTTTTATTACAAACATCACCTTCAGATGCGGAGCCACTGCAGCCATTAAATCAAGAATATTTAGCTATTATTTGTAATAAATGTCAGCCAGGCTGAGTCGAAGCCAGGAGGAAATGTTCAGGGCAGAAAACACACTGACATTCATTCATGCAAATGTGTACCACTAGCAGAATTAATCATAAAGAGGGAGAATAGTGCATACAATGCATGTATATGACTGGTTTAGCCAATTCCGATTCATCATGACAACAAGATTTATAATGGCTAAGCAATCTAACGGCAAACAGCCATCTGTACAATACAGTGAAACTGGAATAGATTTAAATGCATCATGTTGACAGGTTGATCCACCACAGGAATCCATGATGGTCCAATGGAGTGTGCGCGCATGCAGAATGTATGATGAATGTCCCCCTGGAATGCTTGTGCAGCCAGAATCTTCAGATCCAGCTGGGAAACACATGCAAAATGCCATGCCAATCACTGATCTGGCTCCCTGTTACAGAGTCTTTATACAGGATCCTAATAGCCTGTACCATGTTCAGCATTCTGGTTGACCTACAAATCATTGAGTTTGGCCAAAAACACAAGAATGGATCATGGAGGTGGGCATGAGCAAAGAGGCCTACCATGGCTAGGACATGTCTGAGTCTTTCTATTATAGTAAGTGGGTGGTGTTTCACTGATGTGTTCTTGATGTAGGGTTTAACTTCATGGCCATACATCACCATATATGGTCAAAGAGGCAGAAAAGGTATTTCCCTAGATAATGGGATGTGAATAAGCCCCTTTACTTGCCAATGGCTTTCCAAGGCAGGTAGGGTAAGGTTTTTTAACTTCTTGCCCCAGAAGCTTTCTTTGCAAGATATAAAATGAGATTTTTCTATACTGTGTCCCCCCCCCCCATTATAACTAAACCATAATATTCCAAGAATTCAGGAATTACTGAATAAAGGTTACGATTTTTATGTAAAAGCGTAACTATACCATTGAAACAGAGGCTAAAATGGAATGGTAGGTGGGGTTAGTGGCAGTTGGAGAAAGTCAGGTAGAAGGAGAACAAAGACAGTTCGTGAGAGGTCAGGAAAGTGGTAGCTGACTTAGAATTGAGAGACAGTGACCTGGTTCGCATATAGTGACCTGGTTTGCTAACTCATGCTTTATTTAAAATCAGCCACTCTACATGCCAGTACTACACTTCCCAGAATGCCTTTGGCGGCCCTCAGGTGCCTGTGTTCTCTGGGAGGTGCTTTCCTCCTCTTGTTGCCGATGCTGCTCCTCACTAGAATGTTGAGGAGTAGCATTGCTGGGGAGGGGAGGTAAGCAGCTGTTAGTGGACACACCCAGCTCTGGCCAAGTCCTGCTTGGACCAGGGCAGTGCAGAGCTGGTAATATGTCCAGGCCAGATGGGAAGTGTGTGCCCCTCCCATTTAAAAAACGGAGAACAACATGACCGCCCCAAGGGGGCGTGCCCATTAACATGTCCATTCTACATAATACCTTCATATTAAACCTGTTCTACAACACCTCAAGGCACATATATCCCCACCCCGCATGCGGCATGGCCCTCTGGAGCTTGTAGTCTGACGGCTTCTGCGCTGTTTCTGCAAGGCGGGCTCCTCGCTTCTCGATGGGCCGCTTATGCTACAGAAGCAGTAGCGTAAGCTAGGGGAGACCTCCTCGTCAGAGTGCCCCCTCAAAATCATGGGCCCCGGACCAACTGGCCCCACTGGTCCCCCCTCTGCATGGTCCTGGCTTGGACTGCCTCAGCCCGTGCTTCTCACCCACCAAGTGCTCCATCAGGAGCCTGTACTGAAGGGCTGGGGCTGGCCCGGGCACTTGCCCCTTTCATCAAGCCTGTTTCTGGGTATGCACGGAAGGCTCCCCCTCCCTCTTAAGGGCACAGGTTGCATGTACACTTACCTTCGGATTTTGAGAAACAGAAATATCAGAACAGGGTGCATTTGAGCATATTCAGAGTTCGGCCTCTCAAAGTCACACTGTTGTATGTAGTTATGATTTTAAAACCATGCACGGTGGGTGGGAGGAGGCACCGCAAATGGACACAGCCCATTTATGCGGGTTGTTCCCTTTTATGTGGAATTGGGTTGACTACTTGAGACCAACCTTAGGAGTCTGGGCCACCTGTCTGTGCATTCACAATGGCCACCAAAGGCTGGTAAGTCTGGCCTCCCACCCAAGGCATGCTGGGAGTTCTGCCCAAGGCATGCTGGGAGTTGTAGGCATAAGCCTAGTTTTTAAAATTAAATTCTTTAAAAATACTTTTTAAAAGTATTTTATATTTTTAGATTTTTCTGGTACATTGTACAGCCAGACCTATCAGCCTGCCAAATTTCAAGTTTCTAACTCATCTGGAAGTGGGTAAACATTTCCAGACATATATCCCACACACATACTTTCCGCTTTATAGGTACAGATTACTATCATTTGAATAGAAATACAATACATTGCACCATAGTGGGGAAGTCTATGACCTGGTGGTGACCTGTCTACCTGTTCAGTGTGCTGTCCAGGTGCTAACTGTTAATGGGCAACTTCAAAGCTCTTTGATTTTAAACCAGAGTTCAACTGGTACAATTTTTCAAATAGGGGATACCTTCAAACAGGGGACTGTCCTCTGCCAACTGTCCAAAACAGATATTGTTCCTCTGTAAACTAAGATACCTGGCCAACCTAGTTTAGAGGGCTTAGGAAGCACTCAGGAAAGAATAGTATGAGATGGTCCTACTTCAATAGCCTATACATGGAAGCTCTCTGTGCTCATCTAATTATTGAATTCAGTTTTCTAAAATAAGAACATCAGAATGAAATATGGTTCTCCTGGAATCAGAGAGAATGGCTCTTAGAAAACCACTTTCTGATGAGAAGAGGGATTTTAATACCATATGAAAGCCTACACAACTGAATCATTTAAGCCATCTGAGGGAAAACTGTAATCACCATTTTCAGGCAGTGAGAGAATTATTTCCCCCTAAATACCAAGGAGTATCATTTAAATTGCAGAGTGATTAAAGTTACAACAGAGATGACTTAACACTATATTCCTTCATTCATGTGAGAGAAACAAGAGCTGAAAAGGTATATTTTAATCTATGCTTAATAATTGCAGTTCAAAAAGTTTAAAAACTGTTCTTGAAAAGATATTTTGAAAAAACTTTTCAGAGGAGCTGACACAAAAATTATAGGTGACATTCTATGACTCATGGTACTCACATTAGTAGATTTAAGTATAAAGAGAATGAGACATTATTCAGAAAGATAACAACAAAGAGAAAAACTATTCAAAGTCATATACAGCAGAATTCTTTGTCTGGGGGCAAAGTGTACTCTCATATTATTTTTGAATTTCCGAACGATTGAGTTGTTAAGTGTAAAACAAATATTCCATAACAATGTTGTATTTGTACTGATCCCAATCTGCACGTTGAGTCTTATCTTGCACAGACAGGAAGCAACTATAAAGAACACAAAAGAAAACAGCCTCTACTTTTCAACATAACTAATGTTACTGTGGAGTGCTTTTTAATTGCAAGGGTTGAGGAAAATAACCTAATTTGGAGAAGCAAGTGCTTTCTATTAGCATGAGCCAAGATGGGTTTATAAGAGCTGGTGATTCCATATTTAACTCATGCTGCTATTTAATTTGTTGCTCACATAGAGAACATATTTTGAGGCATCACATGGTGCTCTTAAGTTCAAACTCTGCTTTGCTAGATGGTTCTTGATCACATCACAGTATACAACCAGAGAGCTTTTGTGGCCAAGGTCAGGAAGTCATAACTACTCATACTTGATCAAACTCAAGTCTGACTTTGTTCAAATATATGCTAAATTATGGTCAGGTGACTCCCCAATTGTTGATGATGGCTAAACCTATGGATCTTGCTTCATGTCTTATCCCTAAACAATTACTTCATTGTGATTGGTACACACTTCCAATATGTATAACAATTGTGAATTGGAAATGTAATATCAGAACCACAAAAAGATTCTAGTACATGCAAACTGAATGAAGGAAATCATTTATTGTATTTAAATGTTTTTAAGACCACTGATGAAGACTACACGGCTACATTTTTTCTCTTTTTTTGTTTTGTTAAAAGTTTACAATAAAAATGAATATTAAAAAGGGGGCTGGTCAAATTTGTTAGAATGTTTAGATGGTTTTTGCTATAGTCTTTAATTATTTCTGTAATTATATTTGTTACTGTTAAATGTTGTATTAAAGTTTCCTGTATGTTGTATTAAAGTTTCCCAACCATGCCTCCATTCCCATCTTGGAATCAGGTTGGACCATATGATAACAATACCCGGACAACGTTACCATATCACTTGGAAGTCAACCAAGGCCTGTGCTATAAGAGCCTTGCCTTTACATAAACCCAGGTAGTTTCCTCCCTAGATGTACCACCAGCACCTACGGAGGATAACGCACCACATCTTTCTGGAACAATGTGGGCAGGAGGCGCTCCCAACACATGCCATGTCTCCCCAACCACTGCACGCTAGCACATTGGCTGAGACCAAGTTGAGATCCGTGGCCCGACTGGGAAGCCCTCCAGCCGGCTCAGAAAACCATGCTGTGCCCGCAAATGAGCACAGACACGGATCCTCATACGTTCCAGAGATCTGTAAGAAAAGAATGTAAGAAACAAGACTGCAAATTCTATGTCTTTGGCAATGGCCAGACATATGCACGATATGTTCCAGACCGCCATCTGCCCACCTATCTTACTTCTTGAGATGAAAACCCAATGCAGCTGCTGTGGAAGCAACCCCAATCCAGAAAGAATGTGTGCCGAAACTAAAAGTTCCGAGTCCTAAGGTCCTTAGTGACCATCCAAAACTGATCTTTCATCAAAGGAGCACAATCCACATGACAAAATAGAGGGCCCTCCTCTGTCCTCTAACTACTAAAAAGGCCTCTAATGCCTTTATAGGGCAGAGCTCTGCTACTTGCACTGGGGAAATGGAGACCCTCATGCCACGTCCCATTTGATCTGTTTTAGATCTTCTAAAACAGATTGTATGACACATCCCAGTATTGCAATGCTCTGTCGGAGCTATCTACTGTAGAAACCACTACCAGTTCTGATATACGAAATGCACCAAAAATGCTGTCAGGGAGGCAGCATCCATGGAATGCATCATTGCTTGATTGTGGGTTGATTTAAGAGAGGATAGATTGAGAGAGTGAGAGAAAGAGTATTTGAGGAAATGTGAGGTGTTTGATTGATTTAATATTGTGAGAGGAAAGTTTAGCTTTAAGAACAGTTTGAAACATATAAGCATTGTACTTGAAACTGCTACGTGAATGAACTGAAGAAAGAAACCAATAAGCTTACTGAGACGCAATATACTTACGTTAATAAATCTTGTTAATTTCATCCAACTGGTGTGGTCATTGAAGTGTACTTGAGGAAGGTACTGGTGGCAGCGGGAACAACAGAGACTTGTCTGAGGCCAGGTTGCTGGGCTGTGGAGCTGTGGGGCCAGATAGTAAAGGCTGGACAGGGGCAGCAGCAGCAAAGAGGCTAGGATAAAGTGTCACAGTATTAACCTATATTCCCCGGGTTCCATTTTAGGCACAATCCCCAGTGGTGAGACTCTCAGATTAGGTATTGGGGGCTTTGGAAAGGGACCAATTACACATCCAGCCACCACCTCCTTGTCTACCTTAGCCTTGACCACTTGCTCCATGTACCTAACTGATTTTTGGTTATTAGAGAATTGTGCAATGGACTGGCCTTGAAATGGTATGTGAAAACCCTCCCTAAAACATAACTCGAGATAAGCTGCATCTTTCTTTATGGGGTACCGCCTCAACTTATGCTGGAGGGGTTCAAATTTAACTGGTCTGGGGCCCTTTTGAAGGAGGCTGTCTTTTAGCCACCTCTGCCAGCCTTGGAAAGCCTGGAATTTCCTGTAAACCCAAAGAGAAGAGGTGAAGGGAGCACTGGGCTGCCCCACTCTGCGGCGAAAGACACCGTAGCCGGAACCCAGCTGGGTCCTAGGAGGCAGAGAGAAGAAGTGCAGGGAGCAGTAAACTGCTCTGCGTCCTTCCTGCCCGCCACCTCGTGAGTAACAGAAACACTAAGGAGAAACTGCCGCTACATGGCTCTCTCCTAGTGTAAACGCTTGGTAGTTGTCTCTCTGAAGCCGTGACTCATAAGAGGCTGGAGGGTTGGGTGTAGCCGCCTAATATTGGCACAGCCATCCCTCCTCCAGCCTATGTCACCATACCACCTCCACCAATGGGGGGAAGGCACATCTCTTCTTCCTCTGCACCAGCAATTGCCTCCCCACGGCCACGTGAGCGGGACGTGGGGGAAGGGCCCTTCTTTACATGACTTTATGACTCTCCCGTTTCACTTCTGTGTCTAATCAGCACTTTTTGTCAGTTTTTAATATCAGGAAAAATGCAGCACACTCAGGTCCTCTGGGAAGAATTAATTCAGTCAGCCAGAATTAGGCTGACAAGCGTCACCCGGAGGACCTTCTCTTCTGCCGCTCCCAGACTGTGGAATGGCCTACCAACAAATTAGCAATCGTCTTGAATTTAAGAGAGTTGAATTTTACGATGTTTTTAATAATGTATTTGTTTTTATTTGTTTTAATGTTTTATCTATTTTATGATTCTTGTATTTATATTTATTGTTGTTCTCCGCCTCAGTCTGGATGGAGAGGCGGGTTAGAAATAAAATAAATAAATAAAATAAATAAATAAAAGAAAACACAATTTTCTCTTGTGTATTTGCACTATGCTGCTACACCACAGTGCCACCTAGATTTTTTTTAGTGGAAAAGCATGAAAGAAAATGTTCCTTGTGTAGTGCTTGGATCTCAGTTCTGTGATGGAACCGAAAATAGATACAGCAGATTTAAAGCTGATTAACAGACCAGTGTTGAAAAGCTCAAACTCCATCTACCACATAATTTGTTGTTTACTGGAAATAAATTGCACCATATTTCCTACTAACTGGCAGCCTTCAGCAATCTAGGATGCTTCAGATGTGTTGCACTACAACTCCCAGCATGCCCCAGTCAGCCCTGGAGCCTTCTCAATTTGCCAGTTTAGGGAAGACTGAAATAAGGTATTGGTGCTAAGCTAGGCTGACCATATGAAAAGGAGGACAGGGCTCATGTAACTTTAACAGTTGTAGAGAAAATGGAATTTCAGCCGGTGTCATTTGTATGCAATTCGTACCTGGTGAAATTCCCTCTTCATTACAACAGTTAAAGCTGCAGGGGCCCTGCCCTCTTTTGTATCTGGTCACTCTAGTATAGTGCCTGCACCTTTAACTGTTGTGATGAAGAGGGAATTTCACCAGGTCCTAATTGCATACAAATGATGCCGGCTGAAATTCCCTTTTCTCTGCAACTGTTAAAGTTACATGAGCCCTGTCCTCCTTTTCATATGGTCACCCTAGCTAAGCAGTTAAGCCCAAATCGAATCTGGATGATCTGTTAAATGGTGTGAAGTTAGAGGGCCCATTTCAGCATGATGTAACAAACAGAAAACTCCTTTCATTTGTATTTTTTATCTGGCAGCTCTGATTGCAGCCATCACTGTCCCCCATCATCGCTGGTCCACCACTAATATGTGTCAGGGTTATGTGCTACCAATAACCAATTAAAAATAAGGTCTTTGGTAATTTCCTTTCAGTTTCCCTAAATGTGTCTTAGGAGCAATTCTATATACATTTACCTAGGAGGAAGTCTTGTTGAACTCCATTGGACTCACTTCCCAGTAGAGGTTCATGGGATTGTACTGTCAAAGACACGAAAAAGGCAAAGTAACAAGAGAAATGGAGTTAGTCCTTAGAGCTTTAGAAACTTAGAATATTGCATTTGAAGTTTAAAGATAATAATATAAAAGCACTTTCACTCTGTATTTCCATTGCTCATAAAATGCCTTAAACTGGGTCAAGCCAAAAATAAGAAATAAAAAGACTTTTAGCATATGATCCTCAGCACATGGATTAGATAAAGAACAAGTCCTTCTCTGGAAATGTACTCTAACCATTCACATGACTAATCTTTTAAATGTCTAGAGCATTAAAATCAGATACATCTGTATCAGGGCAATGAAAAATTCCTTCACATGTGCATACATGCACATACTCACACCGGCAATAACTGTCTCTTTTGGCCTGGCTTGCTTCAAATCAAGCATATTGTTTTACTTTAGGAAATATGTTCTGGTTTGCTTTACTCCACAAAGACACTGTATTTGTTTGTCACTTGAATGCTGAATTTCTTTGTGCAGAAATTGCTGTAGTATTGTTGTTGTTATTGCTGTTGTTGATGATGATAGGAGGGACCATAGTTTAGTGTGATAGAGCACATGCATTGCATGCAGAAGTTCCCAGCCAGTGTCAATAATACCGGGCTAGATGGACCCATGATTTGACTCAATTCCTACTTTCTTGTACTCCTGGGGGTTCATGTAAGATGGCTTGGTATAAGCTGCTGCTGCTGCTGCTTCTCTAGGAATTTATGCTTTTTATACAATCAAAAGTTATGAAAAGCTACAATAGTAAAACAGAATACCAGTAATTCTACAACTACCATTACCACTACTGCTAATATATCAGCTTGCCTGTGTCTTTTGGTCTGCTTCAGAGGACTTTCTCCTCATGCTTCCCCCATTGAGGTTGAGGTTGCTGGTGAGGTATTATTATTATTATTATTATTATTATTATTATTATTATTATTATCATCATTATTATTATTATTTTATCTCTTTCTCGCTCATGGAATTTTTTCTAGACAGACATGACAGGCTTTGCCAAGTCATGCTGTCTTTTACAGATTCAGGAATTTCCTGACAATTGAATATGTTTTGACTGCTTTCTGGATGTTGGTGTGGATGTATTTTGGTAGGCCCAGTTTCTGAAGGTTTTCTGTATAGTTTTTTGATATGATGCCGGTGACTGAGGTGACTAACGGAATAATTGTGACCTTTTCCTGTTGCCATAGTTCTTTGACTTTCATGGCCAGTGGTGTATATTTGTCTCTCATTTCTTTTTCCTTTTCAACAACATTTTTGTCATTTGGTTTTGCTATGTCGATGACAAGGACAGCCCCACTTAAAGCACTGAGGAATCGGATGTGGCTTTGAAAAAAACTCCACACTATGAACACTAAGCCATTTTAGGAGACCCATTTTAGAACACAAATACCTATCACTTGGCCTTGGCTCTTGTATAAGTGGAGAACGAAAGGTCCAGTGGAGAGTATGTGTTACCTTTTTAAATATTTTTTATGTTATTTTGCCTGTGCAAAATTGTTTTGGCTGTGGTTCTTTGTTATGCCTCTAACAAAGACATGTTGAATCATTTGGCCAGATTTATTATAGTTTTTAGATAGTTTTAGCTATGGTCTTTAATTATTTGTGTTAATTATATTTGTTATTCTTAAATTTTGGATTAAAGATCCCTGAACAGGTGTGTGTGTGTGTGTGTGTGTGTGTGTGTGTGTGTGTATGTGTGTGTGTGCGTGCGTATCTCCTTAACTTTGGTCTTTGGTGACATAAATTTCTGTTAAGGATTACTTTTGCCTTTTTGTTTGCCTCAGAAATGGGATTCTATGACTTACTGCACATGACTATTGCTGGAGAGCATGAGCTCAAAATGGAAAAGCATTTTGATTACACGTCACAAAAATATAAGATTAATGAATAAAATGAGTAAAAATAAAGCTGGATTTCAGATTTGAATAATTTCTTGGATTAATGTTGTGTGAATTTAGATCAGAGCATTAGCCAAAGGAAACAAACACTCAGACTCAGTTGAATGGAGCGAGTTGTTTCAGCTGTCATGTAGGCCATATGGAGAAGTCATTGACCTATGGTAAAAGTACAGCAACACTATATAGCCTGCTCTGCTCACATTCTTCTGTTCATTTCAGTGAGTTAGAGTTCATTCAGCAAAACACCTCCTTGTATGATATTTTCCTAAATGGGACATTTAGGAAAATAATGGTAGCCACTGGACTACCATTATAATTCTCTTATTTTCTAAGAGGAAGCATTTTGCTCTACAGGTGGGACAGACAGAATAGCTCAAATATAAAAGAAAACACCTTTGGTAAACACAGTATGAGTCCCATATGCATCTGAAAATGGAGTCCTACCAAGAATGAGTTCAAAAGCTATTTGGTGTGCCTTCAGCTTCTCATGTCTCAGCTTCTGACCTACCGATTAGTGCTCTTTTTGCTTATAACAATACCGTATTCATAACAGCTAATATGAGGGTTGGATGGCAGATCAATCTACATTTTCTAATTACTGCTCCCGCCACACAATATAAGATTTGTCAAGGGGGCAGGAATTCTCATTTCATTTTATAATAATAATAATAATAATAATAACAACAACAACAACAACAATAATAATATGTATATCCCACTGCTCATAAGCAGGTCACAACAAACAAACAACAACCTGGGCAGAACTCTATGAGGAAAGATGTTCCTTCAGGTAACAGGGTCCTGAGCCATTTAGGACTTTGTCAGTTAGTACTATAATCTTGATTTGAGCCTACTGACTAGTTGGCAGCAAGTGGAGATCTTTAAGGACCAATGTAATATGGCCCTTTACAGACACACTGTAAATACTTTGGCTACTGCATTCTGCAGTGAGGGAAGCAGAACTTATAAAAGCAAAGAAGAAGAAAACGAGAACAAGAAGAGTGTTGGCACTTAGATAATGTATACGAGCAAAAGGCAAAAGCCAATCTCATGTTGAAAATAGACTGGATTTCTATGGTTCTGTCTCAAAATGACAAATCATACAAATTCCAAAGCTTCATGTCCCATATTGCTTTATAAAAGTAAGGTGTGGGAAGAATACCTTTAGCCTGATCCCAGAGTCCTTCAAGGTTCAGTTTTTGGATTGCTAGCCTAATCATTCATATATTAATGTTACTGATGAAGCTTTTAAATCTCAATATTTTATCTCTGTTGAGATCACTATTATTTATAGGTCAGGCAGATATTTTCATCACACTAGAGTTTGGTCTCTAGTGTGATTTTGCTAAATTCCAAGATACTAACAAAGTGGATAATGTCATTGTAAATTCTGTGGAAGAGCCTAGTAGGACTTGGAAGACTGAGTGGGCCACCAGAAGAGCTTGCATAATGACTTTTGGGGGCTGGAGTTACATTTCAGTGGTTTGGCTCAATGCTCAAATTAGGGTTAGGGTTAGGGTTTGGGTTGAGGAGGTATGACATCCTTGTCAGGAATAAGCCCATTCACGAGCCCAGTAGGGCTTGAAAGACTGAGTGGGCCAGCAGGAGAGCTTGCATAATGACTTTTAGGGGCTGAAGTTATGTTTCAGTGGTACTTTAGGGTTAGGCCCAATGCTCAAATTTGGTTTAGGGTTAGGGATGGGGAGGGATGAAATCCGTGTAAGAAACGGAGCCCATGGAAGAGACTAGTAGGGTTTGAGAGACTGAGTGGACCACCAGGAGAGCTTGCAGAATGACTTTTAGGTGGCCCACTCAGTCTCTCCAGCCCTACTAGGCTAGGGTGACCAGATTAAATCCAGGTCAGGGCTCATGTAACTTTAACAGTTGTAGAGAAAAGGGAATTTCAGCCAGTGTCATTTGTATGCAATTAGTTCCCTGTGAAATTCCCTCTTCATCACAACAGTTAAAGTTGCAGGGGCCCTGCCTTCTTTTGTATATGGTCACTCTAGTATAGTGTTTGCACCTTTAACTGTTGTGATGAAGAGGGAATTTCATCAGGAACTAATTGCATACAAATGACACTGGCTGAAATTCCCTTTTCTCTACAACTGTTAAAGTTACATGAGCCCTGACCTGGATTTTATCTGGTCACCCTATACTAGGCTCGTGAATGGGCTCTGTTCCTGACAAGGATGCCATACCTCCTCAACCCAAACCCAATTTAAGCATTGAGCCTAACCCTAAAGTTCCACTGAAATTTAACTCCAGCCTCTAAAAGTCATTAGGCAACCTCTCCTGGTGGCCCACTCAGTCTCTCAAGCCCTACTATAGGGTGACCAGATAAAATCCAGGTCAGGGCTCATGTAAATTTAACAGTTGTAGAGAAAAGGGAATTTCAGCCAGTGTTGTTTGTATGCAATTAGTTCCTGGTGAAATTCCCTCTTCAGTACAACAGTTAAAGTTCAGGGGCCCTGCCTTCTTTTGTATATGGTCACTCTAATATAGTGCCTGCACCTTTAACTGTTGTGATGAAGAGGGAATTTCACCAGGAACTAATTGCATACAAATGACACTGGCTGAAATTCCCTTGTCTCTACAACTGTTAAAGTTACATGAGCCCTGACCTGGATTTTATCTGGTCACCCTAGGAAATCATGCCTTGCATGTGCTGGCATGCACCAAGCATTAAACAAGCTTGTTTAACCCTCCATGATTGTGCAAACCAGGTTATTGTAATGCATAGCTGATTATTCGGTATTGACACAAATTGCTAAATTATCAATAAAATATATATTCAAAAATATGTGTGGAGTGTCAGGTTTTAATTTCCCTCCTTCCTATATGAGGATGTGATAGAAGTTACAAAATTCTGCATGGTGTGGAGAAAGGGAATAGAGAGGACTTTACTCCTTCTCTGATAAATTTTGATCACCCAATGAAATTGATTTGCACTAGATTTGGAACAGACAAAAGAAAGTATGCCTTTCATATAATTTAATTTTGAGAATTCAGTGCAAGAAGATTATTTATTTATTCATTTATTTGGAACATCTTTGTTCCAATTATCAACCCCAAGAAGTGGTTCCAGAGTGGTTTGCTGATTTATAAGCCATGAAAAACTATTAAACAATTTTTAAAATTTGCTAAGAATTCATTTAAACAGCAGAACATATATTAACCTCATATGAGGATTAAAATAGCAGCTAAAACAGAAAATCTATAAAGTCTGGGCCTTATAAAAATAAAATAAAAGGTGTCCTCAGGTGGAACCAAAAAGAAATCCAAGTCAATGCCAGGTGAGTTTTCGGGATAAGGTGTTCCAAAAATGGATCCCGCCTTATCTCAGATCACCACCCACATCACCCCCAAAGGCAGGGAGGCCAAAGAAGAAGACTTTACCAACCTGCCCAGTCACTTAGGTCATTAAAGAATATGCTCCTGGTGGCTTCATATAGACCTATGGTTCGATTGGAATCTACCAAGAGAAGAGCCTTTAGTGTGGTGGCCCTTTTCTTTGGAACTCTCTGCCCCTGGAGGTCAGGCAGGTGCCAACATTGTGCTACTTCCAGCACCTCCTGAAAACAACTCTTTTCCAGGAAGCATTCCTTAATTGACCAGCCATGGTTTTTATTGGTATTCTGTTTTTAAATGAACAATTTTAACATGCTGTTTAAATTTTTTAAAATATTTTTTATTGTTTTATTATTTATGTTCATCACTGCAGCATCTATTTTAGATATGGAGCTGTATACAAATATTGTAAATAAATAATAACTGTGGAATCAGGCAATCCTTAATATTTACTGTCCCAAGCCATTTAGGGCTTTAAAGGTTGAGACCAGCCCTTTGGATTGTGCTTGAAAATGGAATGGAAGCCAGTGCAGTTGCTTTAAAACTGGTTAACTACATCCCATACATCTGGTCCCAGTCAATAATCTAGCTGCTGTATTTTACATTAACTGAAATCTCTAATCAGGCTTCAAAAGCAGCCTGATATACAATGTGCTCTGTTAATCTAAATGGAATGGTAGCAGGGCCTAAATATCCAGAATGCCCAGATTATCTATGTCCAGAGCTGGCATTCTAAGCTAAACTGCTGAAAGATGTTTCAGAACATCTTGGGCCTCAGAAAATAAGGCCGGAAGAAGTACCTGCTGCTGTAAACCTGATCTGTTAGGATCGCCTCCTACTTGGTCAGATAGATCACCCACCAACGTCATTTCTTATCGAGTCCATTACTGTTCTCATCATCAGATTTGGTGATGGGCATTAGCTTAGACAGATTTATTGTCAGGACTTGCCAGTGCTAGAACTGGGAACCTTTGGTTCTGTGTGCAGGACCCTCCTATGGTGAACTATCCAATCTATCTCTTGGAACAACTTGCTGGCAGTGGCATTTTGTCAGGCTATACCCAGGCTGCCCACTCAACCTTCCTGAACCAAAGGAAGACAGGTGTATAAAAGGCTAGTGTTTGGGCTGCAAACTTGCCTGAATAAGAAGGTCCTCTTGGTTCTGGTGCACATCTGTGTATTCCTTGGCATTGGCTCCTTGGCCTTGTTCCTTCGCTTGTGGTTGCAACCTACCAATGCACCTCCAACAGTTGCCTATGGCACAGCCTTGATATTCATTGGGAAGAGGTGTGTCAAAGTCTATTAGCCATGATGGTTATATGGAAACCCTCAGTATGCTGCTGATGCCAACTGCTGCAGGACAACAGCCAGGGAGGGTTAATATCTTCATGCTCTGCTTATAGTTGGCACTACTAGACTTGATGATTCTTTGGTCTAACCCAGCAGGACTCTTTATGTTTTAGCTCAGCCTACCTCGACCCAGTTGTGGACTTCAACTCCCATGAGCTCCAGCCAGCATGGTCAATGTTCAGGAATGCTGTGAGCTGTGATCCAACACATCTGGAGAGGAAGGCTGTTCTACCTGATCAGGACATTACTAGACCTGCCCCAATAGATGAGATTGTTGCTAAAAACTGGATCTCATGTTGATTTGGCTTTCCTCTTATATCTATTTATGGTTACTCCACTTTGTTGGCTGCTTCACTGGCTGCTGCTGAGGGCACATAAATATGTGGGGGGGGGGAGGAGAATGCATGTTATGAATTTGTCACATCATGGATTTCTATTACTGCCAAATTATAATTCTGCCATTGTTGGCAGCAACCCAATGTTTTGAGTAATGTATAGTTCAGAATAAACTTCTTCCTGGATAATACTAGGGTCATGTGGAAACAGATCAGCTCGAAATATATTTAGAGAGCCACCCCAGGTAACATAATTGTTAAAACTTCTTTTAAAAAAACACTTTATGGTGATACAGTGCTCGGAACAATATGTATTCCCTGTAGACATTTTTGTAGTATCAGGTCATAAAAGATGGGGGTCCAAAAGATAGGTGACAGGCGCTTATTAACTTCTTTGGTTTAATATGCCTGCTGTGTTTTGGAATATGTACACCATAAAATGCCTTAGTTGTGCAAATCTTAAATAAAAGCTGACAGTGGTATCTCACCGTGGGTCTTCCAATGAGGTATGACAAGTTATTTGAGGACCATGCTGTTGCTGATGCCATATGAAGTCCTTTGTTGCAGCCATCCAATTAAGCCAGGGATAGGAAGACAGTTTGAGATTCTGTTTGACATACAGAGTCAGCTTGGAGGCTATTTTAAAATCCATATTAGAGAGTTCCTGATGGTTTGTGCATGCCTAAGCATACAGAACAAAAGATAACAAAGAGAATAAGTGTTCCAAGTGAACTAGACCTTAGAACTTAAGCAAATAGCACAAACTGTTCCTTCAGAATTTCTTAGAAGAATTATCTGCCATTGTTGGTCACACTTCTTGTACAGTCCTTTTTTGCATGGAATCTGTTGATTGAGCATTATTTGTGGGAAAGTTACCTGATTACAGTCTTTTAAAGTTCCCATACACATTTCTCCTATATATCTTTCTATGATGAGTACGATTGTATCTATAAGAATATATTAGTGTAAAGCTTGTAACTAGAGATCTACCAGACCGATTTTGCTCATTTTTTTTTTAAAAAAACTGAGGCTTGACGTGCAGAAAACTTTGAAATGCCGAAAAAGTTCAAAGCTTGAGGTTTAATAGCAAAACAGTATGTTTATTTGTAAACTGCCCAGAGAGCTTCAGCTATGGGGCGGTATATAAATGGAATAAATAATATATATAAATATATGCTAATTAATATTCGCTCTGAGCCAAACAGTCTCCTATTCAGTGCCAGTTTATTTGCTCTGCCCCAAACAATGTCTGAGCTGACATCATGTGTTTTCAACTTGAAATTTAAAGAAATGCTAAATGATCTTTTTAAAATGGACACACCTGATATCTCTTCAACTTCAAAGTTCAAGAAATGCTAAATGGTCTTTTTAAAAAGGACATTGTTTTGTCTTTATCTTGGGAAAACAGCCAAGATATTTTCATCCAATCATCCTTAGACTTCTAGCCCCCATGGTGATCCAAGTTTTACATGAGTATGGATGAATACATTTAGTACATTTTACATTAGCCTTTCCCTCACAGAGAGAAGCACATATATAATGTCATTCACCATTCAGCCAGAGCCAATACAATTTATTCCAATGTTGATGGCCTAAAAACATGATGCCAGGACCTGGGCCTAGGTGCGTTTTACATATTCAAATTTCACAGGTAGGATGTGAAACAAAATGTTTCAGTGTGTTATCACCTCCCTATTAAGAATGCCTCTCTTCAGGAATTCCAGCAACCAGCTATGCCTGCTTTCAGAGCACTCCATTTAATTTTCTTCCCTGCCCCACAGTTTTCATATTTTTTTCTCTGCCAACTGACATTCAACATTCCATGGTTCTTGAGCATGCACATTAGTACGATTTAGGGGCTTTTGCCACACATTTTTTATTGTTGTACTTCAGCAAACCTTGGGATTCCCCCAAGCATGCTGATATCTCCCTCTTTTTCCCCACTGGCTCTGTTTGACTCCAATCCTGTCAAGCACTTGCTAGTGGAGGCTGGTGGTTCTGATGTTAGTAGGATGGTGAATACTCTCTGGGCTTTAGTCAGAACAAGTATGAATGCTAAAGGAGCTACCCAAGGTGTTTCACTCACTACCTAAGCTCACAGTTAGACGAAATGGTAAATTTCATCAAATAACTGATTAGAATTATTTATCCTCAAAGCTGGTTTCAGAAATGCAGCAGAGACTAACTCAAATGCCAAACTTTATGAAACCACATGGGGTCTTTGAGTTACATATGGAACTATACTCTCATCCACCAGCATCAGTAAATACAGATTGCTTAATGTGAGACTAAAGCTGCTGAAGGCACCTGAAAAATAATAGACTGGGCAAAGAAGGGGCAGGGTTAATTCTGAAGGCAGGGCTGGGTGGGACTTTGTCTTGAATATTAAAATCTTTCTGACTCAGATAGAAAGAAGCCTATTGTCTATATTTCTAATTCAGACTGGTTGGGAGGCAATTTGCCCTCACTTATCCCCTTGGGGATGCAGTGCATATGCTGCAGGGTCTGAAAGCCCTCCAGTTTTCACACATCATGTTGAATGACTTGTCTAGCACTGATGTTAGCTGCAAGTAAGATTCAGAACTTGTGATTATATCCATGCAGGGCTGATGTCAAGGATAGACATGGTTGGGCAGGGGCCCACTGACAAAAGCCATTTGAACTTGCTCGCCATTCTAACCTGCTTGTTCACCTGCCTCTTACTCTGGCCCAGGCTATGGTGGTGGTAAGAAGGAGGAGCATGAAATGCCATGATCTACTCACTCTCTGCTCATCAAGCAAGCAAGTGGTAGCAATAATGAGAAAGAATTTGTGGAGCAAGAGCAGCTGTTGACAATGGCAGTGAGAAGGTAGACTCCTTAATGGAAGGGGTCCGTCGAGGGTGTCTTGCTCAAGGACCTCCAAAACCTGGAGTCAACATTGTATCTGTGTCCCTTAGCCTCTTTGTTTCCTTATGGAAAGAAGAGGAAAAAATTATTGTAAAGTTTATTGATTAGAACTGGGATGAGCAAATGGTCATATCAGCCAGTCCTCTACAGTAGTACAGGATTTTCCATTCAAGGGAAGGGAGCATGACTATCTGGGGGGAAACTGGAGGACCAGATTCCCCCCCCCCCCCAGGCATGAGGTTCACATCCCTAATTTAAATAAGCAGATCCATTTTAACTCTTCATGTTATTAAAAGAATTATAAAAATCATTGACATTGTACCATCTGTGAAGAAAAGAAACCCCTTTTCTTCCCAGGCAGGCGCAGAACTCAGCTGAGTTCCCCACGCACCCACCTCCCAGTTCCTGGGCCAAATAGCCCCAAGCCAGCCTCTGGAAATAACCACACTCAATTAAGGACTGAAGCGTTTATTTAAAATCTATTCTCTAATCATATAGGGCTCTAGCCGAGACAATAAGTCGTAAAATGCAAGCTAGGAAGAAAGGGGAGGGGTAGTGGGCAAAGGGGGGATAGGATGAGATTTGAGGTAGAAGTTAGCAGCAAAGCCATAAAACAATAAAACCATTAAACCACACTAAATCACAAGCCCTTTCCCTGGAACATGCCAGACCTGAAAATAAAAACTCTCTAACTATTTCCCCAGCATCTCCTTGCTGGGAAGGGATCCCTCCATTCACACACAGGTCCAGGGAAAGATGGCCTCCCTCCAGTGGGTAGTCCCTTTATCCCTTTTTTGGTTAGTTGGTACTGTGACCAACTAGAACCAATTCCTAACTGTCCAGCTCACTCCACCAGCCCCCTCCTTTCGGATGGCCATTTCCCACAGCAAAACTCTTGCAGCTTCATCCAATTATTTCTGACCTTGAAGTTCGGTCCTGGCTGGCCCTCCCAAGATAACAACAAGAGGCTCAGGTGGGAAGCACTGGGAACCAGCAACTCGAAATATTGTAACAACTCTCCTTAGAATTCCCCTCTCCCAACTCAGAGGCCTCTTCCTCCTGCAAGGTAGGCCACCAGCCTGTAGCCTCTCTGGCCCCTTTCTTGACACCATCCACTGGGCAGAGGGCACACTGGATGACCCAGATTTCATTCTGATTGCCATTCAGACAGGACAGGCTTCTGCATGGGCTTGCTTCAAGATTCATGTGGTCTAAAAGGTATGGATGAACTCGTGCAGCATATCTGATTCCTCCAGCCTACGCATAAGCTTCATGTCAATGGAATTCCCCTTCCAAAACTTAACTGAGTGCGACAATGATATTCCAGAAGGACATGATTAACAATATGATCAGAATAAGATAAAATGTAACATTCACTTCACTATTCTAGTAATAGGTTTTCCCTTTTCTGTCTATTCCATTGCATGATTTCAGAGATCAGATTGTCAGCTCTTCATGGGTTATGACTTTATACAGTAAGGTAACTATTCTTCCTTCCTCCAACTCTTGGGAGTTGATTCATAAACAATAATTCCAAAAGTTTATTTAGCATAAATGATTCAAAATGTAGCAAATGGGGCAGAGAAAGACATTCTGAGTACTATTTCCAAACGGTGTACTCATGAGCAGTCATTTTAAAGAACATGTGATGAGTCCAGAATAAGCGGACAAACAGTTTGTTTCAGCATTGTTTAGTTAGAATGATTTTACAGGGGCAGAAGGTAATTAAAACTCTTATTGTGGCAACTATATGAATTTATGGCTTGGACACTATGGAGTTGACCTGTGAATAATTCAAAGAAAAAAAAATGCATGAACTGGCTAGTAATAGATAAAGACATCTGACCAACTTCCCCAGACTGTTAAATGGCTACATGTTGATCTTATAGCTATTAATTGAATTTATGCCCAATTGAAAAGGGGACAAATAATATTTCAGTGTTATTCTGTTTCATTTTCTTTGTGTATTTGATATTACTTGTCTGATTCCATAACAAGAATATTATATTTTCCTAAAAGGTCAGAATGGTTTGAATTCAGTTGGTATAATTCCACTGACGGAATGCTCTTTGATCCAGTGGAAGCTTCCATCAGCTGAATAAGGAGAGAGGGAATATTTAGTAGTTACCACTGCCCTTTGCAGCAACTACACCTCCTCAAACTAGCTCACGAGGATTGGGGGACCCTTCAGAACAGCGTGGGAGATGTTGAATGAGGCTACAAGAGGGCCAGAAAATCACCAAAAACACTCCCTTCCTATTCCATTGATGGAAGCCCCCATTGGATCAAAGAGCATTCCATCAACAGAGTGACACCAGTTGGATATGGCAATCCAATGTTAAAAAATGTAACTCTTATATAAGCTGATTTCTTACACAAGTGTTTATGCAGATAATTCTATTAGATCTTTTCCAGTCAGTTTAACATCAGAGACAGAACTATGCATATTTCCTTGATTCCGGTTTGGGAGCATTTAAAATTTTATTTTATTTTAAAATGGAGCACAAAGCAGCTAAAGCTAAGCACTTTTAGGTTCTAGCAATCTGGGAAAGTGTAAAGTACCTGGCTAATTCTCCTGATGAAAACTTCAGATTGCAACCCTACATTTACTTACCTGGGAGTAAGTCCCATTGAACTCACTGGAGTTTACGGAGTAGCCATGTAGGGGATTGCACTGTAAAATGCGCAACTTTGCCTGGATTGTGTCCAAGTTTAGGGCTGGTGAATGAAATAATTTCAGCAGCATTCCTAAAGTTTTGTCCCCATTTGAACAAACAGCCATTTCCCCCTCTTTGTTCAGGATTAATATCGTTGCCTGTGTTACTCTTATTTTTCTCTGCTATGCAACATTAAGAGCATACAGATTGCAAATGAAGGAATGCTAAAGCAAGGAGAGGAAAAAGTTGTCAAGCTGGCCTCCAAATGACCCATTGAATCTTTCCCTTTCTGTCAAACTGGTCATAAGTGGCACCAATATAGTTAGGCTCTTGCTAGAACTGCTGTCATAACAATTGGGGCAATTAGGACCATTGAAAAAGCACATGCCGTTAGCTTTACTGCAGTCATTTCCTAGCCTTAGGTAAACACTGTACTTTCAAAGGGAGAACAGAGCCATTTCTTCATTCCTTTTGGAAACAAATATTTTCATGCAGAAGTGAATGAAACTATACAGGCGTTCTGTGCAAGAAACAGATGAATCAAATCATCTGTCCATATTATTCACATCAGATCTTTCTCTTTTTCTTTTTGACACCTGTTCTCTTATGGGAGAAGGGACTGAAGTTAAATTAGAGTAGAATATATGCTCAAATACGGAGAGGAGTCAAACCTACAAGAGCAAGGAAACTAAAGTCCATCTGAGAGTTGATATAAAGGGAAAATATGGAAAGACAAAGCACAATGGCCAGCCATTGATATACTTAAGCTAACTTGAGTATGACAAATAGGTTTTAATGTACTGAACTAATGTGGTCCATGATATTTAATCTGCACATCATATACATGATTGCCTTTGGATAAGAACATTAACAATTTACAATTTTTAGTGCAATCCTATATATGTCTACTCAGAAGTAAGCACTATTGGTTCAGTAGACTCCCAGGTAAGTAGGCAGGGAAGGGCAATAGCTCTGTAAAGCAGCTGCTTTGCATACAGAAAGTCTCAGGATCAAACCCCAGCATCTCCATGTAGGACAAGAAAAACTCTGCCTGAATCCTTGGAGAGCAGCCAGTCAGTGTCAGCAATACTGGGTTAGATGGACCAATTTCTGACCTTGTAGAAGGCTCCTTGCTTTGTCCTTCTGTAAGTATAGGATTGCAGCCTTAGCCTGCAATCCTACATTCATTTACTTGAGAGTAACCCTATTGAAGTTAACGGTACATTGTGCCGTTAATGTACTAACCCTATTAATGGTACATTGTGCCGTTAATGTACTAACTCTGCCCATTTTGGCTTAACAATTTAATTGTGAAATCCCTTGATGATCAAAAGCCCCCAAACTCAGATTATCCAATGCAGGGCAGGAGGAGGCATGGAGGCGATCTTTGACTCCCCATCCTCCCATCCTACATTTCTTCCTAGCGATGGCACTTAGGTCTAATCTACACCTGCAGCCCTTTCACAAGGGAGGAGTGTTGGGGAAGCAATTAAGCGCTGCCATGCGCTTGTGTGAGCAATAAGTCCAGTTAAATCCTGAAGTTGAATAAATACTCACACACAGTAAGTTGTGTATAATACAAGTCGTTTACTTGTGTTCCAATATAGAAATATATATAAGGCACAACTGGTTCCTCCAGATATATACACAGGCTCCAAATATATACAGTCCTCCGTCCAAATCTCTCATACACAGTCTCCGTCCAAAATACTCCAGTCTGACTCCCCACACAGCCACTGAAAATTAGAGCTATCTTTATACCTTTCTGTATCCTAGCTCTGCCCAGATCAATTACCTTATCATAGTAGAAACATTACCACTATCAGTTTGACCTTTCCAATTTCAGCCTAGAAAAAACTCTTTCCCTGCTTATTGTATTCAGCTGGCTGTTCTGTCCTTCTGGACACTAAAACTTTTGTCCAATCAACTTAGACTTAGAATTTTCCTCAACAAGGAGGGGTGATTGTGACTTTTCCCACTTCAATGATCGGCACTCGCGGGGCACACATGGGCGATGTTTTCCACAATTACTGGAGTGCCTTTGCAGGAGGACGTGTGCTGCATGAAGGCATTTCTGCATGTGGATCGGCAGACGTGGGCGAGGCTATGCAGATGATGGGTCTACAGGGCTCTTTTTAAAGACTCATGAGGATTGCACACGAATGCAAATGCACAGCAACACATGGGGGGGATAGGAAGCCCATCGAATATGTGATGCTGCACACAGATATATTTTTATTAAAAACAACAACTACACACTCTCAGCGGCAAAATACACTGATACACATCCAAAACATGTGGCGAAAATGGCAGCCAGGTCCACTCCCACACACCTCTGAAACTGCTGGACATGCCTCTGGCATCTGATTGGCTGTGTGCTGAGCTGGGAACTTGTGCCAAACAGCAACAGCTTTGCAAAGGGGGGGGGCACACCAGCTGTGGACTTCAGGATTGTAGCGAGAGAGCTAAAAAAAAAGTGACAAAAGTAGTCAGCAATATTCCTGAATAACTGAGAGGTGGACCCGAGATCACCACGGGAGCAGGTGAACATCATGTGGCCCGTAAGTGATGACTTCAATACAATCTTGCAATAAATGTCTGGTGTAGACTCCCCCTTAGAAGGAGGAGGGAAAGAGTCTGGATGCAGTTTATAATAGATCATATCCTGGCCTCTCCAGTTTCCTCACCTCTCTGCCCTCCAAAATGTCCCCCTTTCCCTGCTGTCCAAGGTCGATTTTGCACTGGTACAGTTCTTTCCACATTGGCTGTGGAGGATTGGGGAATGGGGGTTGGATTGCCAACTCCTCCTTCCAAGGTTGGAGTGCTTCTCTGATCTCAGAGGGGAGAATCCACAGTATCTTATGACTCCCTTTCCTTAACACTTTGTTGGTTGATTGTTTCATTGCTTGTTAAGGCAAACACCTTGTTTTGTTTATTCTGTATTTCCCAGTCATCTTCAGAGTATATATTTAAACAGCAAAATCGTAATAAAGCTTGCCTTAAATGAGTAAAACAATATAAATTCATTTTTTAAAAAATCAAATAAAACCACAAAAAGCAAGCAATAAAACATTATGAAAACACAGAGATTTGAACGCATCCCACAACAGCAATGGATAGCACACACACACACACACACATACGTAGTAATACTAAACAGATCTCCAAGGTTTTAATGCCGCTATACTTTTGGAAAACAAGATCCCAGCAGTTCTTAAATAAAATGGGTGATACCCTCTGATGGATCTTTGCAGTGCATTCTGTTCCATGAATGTCAGCAGGTGACAACTGCAAAGGTTTCTTTTCAATACAAAAAAGAATGTTTGCCCAGAACCATATGAGGTCTAGTACAGACCGCGGCAGACTTTGGCTTTTCAATACATAATGATGTAATTAATTTGCTTTTCTTTGAGAAAATTAAAGGTTCGCTGTTAAACAAGTTTGCATTATGCCTTTCATTCCCAAGCCAATAGTTCTGTTGTCTATGCAGAGATGCTGTAAATGCTGATGTTCAACAGTTTAATAGAAAAGTTTTGCAGTGCACACTATGGAGTGACTTCAGAAAAGGTTATACAGGCGTTCTCTGTACTATGGCTTTTAATTAAAGCATTTAATTGTTGCCAGGTGTGTAACAGTATTGCTAAATGTAAGGCCTAATTGTTTATTCTTCCCTCTTTGTTATAAATTGAATAGATTTGTGAATGCATTAGTCAGAAAATGGGACTCAAGAGACCTGTTCGTACACTGTTCTCCTTCAGAGGTCAGAATAAAGTCTTGCTTAAAGGTACTAACTTTTACCGGTATATCTTGTCTGGTAGACAGCTTTAGTAAGTATAGAATATACAAAACAAAGTACAGTTTATAGTCTTTTTAACAGTGTACCCCTTTATGTGTCTACCCAAGAGTAAGTCTTATCGCATTAAATGGGATCCACTCGCAGGGCAGTGTGTATGGGATTACTGTCTAAATCCTTGTCCTCAATCTTACCTCTTAGGATCTTTTCAAACATTATCCCTTTCCTGGCAAACTACTCAACCATCACTAATCTGGCCAGATATCATCACTTCAGTAAGCACCTACTGTTGATAATAAATCACTGTTTCCAAGCACTCAAGAATAATAACTTCTATTGCTGGGAAATGGTGATCCTTGTCCTGGCATGTACAATTGTTGTGGAAGTGGCGTTGTACTACAGGTCATGGGCACCTGTTATGTGAGGCCCAATGCTCACGACATCACTACTAATCATATCAGTAACACATCTTACCCATCCATAGCATTTTGAATGGTTCACTAATTTTATGTAGTTTTCTGCCATTCCCCCCTTCCCATATTTTTCAGAGGAGGTTACTCTGTCCAGTACTTGACCTAATGCTTTTTACAAGACATCCCACCCCCCGGCACATCTATCCCTGAGCAACAAGGCTAGCAGTGGTGAACTGTCATTTAGCAGCATCCATCCCATCAGGCTGTAGCAGAGGGAGAAGAGAGAAGCAGAGTTGTTCCACTGGCTCTACTGAGAAACTGCCTACCTTTGACTCATCCTCAACTATCACCTAGCAGCAAGCTGCAGCAGAGGGAGAGAAGCAAAGCAAGACTATTCCACCAGCTCTGTTGTGAGACCAGCTGTCTTTGGCTCCTTCTCTCTTGTCTATTACCTAGCAATAGTCATTCCTTCAAGCTACCTGAACTGTTTCTATCCTAGTTGATCATTGCAAAAATTATAACTTTAAAGACTTATTTCCAAGTTTGTTTTTCCCCCTACTCCCTCCCCATACCTTTTCCCCTTTTGTGTCATGTATTTTAGACTGTAAGCCTGAGAATAGGGACTGTCTTAGCTTTTTAATGGATCTGCAAGCTATTCTGTAAACTACTCAGCTGAAGAGCAGAACAAAAATGCTTTAAGTAAATAAATGTACGCATACATCCATCTTTATAATGTGTAGTTGAGGATATTCCATGTGTTCCATATTAGAACAGTACAAAGAGAGAAAAGCATTTATCACCTGAGAAAATGGGGGAAGGCATATCTGGAAAGATTTGATAAATTCCTTTCATTGTCAGATGATGTGTAATATAATATACTAACTAGGGATGTGCAGCGGATCGGGTGCGATCCACGATCCGGACCCGATCCAGGCAAAATCGGATAAAATTATCCGATTCCAATCCCTATCATCTGGATTGTCCAATCTAATCTGATGCAATCCGAAAGGTCCCGATCCAGGTCGGAAAAAATTGGACGATCGGACCTTGGATCTGCTCCCCCTTCCCCCCACTCGCGCTCCTTACCTGCTGCTTCCTCGCTGCTGCCCGCTGCCACCCGCTGGTCCCTTCTACTGAGAAACAGGCTTCGCGGCATGCCTCTCAGTAGCACGCCAGGTGATGACGTCACCCCGCGCATTACTGAGAGGCAGGCTGCGAAGCCTGTTTCTCAGTAGAAGGGACCAGCGGGCGACAGCGGGCGGCAGCGGATGGCCCTGGCTGGTAAGGAGCACAAGTGGGGGGGGGCTGTCCACTGCTGTCTGCTGCTGCCCTCTGGTCCCTTCTACTGAGAAACAGGCTTCGCAGCCTGCCTCTCAGTAGCGCGCCGGGTGACAACATCACCCAATGCACTACTGAGAGGCAGGCCGCGAAGCCTGTTTCTCAGTAGATGGGACCAGCAGGCGGCAGTGGGCGGCAGCGGGCAGCAGCGGGTGCAAGTGGCGGCAGCGGGTGGAAGTGGGCAGCAGCGGGTGGCCCCAGCTGGTAAGGAGCACATGTGGGGAGAGGGGGACAGAGAGGGAGGTCCCTACTTACCTGCCGGGGCCGTCTGCTGCCACCCGCTGCCGCCCGCTGGTCCCTTTTACTGAGAAATGTGCTACTGAGAGGTAGGCTGCAAAGCCTGTTTCTCAGTAGAAGGGACCAGTGGGCGGAAGCGGGCAGAAGCAGGCGGCAGTGGACTGCCCTGGCTGGTAAGGAGCATGAGTGGGGGAGAGGGGGAGGGAGAGGGAGGTCCCCACTTACCTGCCGGGGCCATCCTCTGCCGCCTGCTGGTCCCTTCTACTGAGAAACAGGCTTCATGGCCTGCCTCTCAGTAGAGCGCCGGGTGACATTATCACTCGGCGCTCTACTGAGAGGCAGGCCATGAAGCCTGTTTCTTAGTAGAAAGGACCAGTGGGCGGCAGCGGGCAGCGGCGGGCAGCCCCGGCAGGTAAGGAGCGTGAGTGGGGCGGAGGGACAGGGAGGGGGGAGTTAGGTCTCCACTCACCTGCCCCCATGTTTTCCGCATAGGCTTGCATTGGGGAAAGTTTTCTTTCCCTAATGCAAGCCTATGTCGAAAACACATAAAATGGCGTCCGATCCGAAAATCAGATGTCCGATTTTTGGATTGGAATTGGATCTGATTCGAAACGGAAAGCCTCCGATCCGAGGCAGAAATTCCGGTTCCGATTCCGATCCAATTTTTTGGGTTCATACACATCCCTAATACTAACCAATAATTTGATCTTCAATAGGTGTAGCAGCATTTATGTCTGTGTTGCTGGAGTAACATTCTTCAAATCCCCTTCTCTTTATTCAAGTCCATTACAACAATGTCAAAGGTAAACAAACCTTATCAAACCTTTGAATCATCCTAACCTAATCTTTCCCAATCTTGGGTCTTGAGATGTTGTTGGACTAAATCTCCCATCATCTCCATGCAGCAAGGCCAATATATAGGGATGATCTGAGAACTGAAATTTGGGAAAGGCTCTCTTAACCCCTTGTCTTTTCTACCACTACCATCACTTGATCCCCTTCCATCTGTCCTCATTCCCCTGTCCTGTTAATACCTAACCTCTACTCCTTCATGCTTCATGTGACAATTGTAGACTATAGGTAGGGATGTACCGATTGTATAAAATCTGTTCTGTCCATGTTTTGCATATTTTCAAGCACCTCTCATTCTATCTTTAGCTCATCAATAGGATGGTTTTTTCAATTTTTCAAATTGCACAAATTTGCACTCGCACACATTTGCACTTGCAAAAATGTGCACTCTCCCCTATGCACAAATCTTTCCCAAATGTACATTTTCAGGTTTTAGCCTATGGGGGGGGGGGGAAGGTGCATTTTCAGCCTTTTTTTACATATATTTCTATTATGAAAATTATGCAAACTTTGGGAATGTTAGAAAAATGGTCTGCAAGTCCCCAGAATCTGCCCAACTGGAAAAAGCTGGTCTGCTGTGGAATCTGTGTGATGGACTCATAAAATCCAAACTCATTTGATTCCATTGTGGATTTCTCTGACATCCCTAACTGTAAGTCTTTGGGCAGGGACTGGCCTCTCAATGTAGCATCTAGCATGCTGTTGGGTTTATATCAGTGTTAAATAGTGGAAGGCTAAGCACATGCTTGCAGAGCATCAAGGTTTGTGACACTATACCAATAATCTATAGAATATGCTAAGGGATTGTTGGTGGGAGCAGTTACAGTTGGTTGAACTGTCTAATGTCAAAGAAGAATGAGGAGTCAAATGAATATCTTAATTCCTTTGGCTTAGTTGTTCAGCTCCAAAGAGTGGCAGGGTGGGTAGAAAGAAAGACATAAAAAAAGGAGGAGGTAGTTAATGTAGGGAAGAATGTAATAAACAGCTGAAATAGCTGAAAGAAGGCATGCTAATTATCCATTAATCTGGATAATTAACATGCCACATTTATGTGGAACTTTAGAAAATAATCAACAAGTGTAGCATGTCTGAATGAAATTTTGATAACTAAATTGGGCAGTGCCAATTGTAACATGCAATTTTTGAATGGATTCATCTAATGGCAACTATCCAGTGGCCATTTAGCTTCTCCGTGTGCTATTACCATTTCATTTATTTTTTCTGTTGTGGCTTTTAAAATCACCCTGGCAACAGGCTGCCCTCCCAGTGCATTGAACATTATTAGCAATGCTTTTGGCTGTGAGTGCTCACATCTTAGTCTTCTGAAATGCTGGGCAGGAATGGTGTTGTAGTAGCTTTTTGTGTGTGGGATGTGGGCCTTCAGGCTCTTGTGCCAGCCTGTAATGTGCTATCAGATATGCTATTATCTCAAATACTGCAGCACCAGCTCCTCTTAATATGCTGCACAGACTAGACAGTAGTTTCATTTTTATGCGTTTGAGTGTTTGTGAAATCTGCACTTGTAAATCAGGATGATGGTTTTACATTTCCCACCTCCAAAATCAATCTTTTAAAAGCAATTTACAAGGCATCCCCTGCATTCTCTCCCCCCCTTTTCTGAAATACATCAGTTTGCAAAATTAAGAATTATCAGGAGCAAAAGCCCACCTCCTATGATTGTGTTCCCATTAGTTAAAAGGCAAGCCTTTTCTCTGGCCGCACCACATTTTGCTTTGCCATCCTTGGCGACATCAACCGGAATGTGTCAATCTATTTATGGCATATATTTGGAGACCCGACACAAGAGAGTTGATGGAACATTTTCATGCCATCACAGATTATTAGCCACTAACTGAATGGCTCTAAGCACTGTCGTGCACTTTTCGATGATTTAAAAATAAATTGCAGCAGGAGGCATGCACAATATGTGATTGGTGTTTTAAATGGAAAAAAGCATATTGGTTAATTAATACAAGGGCAACAGTTCTGTTTTCTCCTCCCTGCCTTCCCCCATCCCCTCGGCATTTCATGCAGCCTTCTGGAAACCATACAGGTATATTTTAAGAATTTTAATTTTGAATCATTATAATTTTTTTGGGGTCCCTTGTCCTATAGCATTACACATGAGCATCAGACATGGCATCACGTAATTTGCTGTAAGAGAGAGACTGGTACTTTTCAGGCTAGAGATCTGCTTACAATTTTCGGAGTGATGATTATATCTCATTTGAAGGCAAAGGGCCCAAGAGGGGCTGATGTCAAAACATTCCTTTTATTCATGAAGTATTCCACACATCACATCACATCACACATGGCTTACATAGTAACAGTATTGTGTTTGAACAATATAATACAGAGCAAATGGAACTCCTTAAAATGCTCCCGAGCTTTCTCAACCTCCCCCTACAAATCACAAGCAAATTGGACTTTCATACATTTGCACTTGTGGGAATCTTGAATGACAGTATCTAAATATTTTTAAAACCCACTGCTTGGCCTCTGGAACAGTCTCCCACGTCTTCTCTACCAGGCAACATCCCATTCATCATTGACAGACCCCTTTTAACAAATTCCTTCTGTGAGGTCTAGCATAATCCACCAAGGGGATGGAATATAGCCATGAAAAAAACAAGCTGTTTTACAGTGCATAAAGCAGAGTTTTATAAAGTATAGGAGCTGTGCATGGGTTGGATCCAGATGTAGTCATGCTTCGAATAGATCCACTAAAATCAACAGGACAAGTTAGTAATGAGTAATGGATCTACTCTAACCATGATTAAGTTTGGATCTAATCCTATACATAAGTCTTCCCCAACCTGCTGCTTTCCAGGTTGTTTTAGATTACAACTCCCAGAATTCCTTACCATTGGCCATGCTGGCTAGGGCTGCTGGGAAATATCTGTCCAAAATATCTGGAGAACATCAGGTTGGGGAAGGCTCATTGTCAATCGATAGATCATTCAATTGATATATATTCAATTAACAAAATAACTTTTGGTTTAACATGTGATGCTAGGGGCTTTCTGTGTTTACTCAAGCTTCAAAATGCTGGGAATTAATGTGCATATGGTATGCTGTGATTAATTCCAGCTTCAACACTACCTTGGGGCTGGATGGCTATCAGGGGCAGAGTGATGGACCTAAGCCCCAGATTGGTCTGTTTGCTGGAATAGACTCATGGAATCCATGCAACTGAAGCTATCATTCCAAGTAGGGATGTGCATCGTATCGGACCCGATACCTGATACCATTACAAATTGGAGGAAATTGGGCATCTGATGTCCAATTCCGATGCTGGCCACAGGAGGTCCGATTTCTCTCGATTTGATTTTTTTAAAAATCCGATTAATATCAGAAGAAATCAGAAAATCGGGTCTCCATTTTATGTGTTTTTTGCCATAGGCTTGCAATGGGGGAAAGAAAGCTTTCCCCCAATGCATGTCTATGGGGAAAACATGGTGGTGGGTGACTGGGGACCTTGCTCTCCCTCCCTCCTTCCCTCCCACCACTCACGCTCCTCACCTGCTGCCTCCTCGCTGCCACCAGCTGTTTCCGTACTACTGATAAACAGGCCTTGCGGCCTGTTCCACAATAGAGCACTGGCACACCAGGTGATGTCATCACTCGACATGCCATCGCTCTATTGTGGAACAGGCCGCAAGGCCTGTTTATCAGTAGTACGGATGCAGCAGATGGCAGCAAGGAGGCAGCAGGTAAAGGCAGCAGGTCCACTCTTACCTGCCAGCATCCCGTGCTGCCGTCTGCTGCTTCAGTACTACTGATGAACAGGCCTGGCAGCCTGTTTATCAGTAGTACGGAAGCAGCGGACGGCAGCACGGGATGCCGGCAGGTAAGGAGCAGGAGTGGGAGGGAGGAGGGAGGGAGGGAGGGAGAGGGAGGTTCCCTCTTACCTGCAGGCATCCCACACTGCCATCTGCTGCTTCTATCTACTGAGAATTAGGCTTTGCAGCCTGCCTCTCAGTAGAGCGACGACGCACTGGGTGATGATGTCACCCGGCGTGTTGTCACTGTACTGAGAAGCAAGCCACAAAACCTAAATCTCAGTAGATGGAAGCAGCGGACAGTAGCACGGGACACCAGCAGGTAAGGAGAGCGAGTGGGAGGAGGGCGGGGGAGGTCACCCCCCTCACCTGAAGGCGTCCCGCGCTGCCATCTGCTGCTTCCATCCACTGAGAATTAGGCTTTGCGGCCTGGTTCTAAGAAGAGTGTGACGCACCGGGGGATGACATCACCTATTGCGTTGTCACTCTACTGAGAAGCAGGCCGTAAAGCCTAAGTCTCAGTAGATTGAAGCAGCGGATGGTAGAGTGGGACGGCAGCAGGTAAGGAGCACGAGTGGGGGGAGGAAGAGAGGTGGGAAGGGCTGCCATTTTAGGTGTTTTTCCCATAGACTTGCATTGGATTGGCGGTCTGATATCAAAATCGGAACTTCTGATTTTGTGTCGTTATTGGATCCGATAACACGGACATCCGATTTTAACAATACAATGTCTTACAAAATCTGAAGTTCCGATTCCAATTCCGATTCGATTTTTGGTGTCCATGCACATACTGACATGTAATGATGGGAGATGTAGTCCAACACCTTTGGAGGGCAACAGATTGGGGAAGGGCTGCTTTAAACAAAAAAAAGAGAAGTAGGTGGCCCTAAGTTGTTCATCATCAGTTTTCCACAACCCCACAATCACCTCTGCATATCATATTCTCCATCCTGTCCTCATAGTTTATCTGCTTTGGGAGAATGAGATTTTCACTTGCATTTTCTGCCTCCTTAGGGAGGATGTGGCGTTAAGGTTTGTGAGCCATAACTCCCAATTTCCCTGCTTTTTGGTGCTTGGTTGGAAAACTGTAGAGCCTCAATGTTGTTTTTGTAAACCGTAGGTTTTTTGTTTAATGAATTTCATAGCTTTGTGTAATGGATGATTGGGTATTATACACTTGACAACCTAGCCAGCATCAGCCAGGATATTACACCATTTTGCCATCCAATATAAAATCAAAGCTAGTGTTATGTGTTGAACTCACTTTTAACATTAATAAATCAACCAAAATGCTTGCATCTCCCTCATTTTTAAAGATAAAGAGATGAAACCTGGCATCATGGTAGCTTTTAAGTAGGGATATAGCTATGTCAAGTTTGAAGCAGATCCGTTCATCCTTGATTTTTAGGAATTTTTTAAAGTTCAAACAGAAATCTCTTTGGGGTCTAGGACCTTGAGCAGTACAAGTTTAAAAAATGAAATTAAAGATAAAGAGATGAAACTTGGCACTATAGTAGCTCTGAAGTAGGGATTTAGCTATGCTAAGTTGGAAGCAGATCCGTTCATTCCTTGATTTTTAGGATTTTTTTAAAGTTGGAATCAACTGTCCATTATAGGCTATGGAAATTAACTAAAATGCTTACACTTCTGTCATTTTTAAAGATAAAGGGATGAAACTTGACAGCATGGTAGCTCTTAATTAGGGATTGAGCCATGCCAAGTTGGAAGCAGATCTGTTTATGCCTTGAGCTTTAGGAATTTTTTAAACTTCAAACTCAATACTCCTCTTTGGGGTCCAGGACCATGCGCAATACAATTAAAAAAAGAAAAGAAATTAAAGATAAAGATATGAATCTTGGCACCATGCTATCTCTTAAGTAGGGCATTAGCCATGCCAAGTTGGAAGCAGATTCGTTCATTCCTTGATTTTTAGGATTTTTTAAAAGTTGGAATCAACTGTCCATTATAGGCTATGGAAATTGACTAAAATGCTTATAATTCCATCATTTTTAAAGATAAAGAGATGAAACTTGTCAGCATGTTAGCTCTTAATTAGGGATTGAGCCGTGCCAAGTTGGAAGCAGATCTGTTTATGCCTTGAGTTTTAGATTTTTTTTAAACTTCAAGCTCAATACTCCTCTTTGGGGTCTAGGACCTTGAGCAGTGCAACCGATCTGCTTCCAAATTGGCATGGCTCAATTCTAGGGTGACCAACTGTCAGGATTTCCCGAGATTTGTCCTGGTTGTTGTTCTATCCTCAGTGTCATGGGGGATTTTCTGCAATAGTATATAATGACCTGGAATTACACACTTTCCCTTTTAAGGCCACCATTAGCGTGGCAGGGGGGAATGGCATGCTTTCTGGAGGTGTGTCATTCTCTCCCACTGCTCCAATCAAGGCCTTAAAAGGGAAAAAACTTGTCATTCCCAGACATTATAGAAAAGAGCCTGATTGGAGCAGTGGGGTGGGGTGAGAATGACATGCTTTCCCCTCCTCCGCTCCAATTGAGGACTTTAAGGTGGCCCCAGAAAGCCATTTTCCTGCCCCCCCACTAGGTGTCCTATTTTTTGGTTTCCCAGATATGATCACCCTACTCAGTTTTTGCCCAGGCTGCATTTCCATCTCTAGATATTTGCTCAAAAGTAAGACCCATTGAATTTCCTTGGTTCTTGAAAAGCAACACACTTGCTTTTAGATTGCCAGTCTCAGCACTCTATGTGTGCTATGAATGCCTGCTCTGCTGTCCCTATAGCTTCCTGCAAGGTCCAGCCAGGGGAAGCCAGTAAATTAAATGCAGGGGTGGAGGGTGGGATTCCCTCAAGTTCATCTGACAGCAGGTGCTGTAGAACATGTACCTTCCAGAAGTGTTGAGGCTGGATTTCTGGCAGACCCAGCCAGGCAACTTTATGGCCTGTTAGTTCCTCCATTTGGTAGCATGCAGAGCACCTGCCTCATAAGTAGGGTTGCCATATTCTGAATCCACAAAACCGGGACAACATTTTTTAAGGGGGGGGGGGCTAGATTTTTTTAAAAAAAATTTTTTGGGGGGGTAGGATTTAAATTTTTTAAATTTCATTTCTAGTGCAAAATGCAGCATCCAATTAACAGCATCCTGATGTGCAGCTGTTAATAGGTGAGCAGGTGTAGGACCTATTGGCTAGTGGTGGGCAGCCTAATATTAATTTGAATACAGTAATATGATTAAATTGTTATATATTAAGCCATTGCTATTACTACTGCAGAAGTATAGGGAGAGGAATGCAAAAGGGAAGAAGTGAAAGTATGTAGCAGATGGGCTTTGCAGAAGGGATGGAAGGGAGGATGTAGGAATAGCAGGGGAAACTGGCCCAAGGTGCCTTGCTGCCTGAGACAAACAGCACCACCACCCAAGGCAAGCACTTTCAATAGGCTTGCCTGCAACCCTGGAGAGGTGCTGCCAGTCAGCGTCGCCAGTACTGGGCTAGATGGATCAAGCGCCTGACTCAGTGGCTCAGTTTGGATAACACATTAGGCAACGGAGGAGGGGGGGGAACAATCGTCAGTTGTGTTGCTTATTGTGTTGTCTGGAGGGCAACACACAACGCACACACAACTGACAGTATGTTAATCGGGCACTTTAAACAACGGAGCAAAACAATGGGCTTGCACGTTGTTTAGCCCGAAGCCCCATTGTTTAAAGTGTCGTCTAAGTTCAGCCCCCCCTCTCTCCATGGACTATTCCATTTCGGAATAGAGTTCTGCTGCCTAGAGCAGCCAAAAAACCCCAGCCGCTCTATGCAGCCGGCAGAACTCACAGTGCATGCTGGGATACAGCTGGGGGACACACGGAGGAGAGGCTACAACCAAAATGGCTGTCGCAAGTTCCTTGCAGCCGGGGTATTTGCCGGTTCCGAGCAGCGCCGGCTGCAGTGTGTCGTCTGTGGAGCTCCTCCTGCCTAACGCACGGTCAGTACGTTATTTACCCCTCCGTTGCTTAATATGTCGTTCGAACTGAGCCACTATATGTTAGCTTCCTATGTTATGCATTCTTAGCAGGGAGCAAATCCCATTGAATGCAATGAGATTTACTTCTGAGTAGACCTATCTACACTTGCTCTGCATATCCGTTCCACCTAACCACCATCCCCTTTGCTCTCTCTCTCTCTCTCTCTCTCTCTCACACACACACACACACACACACACATACACACATAGAGCTATGTCTGCTTTGGAGCAGGGTGGGGGTGGGTTAAGTTGGGGCAATGAAGAAAAATGAAAAGAAATCAGGTTGCGAAGCAAGAGGGATAGAGAGAAGGGCGAGGAAACCAAAAGGACAGAAAAATGGAGGAGAAAAAGAGTGAGCAGGGAAACAAAGAAGTAAATAAGCAGAGAGCAACAGGAAAGGGAGGGGGCGAGGAAAGCCCCTGTTGAAAAAATGAATTGAGAGAAACAAAAAACGCGAAGGGAAGGCATGCAGAATGAAGGCTCTCTACTGCACCAACATGTTGCAGCCATGTTGCCTTCTCTGCCAATTACCTCGGCCACAGTCAGGCTCAGGGGAGTGGAAACGGAGCCTGTTGTCCCTCTCGGCACAGTCGTTCTGCCAAAGCACGCTCTTCCCCCCTGCCCCTGCTTTCCCTCCTTCCTTCTCTCACACTGGGCCACCCCCGGCTTCGCCCTCATCGCGTTCGCTGGCGGCTGCTGCTGCTTCTGCCCAGCCGCAGCCGCCTTTTGCCACTTTTTCAAGTCTCGTGGGAATCCGGGATTCCTGCACAGCCGGGAGGAACTCAATGGGAAATCGGGACATTCCCGGTTTTCCGGGACGTATGGCAACCCTACTCATAAGGCAAATGGCCACGAGAACTGTTATTATGGTCTGCTACTTTGTTTGTCTTTATTAGTCTGTGGTTCAGATCTCTTCAGAAGGGGGAATAGTGTTATGTGGTTGGGGTCAGTCTAAATTATCTCCAGAGATCCCGTACTCAGTGCCTCTGATCGCAAAGAGATTGAGGATTTCCCCCAACTCTGTAACTCTTGAAATTACTAAGCCTGTTGAAAATAGATTTTATAACATAAGCATGAAAACAGTGAATACCCCTTTTAACTTGTTAAACCAATGAAAACATGCCACACAAGAAGTCTTAATATATGAATGGTTTATAAAGAAAAGTAAATACAAAAGAACATCAGATACAGAAGTGAAATCTGAAACATTACTATTATTATTATTGTAGTAGTATCCTGCCTTTTGCCCAATGCTGGGCCTCAGGGCGGCCTTACAAAATTAAAACATACACAGCTAAAGCCTATAAATAGAAATATGCAAAAGTTAAAAATATAATTAAATACTTTTTAATATTAAAACATTTTAAACATTTTAAATACATAACAATTTAAAAGTCAAAAGTATAGACAGAAATCCAGATTATTTGCCAAAGGCCTGCTGGAACAAAAAAGGTTTGTCTGCCTCCAAAAACACATCAAAGAGGGAGCCAGTGTAGACTGCAATGACTAGAAAAAAAAATACATGTGTACACTATGAAAAATACACGACAGTTCAACTGTTTCTAAACCTTATTAGAAAAACAGTTTGACTAGGCCGAAACCAACGTTGTTGGCCCAGAAGCACTTTGAAAGGTTTCAAAATTGTACTTAAAATGTAGACCCGCCCAAACTAATTAAATGAAGTGTTTGAAGCTTTCAACTTTATAGCAGTATCGACCAAACTCTTAGAAAAAAGGGAAGGAACAGGTATAGCCACCTATTCCCAGGAGAGATCTGAAGATCAGGGTATCATGGATCCAGAGGAACCACACCCTGTTCACCAGGGAGCAAAAGTGCAAACTGGCCTTATGAAAATAGCCCAAAATGCTCTCAGAGCCAAAGGAAAGGATGTTCCAGAAAAGAAAAGAGAAACTCTTCTTCTTCACTCAAAAGGTCTGTGCTAGAGGCAGCAGCCATTCCCCCCCCCCCCAACATTCTAAGGCAGGAGGGAGGGGCAGAGCGACACTACTGAGCGTGTCTTGCGCTATGAGGGAAGAAGGCCTCTGCATTGACTTGAATGAGATGTAAAAATATTCCTTAAAAATCAACCGAAGGGAATTTTTTTAAAAGGAAAAGCTTTCCACCAACTACAGTGAAGGAGGAAGAAGACTCCATCACTGGATTAATTAATTAATAAGGCTCTAGAAATTATGCAAATCCTGAGCACAAATCTCGCCAACCCAAATTCATTATACAAAATCAGGGAGATAGGTTTGTTTTCCTTTTCTACCTTAAACTGCCATCCTTCCCTCAATCTTTCACCAATCTTCTTGAAATTTTCAGGTTATGTAAAACCAACATTTCTTTCTTGCACATGTAAATTTCAGGAAGATTGATGAAACATTTTCGATTTTATGAATGTTAGAATGACCCTCCCCCAAATATGCCTTTATAATGGGAGAATGAGTTTTTTACTGACGGAACATTAACAAGGGATACTATTAAAAAGGCTTTACACTGGTTCTCAGTCATAACTCCATTATTATTATTATTATTATTATTATTATTATTATTATTATTATTATTTTATTACATTTATATACCACTCCATAGCCGAAGCTCCCTGGGCAGTTTAAAAAAATTAAAAGATTAATTAAAAAGTCAATATACAAAATTTAAAACCATAAAACAGCTGATATTTAAAACATTTTAAACTTTTTAAGCCTGGCCACAAAGTCAGTTAAAAGCTCAACTTAAGCTGTTAAAATGCCTGGGAGAAAATAAAAGTTTTGACCTAGTGCCAAAAAGATAACAGTGTTGGCACCAGGCGAGCCTCATCGGGAAGATCATTCCATAATCCTGGGGCCACCACAGAGAAGGCCCTCTCCCTTGTTGTTGTCCTCTGAGCTTCCCTCAGAATAGGCACCCGGAGGAGGACCTTTGATGTTGAGCGTAGTGGACGAGTAGGTTCATGTCGGGAAATGCGTTCCATCAGGTATTGTGGTCCCAAACTGTGCAAGGCTTTATAAGTTAAAACCATAATCCATGCACTTGTCCTCCTAAACTCTTGTAGGTTGTTGTTGTTGTTATTTTTGTTTGCCTGGGGACATCTCTATGACATGTGCTCATTTCGTAAAATTCCCCCCAAACCCATGGAAGGCGGGAATGGAAAGGAATCACTCATCCCTCCGAATTTGAAGACTCCCTTTCCATGTAAACTGCTACACCTCTCCTTTGAAACATTGCAGGTTTCTTACCTGGGGACACCTCTAGGATGCCTGTCATTTTCAGAACAATGGTCCACAAGGAGCACAGGAGCATAAACATGTCCTGTTTGGGATAATTTGAGAATGTTAAGGCTGCTCTTGCACAATTTCCTGTAAGCTATCATCGTAAAATTGGCTAGGCATGATCCCCTCACCAAGGGCAACTATCTCTGCAATTTCCAAGTCTGCCCAGAAATAAAAACATTATTCCCTTAAAAAAAATCAAAATATAAAGGCATGTAGCACAACCCCCCCCCCCCAGCACTTTTTTTTATGACAGTAGACAGCTGTAATCGCCTCCTAAGGGACCACTATGCCTGCAAATATCATCCAATTTTGAGAAAGAGCCAAAAGCTATAACCAGTTTTTATTTCCCACGATAGTCATTGGGAGACACGAAGCCTTGGATTCTGAACTTCAACTTGGGTTTGGTACCTGAACTGAAGTGGGCGGGGCTATTTTTCAAAGTGCCTATTCAGGTTCCGAGTCAAATCTTGGGGTTGTTGCACACCACACACACACACACACACACACCAGAAAGCAAAAGAGCAGTTTGTTTTTCAGTGAGAAAACATACACTGTACATCACTTCAGTGCAGAAGGGAGGAAATCTTCTCCTTCTCCATAATCATTCAAGGAAAGCAGAATGTGGTTAAATGAAATGAGATTAGATCCCCCTCCTGAATAACGCATATATTTTTGCAGATCCAGGTAACCAGGACTCAGTAGCCTTGTTTAAGCATTTACCTGAATGGGTGAGAGCTTAAAATGGGTAGAGGGATGGGGATGTGTGTATTGTCCCTGCCCCCCATGTTTAGACCTTGCCATGCTGAGTTGGCAAGGTCTGAAAGGAATTCTACTCATGTTCACTTGAACATGAGTAGAACTCTCCACATGATCACGGAGTCTGCCACACTAGGGTTCCAAATCACTCTGAAAATTCTGCTCATGTACAAGCAAACATGAGTAGAGATCCTGTTCAGATCTTGGCTATTCAGCACAGCAAGGTTTGAACTGAAGAGGTGGGGCCTGCACTCCTGAAGACCTAGGGGGCAGGGTCATTATGAACGGCCCCATTCTTCCACTCACTTTAACCCCTCCCACATTCAGGAAAATGCCTGAAGAGGCCTAGAGTCAATCTGCAGTCTCAAAAATCCAGTGGTTTCCCCAGCTATTTTATCTTCAGTAATGACTTGGAATGGTTTTGTACAGAAATAGAATTGTGGCTTATGTTTCATTTTTTTAAAGAAATAAAGAGTACCAATGACATTCAGTAAAAGGAATATCAACTACAAAAGAAGAAAGAAACAATAAAATAAACATTTTCTTAGATTTTTTTAAAAAAATTCTCATGTAGATAATACACAACTCCTAAAGAATGAAATAATTCAAAACAGTAAGTGGAAATGTAACAGTTACTCAGAAGGATTAAATTAGGAGTTGAATGAACTGCTGTCCCTAAATAATTGCTGTCCCTCGGGTTCACCGTTAGATTGACTGTTGTCCCTTAGGTTTACCTCTCAGTGAAAAATGTGTCTAAAACCTTCAAGATGATACTGAGTTGTAAAAGTTTGGAGTTGTTGTTTTCATCTAACTTATATTTCAGTTAGAATTCACCTGAATAGGTATGAAGGTGCTAACCACTAGTCCTAAGCCTTTGTACTGCATACCAGCATGACATGCTATCGGAATGTCAGCGCATAGCAGGCTAAAATCATGTTTTACTATATTACTTTGAGCTTACTTTGAGAACCTGCTCACAATGTCAAAAATAATAATCTGAGAAATAATTATGAGAAATAATAATAGGGTCAGCCTATAAACAGGACTGATGCCAGCATCTGGTTCCCTTGGACATCTGCTGAACCCCCAGTGCCCATGCAACACCCATCAGTGATGCCTGGCATCTAGGGATGTGCGAATTAGTAGAACTTCAATTCATTGAGGTTCTCGAAATTCTACCATGAAACTCATTCCAACTTGTGTCCAGATCAGATGGCGAGCTTTGTTTTTTTTTCTTTTTTAGCATGAAAATCCATACATATTTTGTGTGTATATTTCCTTCTCCATGAGCCCCTGCCAAAGGAAGTGAGGCAGGTGGCTACCAGGAAAAGGGCCTTTTCTGCTGTAGCACCCTGGCTGTGGAATGAGCCACATATGGGTTACAGAGCAGTGAATAGGATCACTAAACATATGCAAATCTCATGGCAGAGCAGTAAAATGGAAGGGAAATTTATGCAAATTTCCTAGCAGCTGTTATTCAGTCTTGCATACTTGCACAGGACTGACAAGAAATTGTGAATGCATTTGAGATACTCTCCAGTGTCCTCTGTTCTCTGTTTTTGGGAGCATGGTGCGGAGGGCACTGAGAAGGCATGAGGGGTGATAGCGGCAGCACTAGTGAGCTTTTGCTGGGTGGCTCTCTAGCCATTTCTGACAACTCATGATAAAGTTGCCTTGCCAGCAGTTTCAACACAAGAAACCACCATAGGTATGAACAACACTAAAACAAGCCATGGGTTCTCAGGGTGGCTTGTTTGGGAAAAAGAAGTCGCCCGGCAGAAACCATGCCAGGTTCACACAAAAGGACAACCCACCATGGCTGACAACCTACCATAGGTTGTTGTGTTCTGTGAACCAAATCAATGTATGCCAGTCCCTTCTCAGATGTGTCCAGTGTGCTTTTATTAACTATTATGACTTAGGTATAGGGTTCTAAAATTTAACACAATTTTCTTTTATTACCCTCTGAAAGGGTAATATCCACATACCTTCTTTAGTGACTTTGTTCACAATGATGGGGAAAAGCTAAGCTAGTGTAATAATAATAATAATAATAATAATAATAATAATAATAATAATTTATATACCGCTTCCTAACGAAGGGTTGCACACGAGACAAAATTAAACATCCTTATGATTTTGTCATTGAAAGTATGAGAGTTAAGTTTTCATCACAGTGTTGGGAAAATTTAGCTACATGTAGCTCCGATTAATACCAAGGGGAGTTTCACAGCTTATCCTTGTGCCCTGCAATGAAAATGTATACTATAGCATGCTGAAACTAAAAGAACAGGTATTTCAAAATCACACATCATCCAAATAGCCAGTAAACCAGTACGAGTATTTTCAGATATGTGGAAGGGGCAGGGGGAAATGAGAGGAACTGAGTAAAGCTAAACAAACAACAGTGAAAAAGAAAATCCAAAAAAAAGCACAGGAGAAATTGAGAGAATGCATAATTGAGCAAAGATATAAGCCAACTGGGTCATATATACTAGAAAACAAGCATGGTACTCTAAACATAACAAATCACACTATATCTTGAGCTGGAAGTACTTAGAGCCCCTAACTACAGTTAGATTATTTATTCATATAATTCCCAAACCTACATGTCTCTCTGTCTGCTTATCAAACCAAAAAATGAAAAACAATTGAATAATGTTTGGATGGACACCATGATAAAACAATTCTCTTCTTATTGTTGAAACTCACAAATCACAACACAACAGAGACATGCAAATGAAAAGCAAGATTTTCCCCCTAGTGCGCAAAGAATGGTAGAGTGGCTGATTTATACTCAATTACCATCCCTATTACAATGGTAAATATCCTATGAGTTCATCTGAATATTGGTTTTGAATTCACTATCCCAATATATGATTTTTTAAAATTTAAAATAAATGGTAAAACAATATATGATGATGGAAAACTGATGATAAAAGTTTCCCTTGCAGATTAAAAATTTTCAGGGCACACATATTCCTTTGCCCACAAGGACTTCCCTATTCATGCTAATGATGGGGAGTGACCTGCATGCTAAAGGGTACTTGTGCAGAGCCTCTCCTTAGCTGAAGTAATTGAGGAAGTCTGCTTGCCCTTAATATTCCACTGTATCTTATTAGAACACAAAAGGATTCTGGATTGAAGGGAATGTGTCATATAAATGGCAATTCAATTTTTTATCTTTATATTTCTCCACAATATATCTGGAGGAAGAGATCTGAAGAAACTTGCACACATAGGGAAGAATTTACAGTATTTTTGAACTGCTGGAGATAGGACCAGTTGAAATGGTTATATGGTTAGTCTAGTTGTACGTTGCAAATGTAAGAATGGAGATGTCTGCCCAATTCTCTAGTCTGTATTTAACCATAGTTTTACATTCTTATTATCTCCAAACTTTTCACCTACTTCTCCTGGGCAATAAAATTTTAAAAAATGTATTTGTAGGCTGCACTATGTTGGAATGACTTGAATGTGGCGCACAGTATTTCATATGGAAAACGATGGCTGTAATAAATGTGTGCTCTCTGAAACAATTGCAGCTGCATTTCATAAGTGACAAATCACTCTTTGCTCCTTTGTTATTCATTGTGATATTGTTAATCAATGCTTGAACTCTTGTTAACAAATCTTGATGCCCCTAGGTGTGTGAAACATGCATTATTCCACTGCTGTCCGGCTTCCTGTGTTCCATTCACTTTAGGGAGGAAAAGTCAGATTTAAGGTTGGTTGGGGAAGCAGACCGAGTTTAAATTCATCTATTTGACAGTTTGGAATTCAACAGAACTATCTTGGGATCTCATTAAGAAGTGTGAAAATTGCTTTGTCATTTGTCTGTTGTTTCTGGCAGGCAAACAGGACTTCTTCATTAGGAAGTTCAAATCTCTGCTCTAGGTATAGACTTTCCTCCCTTGTGTGCTCCTATACCTCTATGTATATCTATATCTAGATAAGCAAACTTTGCTGCTTCAGTGGTGCTTGAAAACTACAATATAAACAAACAGGCCTTACTTTTGCAATGGAAGAGCCAAATAGTCCAAAGTATGCCATTCAAAATGTACACCTTCCTCCTGATGTCATAAATAGCTGTGGTATTTGGTGGTGATCTGTATAGACTGAATTTGTGTTGATTTGTCATGTGCTCCATAGCCCGGTTAAGCTGAACAGCCTGGATATAAGGTGATTTAGACCCTTTCTACACCATAAGGGTGTAGAGAGAGGGAGGGAGAGAGCTGTAGGGTGACCAGATCGCCTGGGGTTTCCCGGTCCTAACCGGGAAACCTGGAGCGATCAGGGCCAAACGGGGGGCGGCGGGGGCAAACCGGGGCTGCGGGGGGTCACGCGGCGGCTGCGGAGAGTGGTGGCAGACCCAGTAGGTCCGGGCTGGGTTTTTTTGGGGGGTGGCTTGGTGGTGGGGTTTCGGGTGGGGGGATCCCCCCGCCACCATCTGCCGGGGAATCCGCTTCCTTCCAGTGCTCGAATCTACTGAGAAACAGGCATCATCACCTGGCGCTCTACTGAGGGACAGGCCGCGAAGCCTGTTTCTCAGTAGATTCGAGCATCAGAGGGAAGCAGACGCCCCTGCAGGTAAGGAGCGCGAGGCGGGAGGAGGAGAGCCCCTCCACTTACCTGCATGGGCGGCTGCTTCACTCTGGTGCTCAAATCTACTGAGAGACAGGCTTTGAAGCCTGTCCCTCAGTAGTGCACTAGGTGATGACATCATCACCCGGCGCTCTACAGAGGGACAGGCTGCGAAGCCTGTTTCTCAGTAGATTTGAGCACCGGAGGGAAGCGGCTGCCCCTGCATGTAAGGAGTGTGAGGCGGGAGCCAGGAGCCCCCCCCCCACTTACCTGCATGGGCCTTTTAAAAAAAAATATTTTGTGTTTTTTTGGGGTGGGGGTGGGCACGCCCCCTTTGGGTGGCCATTTTGGACCGGGATTTTGGGTTCCAAAATCTGGTCACCCTAAGAGAGGGCGATCCCAGAAGTACACACGATCGGTGCACAGGGATCAGCCTGGGGCCATCCCAGGCAAACAGCCTGGTGTAGAAAGGGCCTCAGTCAGAGTACCAATGAGATAAATATCTTGGACCAAAATTCATAGATGAAAAGGTCCGTCGGTTGGCACTCACAGACATTCAGTTTACATACTAAGGAAATGGATAGGAGTCTTCCTCTCTCTCTCTCTCTCTCTCTCTCTCTCTCTCTCTCTCTCTCCCCCTCTCCCCTTTTCATTTGGCCTTTGGCATGTAAACTGGTTTGTTGCTGAAAGGTGTTCTATTGCATTGGGTGCCATTTATTACTTTTATTGTTTTGTTTTTAATTGTACTTTTTTGTTTTAATGATGGTTTTTAATGAAGTTCTTGTTTAATCTTGCTTTTATTACTGTGAGCCACCTTGAGCACCATTTCCATTTTAGGTTGAAAGATGATAGAAATAGGTAGATTCTGAGGAAGGGAGTGAAGTTTGTGGTCTGAACAAGATCAGGAGTATGGTGTGGGTTGTGGAAATGGTTGTCCATCTCATTTAACACAATTAGGGGCATAGTTGCCCATTCCTTTGTGGCTTGTGCTTTTGTTGTGCTTCGTTCTTCCTAGGATGAAAAGAGGGGAAAGGTTTCAGACTTATAATGTCCTTCTTGTTGTTTAGGTTGTACAGTATTCGTGATCATGAGATGTATCAAGATAAATTGCCTTGGAAACCAAATGTGAAAGAAGAAAGAAAGAAAGAAAGAAAGAAAGGAATGAATCAAGACATGCAAGAGACAATAAAGTTTACCTCAAATTCAAGATAATTATTTGGTCAGCTTAGCATTGAAAAGGTGATGTCACATTATCAGACAGCTCTTTTGAAAACCTGTAATCTCAGAAGTTTGGCATTTCCTGAAGTGAAAATGGTCTACCAGAAATGTATTATATTTGATAGAAACATACTTTTTTCTCCGCAAAAGAGTGTAAGAGCCCATCTAATCTAATAGCCTTTCTCCACAAGACACCATCGTGGATTTCTAGAGAACAGGGTATAACTTCCATAATGCTTCCTATGGTTTGAGTTTCATACCAGAGGGGGTAAATTTCTTTCTCACACCAGCTGGTGATTATCTGATACCCAAAGGCATGTAGATTGATGGTGCTTGTAATTTCATTCTTGTTTGGCTAGTATAACTGCAGAGGCTATTGTTATTCATAAGCCTCAAATAGTTGTGGTGTATGATTAACCTGAGCTATAACCTGTGGCACCGAACATCATGGATAAATTCTATTACATTAAGAAACATAACTTGCATCTTTGTTAAGTTAGTTGCTTTTAAAAATTGAAGCTGGGAAAAGACTACAGCATGTGGAAATATGTATGCGATGTATTAATGACATTAAAAATATGAATTAATAAAAGTTGTGAAGAAGGTTTATAGAACTGTAGTGTTCAAGGTAAAGTACTGGATAATATACAATAGCCACTAGTGTTGCAGAAGAAAAAGGGAATTCTTAATCATTTAGTACATACCAGAGAACTGAGCAAAAATCACTCAGAACAATCAGAGATAGGTAAGAATTGGCTGACCGTCCTGCATCTAAGGAAATGATAGGAAACCTATTTCCTATGAGGGTCGTTGACTCACTGGAAGAGCCAATTGGGGGCTGCAACTAATTGTGGGTGGAGCCAGTCACAAGTGGGCAGAGTTTTCAACACTGCAGGGTTATATAGAACTCGGTGGGTGAGTTCGCATGTCACAGTATGGCACCCTGAAAACAAACCACGGTGTCTTTTGCAATCCATTGCTAACCCACATTACTGCTGTTAGATGATCAGATGGTCCTCAGTTTGCCATGGTTTGTTTCCCCCTTGGTCCTCCCGCTCACTCCTGGCACATATCCCAGTGGTCTATTTTTAAGAGTAAATCTAGGGATGAATGAATTTTGTGTTTTATGGATTTCTAGGCATCTTTCATTCTGTTCCCTGCTCATTGACAGAATTGGGTGTTTTGTCTGAGAAGTGCCTCAGACCCACGCCCGGCAACGCCTGGGTGCGGGGAGGCTGATTGTGGATGGGGGGGGGAGACGGCGCGGCGTGGGGGTAGGCCATTGGCCACCTCTTTTTGGCGCCACGGGGGCAGGGAGGAGTGCAGCTATTTAAGGGCTGCACTCCTGCTCAGAGCCCTCTTTGTCCATTTTTGGCTCCAAGGTGCTGCTGCGACGAAGAGCAGGGCAGCAGTCTTCGGGCCTATAGGCCCCAGGTTTGGCATGGGACCGGCCAGTTCCCCGCCCCCCCCCCAGCTTATCCGTGGCCTCGCACTCACCTCTATCCCTTGGGAGAGGGAATTCGAGGGGCGGCAGTGGAGCCGCGATTCGGCTGCATCAGCGGCCGGTTTTTTTTCCTTTTTTTTTTCTTTGCATAGCCGCTGTTGGAAGTGAAGCGTCGTCGTCGACAGAACTACAGAGGGTAGCAGTTACACCTTCCACGTTGCCGCCAGAGCAGAGCGAGGACAGTACCCCAGCTCCAACTCAAGGTGCAATCCTACACAGGGCAGCCCAACGGCCAGTGGGGCAAGGTGAGTCAACCACAAGCATGACACCAGCTCCTTCTCAGCCAGCAGGAGCCTTTCCTCATCCGTGGGGATGGTTCCCATGGTTTGGGAACGGGTTGGACACCCTCACGCTCAGGAGATGCCACATCTACAGGAACACAACACTCATCGCCAGTGACTCCCCAGCGGGAGGTTCTTCTTATGGGTGTTGCATCGCAAGTAGTGGTTAGTGGGACAGCTGTGGCCACCCCAGCTACCCCTGCAGTGTCTCTTAATTTACTAACTGACAGGGCAGGAGTGGTACGAGTAAGTGCTACTGCAGCTGGACAGAGTACTGCAGATATGCCTAGTAATTCTGGTGCAATGAGCCAGCAGTCGGCTTCGGCTGAGACCGTATGTGCAGTCGTTGGGCAGGGGCCTGCGGGGTCTCCCTGGGCTCGGCCTCTTCAGCCGGGATAGAAAATAATTGATAATTTTCCCCAAGAAATAGGAGTGGCAGGGGTACAAGCAGTGATAGTCACGTGCCCAAGAGACAGGGTGGTCAACAGTCTCCTCCCAAAGAGCCTCAGACCAATCAAAATCAAGCCACTCAGTCAGTTACCAGCTCGTTATTGGAAGCGCCAGGAGGCAGCCTACCTAGATTTGGGCTTTTCAGATGGTTTTTTGTATTCCCTTTCAGGGTGACAGGATGACTTCGATTTCCCGCATTCAGAGATCTGTCTTATTGATGGAATACCTGGTGCGGGAAATAATTCCAAAGGAGGTAGTGGCAGGAAAGGGTATTGTGTCCCGATCCTAGGCCTTCCCATTAGGTGTAGTGCCTAAAAAGCTCAGGGGGTATATAGGTCAATCCATAACCTGTCATTTCCCAGAGGGACATCAGTCAACGACGATATACCTGAGTAGCTTAGCTCGGTGAAATACGCCTCGTTTGACTCTGCCGTAGAAATAGTTTGTGGGAATGGGCAAGGAGCATTGATGGGCAAGTGTGACTTTAAGGCGGCGTTTGGCTTATTGCCCAGCAATCCGGCAGACTTTAATCTGCTGGGATTTTCTTTTAAGGAGGGTCCGTGTTCCACGATCAAGTTTCTGGGAATCGAACTTGATTTTGCTCAGCAATGTTGCTGCTTACCACAAAATAAATTGGCTCCTTTAGGGAAAAGGTTATTAGCCAAGTCACACAAAAAGGACTTGTCTTTACGACAGTTTCAGGAGTTGGTTGGCCATTAAAATTTTGCAGGCTGAGTCTTTGCACCCGGTTTGGCCTTCCTACGCCACTTCCGCGATGCTATGTCGGGCCTCCGTTCCCCTCATCACCAGGTTCGTGTAATTGGACGCTTGCGGGCAGACGTTAAGGTTTGGCTAGACTTCTTGCAGCGCTTTAATGGAATCTTGTTCTGGCAGCGGGATTTCCTGCTGGAGGCAGAGCGGCAAGTCTGTTCGGACGCATCTGGCCATGGGGTTTTGGAGTAATTTGGCCGGACCCATGGTGCGCTGAACCGTGGCCCGAGAATTGGTCATCCTTAGGCCTTTGTAGGGACCTTACCTTCTTGGAATTTTCCTGTGTATGTTGCAGTACGCATTTGGGCCACCGAAATGTCAAACTCTACTGTGCACTTCCGGTGCGATAATTTGGCCACGGTTCAAGTGATTAACTCACTGTCTTCCTGCAATCCCAGAGCGAGGGCGTTAGTACAAGCCTTCACCCTGCACTGTTGGAAGTATAATATATTGTTCAGAGCTCACCATATTCCAGGCCTGCACAATGATATCGCAGACGCTTTATTGTGTCATCAGGTGCAGTGGTTCCGAGTTTTGGTTCCATGGGCGCGGCAAACTTTGGAGGTCATACCACCAACCCTATGGCAGATTGGAATGACTAGGTAGGGCATGCCATATGGTAGTCAGTGGCACCTAGTACCAGGGTTTTCATACCGAAGGATAGGTAGGGATTCCTAGCTTTCAGAGCTGCTACACAATTACAACAGGTGTGGCCCATTCCAGTAGAGCACATTTTGCGATACTGTGTATTATCTCATAGGAAATGAATTGGCCGCTTTTGCATTCTGGTCTAAGATGAAAGGGGTGGAGGTTACCACCGTAGATTTCAGAGTAAGGCGCATGTCTGGGTCGGAACGGAGAGACCCTTTAGAAGGCGGATACCAGATATCACCTATGTCCACAAATTCTGATAGTCCTGAGGACACTTTGGCTGTCATTATGTAATTCAAGTCACGAAGACATTCGGTTTCAGGCCGTGGCTTCAGTGGTATTTTTTAGCGCTTTTAGGATCTTGGAGCTCGTGGCGTTGTCTGAGGATGATCAGTCTGGCAGAGCTCCTAAGTTTTGCGATGTACCATCCAGTCAAAGTGAGGCTCTTATAAGGCTAGGTAGGTTAAAGACCGATTACACAGGGGGAAGGCACAAATGTGTCACTGTATAAGGCTCCACGACTGGAGCTGTGTCCAGTGCAAGCTCTGCAAGGATTTGTTGCAGTGCGAAGTAATTATGTGGGCAACTATTTAGCCATCAGGACACCTTTCCTTTGTTGAAATACCAGTCCTGGTCAGTACCAAAATGGGCTCTGCAAGCTTTAGGCTTATGTAAGGTGCAATTTTGCATGCTAATTTTCGTATTGGAGCTGCATCCACTGTGGTGGCAGCCAGTTTCTCCCTAGCCCAAATCAAGCGGTGGGCGAATGGTGCTTCACGGCCTTCGAGACATATGTGTGGGAATTTCCCAGACAAGCTTACGGTGTGTACGCTTAACCATTTCATGTTTAATTCTAGATCTCCGTTGCAGGCACAGCATGGTGCGTGTGGTCATTTGTGGCCACAGTATATTATTCTGGGCCAGCAGAAGGGCGTCCAGGTCCAATTTCGGGTCTCAGCTGGGGCTGAGCCGACATGCTTCCATCCAGTGACTTGGCAGTTGTGGTATGAGGTGGGAGAATCTCATCCCACGTTGTCTTGGAAGCTGGCGTTACAGCCCCCCCCCCTTGCACATCTTGGTCATCCGCCTTGGGGGCAATGATCTTGGCCTGTTGAAGGGCTAAGCCCTTGTGTTGCAAAGAAGTGCTGATTTTCAGAGAATGTGGCTGCGTTGGCCTGGAGTCCAGATTATTTGGTCCTGTGTGCTTCCCAGGACGAAATGGAGAGAGGGTAGTGATCCCCTCACTATGGAGTGTGCCAGAAGGAAAATGAACTTGGAGACCTCTAGGGAGTTACTTAAACATGAAGATATTAGCATAATACACCCCTTGATTGTACGTAGCCGGAGGGAGTTGCATAGGCAGGATGGTGCACACCTGTCCGAGACTAGTAATGATATTTCTATTAGATCTGCAGAGGGGTTTGCTTGAAGCAATTTTAGGTAGGTGGGGGGGAGCGACTAAGCAGATGCTTGTCACCCCCTGTGGCGGTTTGGTGCGGGCATCTCGAGAGGGGAATACTGGTGAGCATTCTCAGGCACCATTGGTGGTGATGGGTAGTGCCTGAAGCCTATGGCTGGGAGTCTTGCGGCACCAGCCAGCGGGCAGAAGGTTTACCTTTGAGGCCAACCCTCCTCACCCCCTCGGAGCCGTGCGGCACGTGGGCGGTGACACCGGAAGGCCTCCTTACCCCAACTGGGGAACCCATGAGGTGGCGAGCTGCAAGGCGCCACTTCAGGGGTTAAGAATGGGTTGCCCGATCCTAGGGATGGCCTTATGGCCAAGTGTGAGATGCCTGCTTAGGAATTTTACCCCTTTGCAGAATCTTTAATAAATGTGGCCCATATTTAAATCCATATACTTGTGTCGCGTCGTTATTTCTCACCCTCCACTTCCACAATTCAGTTCTACTTGTGCTAAATTGCAATAGTGCAAATGCATACTTGTGCAAATCTGCATTAACAAATATGTATTAGTTAATGATAGTTTGGAGAAATGTCTCAAAAAATGAAAAAGGTTAAAAAGTGCAACCAATCCATGTGTTCATGACTTTAGCTTATGGGAGGAAAGGCATATTTTTGGTCTCTGGTTCCCCCCCCCCCACACACACACACACATAGTTTTGTATGACTAAATTTGTGTACAATTCTGGAAAGTTAAAAAAACAGTCTGCAAATCAGGAAATTTGCAGAAATTACATAGACAATTGCTTCTCCATGTGTGCAGTTCTCCCATTCTCACTGAGCAAGCACTGATTGTAAATACAACTGGGTGTTACCAGCCCGATATATGTCTAGCAAGATTGTAAGGTAGGAAGTACAGTGGTCAGGTGTTTTTGCTGCTCTTGCCAAGTAACTCCTTAGTCTTTTGGCACAAGCCCCACATATGCCATCATGCTGGGTTTGCAAGTCACAACCAGCAAACTCTGAAAACTAGCCACATGGGTTCTCAAGGTGGCTTGTGTGTGCTTAACAAACCACCCTGAAGCCACTATGCTAGGTTTGGATATCATGGCAAGCCACTCTGAAACAAACCGTGGTTTGTCGTGTCATGTGAACCAGGTCAGTGTGTGTACCACATCCTCTCTCTCTTTCTCTCTCTCTCCCTCTCTGTCTCCCCCTCTCTCCCTCTATGCTATCCCATTTCACTGGGCCACCCATGAAATTAGATATGCTCCCCTTGAGCTGCAGGTTCTCCAATCCAAAATGGTAGAGTTAGACCAAAGCTTACTGGAGACATTTTCTTTTATATGTTCAAACATTGTGTGGCGTCAGAGCGCATGTGCTGGATATGCTAGTTCCTCCCCAATGTCTGCGTGCCGGTTTGCTCCACCCCTGATCTTTGTATGTTGAAGCCAAAGGTCTGAAGGGGGATTCTTTGTGCATTTGCCTGAGCACATATTCTTCCATACTGTCTTGATCATGCACCCTGATCATGCCTTGATCACACCATTGAGTAGTTTCGAAGTTAAAACAAGAACCTTGAAGGAAAGATAGTTTCAAAGTGGCTAGATCTATGTCTTGGCGACAGGCTTTTGAATTTTACATTCCTGTTACAACACATGTCACATACAGATATGTCACGATAAACCAACAAAGGGTTAGATTTTAACACATTAGTCTCCAGTATATACTGTATATGTTATATTAAGCTACATACAGAAAATACAGTAGCATAGCACAAACATGTGCTGTAAATCACATTTAATACATTACAATATATTTGTTAAAAATGAAGAGTAAAATGCAGGTCAAATGCATTTCAACACTCAAGGTGTCTTCTTCAGTGACCAAAACAAAAGCAGCTTGTGAAGTATTCCATAAAGGGTTTTCTGATAGAATGACCTAAATTAGATAGCCTGTATCTTTCCGATTCATCAATTAGTAACTGATTCAGTCTTCCATGAGTTGCCTGAATGCCTGTCTTAAAACAGTCCTGTCAACCAGCTTTCAGAAGGAGCACGATCTTTAAAAAGTTCATAGAAAATGGAGGGTTTGAGCAATGTAAAATTGAGGGTTGGAGGGATCGATCTCAAATTTCATACACATACTTAGGCATACCCCAAAGGCACTGTGACCAAGTTTCAAGCACCTAACTTTAAAATGACAAAAGTCATAGGTTTATTTATATGGCGGTCCGGTAATCTGAAAAAAATGTGATATAATCGGGCTGAAAATTTTCAGATCGGATATTTATCAGAGGTTTTTCTATCATATTGTTATTGTTAATTAGATGTCCGATAATGACCTTATCATATTATTATAGGACATTTTAATGATACGATACACATCCCTACTCTGGAGAGTCCCCCAACCTTCCAGAACAGATTTGGGAGGTGTGCAGGGGAATGCAGAGGGAAGGGGAAATCTACTCTGGCATTGTTGTTCTGCTGGCAGATGGGCAACACTGGGATACAACCTTTAGCAGTCATGAAAAAAATTGAAAACTTAAAAGATCAAGGCATGGAACTGGGAGGAGAGAGACATTGGAAGAGCTAGAACTGAAGAGTGCTGTGCACCATCCTGGATTCTTTCTGGTGATCCTGAGCTAAGGGACCAGGAAGCCACTTTATTGATAATGCATTGACTGGGTTAGGGAAGCTTTCTAGAATAGTTTTAGATGGATGTGTTGTCTCTGGCTAGTATCCCATTGTGCCTATCCACTCACAAGAATGACCGACTCATGCAACAGGGCTTTTATGTTTCTAAAAGCAATCAGAAATGAGTGGAAATGCTTACTTTTGGAAGGGTCAGGTCAGTGGAGGTTACAGAAGGAGTTCCACTGACCTGTGCCAATCTGGAGTGAGTGCTTCTGCTCATTTACGGGGTTACATTTAGATGTGTTAAAGCAACATTGCATAAATTATGACTCACATGAGCACAACAAAACCAGTGGAAGTAGGGTGACCCAGTTGGGTATGGCCCTCTACTTTTATTTGCTTATACGGTTAACTGTATAAAAGGTTTCTTCAGACGGGGGGGGGGGGGTCAGGTTGCATTTCTTTACCATGGTTCTGCTTCCTGCTTCTCTTCTGCATTTGCAATGAGCTGAAATTACATGAGGAAGAGAGCAGCGACCATGTGGCCCATGCAGTTCAATGGGAACAATGCCCTCTAGTGGGTGTTTTATAGCACAACTTTGCCTGGACAAGGCAGGAAATCCCAACAAATCCTGACTTATTTCAGAAGAGTCGAGTTATCTGTCGCTTAATTTATAGTGCTAAAACCGGGAAATGGAGTGGGAGACATGGAGGAGGCTGACATCATTGTCAAAATGACCCATGAACATCTTTGAGTGGCCAGTCAGGAGCACTATAAAACACTCATTTAAAGAAGCTGAAAGTGTTCTAAAAGTAGTTTTTCTTTCTAAACAATATATTCTGAATAACTATTTATCTTGTTTATTTATTTATTCTTAACCTTTCTACACCACTTACCTGCTAAAAAGCCATCAAGGTGGTATACAACAACTTAGAACAATTATGGAATGATCTCCCCGACGAGGCTCACCTGGAGCCAACATTGTTATCTTTTCGGCGCCAGGTCAAGACTTTCCTGTTCTCCCAGGCATTTAACAGCATATGATGTGGGTTTTGTGTTGTTGTTGTGCTTTGATCCAGAATTGTTGTTTTAAAGGATATTGTACTTATAACTTGTTTCTACGCTTTATGGTTTTAAATTTTGTATATCGGTGTTTTTAATGTTCAGTGTTTTTAATTTTTGTAAACCACCCAGAGAGCTTCGGCTATGGGGTGGTATATATATGGAATTAAATAAATAAATAAAACCTAAAACAAGAACATTAAGGACAGTAAAACAAAAACACATTAAAACATTAAAACTTAACGTTTTAAAAGGCAAAATTGAATAGCTGCATCTTCACACTCTCTTCTCTCTAAAGACCAAGAGAGTAAGGGGGCCAGTCATAGTTCTTTAGGGAGGGCATTCCATAGCTTGGGCATAATACAGGACAAAGACTTTTCATGCATGCTGAATAAATGGGCCCCTGTGAGTAATGGTACCCTCAAAAGGGGCTCCCCTGCAAATCTTCATGTCCACCAGAGCACCCCATAGTGACACAGGCATAGGGTGACCAGATAAAATCCAGGTCAGGGCTTATGTAACTTTAACAGTTGTAGAGAAAAGGGAATTTCAGCCAGTGTCATTTGTATGCAATTAGTTCCTGGTGAAATTCCCTCTTCATCACACTCTAGAATAGTGCAGGCACTATTCTAGAGTGACCATATACAAAAGAAGGCAGGGCCCCTGCAACTTTAAAAGTTGTGATGAAGAGGGAATATCACCAGGAACTAATTGCATACAAATGACTCTGGCTGAAATTCCTTTTTCTCTACAACTGTTAAAGTTACATGAGCCCTGACCTGGATTTTATCTGGTCACCCTACACAGGCAGTCCCTTCAGGGCCAAAGCTGTTTAGGGATTTAAAGGTTTAAACCAAAACCTGGAATTGCATCTGGGAAGCAATTGTTTATCAGTGCAAGTATTTCAAGAATGCTGTCCTATAGTTGTGAAACCTTGCACTGATTAGCAGCCTCACTGCCACATTTTGCACCAATTGAAGCTTCCAGACACTCCCATTGGCTTATTAAATCTTTAAGTAAAAGCAAGATTGGTTTTGGTAAAACGTTGAGGCTTTGTTATTCAGACTATGCTAAAATACCATCTCACATTCCCATGTACAAAGAATTGGCCAGGCCAGTAATTAAACTCCAGTGGTTAAAGGGATGTTTAGTGGAGCAGGCAGGGAATAGACATCCACTTGGTGGCTGTGATGGGTATCAAGAAGAAAAGGTTGCAGTATCCGGATTTCTCCCCTCCCACTGATGGTGCAGGGTACAGCCTATGCTATCACAATGGGTTTTACTGAGGAAGAGTCTAGTAACTGTATCTCATGAATCGATCGTTTCTTTGGCACAGTCCTCAGAGAATTTTAATCTGGTACTTAAATCAACTGACAGCATTGACCTCATCAGTTAAATTTGCCTGCACAAATTAAAATATGTAGGAATTTTCCACACCAAAGCACGCTGGCTGTTCTACTCTAGGATTCTGCAACAGATGTTTGAGGGGAATGCAGAGGAAATCATGCTGGTTGGGTTTATTAGCCTTTACATCTCGGGGGAAGAGCTACCTTGATGGTTAATTAGTTACATAGTGCACAAGGCATGCAGAACCTTTTGAGAGTAAGTAGAGAAATGACACTGGGATCTTTCTCCATAATATTTCTTTTAGTTTATGTCTCAACCAAAACTGAAGTAGAAGGGTAAAAGAATATGGTGAAGTCATCTCTTTTTCTAACACAAATATAATGCTGATTAAGACAAGCATGTTGACTGGATAATGAAAAGGATAAAAACTAAAATAAAAATGCATTATCATCATCATCACTATTAATTTGATGTCAATGTACACAAAAGAACTTTAGAGAAGTGTAAGAAAAGAAGAAGAAGAAGAAGAAGAAGAAGAAGAAGAAGAAGAAGAAGAAGAAGATCCCTGAACTGAAGAGGTTTAACATTTCTATCAAGGTAGGGAGAACAGAAAGACAAGGAGGTCAAGAAGAATTCAGTTGATAGATAAGAACATGTGATTTGTGTTGCAATCCTAAACACACTTATTAAGAAGTAAGTTACATTGAACTTAATGGGACTTACTTCCACGTAAATGTGCATAGGATTTCACTGTTAGTCTTTCCATGGGCACAATCACTGTGGATGTCACTTGCAGAAGCTCTATGAAATCTAACTGATTATATATATATATATATATATATATATATATATATATTCTGCAGAGTTGCCACCCTTTGAGATTTCCTTTGAAGAGATTTGTGGATTGAGCTACCATATTTGGAGAAAGTAAGGAAGCTCTCCCTGGGCTTGCTGGCTAGATTGACCTTTGCCTTCTTCTGTAGTTTAAGTATTCATAAAACTATTGCTCTGCACACCCCTTAATAGAATACAACTCTGTTTACAGCATAGTGCAGTCCAAATTGTATATATTTGTCTATAAGATGCTGGTGGCTGGATCTAGTGTTGCAAGTGAGATTTGAATTGGAACGGATGACCTTTAGCTCCCTTCTAACATAATTCTCCTGTGGCTGCACTTGTGTCTTTTCTGTTTCTGTTACTCAGACATTACACTCCATATTACCCTCTGCCAGGCCCTTATTCTGTCACTGACTTCCTGTTCATTGATTAAAAGACAATTATGCAGAAGAACTCTCCCTAAACACATTAACCTCATATTTTGTGTTTTTCTCTTAGCTGGGTGGTCATTTAGCCTCTTGACAGATCTTTATTCTGGGTTTTGATTGCTTCAAAACACATTGTTTCCTATTCAAAGTCAGAATTATTTGATTACACTTAGTTTGAGTCTATGATGGGATAATGCTGGTAAGGAATGTAATTTATTAAAATTAATTCAGTTGTATTACTGATAAAATATCACCTTTACCAGTAGAATTTGTTTACAGGAATGAGGAAACTTTTAGGGAAAAAAATTCAACAAGCTAAAATAAGTTTATACCAGCAAAAATGTTTACATGCTAACCTCATTCCCAAACACACACATTTTGAAATCCCTGCATTTACTATGCAAATGGGGTGATTGTGACGATTTCAAAATGTATTTTGCTCACCAATATTTACTAATCATTTTCTTTCTATATGCATGGATATATAATGTACTTATCTGAATATCTAGTAAGTTTCCACATAAAATATCCTTTCATGGAAAAAGCACCTCTATTTGAATAGGGGTGAGTGAGAAATTTGCTCCATTCAGGTGTTTTTGTTTGATTTGTTGTTATTATTATTATTATTATTAAACAGACTTGGGAGTGGGAAAAGGAAGAAGTCCATGGAAATAGACTTGACAGATGTGCTCATCCCTATATTTAAAATGAAAATTTAACCTAAAGTAATTCTTTTCAAGCAGCGTTTGCTTTGAAAATGACATCTATTTGGGGATTTTTGAGAATCCAAAACTGAATGATAAAAGGATTGCTATAATTCCTTGAACTGAGAATCAAAATGGTCAATCCTTTGATATAACCAATGCATTTCCAACCATCTTGAGAACAGTTGGTTGGCATACCAGCCTGAATTGGACAAAAGCCTCCCTGGTCATGACCACTATTAGAATATCCAACAGCAAGGATGAGCCCAGGAGGAATCACAACCTGCAAACCTGACATTTCAAGGGAATTGCTACCATATTAAGAACAGGCCTAAACTCCACATCTGGAGAATACACCATTCTGACTGCCTCTGTTTTATCTGGATTAAGCTTCAATTTGTTAACCCTCAACGATCCGGAGGGAGAGGCGGGCTACAAATAAATATTATTATTATTATTATTATTATTATTATTATTATTATTATTACCATGCCATTATTGCCTCCAGGCACCTTTCCAGGGCATCAACAGCTGCCCTGGAATCAGATGGAAAGCAGAGAGACAGGTATGTGTCAGCTGCAAACTGATCACAAGACACCCCAAATCTCTGGACAACCTGTCCCAGAGGTTTCTTTTAGATGTTAAATAACAAAAAGGACAAAATGGAACCTTGTAGGACACCATAGCCAAAGGCCAAGGTGTTGAGCAGATGTCTCCCAATACCACCTTCTGAAACTGAAGACAGTAATCCAAGTTGACACGAGCACTAACATAAATTGTATTGTCCTGGTGTAAGGGACTTCTAGTGTAATGCCAATTGCAGAATCGGAGCACAGTAAATAACGAGACGACACAATAAATTGGGTTTAAAATGGGCCACACTTTATTGATGAATTCGCAGAAGGGGAAACTAGCAGGCATCCTCGATACTTGATGGCCCAAGCCATCCTAAGGGTAGGGCGAGTCAAATCGAGGCCAGTGTATGGCGTGCAGGTCACGCCACCCCCTGGCCCCCCCTTTTGGGTAGGGAGGCTTTCCGTGTCGCCCCCAGCCCGTGCCACAAGACTTCCGAACGAGTGAGGAAGGTCCGCCCCAAAGGTAACCCTTATCTCACCACCAGGGCCTCGAGACCACGCAGGTGCTGAGCCTCAGGCATTACCAGTCACCGCTCGGTGCCTGTGAATGCTCACCTATCCCTTGCCAGGTGAAGATGCCCGCGCCTAACCGCCACAGGGTGCGACAAGCCTTATGCTTTGTCGCCAACCCCCCATCTGCACAGGATCAGATCCCGCAGACCCCTCTGCAAATCCATCAAAAATACATCATTCCCGAGGTCCGATAGATGAACCCCGTCAGGCCTATAAAGCTCCCTCCGCGCTGGGGATATAGCGAGATGATTAACATACTCATCACCCCACACCCATAAGCTGCGAAATATCTCGCCATTTGCCGCATCATTCCCCTGGGACAGACTGGAATCATTGTAAGCTATGTGTCTAAGAACCATCCTTGCCAGGCAATCCAGAAGGATATCATGATTTATAGTACAGAAAGCATTTGAGTGGTCAAGCAGCAACCCCTCCCCCCCATCCAGTTCCTAGTGGAGGTTGTCTACCAGCGTCTCAAAAGCTATCTCTGTCCCAAAATCAGGCCTGAAGCCAGGCTGAAATGTGTCTATATAATCTGTTTCATCCAAGAACCTCTGAAACTGGGATGCCACTCCATGCACATGCACTTTGGCCAAGAATGAAATATCTAGTCCAGTGTCTACTCTGCATGGCAAAGATGTTTAGGAAGAGGCCTTTCCCATTATTTTAAATTGGTCTCATTCTCTGTCTCACGCTACACCTGGTGGACATGTTTCCTCACAAGCAACAACTTCTTCTTGGAAATATTGAGTTTACTGCTGTTCAGCAACCAAAAGGGGTTTCTTTTTCCAGGGGAAAATGTCCGGAAGGTTTGTATATGTGTGAACATAGGAAGCTGGCTTATACTGAGTCAGACCATTGGTCCATCTAGCCCAGTATTGTCAACACTGACTGGAAGCAATGCCTCTCCAGGGTTTCAGGCAGGATTCTTTCCTCACACTACCTGGAGAAGCTGGGGATTGAACCTGGGACCTTCTGCATGCAAAGTATGTACTCTATCACACAGAGCTATGGCCCCTCACCTGGTATGTGTTGGTGTGTGTGTGTGAGTGCGAGAGGGAGGGAGGGATGGAGGGAAATTATATAGTGAAGGTGACTAACACTTCAAGACAATACAAGTCTGTCATGTTCCCACTTGATTGGCACACTTGACACCTAACAATAAAAAAAGATATTATTAAAATTAACAATCTAAGGGACATTTAGTCATTGAACATTTTAGCACTCCTTAGCATTTAGAGCTTTGTTGCTATTACTCATTGCTTTCGAAAGCCTCGGGGTGCTATTATGTTTCTGATGTCAGGTGGGGAATTTCCCATCCCCTTCACACACATTTAAATCAAAGGACCAGCGTATTTCTTGTGTACTAGCCATTCTGCTGCTTGCACTTCAGTGGTTTAATTTTGCTTCCCAGAACAGATTGCAACTGCATGATGAATGGAGAGCAGCAAATCTCAGGCCAGCAATGAGAGACAGGAAGCGCTTCATTTTCAGATTGCAGGAAGCACAGATGAGATACCCTTGTGAAAGCCTGTTTGAGTAGTGTTTATGGCTCAGCAAATGAAATATGTCTTTATAATACAGCAATAAAAACACCATTAGCACCAACAGTGGAGAAGCTAGGCAAGAGTGCATTGCAATGCCAGCTTTATAGGTGTAATTTTGAGACAAAAGAGTTCATGTAGTACAGAAAGCTTTTATGCAGCCACAGCAAATGTATACGTAGACATTGGAAAATGGTACATTGCATTTCTTATACATTCTGCTGTGGGATTCAAAACTGCAACATATCCAGGAAGAGGAGGTGGATTTTGATTTCTGACCCACGAATATACTTGGATAAAGATTTCTTTCTTTCTTTTGAGGAATCTTTGTGACATGAGTTTCAATCCTTGCAGCAAGTTTCTTAATGTGGGCTAATGTTTTACTGGCTGCCAGTCCAGGGCAGGATCTATACTACTGCTTTATAATGGTATTTAAGTGCATTGACAACTGTTGAGGCCTATGACATGTTCCATATTCCATTTTCAAACTGCTTTCAAAGTGTTATATCCTGCTTTGTGTAGATCTGGTGCAGGTCTGGGCCCGATTCAAAGTGCTAACATTAACATTCAAAGCCCTAAATGGAGTGAGGGCAGGTAAGCCTGCCCTCACTCCATTTAGGGCTTTGAATGTTAATGTTAGCACTTTGAATCGGGCCCAGACCTGCACCAGATCTATGATCATGTTCAAGGGTCCTTTTCTGTGAGCCACTGCCAAAGAAAGTAAGGTGGGTGGCTACCAGGAAAAGGGTATTTTCTGTTGTGGCACCCCAGCTGTGGAATGAGCTCCCTAGAGAGGTTCGCCTGGCACCTACATTGTACTCCTTGTGGCATTGGGTGAAGACCTTTTTATTTTCCAAGTATTATAGCATTTTACCATCCTAGTCCTTTAGCTCCACCGTTTTAAATCTGCATTTAAAATATGTATTTTATAACTCTGCATTGCTGCTCAGTTTTATACTGGTTGTACTTTTATATTGTGGTCTTAAGCTTCCAGATTTTATATTTTACGGTGCACCTTATGGTTTTTATTTTTGTGAATCTCCCAGAGAGCTTTGGCTATTGAATGTTATAGAAATAAATAAATAAATAAATAAATACACTGATTCAGACTGACAAATGTAAACTGCCACTTGAGTTTTGTCATCATAATCCATTCCAGCAAAGTCTTTGTAGGCTTCTCTATTACACTAGAGAGGTCTTTGGAGATCTTTCCCTCAAACTTTATGTCAAGTGGATGTTTTGGTCTTGAGATCAACTGGACAGGTGCTCCTGGGTCATGCTCATTAACAGACAAGTCTTGGAGGTGAATTATAATGCATTGGACCTGACGACTATATAAGTTCTAGCTTTGCTCTCCATAAATAGGTAATAACCTTTGTAAAAAACCAATATTAAAGCACAGCTTCTGTTTTTTATCTTTCCAGAATCTAAAAATCTAATTCAGGATATACAATTTTCTGTAAGAGGAAGCTACAGAGGCTTCCGATTTTCAAAAAGAAAAGCAGATGGCATGAAAACTTTTAATAATTTGATAGCATTGTAAAAGCTTTCTATAGAAATTAACTTTTAGGACTTTTAGCATTTATTTTCTCATAACAAGGGTGAATCGATTAATGAACGGTCGAGTGCACACAATGCATATTGATCTGTTCATGTGTAGCAGCTTTCTCCCAGCAGGCACCTGGCTGCCTGCAACATATTTTAAATAGGATTACTACTCATTAAATTACAATGACCTGGAGCAATGGTCAACAAAAACGAAATTGCCTCAGTTTATCATGGCTTGGATCACTGCCATAAGAATTTCACTAGCTGCATTTCCCCCAGAGTAAATAGACCTGAGGATCATACATGGTTGAATGCCTCAACTCCTTGTATTCAATCAAGGAAACTCAAAGATTTCATACTCATATTTGAACGTTAAAAGAAGTACAAAGTTTTTGACTGTCATTTTAAGTTATTTTGAAACCTCGGCTAAATTAAAGAATAACAGCATTTTACTACTGGGATGCAACAGGGCGATGCTGTAAACAAATGGATGACTTTCTCTCTGATCATGCTTTGAGTTCAGAGACACTGCTGTCTTGATGGTTAGTTAGCTCAAGGCAGGGTTGTTGACTCCTCTCTTAAAGGCATGTTGGTATATCCTACACAAAAAGGTAAGCAGCAGCACCAGATATAAAGGTGGGCAAGGATGGCATATTCTTCTGGGAAGTTCTTCTGTGAAACTCCATAGAAGTGCCACCATAGCTTGGGGCTCAGATGTGAAAAGGAAAGGATTAAAGTAACTTGTATCCTCCTCCTACCTCCTGAGCTCTCTCTCACCCTCAATTTGCTCTGTGTGCCACCAGAAATCTCTGTGGCTTATCCTCCATGACCGGTGCCTGGATGGCTTATGAACAGCCACCTACTGATTTGACAGGCATCTCCATGCTTGCTGTGGCAACAGAGCCACATCTGTCTGCTGTCATGTTCTCCCTCTTGGTTTGCCTTGGCTTTGTTTCTTTACCAGGGCTTTTTTTTCCTGGCAAGCATTTCCATGTGTCCTGGTGGATCATGAGAACAGCTTTCTGCTTGATAACCATCCTAGGTCGGGGCACTGGCATCATACCATCAGTAGACTTTCACATGGATTGGCCAGATGCTGTTGATGATCTACATTTTAGTCTGCATTGTCAGGATCTGTTATGGGTCACATCTTTAGCAGGAGTTAGGTTTCATAGGGAAGCAAGATAGGAAGAGATCAGCACCACAGACACCTCCAGGTGGTATTGGGGAGGCCAGGCCTGTTTTGGAAACGTCTAACGGTGACGATGTGGAAGTGGCTGTGGCATGCAAATATCCTCATGAAAGTATCTTCATGGCCAGAGGCCATAGATGGAAAGGCAACCTCCTCTGGATGCAGGGGAACTGACCACTAGGATCGTTCTGGAAACTGGGTCCTGGGGAGGTGAAAGCCTCATGATACAATTTGAAAATGAGTCCTCTCCCTGAAATGTTATTTCTGGAGCCTCTTTTTCAGGGGATAATGGGTCAGGATCCTCAAAGAATGAAGGTTTGGGGTGCCGGTCCATGACTGACTGTGAACTGTAGAATGCACTGCAGAATGAAAGCTGTAGCTCAGCAGCTGCTTGAATGGCAAAGAATGTGTGCATGATCCCCCATTGAAAATACTTGTGACTGCATGAACTAACCTTACTCCCACTGAATACCATCACCAAGCCCCAGCTGATGTTGCCTGGAGCTGAAACACTTCACTGCCATCCATGCATTTGGCCAGCATGGAAAAAGATTCTACACTTGTGTGTGTGTTGAGCTCCTCCACATGAGGACCAACCCAGGACCCTTCTAACTTGGAGGGGCTCTACATGCATACATCAGTACATGTGGAGAGCCACTTGCCACACCATCTGAATATGTTGACAGCAGGAAAACATTTCCAACAGGTGACATGGCTATGGCAGACATCAGCAATGGGAGTGAGGCTAGCCTGCCTAGCCCTGCAGCTCCACCTCACACACCCTTTCAGTGCAGTGGTGGGAAGTTGGGCTCTTGTGAAGTGCCCTGAAATTTATTTGTTTGTTTGTTTGTTTTATTTTATTTACTACATTTATATACCGCTCCCCATTCAGAATTTTGGAGCGGTGGGCAAAATAAAATAGAATAAAAACAGAATAAAAACACATTAAAACCACATTTTTAAAAGAAAAATTGTACCATTCTGTTCACGAACCAAAGTGCCTAAGGCTAAACCCTTTATTTATTCATTCATTTATTTATGCATCTATGTGTTTTTTTTTATTTGATTTATACCTTGCCTTCTCTCCCCACCCCACCCCACCCCCGACCAAAAACACTTAAGGCAGCTAACAGTAAAAAGAGCCATTTAAAAAAGATTATTTAAAAATAAAAACTTGGTTAAAACAAATATGAAATACATACATTGAGGGTCCAATCCTATCGAAATGGCAAGCAGCCTCTGAAGTCAGAGGCTGCTCAGTATCAAATGCAGACCTGCAGAAACAAGAGGCGATCCTCGCCTCTGAGCTCCAACCATCCCGCATTTTTGCTAGATGAGTTATTTTGCCCATCTAGCGGAGGCTTCAAGGATGGGGCGAGAAAGAGGTTGGGGTGCACATAGTAAGCTGCATAATACAACTTTCAAGGTCTCCTCTCCTTCCTGCCCCTTGGACTGCCCCCTCTTCCCTGTCTCCATGATCCATTTCCAAGCATGGACACATAGCTGGTGCAGAGAGAAATGTGCCAGTTACAAGAGGGCAGGGGAGAGGGTGGGAAGCGTGTTTTCTGGGCTCCGAGGTTGGAGCCCTGATTTCAACCTGGAGCCCAGAAAGTGAAAAATCCTGTGTCCCCCTGATGCTGTCTAGAAAACATACGGTTGCTCCCTAAAACACAGTTAAAAACACAAGAATAAAAGAATAAAAACTGCACCCAAAGGTGCCAAAGGACTGTTGGAGCAATTAGAGCAGGGAGATTGGGGTGATGATAAAGTGAAATAATCTCATTGATATCAAAGCTGATTTTTTTCATACACTGAGATGGAATTTGCTGTCTTTCAGGCTCTCACACAGATACTGCAATTTTCAGATGTGAGATATGGATTTGATTTGTTTTTAAAAGCTGGTTCTGTTATGATAGCTTGAAGGCTTTGTTTGAAATGAATATTCTTTAACTCAACAGTTGTTTAAAGCTCTGGTTTTAATAAGAGCAATCAGTTAATCTAATTTCACCTTCTGCACTTCTTGGCTGCCTTTTACATTGTTTTTCTCTCTGTTTCAAAGAAGCTGCCACTTCTGGAAGCAGACTTTTAATGTACTGCTCCCTGTGTCTAATTTTTAGCAACAAACTCTCCTTGAAGTACAAAGCAGTAATTTGGAGCACAAAGCAGTAATTTGGAGCTTTATAAGGTGTTTTCAGATTTAGAGATGAAACATGCTATGCACAAATCATTAATGCTACTTTTTAGATGTAGATGAGTATAAAAAAGTAAGGCAAAAGATCACTGTGCTAAGGAATGAAAATGTCACTTTGTCTTCCAAATATATATTTTCATTAGGGGTGTGCACGGACCCCCCGGATCGGATCGGGACCCGGATCGGGACCTCCAATTTTGTCCCGGACCGGTTCGGACAAAATCGGAGGCCCCCTGGACCGGATCGAGTCCGATCCCGACCCAAAAATCGTACATTTTTGGATCGGCCGCCATTTTTTTCCCCATAGACTTGCATTGCAATGCAAGTCTATGAGGAAAAAATGGCGGCGGGTGGGTAAGGGGGGGCCTAACTCCCTCCCCCCCCGGGGCCGTCCGCTGTGGACGGCCCCGGCAGGTAAACCCCCTCCACCGCGCTCCCTACCCCCCCTGGGGCCGCCCGCTTCCATCCGCTGGCGCCCGCGGGCGCCAGCGGATAGAAGCGGACGGCTCCGGGGGGGGGGTAAGCCCCCTTCCCCGCCACTGCTTACCTTCTCGGCCCGTCCGGCGCCGGCGGCTACTACCAGCGGGCTCCGCGGCCTACTCTCGAGTAGCGCGCCGGGTGATGACATCACCCGGCGCGCCACCCTGGAGCAGGCCGCGGAGCCTGCTGGTAGTAGTAGGCGCTGGCGCCGGACGGGAGCCGCCGGGCCGGGCAGGTAAGGGCCCCCCTCCCCCCTCCCCCCTCCGCGCGCCCCCTCCTCCCCTCCACGCACCCCCTCCTTACCTTCCCGGCCCGGCGGCTCCCGTCCGGCGCCGGCGCCTACTACTTCCAGCAGGCTCCGCGGCCTGCTCTAGAGTAGCGCGCCGGGTGATGACATCACCCGGCGCGCCACCCTAGAGCAGGCCGCGGAGCCTGCTGGGAGTAGTAGGCGCCGGCGCCGGACGGGAGCCGCCGGGCCGGGCAGGTAAGGGCCCCCCTCCCCCCTCCCCCCTCCGCGCGCCCCCTCCTCCCCTCCACGCACCCCCTCCTTACCTTCCCGGCCCGGCGGCTCCCGTCCGGCGCCGGCGCCTACTACTTCCAGCAGGCTCCGCGGCCTGCTCTAGAGTAGCGCGCCGGGTGATGACATCACCCGGCGCGCCACCCTAGAGCAGGCCGCGGAGCCTGCTGGGAGTAGTAGGCGCCGGCGCCGGACGGGAGCCGCCGGGCCGGGCAGGTAAGGGCCCCCCTCCCCCCTCCCCCCTCCGCGCGCCCCCTCCTCCCCTCCACGCACCCCCTCCTTACCTTCCCGGCCCGGTGGCTCCTGGCCGGCGCCGGCGCCTACTACTACCAGCAGGCTCCGCGGCCTGCTCTAGAGTAGCGCGCCGGGTGATGACATCACCCGGCGCGCCACCCTAGAGCAGGCCGCGGAGCCTGCTAGTAGTAGTAGGCGCCGGCGCCGGACGGGAGCCACCGGGCCGAGAAGGTAAGTGCCCCCCTCCTCCCCCCCCCGCTGTCCACTTTCATCGGCGGGCGCCCGCTGGCGCCCGCCAATGGAAGCGGCGGTGGGCGCCAGTGGGCGCCCGCCGATCCGCCGATCCGCCGAACCGGTTCGGAGCTTTTTCGGACCGGTTCGGATTGGATCGGCCGATCCAGCTGCGGGATCGGAAATCGGATAATTTATCCGATTTCCCACTGGACCGGACTCGGATCGTGGATCGGGTCCGATCCAGTGCACATCCCTAATTTTCATATTGCCATACTCTAATATTCAGCCCCAGTCTTCTATCCTATTAAACCTTAGATAATGCAAATTGTATGCATTTGTAAATAAAAAAAAGTATATCACCAGTATAAACTGCAAGTGCAGAAATATACATTGGAAATATTTATACGAATGTGTTGCATAGCTTCACTATCACATATACAGTATGTGCCTTCAGGTGGTGATTGCATGGGGAAATGACAAAACAACTAGGAAGCTTAGGGGTGAGTGTGTGCACGCACACATGCACAATTTTCAGCAGAGGTTTAACCCTTTCCTCCTCAACCATGATCCCACCAAAAATCATGCCTGCATTCGAATTAGAAATCTATATAAAAAAGAGCTCGCTTTGGTGCCAATGGGACATTTTTTCCCTACTGCTAATTGCAGCATGGAGGTGATTTCCATGGGGATCGCAGCTGGGGGAGGGAAGGATTAACCCCCTTTCCTGCACACTGTAGCACCAAGGGAAAGCCATCCCCCCCACTCACTACCTCATGCCTGGGATTTTGTTAGAGTTCTCTGACATGGTTGAAAAGCACATGATTAACCTACTGTGACATTAAGACATATATGTAACAAATCCATCATTGAACAAAGGTGTAACAGTATTGTACTGTGTTAAAAAACTTAAATAAGAGTACAGAAAACCACTGATAATACGGAGAGGTGAGATCTATGCAGGTGGTATGCTCCAGGCATTCTAAGAACATGTGGATGGGGAGTGGGTGCAAGCACTGGTCCAGCCCCCAATGTTCACTTTGGCTCCTCCCCAGGCCTTAACACATTCAGTGGAAAGTCTGAGAGGAGAACTTATGTGTGTTAGGCCGAATGCAATTAGGAGCCCTCCATGCAATTAGGAGCTCTGTATGATCAGGATTCCTAATTCCTGAAGGTTCTCCTTCCAGACCTTCCACCCAATGTAGGAAAGTGTAGGGGTGGAGCCATTGGAATTTGGTCAGTGCATGATGTGTGTGTGTGTGTGTGTGTGTGTGTGTGTTGAATGTGTTCTTGGAATGTGTGGTGAGTAACGTCTGTATAGCGCTGCTCATATGCTGTCCTTTGCTTCTAGAGTACCATTTATGACCAGTACTCAGATTTCCTCCCTTATTTTTGGAACTATCACTAGGCTAAAGAGTCTTTTGTCACATCTAATACAGACTCCTTTCCTTTCTCTATTCTCTACTAATGTATTGCTTGATAGGCTCCAGTTAGCGTGAAACACTGCAATGAGGGCATTAAATCTGATCAACCCTTCACTTAAACCCACCATTCCTCCCTGCTGCTGGCAGCTGAGCAACACATTGATTTCAAGGCTTTACCCAACTGAATATTGGTGATGCCTGAGCTTCTGCAGATGTGACACAGCTTCTTGTTTGAAAACTAAAGAGAATTTCTGAGCCTAACAGTGGTTTCCATTATCCTACAATGAGTCCTTCTGTTCATGCATTTAAATCCAGAGTGACTGGTTTTTTATTTTATCTGTAGAATATAGTTTGACTACAGGGTGGGATTTGCCTTTTTTCTTTGCTGAAACATCATACGTAGAAATCATGGGAAAGTTGTCATATTATTGCAGCAATAACTTATACATATTTCTCCTGGCTTTTTTCGCTCTTGTATTTAGTTGAATATTTCCACGTTAGTCTCATATTTTGATGGCTCCTGTGTTGTAATAGTGTTTTTAAAAATGTTCACAGTAAATTTTCTTCTTCAGTAACATTAACTTGTTACAATTTTAAAAATCTTCACAAAATTGGACACATAAGAAGCTTCAGTTTCATTTTAATTTTTGCAACAAATGCTTTAAAAATAAAAAATCTGGAAATAAAAGACTTTGACTAACAACCATATTGGGTCCTGTATCACACACTGGCTGAATTCAGACGACACGATAAGCAACTGGGAGGGGAAAACAATCGTCAGTTGTTTTGACTATCATGTCATCTGAATGCTGCCATAGTCAACTCAGCGCTGATCCTAATCCACACCACAGTTGATTCTTTATTACCATGTTGTGTGGGGAGTACCCCCTAGATGAACAACTGCAAAGTTGATTATTACCCCACCACTGACTATCGTGTTGTCCGAATTCAGCCACTGAGTGATAGTGGCCCTGTTCAGAAGACACTTTAAACCATGTTTTTAAGCACAAAGTCATGGTTTAAGGTGTCTTCTGAACAGGGCCACTGTGATGTAGCAGCTAGAGTGTCAGAATAGGACTAAGGTATCCGAGTTCAAATCCTTACTTCATTGTGAAGCTTGGACTAATCACCATCTCTCAGGCCGACTTACTTCACAGGATTGTTGTGAGTACAGAATGAGTAGAAGGAGAAGAACTATATGGGGTGGCCCAATTTTCTCAGAAAAAGGGTAGGATATAAATGCAATTAATGAAATATTCAGTCTTCAGATCCTGGAGACCTTGCTTCACCTGCTCGTGTTGTTCCAATGTATGCAAATACCTTAATCTGCAATAACTGATCTGAAGAACTGAATTAGCAATTACCTCTCATCTCATTGCCACAAAGCTACCCTATCTTAATAACATATTTTTGTTTGAAAAATTCACTATTTGTCATGAAAGTTGCACAAATTAAATGCAACTGTCCCTATTGTGCGTGGGATGCCGTGGGATGGGGCCATCAATGTTTGCAGATGTTTATTGAGACAAGCTCCTCCTTCAATCGTATGTATGTGGAACAATGTGGATTTCACATTTGCACATGTGCTGCCAAGGGCAGAATCAGTTTGAATAAAGGGGTGTGTTGTGTTAGAGCAAACCTTCTCAGCGTGCCCTGAGAGAGAGGGCCTTGTCAGTGGTGGCACCCTGGTTATGGGACACATTCCCTAGAGAGGCTTGCTTGGTGTCTGTGTTGTGGCCTTATCGGTGCTAGGTAAAGACCTTTAAAATATATATGCCTCCCAGGTTTTAGTCTTTCAGTTTTAAAAATGTGTTTGTGCTTTTTAGATCTTTACACTGCTCCTGTCTCTCTGGTCTTGGTTTTACTTTGCTTTTATTCTGTGGCTCTTTTGATTTGTTTTAGAGTCTTCATTGTTGCATTTTATTTATTTATTTATTTATTTATTTTATCATTAACTTTTATTTTGTGAATTGCTCAGAGAAGTTTGGCAGTTGAACAGAACAGAAAGGTAGGAAATAAATAAAATACACAAATACAAATATATCACTTTTTCATATTTGGTGCAGGTTTACATAGTCCACATAAAAACTGGAACCACAAGCAAATTAGAGCCTTTCTGTAGTAGCTCAGTCCAGAATTCTGGCACCCCATAGCTACTACAGATGTCATGGGAGTGGTCTTATTGTTAATGTCCTCAATCCAACTTAGAAAATTCTCTGCCCTTAGAACCTAGCATAGAAGAAAGAATCCATAGTGTAGAACTGTATTAATGGAGGCACAGCCGTGCCTCCATTGTTAAGGGCTGTCAGTAAAAAACACATTCCGCCATGTTAAAGTGATAATTGGGGGGGGTCATTCTAACAGCCATAAAATTGAAAATGTTTCATCAACTTTTCTGAAATTTACAGGTGCCAGAAAGAAATGTTTGTTTTACATTACCTGAAAATTTCAAGAAGATTGGTGAAAGATTGAGGGAAGGAGAGCAGTTTAAGTTAAAAAAGGAATACAAACCTATCTCCCTGCTTTTGTAAAATTTACTTCCGAGTTGCTACTTTTTGTGCTCACAATTTGCATAATTTCTAGAGCCTTATTAAGTAATCCAGTGGTGGGGTCTTCTTCCTCCTTGATTGTAGTTGATGGAAAGCTTTTCCCTTCGGTTGACTTTTAAGGACTATTTTAACCTCTCATTCAAGTCAATGAGGCGGCCATCTTCCCTCATAACACGACACATGCTCAGTAGTGTTGCTCTCTCCCCTCCCTCCTGCCTTAGAATGTGGGGTGGGTGAGTGAAATGGCCGCTGCCTCTATAGCACAGACCTTTTGAGTGAAGAAGAAGAAGAGTTTCTCTTTTCTCTTCTGGAACATGCATTCCTTTGGCTCCGAGAGTATTTTGGGCTATCTTCATGAGGCCAGTTTGCTCTTTTGCTCCATGGTGAAGCAGGGTGTGGTTCCTCTGGATTCATGATAACCTGATCTTCAGAGCTCTCCTGGGAATAGGTAGCTATACCTTTCTTTTCATTTCCCCCACCCCACTCACACACAGTGCTCCTTCCCTCTTTTCTATGAGTTTGGTCCATACTGCTATAAGTTGAAAGCTTCAAACACTTCATTTAATTAGTTTGGTCCGGTGTTAAGTTTTAAGAACAATATTGAAACCTTTCAAAGTGCTTCTGGGCCTACAACGCTGGTTTCGGCCTAGTCACCTTGTTTTTCTAATAAGGTTTAGAAACAGTTGAGCTGTCATTTATTTTGCATAGTGTACAAACATGGATTTTCTTTCTAATCCTTGCAGTCTGCACTGGCTCCCTCCTTGATGTGTTTTTGGATGCAGACAAACCCTTTTTGTTCCAGCAGGCCTTTGGCAAATCATCTGGACCTCTGTCTATACCTTTGACTTTTAAATTGTTATGTATTTAAAATGTTTTAAATACTTTAATATTGAAAAGTATTTAATTATATTTTTAACTTTTGTATATTTAGGCTGACCATATGAAAAGGAGGACAGGGCTCATGTAACTTTAACAGTTGTAGAGAAAAGGGAATTTCAGCCAGTGTCATTTGTATGCAATTAGTCCTTGGTGAAATTCCCTATTCATCACAATAGTTAAAGTTGCAGGCACTATACTAGAGTGACCATATACAAAAGAAGGCAGGGCCCCTGCAACTTTAACTGTTGTGATGAAGAGGGAATTTCACCAGGAACTAATTGCATACAAATGACACTGGCTGAAATCTCCTTTTCTCTACAACTGTTAAAGTTACATGAGCCCTGTCCTCCTTTTCATATGGTCAGCCTAGTATATTCCTATTTATAGGTTTTAGCTGTATATGTTTTAGTTTTGTAAGGCTGCCCTGAGGCCCAGCATTGGGCAAAAGGCAGATACTTCTACTACTACTACTACTAGTAATGTTTCAGATTTCACTTCTGCATTTGATGTTCTTTTGCATTTACTTTTCTTTATAAACATTCATATCTTAAGACTTCTTGTGTGGCATGTTTTCGTTGGTTTAACAAGTTAAAAGGGGTGTTCACTGTTTTCATGCTTATGTTATAAAATCTATTTTCAACAGGCCTAGTAACTTCAAGAGTAACAGATTGGGGAAAATCCTCAATCTCTTTGCTATCAGAGGCACTGAGTAAGGGACCCCTGGAGATAATTTAGACTGACCCCAACCACAAAACACTATTCCCCCTTCTGAAGAGATCTGGACCACAGACTACTAAAGACAAACAAAGTAGCAGGCCATAATAACAGTTCTCATGTGGCCATTTGCCTTATGAAGCAGGTGCTCTGCGGGCTACCAAATGGAGGGACTAACAGGCCATAAAGTTGCCTGGCTGGGTCTGCCAGAAATCCAGCCTCAACACTCCTGGAAGGTCCATGTTCTATAGCACCTGCTGTCAAATGAACCTGAGGGAATCCCACCCTCCACCCCTGGGTTTAATTTACTGGCTTCCCCTGGCTGGACCTTGCAGATAACTATAGGGACAGACAGAGCAGACATTCATAGCACACATAGAATGCTGAGACTGGCAAATCTAAAAGCAAGTGTGTTGCTTTTTAAGAACCAAGGAAATTAAATCGGTCTTACTTTTGAGTAAATATCTAGGGATGGATATGCAGCCTGTGCAAGAACTGAGTAGGGAGACCATATTTAGGAAACCAAAAAAGAGGACACCTAGTAGGGGGGCAGGAAAATGGCTTTCTGGGGCCACCTTAAAGTCCCCAATTGGAGCGGAGGAGGGGAAAGCATGTCATTCTCACCCCACCCCACCGCTCCAATCAGGCCCTTTTCTATAATGCCTGGGAATGACACATTTTTTCCCTTTTAAGGCCTTGATTGGAGCAGTGGGAGAGAATGACACACCTCCAGAAAGCATGTCATTCCCCTCTGCCACGCTAATTGTGGCCTTAAAAGGGAAAGTGTGTAATTCCAGGTCAGTCGGCCAAGACTAGGCTGACAACCGTTACCCAGAGGACCTTCTCTTCTGCCGCTCCCAGACTGTGGAATGACCTGCCGGAGGAGACTCGTCAACTTAACAGTCTTTTAGAATTTAAGAAAGCCATAAAGACTGTTCTCTTCCGGCAGGCATATCCAATGGAATTTTAGAATGTTTTAAGGATGTTTTTAGGATGTTTTAGGATTTTTATGCAGTTTTAATAATATGTGTCATGTTTTAATCAGTTTTATGTATTTTATCATGTTGTTGTTCCCCGCCTCGATCCAGACGGAGAGGCGGGTAAGAAATAAATTATTATTATTATTATTATTATTATTATTATTATTATTATTATTGCATAAAATCCCCCCTGACACTGAGGATAGAACAAAAACCAGGAGAAATCTGGGGAAATCCTGACAGTTTTTTATTATTTATTATTGCATTTATATCCCACCTTTTTTCCGCCAAGAAACCCAAGGCAGCATACATAATCCTCCTCCTCTCCATTTTATCCTCACAATAGCAACCCTGTGAGATGGGTTGGGCTGAGAGTCTGCAACTGGCCCAAAGTCACCCAACAGGCTTCCATGGCCGAGTGGGGAGTAGAACCCGGATCTCCCAGCTCCCAGTCCAACACTTTAGCCACTACGCCACACCCTAGTGGTCACCCTAGAATTGAGCCATGCCGAGTTGGAAGCAGATCGGTTCGTGCCTTGATTTTTAGGATATATTTTTTTAAAGTTTGACTTCAATTTTTTCCCTAAAATTCAAGGCATGAACCAATTTGCTTTCAACTTGGCATGGCTAAAGCCTTACTTAAGAGGTACCATGGTGCCAAGTTTCATCTCTTCATCTTGACTTTCTTTCTTTTTTTTAATGTACTGCTCAAGGCCCTAGACCCCAAAGAGGAGTATTGGGTTTGAAGTTAAAAAAATTGCTAAAACTCAAGGCATAAACAGATCTGCTTCCAACTTGGCATGTCTTAATCCCTACTTAAGAGCTACCATGCTGTCAAGTTTCATCCCTTTATCTTTAAAAATGATGGAATTGTAAGCATTTTAGTTAATTAAAAAATTAAATTGAAGTTTTAAACATTTCTAAAAATCAAGGGATGAACGGTTCTGCTTCCAACTTGGCATGGCTAAATCCCTACTTCAGAGCTACCATGGTGCCAAGTTCCATCTCTTTATCTTTCATTTCATTTTTTAAACTTGTACTGCTCAAGGTCCTGGACCCCAAAGAGATTTCTGTTTGAACTTTAAAACATTCCTAAATCAAGGCATGAACAGATCTGCTTCATACTTGGCATAGCTATATCCCTACTTAAGAGCTACCATGATGCCAGTTTTCATCTTTTTATCTTTAAAAATGAGGGAGATGCAAGCATTTTGGTTGATTTATTAATGTTAAAAGTGAGTTCAACACATAACACTAGCTTTGATTTTATATTGGATGTCAAGATGGTATAACATTCTGGCTGATGCTGGCTTGGTTGTCAACTGTATAATATCCAGTCACCCGTTACACAAAGCCATGAAATTCATTAAACAAAAAACCTATGGTTTACAAAAACAATGTTAAGGCTCTACAGATTCCAACCAAGCACTAAAAAGCAGGGAAATTGGGAGTTAAGGCTCATAAGCCTTAATGCCACATCCTCCCTAAGGAGGCAGAAAGTGCAAGTGAAATTCTCATTCTCCAAAAGCAGATAAACCATGAGGACAGGGTGGAGAATATGATATGCAGAGGAGAGTTTGGGGTTGTGGAAAACTGATCATGAACAACTTAGGGCCACCTACTTCTCTTTTTTTGTTTAGAGCAGCCCTTCCCCAACCTGGTGCTCTCCAAAGGTGTTGGACTACAACTCCCATCATTGCAAGTCAGTATGTCCCATGGTCAGGAATGCTGGGACTTGTCATCTCAAACACCTGGAGGGCAGCAGGATGGGGAATGCTGTTCCATACCCTTACCAAATACAGGGTCTGCCCAATACTTTTCTCTCACACACATCTCGCATATAGCAGCACTCTTGATAACAAAAGGGGCACTATTCATTACAGATCTAGAACCAGAGCATGTGCCAGGCACTTCCAACTTTTGGTCAATATTTATAAAAAATATACTGTTCACTCCCCACAATCCCTGCACAATACATCATCTCATCAAAGCAACAGTGGAGCAGAAGAGGTTTAGTTTGGCTGTTCTGAACACCTTTCAGATGAGATTAGTTTGCAATCCTATACCTCTTGGGAGTAAGCCCTAGTGAATTCAGTGGCACTGGCTTCTGAGAAGACATGTATAGGAGTCAACCTTCTCCAGCCTGGTGGTCTCCAGATGCATTGCACTGTAACTCCCAAGTTATGTGTTATGGGGAAGACAAAAATCAATTCATACTTAATTTTAAAATAATACTTACGCATGAAAGTATTAGGTGGTAGCTCTGTCTTTGATCTCACACTGCTGAACAAGTAAGATAAATCCTTTATCTGATATTCAAGAAACAGACATCCTATGCCATGTGTTGAAAACTAATGTTGATGTCTGAAGGGCTATCTGGATTAGGTATTCAAGATTCATTCATTGTCGTTTCATTTGGTTTTGACAGTTTATTTAAAGTGATGCAGCTCTTTTGTAGTTCCTTGATTGATCGCATATCTTAATGCTGGAAAACATCATACTTTAGTACAGATGTGGGCAGAAAATAGATCTATCCTGATGATTTGGATATCAACTCGCAGCATGCCTGATAACTGCCCATGTTGATAGGGGCTTTTACAAGTTGAATTCCAAAACATCTGGAGATCTACTTTCTGCCTTCCCTTGTTTTTGAACAACATTCCCCAACCTGGTGCCTGTCAGATGTGTTGGGTTGCAACTCTCAACATAAGGAGATGCTCTAAGAAATGAGAAGTAGCTGGTCCTAAGTTGTTCATCATCATTTTCCACAACCCCACAGTCACCTCTGCATATCAAATTGCATATCTAGATTTTTGAGATAACAAGTCCCGGCATTCCTGACCATGGGACATACTGACTTGCAATGATGGGAGTTGTAGTCCAACACCTTTGGAGGGCACCAGGTTGGGGAAGGGCTGCTCTAAACAACAAAAAAAGAAGTAGGTGGCCCGAAGTTGTTCGTGATCAGATTTCCACAACCCCACAGTCACCTCTGCATTTCATATTCTCCACCCTGTTCTCATGGTTTATCTGCTTTGGGAGAATGAGAATTTCACTTGCACTTTCTGCCTCCTTAGGGAGGATGTGGCGTTAAGGCTTGTGAACCTTAACTCTCAATTTCCCTGCTTTTTGGTGCTTGGTTGGAATCTGTAGAGCCTTAACATTGTTTTTGTAAACCGTGTGTTTTTTGTTTAATGAATACTCTTTAGACTGGATGTGCTCATTTAATTACATACATGGAGCATTTTACATGGGAAAGTTATGGAAAAGTGTAACACCACCTTCCCGATGCCTGAGGTAGTACACAGTTGAGAATTCTATCTGAGCAGTCTACCATCTTACTTTGCAAAAGGTATCATCAGGTTATAAACCTCTTGGGTAGAAAAATGTTGGTTTTCCTTTTTAGAATGATGATGCAGGAGGTGATCTTCAAAGTCCACTTATGTATTACGCTTATTCATCAGGATTAATTATATTTAAATAATTTGAACATTTTAAACATCTAACTAATTTACTCTTCTTTTCATTGATCATCAATGGCACTTATACCTTTCTTAAGCTAGTTCGGCCCAAAATCAATTTCAGCATTGAAACCTTAAGCTGGTGAAAATCATAATAAAGTTATGATTTTTAAAAAATTAGCGGGGCAGAAAAGAATCCATGAATAACTATAGATTGAGTACTGGCTGCTTACCCTTGTTTGTGGGTCACTGTTTAAAGTAGGGGTGTGCATCGGATCGGATCCGATCCACGATCCGAATCCGATCCGACCCAAAATCGGGAAGATCCGATCCGATCCGATCTGATCCGACCAACCTCCGATCCGATCCGATCCGATGAGGTCCGATCCGGATCGGACGCCATTTTGAATGCTTTTTCCCATAGCCAAGTATTGTTTTACAAAAACGCCTATAACTTTTTCATTTTTAAAGATAGAAGGATGAAACTTGGGGACATTGTAGACTGGTTAGGGATAGTTATCTGTGAGAAATTTCAGAAAGATTGGTGCATGCGTTTTGTGGCAATTAATTTTTTAATAAATACCCAGGAATGCTTATAACTTTGTCATTTTTAAAGTTACAAACATGAAACTTTGCCACATTGTAGGAGGTACCTTGGGACCTATTTGTGTGAAATTTCAGAAACATAGGTGCTTGCCTTGTGTGGCAATTAATTTTAGAAAAATGGGTAGTAGTGGGGTAAATACAGTTACGCCTCCCATTTTTTTATTTTTTAAGATACAAACAGGAAACTTGGGCACATTACAGGTAACACTTGCCTTGATATGTGAGTGAAATTTCAGAAACATTGGAGCTTGCCTTGTGTGACAATTAAGTTTTGAAACAATGAGGAAAGAAACACCTATAACTTTGTCATTTTTAAAGTTACACACATGAAACTTTGCCACATTGTAGGTGGTACCTTGGGACCTATGTGTGTGAAATTTCAGAAACATAGGTGCTTGCCTTGTGTGGCAATTAATTTTAGAAAAATGGGTAGTAGTGGGGTAAATACAGTTACGCCTCCCATTTTTTTAGTTTTGAAGATACAAACAGGAAACTTGGGCACATTACAGGGAACACTTCACTTGATATGTGTGTAAAATTTCAGAAACATTGGTGCTTGCCTGGTGTGGCAATTAATTTTTGAAACAATGAGGGATTCATTGGACAGCACTTGCCCGTAGGGATTCATTGGACAGTACTTTCCCATAGGGAATCATTGCATTGCACTTTCCCATAGGGAATCATTGCATTGCACTTTCCCATAGGGAATCATTGCATTGCACTTTCCCACTGAGAAATACAGTTATGCCTCCCACATTTTTATTTTTGAAGATACAAACAGGAAACTTGGGCACATTGTAGACTGGTTAGGGATAGTTATCTGTGAGAAATTTCAGAAAGATTGGTGCATGCGTTTTGTGGCAATTAATTTTTTAATAAATACCCAGGAATGCCTATAACTTTGTCATTTTTAAAGTTACACACATGAAACTTTGCCACATTGTAGGTGGTACCTTGGGACCTATGTGTGTGAAATTTCAAAAACGTAGGTGCTTGCCTTGTATGGCAATTAATTTTAGAAAAATGGGTAGTAGTGGGGTAAATACAGTTACGCCTCCCATTTTTTTATTTTTTAAGATACAAACAGGAAACATGGGCACATTACAGGGAACACTTCACTTGATAGGTGTGTAAAATTTCCGAAAGCTGGGTCCAGGCATGTGGTGGCAATTAATTTTTGAAACAATGAGGAAAGAAACGCCTATAACTTTTTTATTTTAAAAGTTAGAAGTCTGAACATTGCTCACTTTGTAGATGGGTTAGGGGTAGATATGTGTCAGAAATTTCAGAATGATAGGTCCAGGCATTTGATGGCTATGGAATTTTTAGATTAAATGTTTCAAAAAATGTTCCACAGAGGCCAGGTCTTCCTTTCCTCCCCCTCCCGCTTCCCGCGAAGAAAAGGAAACACTGTCTCGTCTCGATCCCTTTGATCCTTGCTAGTATCCATTACAGGGCTCGTGTCTGCTTTCCTACTTTCACTTTTTACTCAAGCAGACACGAGCCCTGTAATGGATACTAGCAAGGATCAAAGGGATCGAGATGAGACAGTGTTTCCTTTTCTTCGCGGGAAGCGGGAGGGGGATGAAAGGAAGACCTGGCCTCTGTGGAACATTTTTTGAAACATTTAATCTAAAAATTCCATAGCCATCAAATGCCTGGACCTATCATTCTGAAATTTCTGACACATATCTACCCCTAACCCATCTACAAAGTGAGCAATGTTCAGACTTCTAACTTTTAAAATAAAAAAGTTATAGGCGTTTCTTTCCTCATTGTTTCAAAAATTAATTGCCACACCAGGCAAGCACCAATGTTTCTGAAATTTTACACACATATCAAGTGAAGTGTTCCCTGTAATGTGCCCAAGTTTCCTGTTTGTATCTTCAAAACTAAAAAAATGGGAGGCGTAACTGTATTTACCCCACTACTACCCATTTTTCTAAAATTAATTGCCATACAAGGCAAGCACCTACGTTTTTGAAATTTCACACACATAGGTCCCAAGGTACCACCTACAATGTGGCAAAGTTTCATGTGTGTAACTTTAAAAATGACAAAGTTATAGGCATTCCTGGGTATTTATTAAAAAATTAATTGCCACAAAACGCATGCACCAATCTTTCTGAAATTTCTCACAGATAACTATCCCTAACCAGTCTACAATGTGCCCAAGTTTCCTGTTTGTATCTTCAAAAATAAAAATGTAGGAGGCATAACTGTATTTCTCAGTGGGAAAGTGCAATGCAATGATTCCCTATGGGAAAGTGCAATGCAATGATTCCCTATGGGAAAGTGCAATGCAATGATTCCCTATGGGAAAGTACTGTCCAATGAATCCCTATGGGCAAGTGCTGTCCAATGAATCCCTCATTGTTTCAAAAATTAATTGCCACACCAGGCAAGCACCAATGTTTCTGAAATTTTACACACATATCAAGTGAAGTGTTCCCTGTAATGTGCCCAAGTTTCCTGTTTGTATCTTCAAAACTAAAAAAATGGGAGGCGTAACTGTATTTACCCCACTACTACCCATTTTTCTAAAATTAATTGCCACACAAGGCAAGCACCTATGTTTCTGAAAATTCAAACACATAGGTCCCAAGGTACCACCTACAATGTGGCAAAGTTTCATGTGTGTAACTTTAAAAATGACAAAGTTATAGGTGTTTCTTTCCTCATTGTTTCAAAACTTAATTGTCACACAAGGCAAGCTCCAATGTTTCTGAAATTTCACTCACATATCAAGGCAAGTGGTACCTGTAATGTGCCCAAGTTTCCTGTTTGTATCTTAAAAACTAAAAAAATGGGAGGCGTAACTGTATTTACCCCACTACTACCCATTTTTCTAAAATTAATTGCCACACAAGGCAAGCACCTATGTTTCTGAAATTTCACACACATAGGTCCCAAGGTACCTCCTACAATGTGGCAAAGTTTCATGTTTGTAACTTTAAAAATGACAAAGTTATAAGCATTCCTGGGTATTTATTAAAAAATTAATTGCCACAAAACGCATGCACCAATCTTTCTGAAATTTCTCACAGATAACTATCCCTAACCAGTCTACAATATCCCCAAGTTTCATCCTTCTATCTTTAAAAATGAAAAAGTTATAGGCGTTTTTGTAAAACAATACTTGGCTATGGGAAAAAGCATTCAAAATGGCGTCCGATCCGGATCGGACATCTGGTCCGATCCGATCCGACCAGCCTCCGATCCGATCCGATCCGATCCGACCCCCCAGGTCCGATTCCGATCCGCTATCCGATCCGATCCGGGGGGTCAGTGCACATCCCTAGTTTAAAGTCCTAGTACAGAAGATGCTAGTTTTGATTACCTTGTGGAATATTTTGTCTGCAGATTGAATAATCCTTTAGTACAAAAGTAAACCGCAGTTCAGGTTTTGTCCAAATAGGCAATACAATTAGACTAATAGCCTGTCACATTTATTTTTCATTGAGTGAAACTGCTTTAATGGTAGGAAATTCTGTTATATATTTTGAGTTTATACAAATTTAGACCATTCATAAAACACGTAAAGTGTTTCAGAATGCTCTTTTAAGTATGCAATTTTGGGGATATGAAGATTAGCATATATCTTCACAAAATCCAAATCTTCTGAATGAAAAGACATATGAAGTTTCACATATATTTCTTTTTAAGATGTCTAAAAGATTTTGGAAGAAACTCTCATCTCAGTTACAGGGTGAATCAATTCAGCTCTCACGGAATAATAAAAGTATTGTCTACGAAATGCTAAGCTAACATATTATTTTTGAAATTTGAATAAAGAAACATGGGTTCTTTAGGACAGAGGGTAAAATGTTTGTTTTCCACCACTATTGTCCAAAATAAATAACAAAAAAGATTTGTAAAGAATGTATTTTGAACATTTTCTTTGCTTATTAAGAAAGACTTCCAGATCATTATCGGTAGGGATCTTTCTGAATTCCAGTATGGAATGGCCTGATCCGTACATCTTGTACTAATACACAGATCACAGTGTTGGTATCCATCAGGTTTTACAGTTCTTTAAATGTCATGATGCAATTCTTAGTGATTGAACTGCATCAAAATACATATGTAAACACATAAGTTGAGAAAATAAGGACTTCATGTGTCTTTGATACAACACTTCTTCTAATGCAGCCCAGTACTGCGCTCGCCCTTCTATCGGCTATCTTGCACTGCTAACTCATGTTTAGCTTGCTGTCGACGACCACACCCAAATCCTCCTCTGATGTAGTGCTTGCAAGCCATGAATCCCCCATCTTGTTTGTGTACCTTACATTTTTCCTCCCTAAGTGTAATCCCTTACATTTCTCCTTGTCAAAGGACATACTTTGGCTTGGATGTAAGATTTATGCAATATATAATCACCTTGACATGTGATGCTATGGCCAGATCTACACCAAGCAGGATAGAACACTTTGAAAGTAGTTTGTAAACAGTATATGGAATGTGTCATGGGCCCCAACAGTTGTCAATACTGTTATAAACCATTATAAAGCAGTAGTGTAGATCCTGTCTCTGGTATACTCAGAAAGTTGCAAGTTGTCAAGCACTACCGTGCTATGCACAGTTAAGCCCTGTTCAGGTATTCACCTGAAGTGGGGCTTAAAGTGGGTAGAGGGATGGGAGTATGCATGATGGCTCCACCTGCTACTTCCCTGGGCACACAGGCTCCACCCTCTTCAGTTCAGACCTTTCCATAATGGATCAGCAATGTCTGAAGGGAGCTCTACCTGCAATCAGGAACGCATGATCAGCAATCCTGATAAAGCAAAATCCGTGATTGCATGGAGAGTTCTACTCACATTCAAGTGAACATGAGTAGTGCTTCTGTTCAGATCTTGGTGAAGTCTGAAATGAAGGGGGATGGGCCCACATCCTGGAGGTGTAGGAGGTAGGGGAAGTTGAATTTTGTGGGATGTACTTTAGAGTAAGCATGCATAGCATTGTTGTTTTAAACCAACAGCTTTTAGGAAAGTGTTGTGTTAAAATGGTAATAATTAAAATACAGCTTTTTTGTGGCAACTGGAAAGTTGGATCATTTATTTTCACTGTAGCATCAAATTGATTTTTGCCTTAGTTGACTCAAAAAGAACATGCAGATTTGCTGGTGTAATCATGGTGATAAAAGATCTATAACACTGAGGTTATCAGAAGGGAACTGAGGCCATTTCTCACAAAAGTAAAAATAAAAATAAACTTATAAAATAAAATGGAACTCTGGGTTGTGCCATTTTAAACTGTATGGATTAGGTGTCATTTGGGGGGGGGGGGATTTTCTCCAACAAAAAAAGCTCCAAGCATGTAATACGTAAGTACAACAGGGAACAGGTTATGCTAAAATGTTCTACCTGATTACTACTTTACTACATGAAGGGAGCTTTTCATGTTGAAGAAAATTAAACAAAACATCTGACCCCTTCTCACCTGCAGTCTGAAGTGGCACAGTCCATAATTCTACCACCTTGGTCTACAACTTCATTTACCATAGCAATACATAGAACAGTTCTTATTGTCATGAAATGGACAAATTTGGAACAGGCCTCTGGCCTTTACTGGCATCTAGGTTCTTCACATTCATGATGTGATAGTTAGGTGCATAAAAAATGTGCATACCACTAATTTGCAGTAGTACTGTATTTAATAGATTCTAAGACACACTTTTTCTCCCATTTAAATGTCTCTGAAAATGGGGTGTGTCTTAAAATCGATGGCAAAGAATCACAGGTTTTTTAGGGCTGTGCCTCCTTGGCCTGGAAATGCTGTACCTACTTTGAGAAAGGAGAGCCTTCTCCTCAGGAAGGGATGGTGGCATCAGCGGCCTCCTCCTCTCGCCTAAGGGTCTTCTGCTCCTTCCCCTCCCCTCCTCCTCATCATTTTCATCTCAAGGAGAGGCCAAGGGGGCGGTGGGGGGGAGCAGGAGCAGCAGCAGTCAGAGCGTGGGCGCACTGGAGGGGCCCGGCCGGGCAGAAGAGCACCTCACAAGGGGCCGCCCTCCCCTTCTCTCTTTCTCATACATACTCTCTCTTCCTCATGTGTGCCTCGTTCTCATTCTTGCTCTGCATGTGCAGCACGGGTGCACTGGAGGGGCCCGGCCGGGCAGAAGAGCACCTCACAAGGGGCCGCCCTCCCCTTCTCTCTTTCTCTCTCTGTCACACACACACACTCTCACACTTTCACTCTCTCTTCCTTGCGTGCGCCTCATTCTCACTCTGCACATGCAGCTGCTCCCCCCTCCCCATGCCTTCCCTGGACACAGGCAGATGCCTTGCATACGATATCCCCAAAGGGATAAAAGTAATGGAGGGAAGGAAACGTTGCTCGCTGCGCGCACGTGGGATCGTAGCCTAGGTCGCATTAGCACTGCGTTTCCAGGCTGAGGAGGCCGCTGGCAGCGGCACTGAAGGTGAGGACCGGGCAGCATTGGAGGTGAGTGGGGAAGGGGAGAAAGGGGGGCATGCACAGCCCTACCGTATTTCTTCAAGTCTAAGATGCACTTTCCCCCCAAATAAACGTGTCTGAAAATGGGGTGCGTTTTAGAATGTACGCAAAGCTTTTTCCCTGTTGGTGGCCCTGAAATTAAGGTGTGTCTTAGATTCGATGGCGTCTTAGATTCGATGAAATACGGTATGTCAAAACCAGAATCTCGGCTAGCAGTGTATATCTTGCCATGAACTGAAGAAGTACATCTACTGGCATTTATTATCTGTGCTTATTGTATGCTGGTTATTAAATCCTCTAATAGGTTTATTCATTGGTACTTTAATATAAATATTTGGATTTAAATTGATTTATGTCCATTAAAATAAAAGTACTAAAGCTTAATTGATTTGTGCATCTAGCACAAAAGTAGATTACCAGTAGGATAACATCAAATAATTAATCTAGTTTCTTCTGTGGTATGAAATGGACTGGGAATTGAAAAACAAGTGTCTTGCTTTCTATCTCTGGCTTCCAAAATTATTTAATTCTCCCAAAATTTACTAAAATTGCTCTAGTAACAAAAGCTTTTGTTTTACATATTTATAACTTTACCTGTTGTTCACTAATTTATAATTAATATAATGAATAGCATGAAAGTTTGCTATTTAACTATATAGTTCAAAGATATAGCATTAACTACAAGCTTCTGAAATATTACTGTATGAACCTGTCATTTCAAGATGGACTTGGGTAGCATTTATCTAACATATTGGAAATGTTTACTGAACAATTCAGTGAGATCCTTTCAAGCAATTTTGATGTGATGGACAGTAAGTCTATTAGTGTTTATTTAATGCACTGAAGATGTTTGAAGTGTAATTCTTTGCAATCAGTTGAAGCAATTTGATGCAATAGACAATGAAGATATTGGAAAGTAATTTGAAAGTAATGATTTGACACAACTGTTGTGTGAAAGAATATTAGTGCCCCCCAAACAATGCATACCTATCTTTCACAAATAATAAATCATATTTAGATTTTGTTAGTTTGCAGATATCAAAGGAAATTATCTCTAAAAACTAATATTCAGTCTCTACTTGCATCTTTTGGATTGCCTTATTTAGTTCAATAACTACAAGTAGAAGATACCTCTAGTAAAGCTGTCAAGGACTACTTAGTCTAAGGCATAACTTACCTCAGTGAATACAACATTCTCTGAAGTGGGGAAAGTATGGCACTTTGCATTGTGAAGCTGGAATAAAAGGTGCATTTAATCATGTCCTGAAAAGGGTTTTTAAATATTCTTTCAGAGTGTGATAGGTTTTCAGTAGGGATGTTTTGAGGTACTTATCTGTGAGAAATTTCAGAAAGAAAGCTTCAGGAATTTTGTGACTATGAATTTTTTACTTTAAAAAGTTCAAAAAGTTGAAAAACGGAGGCTTTGCCAGCTAATAGAGGGGGAGGGAGGCGGGGGATGGGGGCACAGTTTGACAGTTGTCAAAGCCTCTGTTTTTCAACTGTTGGAACTTTTTAAAGTAAAAAATTCATAGCCACAAAATGCCTGGAGCTATCTTTCTGAAATTTCTCACAGATAAGTACCTCAAACCCATATGCCTTCCTTAAACTATTGCATTAATTCACCCTAAGGCCTCATCCATATACTGTATTACAAGAGTGATGTAAGAAATGATTTCCTGTGCTCATCTTCCATGTCATTTCAGTACACTCTGTAGAAAGAATCACATGGGTGAGCTAAATTACATGGCCCCTTCTGATGCCATTGTAATCTTTCCTTATATGTGGGAAAGCACCATGCTATTTGGCTGATCATGTCACTTCTCTCTACAAATGTTCCTGGAGTCGTATATGACCAAACAAGAGGAAAGTAATTCTTAATACAAGATATGTCTTTCCTTACTTTCATGACAGTATCATAATGTTTATCATATTTAGCTGGCACAAGCAAAGTAAAATCACTTAAAAATGCAATGGTCACTGAAAATCCTTAACATATTTTCCTCAGCTCCATGCTTAACAGGTTATGTCATTGCCAAGTGGCTGTGGACAACTTTATAGCATTCCTACTTGAATATGGTAATTAGTGTTCTCTCTCTCTCTCTCTCTCTCTCTCTCTGCTGACGTATGAGATTTTTAAGTATCACTTTCTGGAATAAACCTGGATTTTTCCTGTCCCATGGCAAAGGGGAGGGGGTTTAAGGGTGGCCCTCATTCAGAATATATCATCATATTATAGTCATGTTGGCCCCCTAATAGTATCCAGATATTTCATGAAGGAAGGAGCATACCAAATCTATGCTTGTAAAACTACCCCATGAAGTTTGTGTAACCTGTAAACGAGTTATCCCAATTCCTTTTTGCTATGGGGCATTAACCCTGAGGTACAGCTAGGTAATTTTAGGCCCTGGACTTAATGATCTTATGGGTACCACCTTTACATGGCCATGTATATTACTTCAGTTGTAAAGCACATAACTACATTTCCTATCTCCCATCTCCATTCCCATATCATACTTTACAACTGCTTCTGCCTTCCTGATACATGAGAACAACAAAACTGTTTGCCAGCCCAATTTTTTTTAAAAAATATTTGGAGGGTGTGCAGTTTTGCATTTTTAAACTGACTTAAACATAGCACTGTTGTGATAACACTAATAAAATGGATTTTCCTCCAGCTTCCTTGGTATCCTTATCATCTGCTGCTCTCTGGATGGTCATTTGAGGGGCCACAAAGTTTCAGCTCCAGCTGCACCACTGATTTAAACAGCTCCCATTGTTTTGGTAAGCTAGTAGGAAGCCCATCCATTTCTCAGCATATCTCATACCTGATATATTGTTGCAACAGCATGCCAGGCATCAAAGACAGGAGAGGGATATGTGAGGGACCTCTGTCCCTTCCTTCATTATCTCATTGCAGGACACTAATGCAAGGAAGTGATGGGGTGAGGAAATAGAGACAGGTGGGTGGGTGGGAAGGGGAGCAACCTAAATCTGAGCTGAAGCATAACTTTCAGGCCTATAATGATTTTTGGGCATCCCACATCCATAATTCCAATCTAGGAAATTCAAATTATAGGTCTGTCACTACTTCGGCAAGCAGTTTCTTTCTCTGGATTGTGTCCCACAACTCTATTTTTGGCCTTTTTTTCATAAGTTCTATGTTTGCTTAAAATTATATGATTGCATATTGCAGATAGAAATAGGATGGAAAGCCTTATACATGAAACCAATAATTAGTACTTCCAAGCAATTTTTATTTGCCAGTATCACAAACATGACAGTGATCCCCATAAATGCATCCATTTAATTAATGAGGTGTACTTTCAGATAGAAAGCTGTTAGTTATATATTATGGGTTGTATGTTAATTATTACAATAGTATAAATTACTGCACATACAGAACAGAACTTTTTCCCTTTGAAAATCAGATCCATATATCCCATCTTTTGAGAATTAAGCCAAAGAAATAAAACAGGGGTTTCCCCCCTTTAGAAGTACAAAAGAAGAAAACTGAAAACAATCTACTTATAGAACATGAGGCAGTCAAATCATTTTTGACCTATCTGTCATACTGTGATGTGGATCACTGAATGACTTCTATTATTTGGCCTTGTTTTGTCCACATTTAGACTACAGGAAGCCCCTAAGCTATAGTGGAGGCCACCAACACTGAGGTTTTTTTTTTAATGAAACAGCTGATCCCTACCAAATAACACTGCTAACTCCAGTATCCTCATGGCCAGTGCTGTCACCAGCGTTTGAATTTCAAACTATTGCTAATTGGGTCCCAAGACAATACCAAGCCCCACACATGGGAACATGCTAAGGAATCAAAGCCTACATGTTTGACCTTCAAAAAGTAGGGACAACAATGAGCAATTTCTGAAAAGAAGAACTTCCAAGAGGGGGACTACAAAACAGACCCAGATTCATGAACAATGGGTCCAATCCTAGAAAGGAATGTTTTGATGGCTTTATACATTCATCTAAAACATTTACACTGGCATGCCTGCGTGACACATCAACATGTAGTTGCTACAATGTCAGGGACGTCTTTGTGTATGAATGCCATTGAATAATGAAGGTAAGATTGCTGAGATTGTCTCAGAATGCATTGTGCTATTTTTAATTTGTTCTTCAAAAATCTGGTGTGTGTGAAGACTACATTTTTATATTAATATATTAAATAGTTGAGCCTGATGTGGGATTTGCTAAACTAGTTGCTGAGAACTATTGCACAGATATTTTTTATAGAAACATAGCACTAGTTTTCTCTAAAAGACTATGGGTTGGATCCAGATGTAGTCATTTTAGAGTAGACCCACTGAAGTAAGTCCTGTTGATTTTAATGGACCTAGACTAAATAGACCCATTGGATCCATCTCAGTGTATCCCAAGGAAATGTACAAATAAGCACATAAACAGCAGGAGATTTTTTGAGAGTTTGTGAGTTTTGTTGATGCCTTAATTTTGAGCATGAAGGAATGCACAAAGTACAATGTACTTTTCAACCTGCTTGACCTAAACAAGCAACATACAACTTTCTGTTTAAAAAGAACAATGCACAATGGAAACAAGTACAACTACCTAGGAATGATGTAGAATAGCCTTCCTTGGAAGACTGAGTGAGAATTTATGAGGTAATTTAGATGCAGGATCTTCCTTCCCAAGACTCCAAGTCAGACAGGGTTTTAACTAGCACTTGCTTCTAGCTTCCCTGCAGCCTGGCCTTCATGAACTGGACTACGTGAGCCCCTGCCAAGCACTTGGCAGCCACCTGCCCTGGCTTCTGGCCTTTCACCCCTACTGCGTTAATGGTGACTGCCATTAATGCAGCAGGGGGAAATGCATGATTTCCAGAGGCTCCGAAAGTGTGCATTTCCCCCTTCCACACTAATGGCAGCTGCTAATAGTACACAATGAACAAGAGATACAGAAAGGTATAAAATAAAAACTATGAGTAAGTGGGGGGAGAAGGTGCAACTTATTTTCTAAAAATACAGTTTTAATTTTACATCACACATTGATACAAAAAATAGAATAAGACACAATCCACCTAAAGTTGGGCACGTTCAGATCCCATTGATTTGACTGGATGAGTTGTTAACTTTTCCTTAACATTGGTGGAAAAGTCAGAATGAATCTGATTGAACATAGGCTAGAGTTCATTTGCTTAAAGGGAGTCAGATGCAACTTAAATGACGTAACTATGTAAAAACAAACAAACAACCCATCAGCCCTTACTGAAACTCACATGCATAGAGGCAAAAGGAGGATACCTCCCCCACTCCACGTAACTACAATAAGAGTGGAAATGATGTTGAAAAATAAAATCTGACTTTGGGTAAAATATGGATTGCCAAACCTGGATTTAAGCAGATTTAATATGGAGAACTGTTTCTTTGGAGGGGGCACTAGCTGGCACTGATTAGTGTGTGTGTGTGTGTGTGTGTGTGTGTGTGTAAAAATAAGAAATGTTCCTATTGAAAAAAAACAAGTTCTCGTTATTTAAATGGAGATGGTGATACTAGAAATTAAAATGCCTGATTTGTTTGTTTGTTTGTTTAATTCTTGTGTAGACTGACCAATGATCCAAGTGGAGTAGTACTCACACTAGTCCTACCCTAGGCTAAACCTGAGATTAGATTATCTGGTGAAATCTGTCTTCCAGTCTATGGGTTGGTTCCAGCTTTCTCCTTGCCATCCGGAGCACTGCTTGCTCAGGACTGATTCCTCATCCCTCTGCAGCATCCCCCCCAGGACCACATCCCATGCTATTCTGGAGAGTCCCCCCCCCACAACTTTCTGGAGCAGATTTTGTGGAGTGGAGGGCACTGGGACTGCAGAGAGAGGGGGGTGGGGAATGGTGAAGATAATACTGAATTGCTTGCAACCTATTTGCCAAGCCATTATGACTAGTGGGGCTTGCCAAAATTCATTTCTACACAACTATTAAATGTTTAGGAGATCTGGTCACCCTAAAACAGAGGTAGGCAACTTGCAGCCATTGGTCTAATTTCATACAGGCCTCATCTCAGCCTAATTGTCAAAGTCTTCTGCATATGATGAATTCAGGCCTCTGGCAACAACAATCTGTCCCTTCCTCGAAAGCTTGCTCATGACTGAAATACAGTTCCTGCCTATTGACAGAGAATGTGGGTAATAATAATAATAATAATAATAATAATAATAATAATATTTTTCCACTCCTTCCATAAAGGAAACTGCTTTTAAATATGGACACTTAAAAGCAGGGGTGGGCAATTTGTGGCCCTACCGATGTTTTGGTCTACAACTCCCATATTCCCTCACCAGTGGCTAAGCTGGCTAGGGCTGATGGGAGTTGTAGGCCAAGATATCTGGAGGGCCTCAAGTCACCCACCCCTGCCCTAAAAGAGTCACATTCTCAAGCTACTGCAATGCAGGTGAAGATGGTAAAGATTGGCTGCACCTGCTGCTGATCAAACCCTGAATCCTCCAGACAAAACAAACCTGGACATTGTCAAGGGCAGAAGATCGAGTACAGGGGTGCAGAATCTCAGGCCTGCGGGCCACATTTGGCCATCCTAGGGTCTCAATCTGGCCCGCTGGGATTCTGCAGATGGCCCCACCCCCTTCCCATGGCCTCACCCTATTTCTCCCAACCACTGATCATTTGGTGATTTCTTGGCTTCTGTGTCATTTCCCCCCATTCTAAAATGCCAAGATGCCTCTCCTAACACTTGGTTACTGGCACTAAGAGACTTAAGCTGAACTATGATGGTAGTTTTGGTAATTTGGTTTCACCTCTTATGCCTTTGGCTTGCCACTTTTGCCTTCAATCCCACCCACCACTGAAATGCAGCACCAAGAGCTTCTCTGAAATGGAATTCAGCCCTCGCATTAAAAGTAACCAAGCGTTCCTCATCTAGTAAAACTGGAAATTATGTTATTAGCAAGCAAGGCTGCAAGTGCCCTACCAACCACCTGTGTGCATAACATTGACTGCTGATAGAGAGGAATCTTTGAAGATAAACAGCAACTGTAATTCAAGTCGTGTTACTGAACTTGCCAACTCCATAGTGTCATGAAGATGACTGTGCCACTACTCTCTTAGGATGAACAGTAAACCTGGCTTTGTGGCTAGTGACTGCAATACAATCCTCTGGGACATTCTCCCCCACTGTGCCTGGCTCTGCGGAAGGACTCTTTCAGAGCCAGGCATTTGGGTCTGGCTAGGCTGACCATATGAAAAGGAGGACAGGGCTCATGTCACTTTAACAGTTGTAGAGAGAAGAGAATTTCAACCAGTGTCATTTGTATGCAATTAGTTCCTGGTGAAATTCCCTCTTCATCACAACAGTTAAAGGTGCAGGGGCCCTGCCTTCTTTTGTATATGGTCACTCTAGTATAGTGCCTGCAACTTTAGCTGTTGTGATGAAGAGGGAATTTCACCAGGAACTAATTGCATACAAATGACACTGGCTGAAATCTCCTTTTCTCTACAACTGTTAAAGTTACATGAGGCCTGTCCTCCTTTTATATGGTCAGCCTAGGTCTGGCTAGCTCTCCGAAGCACTATGCTGGCTGCTTCCTCATCCTGCCCTCTTGGCTTGCCCCTTCACAGGGTGGGTGGCTGCTCCAGCGAGCTCCACCAGCCTTTTTTTTTTGTCACAGTGTGAAAGTGGGACTGGTGGTTGCCCTCTCCCAAAGTGGCAAATGCTGTAGTGGATGAGTAGCTTGTGGGGGGCGGGGGTCTCCAGAGCACCTGCTGGAGATGGTGGCAGGCCCTTCTGGAGGAGGAGGAAGTAGGGGAAGCAGTGTAATTTGCCACCTGCTTCATGGGAGGACCAACCCTTACTCATTCATACATTAAATTGTCGTATTAGTTATGAATAGAGTGACCAGATAAAATCCAGGTCAGGGCTCATGTAACTTTAACAGTTGTAGAGCAAATGGAATTTCAGCCAGTGTCATTTGTATGCAATTAGTTCCTGGTGAAATTCCCTCTTCATCACAACAGTTAAAGTTGCAGGGGCCCTGCCTTCTTTTGTATATGGTCGCTCTGGTATAATGCATGCACCTTTAACTGTTGTGATGAAGAGGGAATTTCACCAGGAACTAATTGCTTACAAATGACACTGGCTGAAATTCCCTTTTCTCACAACTGTTAAAGTTACATAAGCCCTGACCTGGATTTTATCTGGTCAGCCTAGTTATGACGTGATAGAGACAATGGACATGTGAATGAGCCAATGTCATCACAGGGTAAGGTAGAGAAGCCATACCACAGGTAATGAGGAAAGACCTCACACAACTTCCTTTTCCTGTGAGGAAACAGATATAGTATTAGAACTTGGGGAAAATGAAAATCTCTGAGGAAGTGAAAATGAAGCAGGAGGCTATACTTTTCCTAGGAAACATACTGTTTCAAGGTTAGGAAGTGGCTGTAGCTCAGTGGGGGAGCACATCTTGCTGCCTGTCAGTGTTGACAATTCTGGGCTAGATGGACCAAAGGATTGATTCAGTACAAGGCAGTTCCCTTTGTTTCTAAAACAACTCAATGAAGACAAAAGCTAGATCAGTAGATAAAAACCCTGTATACCCCTGTTACTGCTTTTATGTCACCTGTTATTTTTATATGAACAATGGCACAAAAATAAATTCTAATGCAAAGCTTGGAAGTATTGTCTATTTAAATGAAATATTCAAGATATTGTCTGAGATATGGTGGAACATGTGATTCATCAAGCCCACCAGCAGAGCACTGGCTGCAGTTTTGTAGTTCCAGCAGAAAAAGCAAGTTTATCTATCTCTTGGTAGACTGACTAGTAACTGTTTTTGGCATGGGAAGTCACATGTTTGAAACCTGATGTCTGTAAATACTGTATGTTTATGTAACTGAGGTGTACCTAAATAACAACAATAACAAATATAAGATAACAAAATAATGTTACATGGTGTTTGTATTTTGCACAAATGGAAGATCACTTCTAGAAAAGACAAAAGCGATTGAGATCACAAATGAATTTGCATAATTCTCAATACTCATTAAACACATAAGGCTGCAGAAATCTTCAACATGACCCACTTTCATAATGCACTGCTTTGCTGTCCTTATGTGGAATGCCTTGTACTGAAAGATCAAATTTTCAAATGTGACTTCCTCCCTTGAAATACACAACTAACCACTTGTTATTCACACAGTAGCCTTGTTATAGGCATTGTTTTGCTACATTTTATGAGTTGAAATTTAAATTGCATTATCCTCGACTCAGCAACCGGATCTGACGCCTACAGCAATGACAAAAGAAGAACATGTCAAATAGCTATATTACATGGCATGCTGCTGTGTTTGTCTGTCTGATCACTGTAATAGCAGAGAAGTCCTTCAGGTAATCAACAGCCTCATAACAATAAGCTTCTGTGCTTTACATAAATACAGCCTTACAAACGGAGAGTATCAAATATATGATTAAAATAATACATTTTGCTGGTTTCAGGGCATTGCCACATGAGACAGTGGAAGGTTATTTTTCTGCTGTGTAACATAGATTAAATGACAAAACCATAATCTCACAGATTTACTTTCCATCATGTGTATTCCCCCCCCCCCCACCGCCACCACTGCATTTCTAATAGAGGTTAAACCGAAGTCTTCACAAGCCACTTATTCCTGGAGTAGTATCTCTGATTGTGATGGGATTTGTTGGAAGTAAGCAGCCCGAGGATAGCTTTCCCTTGAAAACCTGAAGAAAAAAATCAGGGACTTACCCCGGCTTTTTTCTCTGGAGTGAGGCCAGTACAGCATATCCGCCATCTAGCCTTGCTCCGGAGTCACAGTGGAGACGTGGTCAGGTAGATGTCACCATCCACCCAGGCAGTGGATAGGGGGTATGCCTGGCACCAGAAACCCCATGCTTTCATCACGGAGTCAGGATGAGCAAGAGTGTGGGTCATATAGACAGCCCCCCTCTCTATTACATGTTGCTGGGTTTTACTTTGATTTATTTTGCTTTAATTTTATTCTGTTTAAAACTTTTGAAGGTTTTATATTGTGTTTTATCTGGTTCTGTTTTATGTTTTTAATTTTGTGAGCTGTCCAAAGAACTTTGGCTATTAGTCAGTATAAAAATGTAAATAAACAAACATAGTAGCAATTATCTTGTGGTATGACATTGGCTGAATTCGAACGACATATTAGGCAACAGAGGGGGAAATAGCATACTGACTGTGCGTTAGGCAGGCGGAGTTCCACACGCGACACACTGCAGCCGGCGCTGCTTGGCACCAGCAAATGCCCCGGTTGCTAATAACAGACAGCGGACAATTTGGTTGCAGCGTCTGTTTCCTCCCCCTCCCTCAGTCCCACAGCCGCATCCCAGCATGCACCATGAGTTCTGCTGGCTGTATAGAGCGGCTGGGGTTTTTTGGCTGCTCTGGCCGGCAGAACTCTATTCCCAAATGGAATAGTCCATGGAGAGAGGGGGGGACCAATTTGGATGACACGTTAAACAATGGGGCTTCGGGCTAAACAACGTGCAAGCCTGTTGTTCCCCTCCATTGTTTAATTCTCCTGATTAGCGTACTGTCAGTTGTGTGTGTATTGTGTGTTACTCCCCACATGACACAATAAGCAACACAACTGACGATTGTTTCCCCCTCCTCCATTGCTTACTATGTCGTCCGAATTCAGCCATTGTGTACTTTCCCAAGAACACAGTAAAACACAATAGTAAAGTACAACTGTAATAATAAAATACTGACATACACAACACACAGGTAAAAGAATTAAAGAATGAACATAGAACATGATTCAAATTAATTCTAAAAAGAAACAAGGACAAAGGAACAAAAAACAGCAACAATAAAAGTAAATTAATTTTACAGAGTAAGGATTGGGGTGTGCACGCCAAAAATTATCGTATCGTTATCGGAAATCACTTAAAAAAAATTCGGATCCTATTATATTGGAAGTTAATCACATCAAATCATATCGGATTTCCAATAATTATCGGAAATCCGATATTTATTTTGGAGCCCTATTGAGTTGCTTTTTGAGACAGAAAGGCCTATAATTTCTGTATTTTCAAAGTTAGAGACTTGAAACTTGGTCACAGTGCTTATGGGGTATGCTTAAGTATGTGCATGAAATTTCAGAACAATCCCTCCAACCATGCATTTTATATGAAATTTTGAAAGATCGTGCACCTTTTTTGACAGATCTTTGAATGACAGCTTGCCATGTGCATTCAGAGATCTGTCAAAAAAGGTGCACAATCTTTCAAAAATTCATATAAAATACAGGGTTGGAGGGGTTGATCTGAAATTTGGCACATATGTGTAGCAACATGTGCTAGACATGTGTGCCAAATTTCAGATCAATCCATCCAACCCTGTATTTTATATGAATTTTGTAACGATCGTGGTAGTATGAAAGCAATTGGGAGGCCCGGTCAACCAGTTGTCAACTAGAACGTTCTTTCAAAAATTCATATAAAATCAATGGTTTGAGCAAGTTATTGGTTTTCTTTTATCGCGGTCCAATAATCAGAAAAAAATCCGATATAATCGGACATAAAATTTTCAGAGCCAATATTTATCAAAGGTTTTTCTATTGTATCATTATTGTTAATCGGATGTCCGATAATGCCTTTATCGGATCGTTATCGGACATCAGAACAATACGATACACATCCCTAGTAAGGATCAGGGTGTGAATGAATGGCTTGCAATAGGAAAGAAAGAACTACAGGAAAAGTATAGGGAAGTTGGAATAAGGTTTGGTTGGAAGGATGAGGAATCAGGAAGGACTAAATATGCAAAGGACTCCTATCTCACTCCAGCAAAGCTCTTCAGTGTTCCTGCTCAGTTGAGACAGAACTAATAAAGACCACAGCACAAACTGGAACTATAGATTATATAAGGCTCAATGTCCCTCCCTCAAAGCACCATGATTGGAAAGCCCCTGGCAAACTGTTCCCTATAATTAGAAGGTGGACCTGATAGTCACTCAACTGATTCCTCTCCCTTTCACTTCTCCATACCCTCATTTTTCAGGATCAGTGTCTGCCTTTCTACAGCCTTCTAAAGCACTAAATTACTTACAAAGGTTCTGGGTGGTCCAGGTTCAGTTTTAATTGCTTCGGAAGAAATCCCTCATAATCTTGGAAAGCTTCAGAAACTCTCTGAAATGGAGAATTTTGAACTGTCCTGTGAGTTTTGCTAACTGAAGGGTGGCATAAAAATATTTCAATCAATCAATCAATCAATCAAATCAATCAGTGGGGTGATCCTGCTGTTTTGTATTCCTTTGCATAGCTGTTTCTGATGTTGTCTAAAAGGAATACTTCTATTTTGAAAAGACAGGATGTATTTTGGGAAGGTTTCAAACATCTGTTCAGAAGCCTTCCCAAAATACATTTTGCCTTTTTAAAATAGAACCCTTTCTTCCCCTCCCTCAATAAATGCAACATAACACCTAGTTTGGCATCTGGAACCCAGAGGAGTATAAAGGAAATTATCTCTGGCCTTAACACAGCATTAGTTACTATTTATGAACTCTGACATTTCTTCTTGGGGAAGCCTGATGCTCATATTATTTCAATCCCCCCCGCAGTCTCCCCTTTAAAATAACATGTAAAATAGGCAGAAACAAACGTTGATGATCTCATTTTTGTTAACACAGAATTTCTATTTTACACTTAATCACATGAAAGCAAACATGCTAAAAGAATAATCTTTGCTTCTGCATCTTTCTGCTTTGCATTAGTCATTTGACAACAAGCCATAAAACAGTGAGAATAATAGAATACATTTCTCCTGCTGAGTTTTAAATATATTTTGTTCAACCTTCACGTGACTACCCCTCTCATTTCTAATCTTCAGACTCTTGAGCTAGGAGCATATCAAAGCCGAGATTCCAAATTAATGCCAATTTAGTGCAATTTTAGGATGGGTAATCTTGTATACAGAATACCAGCTGAGGCGGCTTTCATTTATCTTGTGACACTTATTTTGTTTTGTTTTGTTGGATTGGCCTTTATTGCTTCACTGCTTCAGACAGATTAAACATATTTTGGATCTTTTTTGCTGTTGTTGTTTTGTAATATCATGCAGGCTCTGGTTCAATGAGAAAAAAATCTCTTGTATCTGACTGGTAGCATATCCTTAAGAATTCACAGGGCGATTCAATTAAGGAATATGACCGAGGTCTACAAAATTTAACAATTACATATATTTATCAGTGAATGGAAATTGAAGGTGTAAACATAAAAAAACCCAATTAGTACAAATAGCTCAATTTGAGCCTGATAGAAGGAACCTTCTTATATTGAGCTTTTCTACATAAGGCTGTTAATCACAGTTTAATCCACTGAATCTCCTTTTGGTTTCATCACAGAATCTGAGCACAGGAGTGTTTTCTTTCCTGCTTTTCTGCAATATAACACCTAGATGGCACTGTGGTATAACAGAACAGCACAAATATGAAAGTGAAAATGTGGTTTCTTACACTTTCACAATTAAATGCCACATTTTCTCTGCTCTAAAAAAACTGACTAAAAATGGTTGCTAGACCCAGAAGTGAAACTTGGAGGAGGGGGTTACAACACCACCTAAAGAACCCATAAGCAACTGTCAGTAAGGAATGATGAGGGGAAGATAAATGCCTCACATGGAAGCCACCAGTGAATATGCATGCATCTAATCCAAGGGCAGGCAATTTGTGGCTCTCCAGATGTATTAGCCTACAACTCCCATCAGCACTAGGCAGGATAGTCAATAGTGAGGGATCTTGGGAGATGTCGGCCAAAACATCTGGATGGCCACAAGCTGCCCAGCCTTGATCCTAATGCATATACTTTCAGATACAGGTATAATTGATAAATGGAAATATCATGTCCATGTAGATGCAGTGGACAGCCATCTTTCAGGTATGCTTTAAGGTGGATTCCTGCATTGAGCAGGGGATTGGACTCGATGGCTTTATAGGCCCCTTCCAACGCTACTGTTCTATGATTCTATGATATGGGTACCAAAAGTGGATACAGCTGTGGAATGTAAAAAGTAATGGTGAGTGTCTGAATATGTGAAGAGTACAATTTCTGAGAGCCACCTGATTTAATCATTTGGGACTTTTTCTTGGTCACTGTATGGAAAACTGAAGTGGTTGTGTGAGTGTGCTATCATAGCCCCAGTTTCTGATTTAGCCAGGCACTCCAAATGCTTAGGAAAGATTTTGTGGTGCCACATTAAATCATAATCTAAACCTGTGGTATATAGGTGACCATTTAACAACCTGTTTCCTATTCATTCAGAATAAACTGATCTTGAGTAACATAAGTAAAAGAAAAGAACAATTTGCCCAGCAAACCAAATGTATGTTTGGTAAGCAGCGTGATAAATGTTAACTCATTGGCATCTGGATCTGCACTTGAGGGACTTGATATGTAGAAGAATATATGTGCATGTGAGTGTGTCTGCCTTTCTATATGTTTCACTAAAAAAACACTAAATGGCGCTGTGGCATAGCAAAATTGCACAACTACACTAGGGTTACATTCTGCCTGTTTCAGGACCTGGGAGCACGCACCACACCAGGTGTGGTCCTTGGAATGGTCCTGGGACTGCAGAAAAACTGGGATATCCCCAGTTTCTGTTATGCCGCGGTCATCCCTAAGTTGCCCCTGGTTGATCCTAGGATCCCCTGTACATCATATGGACGCACAGGAATGACATAGAGATGACCTTGGGATAAATGGCTGGTGTAGACATGGCTTGGCATACACTTCTGAACACCAGGAACAAAGGGAATGACTGGGTGAACATGGGAACATGCATTTTAACATTTATTTTCATGTGTAACAAACAGAAACCAATTGTTCACTATATGAACATGTGACTGGTATGAATATGGGAAAGCACAATATTGTTAAATACTCCTTAAAGTGGTTCTAATTACCTTCATGTAACTGCTTGTTAGTAATGGAGTAATTTAATGCTTTCTCCCTATTCCTTTCTATGTGACAGAAATTTCCATGGAAGGTCAATGATGTCTCTCTAAGAGATTATGACAGATGAATTATGGATTCTAGCAGATCTGGCTTTTATGTTACCCTAGAAAATGGAACAGTGTTTGATTTGTATTCTAATATACAATTCTTCTTTATAGTTAGTCTAAAATTAGACAACTCGGGTATATATAAACTATATTAATTCTTGACTCATCCACAGAATTAAATTGTTTCATGTTGCTTCTATAAAGAAATAAGGTAGCGCTGCAAGAAAAAAGTAAATAAGAAATGAGATCCAATGTCAGAAAAAAAACTTTTTATCATTGGCATGATTATTTTACTACTTCTTATCTCTTGATATAGCTGGTAATAATAGAAAAAAATCTGGAGCATGACATTCCAAGGGGATATGGCTCTGTCAGAAGTATCAGTGGTACTGCACATGGTCTAAATGTTAATTATTAAGAGAAAGAATATACATATTCAGATATTCACAACTGACACTGAACAGCCCTGTTTCTTGATAGCTTCAGGCTATGTGTATTCAACATATACATACCAAGGATACAACAGTATGGTAAGACAAAATTTACCATTTAATACCACCTAGCTGCATGTTCACCATGCTTATCACTGCATACAGATACAAAATCAATCCTGAGATCAACCTATGCTGGCAGATTTTGGAATCATAAAAATACTCTAAAGCAACAAAGGCTGTCTCTTGAACGTGCAATCTTCATGCATAGCCTTAGTTTCTACATTATATTTCTAAGATTCATTATTAAGAAATCTCTACATGAGGTTTCACTCATGGAAGTTTGCAGGACCTTTACATAATGTTATCAACTTCCAGGGCCTCTTCCATGCTTTGTGACCAACATCGTGGCTTTTTTCTTAATGGGGAGAGTCAAGCATTTTGTTTTGCATCTCCATAGAAGTCTATTATATTTTTGCAATTCTGCTATATCTCAGCACAATCTAGAGGCTGTATAATGAAACATATAAAATGACAGAGAATGGAAATCCCCCAGGAGCCAAACCTAATCCCACAAAGAATCCAGAAGCAGAAGCTATGGTAAAGGTGTGGGATAAAAGCCTGGTGCCATGAAGCCCTTTGTGTGATTGGGGATTTGTTAGCAAAACACTCAGCAGTGTAGTATCTAAGCATTAGCATTAGCCTTCTTCTACAAAAGAAGCTTAAATTATTGATTTTTGGGGCATTCACATAATAACGTTGCATCAATTTGTGAAAGCCATATTCAGATGTTAAAAAATATGGTCAAGATAGTTTAAGGTAAAGATAGCAAACAGTGACTTGTGATGGAGAATAGTAATTTCTAAGATCACATTTCTTCACAGGACCAAGTAAGTACACATACACTATACCCTAATATTCACCTTTATAAGTGCTATTATTTATATTCAAAATTTTAAAATGTTTTCTTTTGCATTGCACACCACATTAACCATATTCAAACAATGTAGTAGAAAGAAAAATGGAATCTAAGGATGACTTGTAAAAGATGGCCAAAGCTGCAATTGTAAGAATGCAATACTGTATTAAATTTCCTGGGAGTTAGACCCATTGAACTAAATGGAACTGCCTTTTGAGTAGACACATAAAATACTGTTTTAGCATTTTCCAGAGAGATTTTAACCATTTTCTTGCTATAAATTATGAGACAAGGAGCTCCATTAGAATTAGACTACTCTGAAAGTCCCTTTGAACTCAATGGGACTTACTTCTGAGTAGACATGCCAAGGATTGCACTTTTAGACTGCGATAGTATATTCCATTTCCTGGGAATTAGCCTCATTGACCTCAATGAAACTTACCTTTGAGTAGACACATGAAAGATTGAACTTTTTGCTTTTTCCAGAGAGATTTTAACCATTTTCTTGTAATATATTAAGAGCCAAGGAGCTCCATTAGCATTAGACTAAACTGGAAATCTGAACAGAATGATATTCTTATGCCACATGTATTCCGCAGGGCAAAATGCAAATTCAGGGACTGGATCTGTGTTGAAGCAGAGATTTGATTCTAAGTTGCGAATACTACCCCGTCACCTAATGGTCCCATCCCTTGTAGTTCAGCAATCATAAGAAGCCTCTTTGACTCCATTGTCTTCCAGAAATGAACAATTGAGATGAAGCACCAAAATAACAGTGTCTCTAATTTATTTTACCTGAACTGAAAGCACAAAAGAAGAATATTTTTGCAACTTGACATATTGATCTTTACATTTCTATAATCTTTATGCAGGACCTGTCAGTGTACATTAGAGACTACTCACTAAATCTTTGCGGAGAATAGTTGTTGAAAGATATTCTGCTGATTATGCTTTTCCTGCTGGAGCTCAGACATATAAGGCACCTTGCATAAAATCTGGCCTAATTTGAAAGGAGAGGGTTAGATAATTGTTTCCATGGATTTCAATCTTCTATATAAATAATGAGACCCAAGATTAATAGCTGGACACACACGTGATTGGCAGTAATGAAAGGCCGATTTCTATTTCAGTCTAGGACAAGAATGTGTTTTTTAGAGGGAAATGCCAAGAAAAAATATTACTGTAACCCCTCATATGCCATTAGATCATTCATCTCCTTTTCTTTCATTATTCCATCATGATTTCCCCATCCTCTTTGATTTACTGTGCTCATTGTGCTTTCTGGAAAACAAAACATATAAAAAATAAAAATCAGACTGCATCCTATAGAGTACATCCTATGTTGATGCCTTTTGCTGTAGGGTCCAATCCAGATCCATGAGACTCAATGATAATTTTAACATTGACTTTAATGGAACATGGCCTTTCCATCATGGAAGTCTTCAGACAGCATCATTTTAACCTGAAAAGATACACTGGGCATTGAGAAAAATGTTCCTGTACAAATCCTGTAAATCTACATTTGGTTGCAGCAGAGATTTCAACAGGCTTGTTTTAGTTAAATGTTGATCCTTCTTTATTTAAGGTAGGGCTGAAAGATATCTTTGGTTCTTTCCCATATTTTTGCCAACACTCTGTGCTGATATCAGCTAACCTTGACGCCAGCTGCAGTTAGATGGAAAGGCGGGTATACTGAGCAATAATGTAAGTTCTTTATAAATTATGTGTTTAAATTTTTTTCAGTATTTGTATTTTTCTTATGATTGTTAAAAATGGGTATTTAATTTTGCCTTTAGAAAGAGCTGTACATCTTAAAAGAAGAAATACTGGCCAGACAATTGTGGCTATATATATTAGTGTGCCCAGGCCATATTATTTGGACATGCAGTATTTGGTGTTGTAATTCCTGGTAGGTGATAAATTGTTTTTAGTTAAATTGCATTTTCCCTTTCTTACCAAACATTGTATTTGATTTTAATGTATGTTTTTATTCTTATATGTTGAATTTTAGCAGAGGTCACTGAGGAAGACACAAGAAGTGTTGAAACGCGTTTGACCATGTATTTCTGTTTATTATATCATTGTATTAAATTTTCATGTTCATTTAAAGTGTTTGCTTATATCATGTGTTTATGAGTTACAATTCATTTATAGATTATTTAATATTTTAAACATCATTCCTTAACTGTTTGTCTGGATATCATTGTTTGTTAAGGAAAAACACCCTTTGTTTTACCTTATTAACTACCAGATTCATCAGTTCTTCAACATCTTTCCTAAGCATAGACACTGCTGAAATGTAATAATAATAATAATAATAATAATAATGATAATAATAATAATAACAACAACAACAATAATATGAGCTCCATTTAGGGTGCAGTCATATGGGATTGCTGCCCATTAGACTGAAGCCTCCCAAAATCCTATCCCATACCAGACTATTGCGGGCAAGGCGGCAGAAGTGACAGAGGCAATTGTGTGTCCTCCTAAAAGCCTGTCTTTGCTAAATGGTCCTTTGAGCCCAGCTAACTGGTTTGTCCTGCTGGGGATGTGACCTGAGATGCCTTTAGATCCAGCAGATCTACCGCTTCTCCCCTCCCCTCTCTGTCCTGCCCACACCTCCACTCTCCTTCTCCCTCATCTGAGGTCACAGCAGAGAAAATCCCTGCTTGGATTCCCTCCTCCCAGGTCATAGCTCTTGCCTTTGGCTTTGGGGTATGAGAAAGAGAGGGAGCTCCAGTCTTAGGGCTTTATTCCACCTACTATTTTCCCCCCGGGTTGCTTCTGCGGCTTCTCCCTCCATTTCGTATTTGAGTTTAGCGTTTTGAATCACATGTGGTCGGTATAGCTGCGATACTCAGCTTGGTCTATTGAACTTTGCCTGTTTCAGACTTTGCCCATTGAGGGATAAATGGAAACAGAAACTAAAACCTGCAAGGTCAGGGCGAGAGAGCAGCAGGAGGGGAACAATGTCATGCGAACCCAGTGCTGAAGAAGTGAAGCAAAGCCAAGGTGGGTGTGCTTAAAACCGCCCATGTGATAATGAACTTAGAAGCATCCTCTGTGAGGAGCTCCTGCAATGTTGGATCTCCAACATCAGAGAGTGGGGAAAGGAGACGGTATGGATGTATGGATTTTGTGAAAGCTGTTCCACCTGTGTTTTTTGGATTGTCAGGTTGCTTTCATTCCATCATCCCCTCATTAATGGAATCATATGTGTATGTGTTTGTTTGTTTTAGGGATGTATGAGAATTTTGTTCCTGTTTGCAAATGTGCATTTGCGCAAATCCCCCCCCCCCACAAGTTTTAAGCAAACAAACAAACAAGACCTGCAACTCCATGAAATCAATGCGATTCGGGACAACCCAGTCTGCTGCAGAATCCGCAGGTTGCATTCTTAGAAATCTGAACTCATTTGAAACTATTGTGGATTTCCTCACATCCCTATTCCAGGGCATGTTGGGAAAAGTTGTGGATCCACAGGAAAAGCCCCAGAAGGAGGGGAAAGCAACACTAGTTTTAGAGGTGGTGTAGTTTATTCCTTCCTGCTGGAATAATGGGAGGATTTTTTAAAAAAAATACTTCTGAAAAGAGCAGGGGGAAGAAAAAATACCCCCTCCTTCAGACATGTTGGCATGAGCTTGACAAGACAAAAGAAAAAGTCATTCTGCCACCTCAGCTTTCTACATAAGGCTGTTAATCGGCTGTATCTACTTTTGGTTTTGTCACAGAACTGAGATCTGAGCATTACATGTAGTGTTTCCTTTCCTGATTTTTTTTGCTATATAATCCCTAGGTGGCACTGTGGTATAATGGAATATCACTAATACACAGGTGAAAAAGAATTTCCTTTTGCTTTTACAATGAAATGCATTGTCCCTGCCCGAAAAACACTTGCCAAAAATGCCAATTAGACACAGATGCAAAACTGGAGGTTATGGTGTTGCCTAAAGAACCCATAAACAGCTATGAATAGGGAGAGATGAATGCATGATAAATGCTTCATGTACAATAGCCCAGATTCTACTTCTCCTGCCCAATTGGATTGGTTTGCTCCTGTGCCTTTTTGTTTCATGTAGTCTACAAATTCAGAGCAATTCCACATTTTATACAGCAGGCACAATTATTGTAGGCAATTGATGTTCTACATCTTTAAACGTATCTAAGAAATACGCCAGATTATCCCTATCCATGGATAATCAGTGGAGATATGTAGGCATTTAAACACCTAGCTATGATGTTCACATTTTATTTGTTTGCTTCTGGAAATACTGGAGTTAATTCCAGTGCACCCAGAGCAATTGCATCTGCCACATGAAATGTGATGTTGAATCATCAGATAAGATGTCTTGAGATTCATAGCTTGAGAAACACCCCCTCCCTGCCATTTCATAGTTTACTTATGCTATTATTAGGCTAGGTGTGTGGTTAGATAGGCTGACCATATGAAAAGGAGGACAGGGCTCATGTAACTTTAACTGTTGTAGAGAAAAGGGGATTTCAGCCAGTGTCATTTGTATGTAATTAGTTCCTGGTGAAATTCCCTCTTCATCACAACAGTTAAAGTTGCAGGGGCCCTGCCTTCTTTTGTATCTGGTCACTCTAGTATAGTGCCTGCAACTTTAACTGTTGTGATGAAGAGGGAATATCACCAGGAACTAATTGCATACAAATGACACTGGCTGAAATTCCCTTTTCTCTACAACTGTTAAAGTTACAGGAGCCCTGTCCTCCTTTTCATATGGTCAGCCTAGGTTAGATAATTGTGTGTAGTTCCATAGTGTTTTACACATCCTTTATTGGGTTGGATCCAGTCTCAATTAGTTGACTGTAGTTCCTATTGACATTGAGGTGTATGGGACGCAAGTGCAACTAACTTCCTCTGGATGCAGCTCAGTGTTTCCATCAGCAAAATTAACAGCCAACACAGTTTGTAAATTGTGTGTGTGTGCGGGAGGATTGTTATGTTTGCAATTGGTCAGTGGTGGCTGGTGGCTCCGTTTTCAGTGTGGCTATGGATCCATTCCAGGTTTCAGTCAGAACCAACTAGAACTGTAAAGGAACTATCCAACACCCTATCCTCAAAATAGGTCCAGCACTTTGGGCAGCTCCTTTACAGTTCTTGTTGGTTCTGACTTGAACCCAGAATGTATTCAAAGCCCCACTGAAATTGGAGCCACTAGACTTCCTGCCTCAGGCCATTAATGATTTTAGCTTTTAAATCCTATTGATATTTAAGCTTGTATTATATTTCCCCACTGAAATCCATGGAGCGACTTAATCAGCCTTAACTTTGTTTCTTCTGTCACCAGGGTATCCCACTGTAGCAGATTAATTTTGAGAAAGGGTACATCTCTGAACAAGAGCAGCATATAAATCCCCCAAATTGGTGTGAGGCATAACCCTCACTTTGGAACACTGGCATAGCTTTGCTGGATGAACAAATGTCCTAATGGCAGAGATATATTTTTAGGCTAGTAAAAGGCTATTTCAATTTTCTGGTATCAAATTGCCCATCATCCTGTACAGGATCTACTCTTATTAGAGCAATCAAATCCTCCCTAGGATTTTTAGCTATTGGAATTCATAAGGAGGTGACCCCGCATGTCCGTAAGCCTTCTCTTTGCCAGACAAAATGAAATAGGCTTACCTTGAAAACATGAAATGTTAATCCTGTTTCCTGTGCAAGAGTGAGGCACTGTTTACAATGGGATTATGTACTAGTGTAGATGTACAACATCAGGTGCTAAGGTCTTGGGATCAGCTTTCATGGATTATGGTGTTGTACAAAGTCATAATGCAAACGACTTACACAGAGCAATGTACTCTATGAATACCCCACAGGACACTGATGTCAAACCAATCTTATCAAATAAAATCTACGATGAGCTCACAAAAATGAAAGAAAGGAGCCATTTATTCAAGGTACAAGCCCCGAAGGAGAGATATTCCTTGTTTTTAGCAGTAATAGACTGCAAATATTGTCTTGATCTCTTTGATTGGCTACTGTGTCATTGCACAAAGAGGGGGAAAGAACAAATTAAGGCTGATTGATCCCTCAACAGTACGTCCCTCCATGACCTCTCCCTTGTGGACTCACAGGTGAAGGTATGAATCATCTTCACCGAAAAAAGTTGGGTTGGATCCAAACATAGGGAAGCATTTAAATCTGTTTCCCTGAGTCTGCTTTTGTCTGAAAAACCCCATAGGACATTTTATACCTCAATACTTTCATTGGCTGGGACAAAAAAAGGAGGACTTCTTGAGATATATTCCTCTCCTTGGCTTTTTTTTTCTTTTTTCTTTTGGTTTTCATAAAGAAAACATTGTATGGGCACTAAAATCCACTTCCTTGGATCAGTTTTTGCAGAAACAAATTATACCATATGTTACATTGGCTGGGAAAGCACCCTAACTGGGAAAGAAATCAATAGATTTCTTGGAATATTTTACATCACAGCACTTTTTTAGTGCTGGGAAAACTGTAAATGGCTGAAAATTTAAGGCCTGGTTTACAGCAGTGCTAGTGACATTGTCCTGAAAGGACTATGATATAGGTCTACTTATGTATAAATTGTCCAATGAAAAGTGCACCCAGGATAGGATTGTGTCTCATCTTGGTAAGAGAAATTAATAATATCTTTGCCACATGGATACTATGCTATTGGACTCATGTTCTACTTGTGGGTTTCAGCACAGGCATGTTGTTGGCCACTGTGTGAACAAAATCCTGGCCTACATGGGCTCTGGGCTGATCCAGCATGGCTCCTCTTAGGTTCATGACAAATATATAGAAAGAAGACTTCTCTTTTTTTCCTATTCTCCTAATCTAGAAGGTAGAGATTCTAGTATAAGATGGTTGCTATAGGTTGGAAGCATACTCCATTGTGTCAGTACTCTATGATCCCTTCCTGGAATTCTGGCAGGATTATCTGCATCCAACAGAGCACTTCCATTTTATCTTCACAACAACCCTATGAAGTAGGTTAGGCTGAAAGTCAGTGACTAGCCTGAAGTCACCCGGTGAGCTTCATGGTCAAGTGGGATCTAGAACTCAGATCTCCCGAGTCCTAATCCAACACTCTGACCACTACACCACACTAACCTCATGCCAAGGATATGGCAGGCAGAGTGTGTGCTCAGCATTTGTAGTGGCATTGAGGGAACAGGTGAGTCCCGTGCAATCCCACAGGTACTGAATGCCTAAATGGGTCTAGTATTGACTTTGAAAGCAATCCTAAGCACTATTATAAGGGAGTATGTCCTATTTAACGTAGGTGGTAATGTATATTACTTCAGTTACTTCAAAATCCGGTAAGCCAGCCCTGTAGCATTAAGGAGCCCTCCTGACAGTGGAACCCTGAACATCAACCCCTAAATCCTGATCAGGTGGCATCACTAAGTAAGCATGCTTAAGATTGCTTTGAATGTCACACACCTACCAGAGCATGACATGATTGATCTCACCAGTGGTGCGGTATATTTTGAAGTGGAAGATCAAGATTCAAATTCCTGCTCTGCTGCAACATTGGTAAGTCAGGATGTCAATTGACCCGAAATCTAAAACAGCTCAATCTGTTTTTGTGTCTTTAACAGCAGCTGGGCTGCAGCTTTCACATCTGCAGAAATTAGTAGGCAAAGTGTTTCAGGATATGGAGATGCATATTATCACTTGCTAATTTATGTAGATCAAACTGCTGTTAAAACCATAGTATGAGACCATAATATAAAGGACCTATTAAAAAGGTGGCAGCCTTGTTGCTAATTGCAGCCAAAAAATCACTATTCAACCTCACTTTCAGTCTGTGAATTGGAATAAATATGTAATATTAGAGGTGAGAAAATGCACTGGAAAGGGATAATGCCATTTTACTTTTGCTATTCACATCTTACAAAAGGGACACAGGCAGTATTATGGAGACTATGTAGAACAGCCTTTCCCAACTTGGTAGGTTTTGGACTACAACTCCCAGCATTCCTGACCATTGGTTGTTGGGCTGGGGCTGATGGGAGCTGAAATCCAAAACAACTGGAGGACATGAGGTTGGGGAAAGCTGATGTAAACTCTGGTGCTTCTTTACTTGGAAGCAAGTTCCACTGTGCTCAGTAGGACTGACTCACAAGCTATTACATGTAAGAATCAAGCTAAAAATTCACAGAACGATGAAATTTGAATATTAACCCAATTCATAGCACCAAAACAAGATTCTTCAGCTCCAATTATTGCTGTCAGATTAATCTTTAATATGTATTTATGATTTGAATTCTAGCATTCAGACGGTCAATGGACCAGAAGCTAGATTAAGGTGCCATAGAAATGAACTGTTAAAACATTCAATATGTAACAACTAACATAATAGCAGAATAATGAAGAATCAAATGAAAAAAGAACACAAATGTTGATATTGAGGTCATTTTATTGTAGGTTGGATCTGAAGTTAGCCACACTTAGAGTGAACCTGTAGAAAGCAATGGAAACTTGAGCTGTTAATGTCTAACGTATCCCATTTATTTCAATGGGTTTACTCTAAAAATGACTGTATCCAACCCTATTTATTACTATACAACTCTTTTTGTTTGTTTTTTATGGAGATAGTCTGGAGAGCAATGATGTATTTATATTTTCCTTTGTTTTTTTTAAAATGCTTTGCTGTGAATACTTTTAATGTGATGCATACCGAAAAGTGATATACAAATAAACTAAGTATGACACAAATGATATAATACTTTAATAAAAGAAAATGGTTTAACCGAATCTGAGATAATGTGGGCTGTATTGGCTGCTTCATCTTCAGACACTCAGCTCAATGCTGGTTAGCTTGGTCCTTGAGAATACACAGACTTTCCATTTGAAACGATGTTATGTGTTTGCTGGGAAGTTCTAGTTTGCACATAGATGCATATGATAATTCTCCCCCCCCCCCAAGCTGTAAACAAATAATAGAAATGAGGTGAGTCATGCACATATTTGTACCCATGAACAGTAGGTTCATACAAGGCAGCCTCCCCTAACTTGGCACACTCTAGATATGTTGGAGTATTACTTCCATCACCTCCAGACGACATGATGACATTTGAAGGGTGCCAGGTTGGGGGATACTGATATGCACTACACTGAGAGGCAGTGTAGTGTAGTGGCTAGAGTGTTGGACTGGGACTCGGGTTCTAGTCCCTACTCGGCCATGAAGCTGACTGGGTGAATTTGGATCAGTCACAGACTCTCACCCCAACCTACCTCACAGGGTTGTTATTGTGAGGATAAAATGGAGTGGAGGAAGATTATGTATGTCGCCTTGGGTTCCTTGGAGGAAAAAAGGCAGGGTATAAATGCAATAAATAATAATAATGCTGTAGTGTGACTGTTCCAGAGGCCTGAGTTACCCCCACTATGCAGATGAGCTGGGCACATGAAGATGCATACCGGAAACAACATGCTGCTGTGCTGAATCCTGCCCCCTCTTTTTGGAATTTTTCTCTCCCTGCAAAAAAGACATTGTTTTTTCTGCCTCTTTCACAGGGAGGGGGTTAATTTTCTACTTGGGGAGGGGGTGGAGTTTCCACATAGCTTTTTAAGTTTGGGAGGTGAGTGAAGCATCTTCTTACTATTTTATTTTATTTACTTGTAAAAGACCCCCCAGTAGGAGACTTTTTACAGAGAGGCTTCTCTAGCCAGAGCGCACTTTTTGAACTCCCACGAGAATACGTGACCTCACACTGTCCTATAGGCACTCAGGAAGAATTCCTGGGCTGCAGAAGCTTTGAAAGAGTCCAGGCCTAACCTACACCAAGCAGGATATTGCACTATGAAAGCAGTATATAAAAGGCAGGAGCCACACCAAGCAGGATATAGCTGTATGAAAGTGGTATATGGGGTGTGTCAATGGGCCCCAACAGTTGTCAGTGCACTTCAATACTTCTATAAAGTATTGAAGTGCACTGCCTTTTACATACTGCTTCCATACTGCTTTCATAGTGAAATATCTTGCTTGATGTAGATTAGGCCCTGGTCTGTTGCAAAGCAAGAACAAATGGGACCTTTAGAGAAAACAACAACTCTTAGTTGATTGCTCTATGTTGCTGCAAGAAAGAAGAACATGTTTCTAAAGCTCTAAAATCCCATTTGTTCTTGCTTTCCAGAGCTTCTGCAGCCTGCGAGCCCTTCCTCAATGCTTCTAAGAGAGGGTGTAGTATCATGGTCTCCTAGGAATTCAGAAAGAGCTGCTAGACTGGAGAAGAGTCCTGGGCTCCTCCAAGTATGTGTGTGTGTGTGGGGGGGGGGACATTTTTAAAATAATAATAAAAAAATAGAAATAAAATCATTAGCCACCACCCACGCTTAAAAAGGAAAGGGGGAAATCCTGTCCTTCCCAAGGAAAGAGTTACTCAAGATTCTCCACTGCCCAGCGTCTTTTGCCAGAGATTTTGTTTCGCATGCTGCCCACAAAGTGCTGAAAATGGAGGAAGTGAAATTTTTGGCACAGCACTAATAAAAAGTCAGGAAACTTGCAGATGAACAAGTTGACTAGTTATTTGAATCAATATGCAAGCCGAGGCAGCTCCTGGCCAGGTGCATTTCTCTTCTCTGCCCATTCTCTGTCTTTCTTGCATATCTATCTATCTACCCATCCATCCATCTTTCTTAAACTGAACAATGTGAGGGCCCCCATGTCCATTTTTGCAACTTCTCCTGTGTCCCCTGCTGTCACTGCCACCACAGCTATTATGCAGGGAAACAAGGCATGAGAGGAGCATGTGTCTTGAGTGCAAGCAGAATCACACTCCATGAAATCTCCTGGAAGCACAATTCTGCTTGGAAACAAGGCAGCACGTGCGTTTGTTTCCTTGAGAAATCATTGCAGTTTTGGCAGTTGCTGCTATCGTATTAGTAAATTCAGTGGCAATGGGGATGAGGGGAGAACCCCAGTGGGTTCTGGCAGGCAGTCCCGGTGTGAGCTCTCTTGGATAGCTTCTTTAGAGTACTTCACACCTTGGACAGCTCCTTTAGAGTTCTGACTGACACCTGCAGCAGATTCACCACCCCACTGACACGGGAGCCACCCGCCTCCCATGTAATCAGCATGACCCAATGATTCCCTCAAATGTTCTTTCGAGATGCAAGGGGGTTCTAGTGAGACTTCCTGATCTTCACCTTTACACAGAAAGGAGCAAGAGTGGTGGAAACAGGTTTTCAGAAAGGAGCAATACAGAGAAAACAGGTTTGAAGCTCCTTATCTCTGAAATGGCACAAGAGGGACAGATTCAATGGAATGGAAAAGTAAAGAACAAAACACTATGAAAGAAGTGTTTTGTTCTTTTACACATGATGTGTAAATTAGGTCAGGATGTGAAACAGTTCAGTGACATTCAAAAAGACTTCTCAAGAGTTATATCATTAATAGAAAGAGAAAGAATGTCTCATGCTTCAGGACTAAAGTCATTCCAAATTTATTTTTTAAATCCCTCATTTAAAACACACACACACACAAACATTTCACACAGTGAAGAAAATTATTTCATATTTCCCTGACTTTATGTGTGAGCATGTGAACATGACATTTAGTGACACCCTGGTTGCAAAGTCTCCATTCAAATTTAGGCCTTCTTTAAATGAGCGATTTATAGCATGCTCATGACTGGCCAGTCATGGAAGTTTGAGGGTCATTTTGACAGTGTTGTGAGCCTTCTGCACATCTCCTGCTCCTTCCCTGTTTATTCTGTTTTAAAAACAAACAAAATCTGATATCCCAATTCTTCTGAAATATCTTGGGATTTCCTGCCATGTGCAGCTGAAGTTGTGCTACAAAGCATCCACTGGAGGGCACTGTCCCATTCAAGTATATGAGCAGGAAGGTTTTCAGTTACAAAACACATGGTCACTTCTCTCCGCCCATGTAATTCAGCTCATTACAATTGCGGAAGAGAAACTGGAAGCAAAGTGCTGGTAAGCAAACTCGATTTCCCTTTGATCTTATTATATGAACATTATATGCCTAAAGGACTGATAGACAAATAAATGCTGCAATTGGTAACCAGTTTAAATTCCTACCTGGGAAAACTCCTCATGGCACACCTTTTTTCTATTCAGTGGCTTGTCATGTGTATTGAATGCTTTTCAATTCACCACACCACGGAAATCTTTTCTGCCTTCAACGTTCAATGGTCCAATTATTATGGAAGTTAAAAATGATCTATTAATGATCATATTGGCAACCTTCTCCAAGAAACTTTTGATAGGCCAGAAGCAATTATTCACACAAACATCTGAAGTTGCATTATACTGACTCAAAATCAGTGGGCTATCTAGCTCAGTATTGTTGGGACTTTTTTCATGCATGTGGTCTTCCCCTGAGCGATGGCTCTTCCCCTTCCCTATTCTATCCTCACCAAAAATCTGTGAGCTACATTAGACTGAGAGGCACTGGCTGGCTTAAGGTCACCAAGTGAATATCATGAGTAGGGATCTGAAGTCAGGTTTTCTCAGTTCAGGTCCAACAGTCTACTCACTATAACCCACTTTATCAATTACTTTGGTGATGGAGATGTGACTGATTCGTCTTGGCAACCTATGGCAGTAGATCCAGTGCTAAATTAACATCTGACCTTATATATGCTGTAGTAGCAACTCAGAAGACTGTCCCCAGTATATGATAGATCCTGAATAATAATTTAAAATAGGTGTGGGGAACCTTTTTTCTGGGAGGGCTGGAATCCTTTGGGTAATCTGACAGGGCTGAAACCAGTGATGGAAGGGGCCAGAGCCAAAAGTGGAGGGGGCCACTCTCTCTCTTTCTCCTCCTCCTTCTTCCCTGCTCAGACTGCTAGGAAAGTTACAGATCACCCTTGCTAGAAATCTGAATTGATCATTAGCAGAGGGCTTTTGAAATTATGATTTAAAAAAACTGTGTATGGTAACGAACATTACTTAAATGGACCAGGAAATTTCTCTCAACCCTTGAGAAATTCAGCAATCAACAGAGCAGTCGGTGCACTGCTGACAATAAATGTAGATAAAAACATTGTATTTTTACTGGTTTTGTCATCAATTCTTTGAAGGCATCACAGTTTGATATATATCATGTATTTGGTCCCCTGGTTTTTATGCGTATGCTTTAACTAGATTGAAAAAATAAATATTTTTTAAAATTATTAATACTGTTTTGTCTACATTTATTGTCACCAGTGCACCCAACCCAGTTGCTCTGTTTTATGATGGTAACAGACATTACAGAATATTTTCTGTACCATATGTTCCTAGGAAAATTAAATCCACTTTCTTTTTCACAGAAGGGTATTGTGGAGACCAGGGAAAACTGGAATGTCTCATTACTGCTTTCCATAATACGAAACAAGTACACATTAGATTAGGCTACATGATTTGTGTCTCCAAGATGAAATCAGCCCACTAAGGGCAGCATAAGTTATAATACTGCAAAACATTAATACCATTTTGTGTTTTTTAAAAAATGTTTGTATTTGTTTAAATATTGGTGGCACCTTACTCCAAAGCTCCCAGCATTTTCATGTAGATTTTAAACAACATGTGGGACAAAGAACACTGTGGGGTACCACAGGCCAATGGCCATGAAGTCAAACAGTAATCACCCAGCACCACCTTCTGGACACAACCTGATAGATAGGTCTAGAATCACTACAAAATAGTGCCCCCAAGGCCCAGCCAGAAGGATACCACAGTTGATGGTATTGAAAGCCGCAGAGAAGTCCAAGAGTACTAAGAGGGTTGTGCTTCCCCCCGTTCAGTTTCCAGCATAGGTTATCCACAAAGATCACCAAAACAATCATAATTAAAAGCCTGATTCAAATGAACCCAGATAATCGATTTCATTTAGATGCATATGGAGTTGTAATACCATCACCATCTTGATCACCTTATTGAAACTGCCCTATAGTTGCACATATATCCTGAGTCAAGGGAAGGTTTCTGTAATAAATGTCATATTGCTGCCTCTTTAAAGCAAGAGGGAACAACCCTCTCATGCCTACCCAGATGAATTTTAAGTGTTTTATTGGTGTTTTATTGGATTTCAGAAAGCCTTGGAGGGTTTTATGGCTGGTATCATCGCCGATCCTGTAGAAGCCCTGGTGTGTCATGTTTTAATCAGTTTTATGTATTTTATCATGTTGTTGTTCCCCGCCTCGATCCGGACGGAGAGGCGGGTAAGAAATAAATTGTTGTTGTTGTTATTATTATTATTATTATTATTATTATTATTATTTTAATGATGCATTGGCTTTATGTGCTTTTAATCAGTTTTGTTTATTTTATGTTGTTCCCTGCCTCGATCCGGAGGGAGGCGAGTAATAAATAAATATATTATTATTATTATTATTATGCAAAGAGGCATTAATTACTTTTCTTAGCCATGTCATCAGTTCCACCAAGGCCAATTCAATCATCCAAGAAGGACAATGGCTAAGTGCACAAGTGGTGGCCCTCACAACTCCAAATACCCTGTCCACATTCTCAAGATCCACACTGGACAAATGGTTGCCAAATTATATCACTCTGACCTGCCCCAAGATTGGAGTCCAAGTCAAGGCAAGTCCAAGCAACATTATCTGCAAAGAATGAAGCACGTTGTTGACAGTGAGCCATTAATTTATTGATTTTGTCTGTTGGCATCTCCATGTTATCAGTACTGGATTTTCTTATATAACCCATTCTTGAGAGATCTCATTATGCTTTTATTTCTTCTTCTGTGAAGAGTTACTGCAGTACTCATTGATTAGCATTTGTAATATTTTATTGCTCTTCGTGATTACAAACTGATGGAGAGACAGAATCCATGAAAGACAACATTCAACACATTTCCCACAGGATGCAATAGTATATCCAGAGTGAAGTGCCTGCTTTCAGGCATTGTTCATCACTGAGAAACTGAACCAAGAATGAGGTGAAATAAGAGCTGGAAAATTTCATGAATATATGTGTTCATGTATGGGAAGAAAATTATCCTATAAATTTGAAAATGTTCCTTCTTCAATTTCTGTGATGCAAGCTTTCCAAGTTGAACACCTGCCAGCATACATATTTTGCCTTCTTTTATTAAAAGGCCTGAGGAAAGATAAAAGCCCTATTCTGTTGCTTTAATTTATTTGTTCTTTTGTTAAAAAAAAATAGACCAATCAGAAGTGTCTTTGGAAAATAACTTGAAAGTAAGAATGAGTAGACTCACCTTGTTTCATTCCTTTAGTATTCCACGAGTAAGATCTGCTTAGCATTTCTACCATCCTGAATTTAACTGGACTAAAGTTAACTGAATTTAACATTTGATTTAATGAAGATGATTTTTAGCATTAATTCTGGGATTGGAACATTTACAGTTTGTTTTCTTTTCTTTTCTCTTTATTGGCATTTTGTTGTTCCTGGGTTCGTACCTGGAATTATCAAAGGCAGGATCTACACTACTTCTTTGTAATGGTTTATAATGGTATTGACAATTTGGGACCTGTGACACATTAAATAAACCATTTTCAAACTGCTTTCAAAGTGTTATATTCTGCTTGGTGTTGATCTGGCTTTAGATGGGTTGGAAGTTTGTTTGTTAACATCACTGGCATTTATTGATTTTTATTGATTTTTGCTTTTCGAAGATTGCATTTGATTTTTAATATGTAAGCCACCTTGAGAGGGTTGTACTATTAAAAGAAGTCTATACACACACACACACACACACACTTAAAAGTAAATAAATTTTGCTGCATCTTTTAGTTCTTTTGTTCATTTGAAAAAAAACCATGTTATTGATACACAAATCTGTATGTGTAAAGCACTGCAATTTTTTTTGCTGATGCCCTACATATTGGTAAAATACCATACAAAAGATTTTTGATCAAACCTATGTACGAAAAGGATAGGCAAATCAGTTGATTTCTAGTCATCGTTACTTTTGCATATGTTCACTCTAAAGGTTTTTTCTCCATTAAGCTGCAGATGTATATAGAATCAAAATTGCTTTTTTGCAGGGTTTTATTAATGTCTATTGGTAACGGTGGCCTAGTGGCTATCGAGCTTTGTCTCATTGTTGATATACAAAGTCCTAAACATCTCAGACCGGGATACCTAGCTGACCATCTTCTCTTAAAAATAATCAGTTGACCCCTGAGATTTTTTGAGGAGTACATACTGGTCATTCCATGGCCAATGGAAAAAAATGCAGGTAGCAGTAGATAGGGATATTGTGGGCACCCATATGAGTCTGGCAGTCTAACAAACTACCACATGTCTTCCCCCCCCCCCCCCGGATCCAGCTCATTGGGCCATGGTGCATTCACAGGCTTGCTCTTTGAGCACCCTGCAGTCCAACGAGCACACAGGAGCCATCCTCCCCGTCCATTGCGTTCATTCTTGTGCACAATGGAGGTTCTAGAAATCACGTATCTCCTACCTTGTGTAAATGGTGGCAATAAAGGCCCCATTTACGCAATATTAAAAGCGTGAATGGAGCGTTCATGCCTTTAATGTTGTGTAAATGGAGCCTTTATCGCTACCATTTACACAAGGTAGGAGATACAGATTTCAGAGCCTGTATTGTATGCAACAATGGAGGTTCCAGACCAGGGCAGATGGGCTCACAACCTTGTTGGGCACTTGCCGAGCTCCAAAGGCCTCAGGATACTGCATAGTCAGACCTCCCTAGTCCCTGCCCCACTCACAGAAATGCCCTCTTTACCTGCTCTCCAAGGTTGCTTTTGTATCCCCCAAGAGGCAGCTAGCATGGTTCCCTTCTCTACCAGCTGTGAGGGAAGGAGGAAGGGAGAGCAATTTCTGGATCTGAGATTGGAGTGCTGTTCTTGGAGTCCAAAATATCCTATGAACCCCCAGGTACTGTCTAGGGCCATAGGACTGCTCTCTAAATGTACTTAATGTTTTTTGTACCTTGTTTCTATATTATGTTGTACAGCTTACTATATTTTATATAGCTTAATTCGAGACTGGTTTGTCAGGTGGAGCTCGGGAGTTCGTGGCATCCATGACAACCATGGGCCTATCCCAATTGGTCTCTGGACCCATACATTCAGCGGGTCATACCCTCGATGCTGTTTTCAGTTCCGAACAGACGGATCTGTGGGCGGAGGTAACGATACCTCCGTGTTGTCATGGACAGACCATTTTCTGGTTAGGGTTATTATCACGGCTACCACCCGCCCCTGCGGGGGTGGTGGACCTATTAAGATGGTCCGCCCTCGAAGGCTGATGGATCCTGCTGGATTCCAGAAAGCCTTGGAGGGTTTTATGGCTGGTATCGTTGACGATCCTGTAGAAGCCCTGGTTGATAGATGGAATTAAGACCTAACTAGGGCTATCGACACGATCGCCCCCAAACGTCCTCTCCGACCCACTTCTAACAGGGCGCCCTGGTATACGGAAGACCTCAGGGAGTTGAAGCGGAAAGGACGATGACTGGAGCGCCGATGGCGGAAAACTCGACTTCTATCCGACAAGACATGGCATAGAGAACATCTTCGTTCCTATGGGGTGGCAATACGTGCAGCGAAGAAAGCTTTCTTCTCTGCGCGCATTGCGTCTGCGAATTCGCGTCCAGCGGAACTGTTCAGGGTGGTGAGGGGTCTAACCCGGGCACCTTCCCCCCTGAATCCGATTTTAGAGCCTTCGGCGGTTCGCTGCGATGCCTTTAATAATCATTTCGCAGATAAAATCTCTCGGATAAGAGCCGACTTAGATGCCGTCGTTATAGCAGAGGCTGACGATGGAGTGTCCAGTGACTCCACGAGTAGAATTATACTGGATCAGTTTCAGTTGGTGAGTACCAAGGACATGGACAAGCTGCTTGGACAAGTGAGGGGGACGACTTGCCCTCTCGATCCCTGTCCTTCATGGCTGGTCGTCCAGGGAGGAGATGTGGTTAGATCGCAATTACAATATATTATTAATGCATCTCTCAGGGAGGGGAGTTTTCCATCATGTTTAAAAGAAGCGGTGGTACGGCCGCTTCTAAAGAAGCCCTCCCTGGATCCCCTGGACTTTAATAACTACAGACCGGTATCAAACCTTCCATTCTTGGGCAAGGTGATCGAGAGGGCGGTTGCCTTTCAACTCCAGGTAGTCTTGGATGACACTGATTTTCTAGACCCATTTCAAACTGGCTTCAGGGCAGGATACGGAGTTGAGACTGCTATGGTCGCCTTAGCGGATGATCTACGCCTGGGTATTGACAGGGGGAGTGTGTCCCTGTTGGTACTTTTGGACCTCTCAGCGGCATTCGATACCATCGACCATGGTATCCTTCTGGAACGCCTGAGGGGATTGGGAATCCGGGGCACTGTGCTTCAGTGGTTCCGGTCCTACCTCTCGGGCAGGTTCCAGATGGTGATGCTTGGGGATAGCTGCTCTGCAAAGAAGGAGCTGCTGTGTGGCGTACCGCAAGGTGCCATCCTTTCCCCAATGCTGTTTAACATTTATATGAAACCGTTGGGAGAGATCATCCGGAGGCATGGGGCGGGGTGCTATCAGTATGCTGATGACACCCAAATATATTTCTCTATGCCTTCGACAACATCGTCAGCTAAGGATAGTGTGTCTCCTCTGAATGAATGCTTGGAGGCGGTAATGGGCTGGATGAGGAAAAACAAACTGAAGCTGAATCCAGACAAGACGGAGGTGCTTGCTGTCAAAGGCCGCAACCTGGGTTTGGAGGTGTGTCAACAGGTTCTGGATGGGGTTACACTCCCCCTGAAAGACTGTGTTCGCAGCTTGGGGGTGCTTCTGGATCCGTCGCTCCAAATGACAGCTCAGATAGATGCGACGGCCAGGAGTGCCTACTATCAGCTTCGGCTGATACGCCAGCTGCACCCCTTCCTAGAGTTGGAAGACCTAAAGATGGTAGTGCACGCGCTGGTAACTTCGAGGCTCGACTTCTGCAATGCGCTGTACATAGGGCTACTACCTCTGTGCCTAGTCCGGAAACTTCAACTAGTTCAAAATATGGCAGCCATGTTGGTCACCGGTACATCTAGGAGTGACCATATTACGCCAGCTTTAAAATTGCTCCACTGGCTGCCAATTAGTTTCCGGGCGAAGTATAAAGTGTTGGTCATTACCTTTAAAGCCCTACATGGTTTGGGTCCAGGTTACCTGCGGGATCGCCTTGTCCCGTACAATCCACCCCGCATGCTCAGGTCCTCTGGGAAGAACTTACTGCGGTCGGCCAAGACTAGGCTGACAACTGTTACCCAGAGGACCTTCTCTTCTGCCGCTCCCAGACTGTGGAATGACCTGCCGGAGGAGACTCGTCAACTTAACAGTCTTTTAGAATTTAAGAAAGCTATAAAGACTGTTCTCTTCCGGCAGGCATATCCAGTGTAATTTTTAGAATGTTTTTAGGATGTTTTAGGATGTTTTAATGCAGTTTTAATAATATTCGTCATGTTTTAATTAGTTTTATGTATTTTATCATGTTGTTGTTCCCCGCCTCGATCTAGACGGAGAGGCGGGTAAGAAATAAATCCCCCCCCTAAGAGTTCTAAGATAAATTGGGACCAATGCCCAGGAAGCTGGTGAGGAGGGGGGTGAAGATGGGGGTGAATGTGGGGGGGAGGGTTAGGGAGGGGAGGGTAAGTGTTTCACAGAGGGAGACCAACTTAAAGATTTGTGTGAAAGAGAGAGATGGAAAATAAATTGAGATTAGCAACATTGAATGTTAAAGGGCTAGGAACGGTAATCAAAAGAAAGAGGATTGAAATGTTATTAAAGAAAAAAAATAGATATAATTTTCTTGCAGGAAACTCATCAGGCCGAAGAGGGTGTCAATGAGCTTCGAATGAGGGATGTGGGCGTTTATGAAAAGTCATATGGAACTTCTAAATCGAGAGGGGTGGCAATAATAATTTCAAAGACATGTGGTATTAATATTCAAAGTGTAAAGAAAGATAAAAATGGAAGGTTTATTATTATGTTCTGCAAGTTGGGAGAAGAGGAATATGTATTGATGAATGTGTATGCTCCAAATGGGAAACAAATGGATTTTTTTGATGAAGTATTTAATGTGTTGGGAGAGGTGGGTAAAAAACATATTGTGATGGCAGGAGACTTTAATATGGTACTAGATAGAGGGAAAGATAGGGATAACATATTAAAAGATATTAAGAAGGAGGGGAAGACGGAATTAAGCAAATTAATGGAAGGGAAAGAACTAATGGATGTGTGGAGAGTATTAAGAGGGGAAGAAAGGAAATATACCTTCTACTCACCGAGATTTAAGAGTTATTCAAGGATTGACTATATTTTTGTATCAAAAAACATGTTACCCAAAATCATAGATTGTGACATTGGGGTTATTAAGGTCACTGACCATGCATTAATGATAATGGACATGGAAATTAAGAAAGACTATAGACAAGCGAAGAGATGGAGACTGGATATAAGGTTGTTGAATAAAAAATACATAGTGGAGAAAATAAAGAAAGAAATGCAGGAAATTTGGGAGATTAATGAAAAAGAGAATAACCGGCAGGACATATTATGGGATACAATGAAAGCTGTGGTAAGAGGGATTTGTATTAGGGAAAGGTGCACTTTAAAAAAACAACAGGAAGCTCAAAATAAAAAGATAGAAGAGGAGGTAAGGAGTCTAGAAGAAAAGTTAAGGGAGACAAAAGATAAACGCCTAACTGCCCAAATTCAAGCTAAGAAAAAGGAATTAGAGAAAGAAGAACTAGAACAAGTCCAAAAAAATTTGTTATATTTAAAAAGAGATTTTTTTGAATATAGTAATAGAAATTCGAAGATGCTGGCTAGATCCACTCAATTGGAAAAGGCTAAGAATATGATAGGGACAATTAGGGATAAGTCAGGGAATAGTTGCAACTTAATGAAAGATAAATTAAAAATATTTCAGGAATTTTATAGTGAACTATATACATCAGGTTCGGGGCCACAAGATAAAGTATTGGAATATGTAGAGAGGAATTGGAAAATAAAATTGCAGAAGCAGGATAGGGATTATATGGAAGGTTTAGTTACTGAGAAAGAGATAGAGGGAGTTATTGATAAATTAAAAGGAGGGAAATCTCTGGGGATGGATGGTTTGGGGCCGGAATATTATAAGCTTTTCAAAGGAATTTTAATACCAAGATTAAAGAAATTATTTAATAACATAATAGAAGGGGGGAAGACCCCGCCATCATGGGATCACTCCCTGATTATATTAATTCCGAAACCAGGTAAGGACTTGACGGACCCCGCATCATATAGACCAATTTCCTTAATAAATCAAGATTCCAAAATTTTTACAGCAGTAATGGCAAAAAGAATGGGTACATTTATTTTTAAATATATTAAAAAAGACCAGTGTGGTTTTATTCCGGGTAGGCAGATGCCTAATTTAATGGGAAGAGTTTTAAACATAATTAATATTATAAAAAAAATGGAATTTAAAAGCAGGCTTATTAGCATTGGATATATTCAAAGCCTTTGATTGCGTAGAATGGCCAGCACTTAAAATAATATTAAAAATATTTGGGTTTGGAGATAAATTTATGGGAGTGATAGATAAGTTATATAAAAATAACAAAGCTGAAATAATGGTTAATGATAGGTTAACGCAACAGATTACACTAGCTCGAGGAACTAGGCAAGGATGTCCTCTTTCACCGATCTTATTTGCAATAGTAATAGAAATTTTGGCAAATGCTATAAGAGAAGATGAAAGAGTGAAGGGGATAGGAAGAAAGGAGAAGATTAAAATGAATATGTTTGCGGATGACACATTACTGACAGTAGAAGGTCCCCTGGAGAGTGCAGAGGTGATTAAGAAGCATTTAAGAGAATTTGGAGAAATTACGGGATTAAAAGTAAATTGGGGGAAGTCAGAAATGATGTTATTTAATTACAATAAGGATGAGCTGGAAGAAGGTAAGGTTAAGTTGGGTCTTAGACTTAAAAATATAGTATGTTACTTAGGAGTTAATATAGATAAAGATTTAGATAGGCTAGAGGAACTTAATTTGGTAGCTTTTAAAAAACAAGTAGGGGAGAAATTAGAAGTATATAAGAAATTAAAATATTCTTGGTTTGGTAGAATAGCAATTATTAAAATGAAGATTTTACCTAAGATTAACTTTTTGTTCAGAATGTTACCAATTAAAATATCAGATGTGGAGTTGAAAAGTTGGCAAAATATGATTAATGCATATTGTAATGGGGATAAGAGAGCTAGGATTAATAAAGGGTTATGGTATAAGGCTCAAAAGAAAGGAGGTTTAGGACTTCCAAATATTAAGTATTACTATATTGCTAATCAGTTAAGATATGTTATAAACTGTATTTTAGGGGAGGAAGACCTTGAGTGGTTGGAAACGCAAGCTGGGGAAATAGATTATAAATTGGAAAATATTTTTTTAAAAAAAATTCAAAAGAGAGATTTAAAGGGACTGGACAACCCTTTGATGAAAAATATTGTGGAGATCTGGGAGAAATTTAGGGGGAAGTTGATACCAGGAGATTCACCACTTGCCCCAGCGGTAGTAGTGGAGAATTTCCCAAGGGTATTAAAAGTGGAGATAGAAGCGAGATTGAAAGATCAGGAACTAATTAAGTTAAGGAAGTGGATGGAAAATATGAAGGATAATGATCAAATTAAAGAGGTATTAATAGGTCAAAAGTTAGTATGGTTTAAATGTATACAATTGGCGAAATGGACTCAGGAATGGAAATTGAAAAATAAAGAATGTAGAAATAATACAAGATTTGAAGATTTAATTGAGTTAAAAGGAAGGAAAGAAGAAAATAAAACTAAGAAAGGGTTGACTAGTGAGATATATAAATTATTGATAGAGGAGGAATTTCAAGATTCACTTAAAGCAATAAAAAAGATTTGGGAAGATGATGTAAAGGGAGAAATTAATGAATATAACTGGGAGAGGTTGTGGAATGCAAGAATGTTAAAGCTGTTATCGATTAGAATTAAGGAGAATTTTTATAAGATATTGTGGAGATGGTATCTAACACCTGTTAGATTTCACCAGATTGACAAAAAAGTATCTAAAAACTGTTGGAGGGGATGCCAGGAGGTTGGAACCTATTTTCATATGTGGTGGAGCTGTGAATACGTACAAAAATTTTGGGAAAGGGTATTTAAAGAAATAAGTGAAATAATTGGAAGTAAAGTGGAATTAAACCCAAAGCTCGCTCTACTAGCAATATGGGATAGAGGGAAAGAGAATAAAAATAAGAGAGAATTGATAAACAACCTCCTGACACCCGTTAGATTAATGATTGCAAAAAATTGGAAAGGACAAGGAAGCTATACAATAGAAGAATGGTATAAAGAAATATGGGATATGGCTTTGAATGATATGCTGACTTGTAAAATGAAGTTAAAGAGGGGAATGTCCAGTAAGAATGACTTTGGGGAAATATGGAGTCCCCTTTTGGAATATGTATTAAGATCGGGGAAGGGACAAAAACCTTCAAAAGAGTCGATAAATTTCTGGATAGATGAAGAATGATTAAGAGGAGGTCTCATAGGGTGGGGGTGCACGGGGGGATTGTAGAAGATTATGTATGTATTTTATGTTGTTATTATGTTGAAATCAATAAAAATTATTTCAAAAAAAAAAGAAATAAATCATTATTATTATTATTATTATTATTATTATTTTAAATCTATATTGCTGCTTGGCTTTATCCTTCTTGTGTTCTTATATACTATGTTTTATACTGTTGTTTTATATTTGGAATAATTGTTATGGTTTTAATTTTTGTGAACCGCCCAGGGAGCTTCAGCTATTGGGTGGTATAAAAATGCAATAAATAAATAAATAAATAAATAAAATTAATATATTTAAATCCCACGTAGGGATTTTAATATATTAAGCTATATAAAAGTATTATAAATAAATAAATAAATAAATAAATAGTGTGTACATGCATTTTTGTGGTAGGTCTGGAGAAAAACATAGACAAGGAGGTTTTGGAAGTGGACTGTCTTGACAGTATAGTGTCATTTCTGCTTTCAGTAGAGCTAAGCAAATCAAGTCTATTCTTATTTCTTTAGCATCTGGGACTCTTCCTTCTGTTAGATCTAACTCTGCTCAATATCTTTTTTAGCTGCTGTCAAAAAGAGAAATGCAAGCCTCTTCTTCCACTATATTCTCAAACTCATTGATATTTTTCCTGACTACATTATTTTCAACAGGGATGCCAGCATCAAAATGATTCACATACATTTTTTCCACTGATTCATCAGCGGACTGGATACTCCAGAATCCAAGATAGTTGTTATTTCCTTGGCTGCTCTAATTTCAGTCTGAATCACTTCTGTGCCATCTTTTCCCTTTTCCTCTCCTTTATAAGACACAAAATAAGTTTTATCAAGTAAACATTTCAAAAGTTATCATCGTAATTCTTCTTTTCTCATTTTATTCCAAGAGACACATTGCATCTCATTGTTAAGATGATTATCTTAGAAATGCAGAACTTGCTTCAGGGTGTTAGATAAACTAACAACAAGTAAAAGGGAGACTGCAGTTACACAACTATTCATATCTTATCAAAGCCTCATGCAATGCTAATCCTTTGAGAGGGAATCCAGCGGCTACTTCCACGGAAGCCATGTTTCATAGACAACAGAGATTGCAGAGTTCCTTTAGAAGGCAAGGGTAATTGAATGACATGCTTTCTTCAAATTATGTACATTTTGAGACACTTTCCAGGGCTGCTATTCATCAGCTTGTAGGATCAAAGCTGAAATGCAGAGTTCATCAGTAAATAAAATTGTTAAGAGAATGACTCGACAACCACAAGTCCTCAAACTACTTACTTGCACATTTTCCTGGTCATTTCAGCCAGCATATTCTCCAATACGTAGTCCTAACCAGAGTGATTCAAGAAATTACAGTGTGGACTATAGGAAAATTCATTAAACAAAAAACCTACGGTTTACAAAAACAATGTTAAGGCTGTACAGTTTCCAACCAAGCACCAAAAAGCAGGGAAATTGGGAGTTAAGGCTCACAAGCCTTAACGCCACATCCTCCCTAAGGAGGCAGAAAGTGCAAGTGAAGTTCTCATTCTCCCAAAGCAGATAAGCCATGAGGACAGGGTGGAGAATATGATATGCAGAGGTGACTGTGGGGTTGTGGAAAACTGATCACGAACAACTTAGGGCCACCTACTTCTCTTTTTTTGTTTAGAGCAGCCCTTCCCCAACCTGGTGCCCTTCAAAGGTGTTGGACTACAACACTCATCATTGCAAGTCAGTATGTCCCATGGTCAGCAATGCTGGGACTTGTCATCTCAAAAATCTAGATATGCAATTTGATATGCAGAGGTGACTGTGAGGTTATGGGAAATGATGATGAACAACTTAGGACCAGTTACTTCTCATTTCTTAGAGCATCTCCTTATGTTGAGAGTTGCAACCCAACACATCTGACAGGCACCAGGTTGGGGAATGTTGTTCAAGAACAAGGGAAGGCAGAATGTAGATCTCCAGATGTTTTGGAATTCAACTTGTAAAAGCCCTTATCAGCATGGGCAGTTATCAGGAATGCCACAAGTTGATGTTCAAATCATCAGGATAGATCTATTTTGTGCCCACATCTGTACTAAAATATGATGTTTTCCAGCATTAAGATATGTGATCAATCAAGGAACTACAAAAGAGCTGCATCACTTTAAATAAACTGTCAAAACCAAATGGAACAACAATGAATGAATCTTGAATCCCTAATCCAGATAGCCTTTCAGATATCAACATTAGTTTTCAACACATGGCATAGGATGTCTGTTTATTGAATATCAGATAAAGGATTTCTCTTACTTGTTCAGCAGTGTGAGATCAAAGGCAGAGCTACCACCTAATACTTTCATGCGTAAGTATTATTTTAAAATTAAGTACGAATTGATTTTTGTCTTCCCCATAACACATATTTATTATTTATTTATTTATTACATTTGTATACCGCCCCATAGCCGAAGCTCTCTGGGCGGTTTACATAGGATTAAAAACAATTAAAAACAATATACAAAAATTAAAAGCGCAAAAACATACAACATACACACAATCTGTACATTTAACACTTCAACACTTCAAAAAACTACAAAAACAAAATAAAAAAAACCCAGGCTCCTCAGATATTGCCAAATGCCTGAGAGAAGAGGAAAGTCTTGACCTGGCGCCGAAAAGATAACAATGTTGGTGCCAGGTGGGCCTCGTCGGGGAGATCATTCCACAATTGGGGAGCCACCACAGAGAAGGCCCTCTCTCTTGTTGCCGACCTCCGAGTTACAGTGCAACACATCTAGAGGGCACCAGGCTGACTCCTATACATGTCTTCTCAGAAGCCAGTGCCACTGAATTCACTAGGGCTTTCTCCCAAGAGGTATAGGATTGCAAACTAATCTCATCTGAAAGGTGTTCAAGACAGCCAAACTAAACCTCTTCTGCTCCGCTGTTGCTTTGATGAGATGATGTATTGTGCAGGGATTGTGGGGAGTGAACAGTATATTTTTTATAAATACATTTTAAGAAAAAAAACATTGGCAGGATATTGACCAAAAGTTGGAAGTGCCTGGCAGATGCTCTGGTTCTAGATCTGTAATGAATAGTGCCCCTTTTGTTATCAAGAGTGCTGCTATATGCGAGATGTGTGTGAGAGAAAAGTATTGGGCAGACCCTGTATTTGGTAAGGTGTCGAGGGAATATTTTAGGTATGATCATACCAATAGCTTGTGATTTTAAAATTGAGTTTTATTCAATGTGTATTCAATGATTAATTGATAATAACCTTATTTTATAGCTTGTGATTTTAGTTCTCCTTTTCTGTAAGACAAACTGACAGAGAAGCTTAAAAGTTATATTTGCCTTCAGGCTAAAACCGCAGCCGGCATCCTGTCCATAAGAAGTTTCACTTCTTCATGTGTTACTGGCATCTGTCTTATTGCATGTTTTTTCCATATATCAGCAATATTAATCATGTAATCAGCAGAAAATATATCTTGTCAGCCATTGATTGTGCTTGGAAGTAACCTTTGAGTAGGCCTGCCCTAAAACCCACCCCCCTTAGAAATGCGAAGCGTGCGTATTTTGAACAGTATAAAATCATGTTGTATGCTTCTGTTCGGGAGCCAGAATTCCCTTTCTGGCTCCATCAGCTGATGATTTCCTCAATAAACCTGCTTCTGAGAAACAGATAGTATGTGAGTATCATTTGGTCTCCAATGCAAACCGAGTCTAGTTGCTTGCGTGAATCTAACTCCATTGAGTTAGTGGGTGGGAGTTTGCCAATCTTTGGATGGTCCCTTCCCTTCCTAGGGTCATTCTCCCTAGTTTACATTTAGGCTAGTTAATGTATCATTGTAAGGAATTAGAGTAAAGATCCTTCTCATAAGGGATCTGTGACAATAAATGACCCCTTTCTCATAAGAGGAAGTCATAGGCCTCCCTGGGGGACTCAAATTCCCACCACAATTTGGTTGCCGCGACTCGGATTTGCAGTGGACATCTCGAAGGGTCTTTTACTTTCCAGCTGGCCCCAGGAGACGAGAATAAGGTGCCTTGGTAAAATTTTACCATTTTTCCCCACTCTTTTACTCCTCTCTTGGACTCTGCACCGACCCTCCGAGACGGTAAGTACCAAAGTGGCTGAGTAGCAGCCAGACTCTCTTTCAGGGAAAACGGGGAACCACTTTGTTAGGTTGAGAGGAAGGGAGTGAAGATTCTGGTTTGAATGAATGAAATCAAGGTTTTTATTTTCTGAATGAATGCCAAGTCATGTACTCTCTAATGGGCGAGGAGTCTGCCTCCGCATGACCCCAGGTTGACTGCATTATATGACGAGGTATTGGTGTATGTTGAAGCCAGCTTCTGTGTTGTTGTGGAAAAACGTGTTTGGGAGGGTAAGAACCCTAGAGATTCTGTAGACAACCCAACTGACCTTGGGGAACAGAGGAAAGATTGTGTTGGCATCACGGCATCACTTCCGGGGGGTCAATAAAGACTTTGGCCCCTCGGTACTTCTGTTTGCAAATTGGGTTTGAGTCCCAATGTCTACAACACACGTGTGTTAAAAATTGGCAGAGGACAGATTGTCTGAAGTTGGGTGTGTGCTTCAGACTCCCAAGTGGATCAGGAAAATTTCTGGCCCTTGGTTCCCCTGCAATTCGCGTAATAAGAAGTTTTTACCGGTTTAATGTAGACCTTCTGTCCTATGCACATCTGGAGGCACTACTTGTTATAAAATCAAAGCCAAGTTTTCTCACTGGGCCCGGTGAGAAGGCCGGTTGTTGAATATAGTGCATTCAGAGGGGCTGAGACAGATGTGAAAATTAGAATTCTTGTTAGGAGGCTTTCTTCTTTTTTCACCCTTAGCTACTTTAATATTCTCCTAACTGAAAGAGGACGCTCTGACAGCTAGTTGGCGCAAGGCGCTTGAGATACAAATAAAATATGGAGACTGCTACCATTGAAGTAGCACGTACCCCATTAGAAGAAATATGTTACATTTACCCAACTGAGTGTCAGCTTCCAGTTGGAATGTGTACCAGAATTTTAAAGAAATTATGTGAAGAAATTTGGCCAGAATTTACTAAAAATAACTTGACCTTAAGATGGCCAAGACAAGATACCTTTAACATTTAACATGGTCTTCTACCAGAAATTGTCCTGAAAATAAAGACGGCTTTGACTAGATATAGAGAGGCCACACCTGAGACTATTTTAGGTGCAGCATCTCAGTATTATGAGGACTTGAAAGAGCAAGATAAATCAAAAAAGGAAATTAGAGACCAAATTGCTAACCTTGCAAGTCCAGCAATTAACCAAATGCAATGAACCCAAACCCTTCCAACCTAGATCTTCAGTAAATGCAGAACCTAGGCAAAGGGCATGGGCACAAAATGATTCATTCAGCAATCAGAGACCCTTGAATCAACAAGCCTGCAGGCAAAATATCCAAAACTTGCAAAATATTTACTGTTATCGCTGTGGCCATCAAAGCCATTATCAGCGAGAATGTGTTTCTCCTCCGCAGCCATGGAACGTGCCACCGAGCCCCAATGACTAGCTGCAGTGGTTGATCACTATAAAACAGAACCTATCATTCAGGTTGAAGTCCAACGTTAGATGGTGGGGCAGACGAGGTATGTGGTGGGAACGCCTCCTGCCCACATCGTTACAACAGGTGGGAGACCTTCCTGTGTTGCCTCCCCCCAGGCCGCAAAGCTCTGGTATTTGAGAGGGGTCAATCTCAAACGTGACCCCTATTTTCCAAGCCAGGCTGTGGGGCTCAAAGCTAGAAGCCTCAAGAATTTCCACTCACCTGATCAGTGCCTGTGAACGCTCATGCACCAATTCTCCATATCTCTCTAGATGCCCCTTCCTATCCGTTACTGAGAGCGTCAAGCCACTTGCTTAATCGCTCACGCCCCATCTGGATACTAATACTTCCTGTAAGCTCCCATGCTTCCTGTAGGCCCCTCTGTAGATCATGCAAAAATAAATCATTTCCTTAGTCCGACAAATGGACACCATCCTGCCTTTACAGCTCCCTCCAGGAAAGTATAATATCCAGATGCTGGATGCTAAGATCGCTGTGTTTAATTAGATCTTTAAATACTTCTGTATTCACTTTCTTGCGGGCTTTCTCCAAAGCCAAATGATTCATACCCGTTCACTAATCAAATCTGGGTATGACACATGACCAAATAATCGAAACAACGAGCCACCTTTGCCCGATGAAATGAAAATCTGCAACCGCTTGCAGTCTGCGCCTATGTCCTAAATATATAATCCCTAACACAGATGTTAGCAAAAGCCTGTACATTCAATAGAAAAGAAACTAGAAAAGGTAGTGTTCTCATTTTTTTAAATATAGCCATTAGAAGTTAAATATAAGCAGACTTTGCTCAATGATCCATCCATTACGTTGAGCGGTTGAACTACGCTTAATTTAGCCACCCTACTACCTATTGAAAGATTATAGGACAATAATCCCAGCCAACCTGAAACATCAGTCACAACTTATTATGCAGACCATACAGCTGATCTTAGTATTTCATGTGTGTGCCATGTGTATACTGTGCTCAAGCCGCTGAATTAATCAACCTAACAAGAGCCTGCCAATTGGCTGAATCACGTTTTGTAAACAATTTTCTTCGACTATGATTCTGCCGATTGCCATGCCACAGGTCAAATATGGAAACACCAAGGGTTTATGACCACTGCAGGCGGACCAGTTGCAAATAGCCCTGGTTGCTTTATTAAAAGCCAATAAAACTCCCTAAGAAAAATTGCTGTGTATATTGTAAATTACACAAATTCTGAAAACTCATCAGTGAAAGTTATATAGAAGAAATGCCCAAGCAGGCAAATATGGTCAGCTTGCCGTTATAGGGGAAAAAGAAGGGGGGGGGGGAAGCCGTATTTATATCCATACTGTGTTTCCATACCCTTGACCTGGGGGCCAAATTCCTGTCTATCTAAAGAAAAGAGTTTGGATAGAATATGTTCTTCGCAAAGATACCTATAGCCTTGAAATTACTCCATGTCACCAGGTATTGTGCACAGTTCAAAGGAGATAGTTAGACAAATTTAAATATTTTATCAATTCAGATCCACGAAAATGTAAACTACGAAATTATAACTCAGATACAATTTTAAATAAGATGTGTAAGATGATAAATAACAATAGTTATGTGTGTGAAAAAGAATTCAATATTCGCTCGCATTTACCTACCCTTATTCTGTGTGTGTGTAAGTTGATGTGTTCTGCAGTTCCCAATCGTGCAATCGAGCAGAGCAGTTGATTATATCTTGCTGCTCTAAACAAAAAAAGAGAAGTAGGTGGCCCTAAGTTGTATGTGATCAGTTTTCCACAACCCCACAGTCACCTCTGCATATCATATTCTCCACCCTGTCCTCATGGTTTATCTGCTTTGGGAGAATGAGAATTTCACTTGCGGTACGGAGGCGAGTAAATAACGAGACGACACAGTATATATGGGTTTAAACATGGGCCACATTTATTAAAGATCTGCAAAGGTGGGGAACTCCTATGTGGGCATCTCGTCCCTTGGCATCCTCATGCCATCATCTAGGAATGGGCAACCCATTCTCAACCCCTGCGGTGGTGCCCTGCAACTCGCCACCGCATGGGTTCCCCCATTCGGGGTAGGGAGTCCTTCCTTTGTCACCGTCCCCGTGCCACAAGGCTCCGAGGGAGTGAGTAGGGTTGGCCTCCTAGGTAAACCTTTGACCCCATAGCAGGTGCCGCCAGACTCCCTGCCATAGGTCTCCGGTACTACCCAACACCACCAATGGTGCCTGAGAATGCTCGCCAGTATTTCCCCATCCTCGAGATGCCCGCACCTAACCGCCAAATGTGACCAAAGCATCCAATTAACCTAGTTAATACACCCAGCCTGTCTCACAGTGTGGAGTAGGCGAAAAAACTCATAACCCTCTAAGATTGTGAGCAAAAAATTCCTACTCGGCCTCCTACAAACGGACAGCCAGCGAACCCACACTGCCAACAGGGGAGGGCGGGAGGGAGCCGAAGAACGAAGAGGGGGCGCTAGGGGAGCGAGGCTCTATATATAGCCTTGTCCCCTTCTCCCCCAAGTGGCACCACCCCGGGCAGCCAATGGCTGCCTTCCTCTGTCGCCCCGCTCGCCCCGCTCGCAAATAGCCCCTCCCCGCCCAGGCGCGCCGGGCGTGGGTTGGGGCACTTGCGGTACGGAGGCGAGTAAATAACGAGACGACACAGTATATATGGGTTTAAACATGGGCCACATTTATTAAAGATCTGCAAAGGTGGGGAACTCCTATGTGGGCATCTCGTCCCTTGGCATCCTCATGCCATCATCTAGGAATGGGCAACCCATTCTCAACCCCTGCGGTGGTGCCCTGCAGCTCGCCACCGCATGGGTTCCCCCATTCGGGGTAGGGAGTCCTTCCTTTGTCACCGTCCCCGTGCCACAAGGCTCCGAGGGAGTGAGTAGGGTTGGCCTCCTAGGTAAACCTTTGACCCCATAGCAGGTGCCGCCAGACTCCCTGCCATAGGTCTCCGGTACTACCCAACACCACCAATGGTGCCTGAGAATGCTCGCCAGTATTTCCCCATCCTCGAGATGCCCGCACCTAACCGCCACAGGGGGTGACAAGCGTCTGCTTAGTCGCTCCCCCCCCACCTACCTAAGATCGCCTCCTGTATACCCCTCTGCAGATCTGTTAAGAAAATATCATTGCCGGCTTCCGACAAATGTACACCGTCACTCCTGTAAAGCTCCCTCCGAGTGCGCGTTATAGAAGGGTGTTTAATACTGCGATCCCCGTGCTTAATTAACTCCCTGTAGATCTCGTTGTTTACTTTACGTCTGGCACGCTCAATTGCCCGAGGGTCGCAACCCTTTCTCCAATTGATCCTGGGCAGCACGCAGGACCAAATAATTAGGACTCCAGGCCACTGTGCACGCAACGTGCGAAAATCTGCTGCCGCTTGCAGCACGAGGGCTTTGCCCTTTAGCAGGCCAAGATCATTGCCCCCAAGGTGTATGACCACAACCTGCGGGGGAGCCTGCGACGCCAGCCGATGTAGCAATGTTGTTAGGAGGTCTTCCCACCTCATACCACGGCGTCCAAGCCACTGTATGGAGACCAGGTGGCTCAAGCACAGCTGTGATCCGAAACTGGACCTGGATGCCCTCTTGCTGGCCCAAAAGACCATGCTGTGGCCACAAATGACCACACGTATAGAGCCGTGCCCTGGACGGAGATCTACAAATTAAACATGAGGCAGTTAAACATCCCTTGAACTACACTTAAGCGTCAAACTTTCTCACGTAGGTCTTAAAAGCCGCTGATCGCCATCTACCCACGGCTTGTACCTGAGAAGGTGTAAAACCAGCTGCCGCTGCGGTTGATGCGGCCCCAATCCTAAAAGAGTGTGTCCCAAACTGCACACTCCCTAAACCTAGAGATATTAGCGCACGTTTAGTCACTGTCCAAAATTGATACCTCGTCAGAGGTGAGGCATCCAGGTGACAAAATAGGTAGCCTGCGCCAACACCCCGCAAAGACACAAACTCTTGCAGTGCCTTAACCGGGCAGAGCTCCTGCACGGGGGCCTGATAAAGCCTCACATCCGTGCCCATTCCTCTTTGATCAGTTTTTGATTTGCGAAGCCGTATATGAACTTCCCCTGGCTTGAAACGCAAATCACCGAACTGTAATGCCCTATTGGACCGGTCACCTTTTGATGAGGCCACCAGCTCTGAGATCCGAAATGCCCCAAAAAACGCCGTCAACGCTGCTGCGTGAAATAGCCCTGCTTCGTAACCAGAAGCACATAAAGACGGCCATCCCTCCCTCAGGCCCAACAAAGTCTCCGGGGATAACGGGGATCTAGTGTCCCTGTTCCTAGGAGACTCCCTAAGCCAACCCTGCAAGGAACGCTTGACCCTGAAATCATTGGTAGTATCTGCTACCCCTCGCATCTGTGCCCAGAATGCCAAAGCGGCAAGCTTTCCTCTTATAGTGCGCGCTGCCAAGCCTTTCCTTCGTAGTGCCACACAGTAGAGCAAAATTTGCTCCACCGGTATGGGCCAGGAATGATGTAGGTGCTCCGCGTTTCTGAACTCCGCGAACTCCCTACCTGTCCTTTGGTACGACGCCCTGGTACTATGTGACACGGACTGCCAAATAGCCCGCTCTACCTCGGACCTCCAATCCGCCACAGACCCGGTGGCATGACCTCCGCTGTCTGATGAGCCCAGGGAGCCAGCTGTCGGAATCGCTGCACCTGATGACGCGATAAAGCGTCCGCAATGTCATTATTCAGGCCCGGTATATGACGAGCTCTGAACAAGACATTGTGTTTCAAACAGTGCAAGGTGAACACTCTAACTAATGCCATCACTCTGTTGTTATGAGATGATAGGGAATTGATCACGTGAACCACAGCCAGATTGTCACACCAGAACTGCACACTGGAGTTAGACAATTCTGCGGCCCAGATATGAACAGCCACACAAATGGGAAAAAATTCCAAATATGTGAGATCCCGAGACAGACCGGATGCTAACCAATCCGCTGGCCATGGTTCAGCGCACCACCGGTCCCCCCAGATAACACCAAAGCCCCACGAGCCTGATGCGTCAGATCGCACCTGCATCTCGGCCTCTAGCAGTAAATCCTGCCGCCAGAATGATACTCCATTGAAGTGCTGCAGGAAATCCAGCCACACTCTGATGTCTTCCCTCATGGGTCCAGAGACACGTAACCTATGGTGTGGTGCCCGAAGGCCCGCCATAGCATTACAGAAGCGTCTCAGGAAGGCTCTGCCTGGCGCAATTACCCGGCAGGCGAAGTTTAAATGGCCCACCAATTCTTGCAACTGCTTGAGTGAGACTTTCCTCTCCTGGCTCATCCACAGCAGCCGTTCCCTCAGCGCTTCCACTTTGTCCATAGGCAAGCGGCAACATTGATGAACAGAGTCTAGCTCGATCCCGAGGAACTTAAGAGTGGAACAGGGACCTTCAGTTTTTTCCTGCGCTAGCGGGACACCCAGCTCCTCGGCGAGGACCTCAAATTCCCTCATCAGAAACGCACAATGGCCACTCCCCATTGCCCCCGAGAACAGGAAGTCATCCAGATAATGAATCACTTCCTGTCCCCCAGTCCGGTCCCTGAGGGCCCACTCTAGGAAAGAGCTGAACCTCTCGAACATAGCGCAGGAAATGGAGCATCCCATAGGCAAGGCCCTGTCTATGTAAAACTGCCCTTGAAAGCAGAAGCCCAAGAGATTAAAGTCCGCGGGGTTGATGGGCAAGAGGCGAAATGCTGCCTTGATGTCACACTTGCCCATCAGAGCCCCCCGCCCGTTCCTGCGCACCATGTGGACAACAGAGTCAAAAGATGCATATTTCACGGAACTAAGGTGCTCCGGGATTGCATCGTTGACTGAAGCTCCTTTAGGAAACGATAAATTGTGGATTAACCTAAACTCACCCTGTGCTTTCTTCGGCACTATACCTAGCGGCGACACCCTCAAATTGGGGATGGGTGGCTCGGCGAAAGGGCCAAGCACCCGCCCTGCCAATACTTCTTTTTGAATTTTTTCCCACACAAGAGATTCCATTAAACGCACAGACCGTTGATTCCTGGCAATTGAAGGAGACCTACTACCTTGGAAAGGGATGCGAAAGCCGTCTACAAAACCGGACTCTAAATAAGCGGCATCTTGACGCTTCGGATATCGAGCCAGCAACCTCACAAGAGGCTTGATTCTAATTGGGCTGGGTCCCTTTGGAAGTAGGCTGCTGGCCCCCCTGACCCTTAGGACCTGGGGGGGCCCTATTCTGTCCCCCACCCTTCTTACTCCTAGGACAGCTGGAGGCTGGATGGTGTCCTGCACAAATGGAACAATCGTGCCTGTAGCGGCACTGAGGCCGAGTGCAGAGCCCGCGGGAAGTAAATTCCCAACAAGGCTGACGGTGTTGAACTGCCTGCCCCGCATTCCCTTTAAAATTGGATGCGGGCTGCTGCTTGGCCACAATATGGCCGCTATCGGACCTGTCTCCCAAACTCGGCTTGGCTGGAGTCATGTATTGCAGCCAAAGATCATTGTCTTTGGCATCCCAGAGTATGGCGTGATCGAATGCGGCTCGACGACGAAAAGATTGATCGTACGCCAGCCAGGCTCCCCCCTCATATTCAGAATACGCTCGATGGATAATGTCGAGATATTTCGTCAAAACGGCCCCTTTCTCTGGGAAGCGCTGTTGCAGCACGCCCATGTAAATGAGAAAACCAGAGAGCCAATTTGACCAAGTTTTAGCCACCCTTTTCCTTCTCAATTTCTCCTCCTCCTTGTCATATGATTTATCCTTGTCAGGATTCTCAATATCCCTGAATAGTAGGGAGAATATGTCCACGTATTCGCCCTTCCATATCTTTTCCCTTGTGGCTGGCAATAAGTGATATCCCAGTGGAGCAGCTGTGGACCCCGAGGGAATTGCCGCTCTGTCTGCGCCTGCATATGGGTCCACAACCTGCAGCCCTGTTCGTGCCGTCTGAGCGCCAAGGACTCCTGCTGGCCCCTGCCACACCGCGGCGCAAGCAGCCTGCGCGGGTGCTATTGGTTGGGTGTCTGCCGCCAACGGGGCACTTGGCCCTGCCGACGTCCCTTCCTGAGTAAAATTAATATTCCCTTGCACACCCCTGTCCCCTTGGGGCTGGGGATGCGTGGACGGGGTTGCATGAGGATGGAGCCAAAACCGGCAAAGGAGTATTGCTGACCTCCCTGTTTGACACCGCTGGGCTGTCCAACATGGGCCTAGTGGAAGCTGTGTGTGTTTTGGCCGCATTGGTGTTTGGAGCTGTCCAACTCATCCCCGGAAACCATGGGAACCATCCCCATGGCTGGGGGAAATTACCCATGGCCTGCGGGGGGGTCAGTGTCGGGTGCATCAATTGCTCACCTTGCCCCAAAATCCCGGACGTTTGCGTAGCTTGAGGTGAGAAAGGCATGGGTGGAGTGTGGACTTCGCCTCCATCTGGCTCCCCAGGAGGTGCCGTCACCGCAGATGATGTGCGCTCGCCAGCCTGAAGCCCTGATCCCGCCTGCGCCCGGTTCTGCGCTGTCTCGATGGCCTCCATTCTGCTGGAAAGAGACGCAAGTAACTCTCCCTGGCGCTGCTGTCTAGTTTGGTGACGCCTCCCCATGAGGGAACTTTGAGAAAAAATTGGCTGCTGTGTTGAGTCAAGCCCCTTGTCCTGCTCCACCGCCTGAATTCGTGCCAGTAAATCAGCAACATGAGGGTCCATGTCCTCGTCCGAGGATGAACCACTCACCTGTCTGGGTCGTTTGGGCCGAGGGGGTGCCTTGCTTTTACCCTTCGCACCTCCCTTACCTTTTTTAGTAGGCATGTTTGTCAGCCTGTGACAGAATGTGGTCCCCCTGACCAATGGACTGTGGTCCAGACAATCACACCCAACGCCCACCTATACGTACTAAAATCAGTGAATTAAAAATTTTCTTTACTATTATGATTATAAATGATTTTGCTGCCCCCTACAGGCTAGTGAGCCAACAGCAGGCAAGCAAACGTTTAAGAGCTGTTTTGTCCTTCCCAACGGCCCGGATCAGCCCCTCGAGGCCACAGCCGAGGCCCGTTATTATTATTTATTATTATTAATATTATTTTATTCCTTATTCCTATTTTTTATTTAATTCCTATTTATTTATTTAATCACTGCAGCCCTGCTGGGCTGACAACAGGCAAGCCAATCCCTGTAAACTGCAGCTCCCTGCATTACCTCCCAGGAACACCAGGTGGCGCTGGAGTCATGTCCCCTCACAGGCAAAGTTCCCTCAACGGCTCTGGCCAGCTGCAGCCGCACGCCAGCCTCTGCTGCCTCCAGCAGCTCTCCCAGCCCGCGCCCCTGCTGCCAAAGGTAAAGCCGCTTCGCCCCTCGTGCTCCCTTGCCCCTCGCCGGTGGGCGCGCTACCTCTCCTGCACCCGGGTGTCTGCACGGTGCCAGAGGCTCCTGCTGGGCCTAACAGCCCAGTTAAACCGGCGTATGGAGCTGCGCCGCCTCCCTGGTTCTCCACCCCCGGGGCCCGGGTAGATTCCAGCAAGGCCACAGCCGTGGCCCGCGATGCCCAACCCCTTCACTTTGAAGGGCACTGCCCAGGGACTACACTGCCCAGGGACTCTCCCGTCAAACCTGGGGCCTAAAAGGCCCAAAACCGCCGCTCTCCGCTGGCTTCTTCTCAAGCCTGGCTACTGCTGCGCCTGCGGGAGCCGAAGAACGAAGAGGGGGCGCTAGGGGAGCGAGGCTCTATATATAGCCTTGTCCCCTTCTCCCCCAAGTGGCACCACCCCGGGCAGCCAATGGCTGCCTTCCTCTGTCGCCCCGCTCGCCCCGCTCGCAAATAGCCCCTCCCCGCCCAGGCGCGCCGGGCGTGGGTTGGGGCACTTGCACTTTCTGCCTCCTTAGGGAGGATGTGGCATTAAGGCTTGTGAGCCTTAACTCCCAATTTCCCTGCTTTTTGGTGCTTGGTTGGAAATTGTAGAGCCTTAACATTGTTTTTGTAAACCGTAGGTTTTTTGTTTAATGAATTTCACGGCTTTGTGTAACGGATGACTGGATATTATACAGTTGACAACCAAGCCGGCATCAGCCAGGATGTTATACCATCTTGACATCCAATATAAAATCAAAGCTAGTGTTATGTGTTGAACTCACTTTTAACATTAATAAATCAACCAAAATGCTTGCATCTCCCTCATTTTTAAAGATAAAGAGATGAAACCTGGCATCATGGTAGCTCTTAAGTAGGGATATAGCTATGCCAAGTATGAAGCAAATCCGTTCATGCCTTGATTTTAGGAATGTTTTAAAGTTCAAACAGAAATCTCTTTGGGGTCCAGGACCTTGAGCAGTACAAGTTTAAAAAAATGAAATTAAAGATAAAGAGATGAAACTTGGCACCATGGTAGCTCTGAAGTAGGGATTTAGCCATGCCAAGTTGGAAGCGGATCCGTTCATCCCTTGATTTTTAGAAATGTTTAAAACTTCAATTTAATTTTTAAATGTACTAAAATGCTTACAATTCCATCATTTTTAAAGATAAAGGGATGAAACTTGACAGCATGGTAGCTCTTAAGTAGGGATTCAGCCATGCCAAGTTGGAAGCAGATCTGTTTACGCCTTGAGTTTTAGGAATTTTTTTAACTTCAAACCCAATACTCCTCTTTGGGGTCTAGGGCCTTGAGCAGTACATTAAAAAAAAAAGAAAGAAAGTAAAGATGAAGAGATGAAACTTGGCACCCTGGTACCTCTTAAGTAAGGCTTTAGCCATGCCAAGTTGAAAGCAAATTGGTTCATGCCTTGAATTTTAGAAATTTTTTTGAAGTCAAACTTTTAAAAAATATATCCTAAAAATCAAGGCACGAACTGATCTGCTTCCAACATGGCATGGCTCAATTCTAGGGTTGACCACTAGGGTGTGGTGTAGTGGCTAAAGTGTTGGACTGGGAGCTGGGAGATCTGGGTTCTACTCCCCACTTAGCCATGGAAACCCATTGGGTGACTTTGGGCCAGTTGCAGACTCTCAGCCCAACCCACCTCACAGGGTTGCTGTTGTGAGGATAAAATGGAGAGGAGGAGGATTATGTATGCCGCCTTGGGTTTCTTGGCAGAAAATAGGTGGGATATAAATGCAATAATAAATAATAAAAAAACTGTCAGGATTTCCCCAGATTTCTCCTGGTTTTTGTTCTATCCTCGGTGTCAGGGGGGATTTTATGCAATGGTCTATAATGACCTGGAATTACACACTTTCCCTTTTAAGGCCACCATTAGCGTGGCGGGGGGAATGACATGCTTTCTGGAGGTGTGTCATTCTCTCCCACTGCTCCAATCAAGGCCTTAAAAGGGAAAAACATGTCATTCCCAGACATTATAGAAAAGGGCCTGATTGGAGCAGTGGGGTGGGGGTGAGAGTGACATGCTTTCCCCTCCTCCGCTCCAATTGGGGACTTTAAGGTGGCCCCAGAAAGCCATTGTCCTGCCACCCACTAGGTGTCCTCTTTTTTGGTTTCCCAAATATGGTCAACCTACTCAGTTCTTGCACAGGCTGCATTTCCATCCCTAGATATTTACTCAAAAGTAAGACCGATTTAATTTCCTTGGTTCTTGAAAAGCAACACACTTGCTTTTAGATTTGCCAGTCTCAGCATTCTATGTGTGCTATGAATGCCTGCTCTGCTGTCCCTATAGCTTCCTGCAAGCTCCAGCCAGGGGAAGCCAGTAAATTAAATGCAGGGGTGGAGGGTGGGATTCCCTCATCTGACAGCAGGTGCTATAGAACATGGACCTTCCAGGAATGTTGAGGCTGGATTTCTGGCAGACTCAGCCAGGCAGCTTTATGGCCTGTCAGTTCCTCCATTTGGTAGCCCGCAGATCACCTGCCTCATAAGGCAAATGGCCACATGAGAACTGTTATTATGGTTTGCTACTTTGTTTGTCTTTAGTAGTCTGTGGTCCAGATCTCTTCAGAAGGGGGAATAGTGTTTTGTAGTTGGGGTCAGTCTAAATTATCTCCAGGGCTCCCTTACTCAGTGCCTCTGATAGCAAAGAGATTGAGGATTTTCCCCAACTCTGTTACTCTTGAAGTTACTAGGCCTGTTGAAAATAGATTTTATAACATAAGCATGAAAACAGTGAATACCCCTTTTAACTTGTTAAACCAATGAAAACATGCCACACAAGAAGTCTTAAGATATGAATGGTTTATAAAGAAAAGTAAATGCAAAAGAACATCAGATGCAGAAGTGGAATCTGAAACATTACTACTAGTAGTAGTAGTATCCTGCCTTTTGCCCAATGCTGGGCCTCAAGGCAGCCTTACAAAACTAAAACATATACAGCTAAAACCTATAAATAGGAATATACTAGGCTGACCATATGAAAAGGAGGACAGGACTCATGTAACTAACAGTTGTAGAGAAAAGGGGATTTCAGCGTCATTTGTATGCAATTAGTTCCTGGTGAAATTCCCTCTTCATCACAACAGTTAAAGTTGCAGGCACTATACTAGAGTGACCAAATATAAAAGAACGCAGGGCCTCTGCAACTTTAACTGTTGTGATGAAGAGGGAATTTCACCAGGGACTAATTGCATACAAATGACACTGGCTGAAATTCCCTTTTCTCTACAACTGTTAAAGTTACATGAGCCCTGTCCTCCTTTTCATATGGTCAGCCTAAATATACAAAAGTTAAAAATATAATTAAATACTTTTCAATATTAACGCATTTTAAACATTTTAAATACATAACAATTTAAAAGTCAAAGGAATAGACAGAGGTCCAGATTATTTGCAAAGGGCCTGCTGGAACAAAAAAGGGTTTGTCTGCATCCAAAAACACATCAAGGAGGGAGCCAGTGTAGACTGCAAGGATTAGAAAGAAAATCCATGTGTGTACACTATGCAAAATAAACGACAGCTCAACTGTTTCTAAACCTTATTAGAAAAACAGGGTGACTAGGCCGAAACCAGCGTTGTAGGCCCAGAAGCACTTTGAAGGGTGTCAACATTGTACTTAAAACTTAACACCAGCCCAAACTAATTAAATGAAGTGTTTGAAGCTTTCAACTTATAGCAGTATGGACCAAACTCTTAGAAAAGAGGGAAGGAGCACTGTGTGTGTATGGGGTGCGGGATAGAAAGGAAGGTATAGCCACCTATTCCCAGGAGAGATCTGAAGATCAGGTTACCATGGATCCAGAGAAACCACACCCTGCTTCACCAGGGAGCAAAAGAGCAAACTGGCCTTATGAAGATAGCCCAAATTACTCACAGAGCCAGAGGAAAGCATGTTCCAGAAGAGAAAAGAGAAACTCTTCTTCTTCTTCACTCAAAAGGTCTGTGCTAGAGGCAGCGGCCATTTCACCCACCCACCCCACATTCTAAGGCAGGAGGGAGGGGGGAGAGTGACAATACTGAGCATGTGTCGTGCTATGAGGGAAGATGGCCGCCTCCTTGACTTGAATGAGAGGTTAAAATAGTCCTTAAAAGTCAACCGAAGGGAATTTAAAAAAAACGAAAAGCTTTCCACCAACTACAGTCAAGGAGGAAGAAGACCCCACCACTGAATTAATTAATAAGGATCAAGAAATTATGCAAATTGTGAGCACAAAACTCGCAACCCGGAAGTAATTTTACAAAAGCAGGGAGACAGGTTTGTATTCCTTTTCTACCTTAAACTGCTCTCCTTCCCTCAATCTTTCACCAATCTTCTTGAAATTTTCAGGTAATGTAAAACAAACTTTTCTTTCTGGCGCCTGTAAATTTCAGAAAGGTTGGTGAAACATTTTCAATTTTATGGCTGTTAGGATGAACCCCCCCCCCCCATTATCACTTTAACGTGGCGGAATGTGTTTTTTACTGACGGCCCTTAACAATGGAGGCACGGCTGTGCCTCCATTAATATATGATTTGAAGTTAGTGCTTGGTGGGGCATGTTACCAGATCTCATAGAAGTGGTTTTCTCACTGTTTTACTTTGAATTTCTTGTTTATCTAATAACATATATACCTATATTCTTCTATCAAATGTTGGAAGGTATGAAAAACTACTTGAAAAGATAAATGGTCAGCAATTTCTCTTTTTCAGTATGTTCAGTTAAGAGGGTGGACATGAAACTAAGTGGTGAGTAAAGTGAGTAAAAGAAATTAACTAATGAGTAAAGCTATCAAAATGATATCAAATAAAAATAAAGGTTCTCTGATTTTGAGAGCATGGCCATTGCAACAAATTGGGGGGAGATCTTAATAGAGTATTACCAAAAACATTTTTTGTATTATATTTGAGGTACAAATGAGATTACTGCCCATTATCAATTTGAGTGAGAACTATTTCCATTTTTCATGCATTGGCACTTAACAACTTGCTGACAAATGAAAATATGCAGCAACATAACATTGGAATGATGGTGGTGAATTGAGATCAAAACTGATACAATACATATAAGGTAGGAATATCAAAAAATCAAAACTCTTTGGAGACAAATATTTTAGAAAGGGTAAATTATAAGAGAGCCTGTGTGGTGTAGTGGCTACAGTTTTGGACTGGGAGTCAGGAGATCCAGGTTCTAGTACCCACTTAGCCATGGAAACTTATTGGGTGACGTTGGGCCCATCACAGCCTCTCATGGTTGTTGCTGAGAGGATAAAATGGAGAGGAGGGGGATTATGTAGCCACCTTGAGTTCCGTGGAGGAAAAAAAGCTGGACATAGATGCAATAAATAAATAAATAAATAAAAATTAAAAATGAAGTGCCAATGAACAAAGCAGCTCTTTCTGGATATGTGAAAGAACTTATATCAATGTGTGAAGTAGAATTAATATTTAATTTAAACTGATACATTGAAATATTTTTGTAAGTCTTTAGTTGTTGGTAAGCAACAACTGTTGTAGATTCACTGGAGTTGATGCTATTTGATGTCCATTGTTAGCTGATTTTTTTAAAAAATGTGCTTATATCTTTTATATTTATAGAAAATGAATATATACAAGTATAGAAAATGTACATAAAATAAAAAAACCTATAAGGAAGTTGATAGGAGAACACTCAACTTATTAACGTATTGCTTATGTGCATCCTGATTGGATTAAGCTATGAAGTATTGACCAACTTTCTAATTAGTGAAAAACAAAAGACCTATCACTTCCATCTAGTTTTATTTTATGAATATGCAAATGATGTCATGCATTTATTTATCTTTCTCCCACCTTTTGATTTAGAAGAATTCCCATCAGCTTACCTAAAGGCAAAACAATTCAATTGGGGCTGTTTCTATTTCCTCCAGCACATAACAATACCCATTAGGTTTTGCTTCTGTTCCCTTTCCCCCAGTTCTTCCGATCTTATTCCCCCAACTGCTGTCAATTGGACAATCAGTTCCCTGGTTATTTTTGGTTCCTTGCTCCTCTTGCTCAGGACTACAGGCTTTTTCATTATCCAAGAGCAAAAGGAAAGGAGCCTAGTGTTGTTCCTCAGGTGAGATGCTAAGTTGGATAGTCAGATGATTGCCTGCCACTCTGTGTGCTCCTAATTCACTTCTCTACATGTGATCCTTTGCCAAAAGCAGAAACAAGAGTAAAAGCACAGAATCAGAGCATTCCTCACACTGTGCTTTAAATAATGTCCAACATATGAAGGGAATCACAGTCGTGATTCCCTTGTTAATGCTCCATCAGTAAAAAAGCACATTCTACCATTATAAAGGCCTATTTGGGGGAGGGTCATTCTAACATTCCTGAAAATTACATGTGCCAGAAAGAAATGTTGGTTTTACATAACCTAAAAATTTCAAGAACATTAGTGAAAGATTGAGGGAAGGAGAGCAGTTTAAGGTAGAAAAGGAAAACAAACCTGTCTCCCTGATTTTATATAATGAATTTGGGTTGGTGAGATTTGTGCTCAGGATTTGCATAATTTCTAGAGCCTTATTAATTCATCCAGTGATGGGGTCGTCTCCCTCCTTCACTGTAGTTGGTGGAAAGCTTTTCCTCTTTTAAAAATTCCCTTTGGTTGATTTTTAAGGAATATTTTTACATCTCATTCAAGTCAATGCAGAGGCCTTCTTCCCTCATAGCGCGAGACACGCTCAGTAGCATCACTCTGCCCCTCTCTCCTGCCTTAGAAAGTTGGGGGGGGGAATGGCTGCTGCCTCTAGCACAGACATTTTGAGAGAAGAAGAGTTCTCTTTTCTCTTCTGGAACATGTTTTCCTTTGGCTTTGAGAGTATTATGGGCTATCTTCATAAGGCCAGCTTGCCGTTTTGCTCACTGGTGAAGCAGGGTGTGGTTTCTCTGGATCCATGATAACCTGATCTTCAGATCTCTCCTGGAAATAGGTAGCTATACACTCCAATACACTATACACATGGTGCCTGCTAGATGTGTTGGGTTGCAACTCTCAACATGAAGAGATGCTCTAAAAAATGAGAAGTAGCTGGTCCTAAGTTGTTCATCATCATTTTCCACAACCCCACAGTCACCTCTACATATCATATTGCATATCTAGATGTTTAAGATGACAAATCCCAGCATATCTGACCATGGGACATACTGACTTACAATGATGGGAGTTGTAGTCCAACATCTTTGGAGGGCACCAGGTTGGGGAAGGGCTGCTCTAAACAAAAAAAGAGAAGTAGGTGGCCCTAAGTTGTTCGTCATCAGTTTTCCACACCCCACAGTCATCTCTGTATATCATATTCTCCATCCTGTCCTCATGGTTTATCTGCTTTGGGAGAATGAGAATTTCACTTGCACTTTCTCCCTCCGTAGGCAAGATGTGGCGTTAAGGCTTGTGAGCCTTAACTCCCAATTTCCCTGCTTTTTGGTGCTTGGTTGGAAACTGTAGAGCCTTAATATTGTTTTTGTAAACTGTAGGTTTTTTGTTTAATGAATATATATATATATATATATATATTCCATTCCATAAAAGGAGAGCAAGGGAGGGGGGAAATATGGCACATAAGATAATGAACCGTCTTCTCTCATTATACGAGCTGGAATCATAACAAACTTCAAGGGTGGCAAAGTAATCCAGATGTGAAAAACATATGTACAAAGAGTTTTCTACAGTCAATTTTCTTCCCGCTCTCACCTTTTTTTAAAGAGTCCCTCCTGCTCTTGACAGTCTTCCTAGTTTGCTGCTGATTTTCCTTGCCTCATTGTTCTAGCCTCCTTTCAAGCTGCTTACATTAGCACCCTTTTATTTTAAAACTTGCTTCTTACCCTTTTGATCTGCTAATTGGTGTTTCACTGTCTGATTTCTTTTGTGCACCCTCTCCTATGCCATCTGACTTGCCTTTTCCGCACTCACACCCTTTCTGCGCTCTTTGTCACCACTCCTTTCATCTCACTGTCTTCCTAGGGTTCCCAATCTTTCTCTTCTTCAGCTGACCTTTTTTTTTTTTTAAAAAAACAAACATCCTGTTGTAGCATAAAAATGCCCTCATGTCCAGAAATGTCACCTCTAATTCTATTTTCCATTTCTGCTCTCATTTTATTAACCCCAAGCCCTTTCCTCCTTTTGCAACTGACACACTTATCTCACTTCCCTTTTGAGTTTCAATTCAGTCAGTTCCAAGTGGTATGTGTTACGTAGGTTAAAATTAAATCAAACAGAATAAGAATTATAGGAATCTAGTGCACTTTCTGGATGAGGAGCTTTAGTAATTGAATTGTTACGTAGCCGCTGGGGAAAGGCAAAGAATGCAAAAACCTTTACAAAAAAAAAAGAACTAAGTTGAATTTCAGTAACTTGAATTGGGTGTAACACAGCCAATGTAGTCTCAGAGAAACTGAACTGGAGATGGGGAGGGGAAAGTATCCTATGCAGAGATGAATTGATCCATATCCAAATTTTGCATTTATCTCACTCATGTGCAATGAGAAGTCCATTCTATTTTATTTTCTGCTATTTTTAACTTAACCCTTACCCCATGAAAATTTGCATTTAAATTGTACACATTTCCCTAACGATACACATTTTTGTACCTATGTCCCCCCTAAAATGTACATTTTTGTATGCATTTTTGAGTCCAGCACAATCTGAAGGATAACCATGTTTGGATCATCTAGAAAGTGTAGATTAGGTTGATTCATCTAAAAATGTGGACTGAACAAAATTCTCCAGTATCACTAGTCTCTTGGTGTTGAAACAATGTTGGGACAAATAGAACAATGTGCTCATTACAAAGCACCATATCAGCTCTAGATTTGGACGGTCCTTTTGGTAAGATATCCACAGGGCACTTTCTCTTTACTTAAAACAATTACTGTACTTGCCCCACTGGGCCTGTCATGGGACCAATTATTCCCTCATCAATGTGTAGAAAGGAGACCAGGCCAACTAGAGTACCCCATTCCTATTTGCCCTTCCCTTCCTGATACCTTACCTCTGCCCACAGGTGGAAATCTTTATTTTCCCTAGCTCCCTTCATCAGACAACTTTAACAACTTCTAGGGCCATGTCTACACCAGCCTTTTCTCCCGGGTTCATCCCTAGGTCATCCCTGTGTGCCCATATGATGCACAGGGGATCCCAGGATAAACCGGAGATGATTTAGGGATGACCCCAGAATAACAGAAACCAGGGATATCCTGGCTTTTCCATGGTCCCAGGACCATCCCTAGGACTGCGGCTGGTGTGCCGAGCGCTCCTGGGGCCTGAAACAGGCACAGAGCTGCACGGGGTGGCTCTGTGCCCATGGGGGAGGCATGAGAAATTTCACCATGCCCAGGATGGGGGGGGGGTGCAGGGTTTGGCAGCATTTTTTTTCCTTACCTGTTTGCCGCATGTGGCTCCTCTTCTGTATGTATATATATATATGGTGGCTGCAATGTCCCTCTTGCCTTCCAGGACATCACATTGCTGTCTAGACCTTGGGGGAGGATTGTGGAAGCAGGTAAGTCTGTGATCCTACCTCTCTCTCTCTTTACACCCTTAGGTGTAGATGAGCCCCATGACTCTTGTAAATGTCTTTAAATAGAGTGGGATTTGGCTTTTAGGCATGAGGTGGAAAAGGAGACCTCAAGGTTTAAACAATAACATTTTAAAAGTTTATTGAAGAAGTATTAGTATTAGGAAAAAAGGTTTTAATGTCTGGTTACAACACATACACAAATGGAAACCATTAATGAAAAGGGGTAATGTAATTCCTAATTAGGCTGGGCCCCTATTTTCTCTAAGTTCTTTCCAGCAATATCTTATTGTTAGAGTGCTCAGTTTTTCCAAATGTTCAGCTTCTCCCCAGCAGCTCCCTGGTTTTATTTCCCTTTCTGATTCTTCTTTCATTCCAACTTTGCGCTCTCTGTTTAAGTCTTCCTCTTCCATCTAAAAATTGCCTATTTGCCTAGATTGATAGCTAGCTAGCTAGCTAGCTAGATTAAAGCTAGGCTGCACGCTTGCAACTCTTGACCAATCAAAAAGGTTTGCCTTTGCCCTAACATCCTTCTGCTGAGCTCTTTGCAAACTCCCTGCCCCCCGCCAAGAAAATGAAACTACTCCTTGCAACCTTGCAGACTTCTTGGCACCATAAAGTAACTGACCCCTCTTTTACAGGTTCATTATCTATGTGATCTCTTGATAAACCTCCTATTCTCTCATTTGTATAGTGGCACCTGTGTTTGGTGGTCTGAATTTTGACCCTTTGGTTTTCACAAATAATGAAACTTAAGTCCATAATATCTAAACCAAACTTCATACAAAATTATAAGACGGTTCTGTTCCTTCACGGGGCCTAATCCATACAACTGCATAGTGGAAGATGACGAGGTGAATAGCTGGCTGGAGCCTGCTCCTCCTTATCTTTGCTGCTGCTACTGTTCATTCGAAGAGGGCAAATAAATAGACAACATCAGTAATGAGGAATATAGCAGCATCAGGGGCCTCTTGCAGGCCCTTCCCTCCTGGATGTCCACTGATGCTACCCACTAATACTGGGCCTGTTGTAAAGTCCCTGTTAGCATTGTTCTAGGTGACCAACCACATCAGAAGAGAAATGTGTGTCACACCATTGCTTCTAAAATATGGATTTCCTTTTCATGCTGTTTAAAAAAGACTGAAGGTAGGGGAATATATGTTGAACAAAGGGAAAATTGGGGACAAAAATGAGTTAACTGTCTGCATGGAAACATGCACATCTATGTGATAGCACCCAAAAGAATAAATATAGAAATATTTCCTACTTAATATTTACAGAAAATCAAAACTATCACAGGATATTTTAAACTTCTGAATTTGAAAAAGTCCAACTAGATAAAGAATAATATTATCAAATCATCTAGTAACTTTTATTCCCCGTCATAAGAACAGCCATGCTGGATCAGACCTAGGGTCCATCTAGTCAAGCATTCTGTTCAAACAGTGGCCAACCAGTTGTTGACGAGGGACCCGCACTCAGGACACAAGTGCAACAGTACCCTCCCACCCATGTTCCCCAGCAACTGGTGTACATAGGCTTACTGGCTCTGATACTGGAGGTAGCACATAGCCATCATGACTAGTAACCACCTATAGCCTTCTTCTCCAGGAATTTGTCTAGCCCCTTTTAAAGCTATCCAGATTGGTGACCATCACTACATCTGTCCACACAGTCTGTGTTTCAGGGGTGGGCAACTTGGGGCTCTTCATATGTTTTGGACTACAACTCCCACCATCCCTTACCATTGGCTATGCTGGCTGGGTCTGATGGAAGTTGCAGGCCAAAACAGTGCCCATGCTCTAGCACTTATGTCCCACATCCACAGCCTGTTACTTCTAAGTAGACATATGCACAGTTAGTCAGTAACTAGCTAGAAAATAGCTTTTCACTTCAATCTCCCTTGAGAGGAGGATGGACGGTGGAGTAGGAAAATATAGTGAAATGAACAATGTCTTCCTAATGGCCAAATATTCTCTCAAACAGCAGGGAAAGAAAGGCAGAATAGTTATCTCTCTGTATGTTCTAAATTAACATGTCTGTTTCTGTCCTTCTGTGAAATAAATTTCCTGAATAGGTCGACAAACATGTAATCTCAACCTCCTGTCAAAAAGATAAATTGTGTACTCAAAGCATGGAATGGTAATGTAGCACTTAGGTACTGAAGTATTCAGGATCAGTTCCTTGCCATTCTTCACAGCTTGTCCTAAATGCCATTGCCTGACAAAAGTAGCTCCAAGACAACTTTCCAATTTTCTGTTCTGGAGTGAAAACCTGATGGTTGTAGCTTGTGTATCTTCAGTTAAAGCACTGATAATAGCCCTATGCACATGGTGATCACGTGTAGCCATAGAAGCAGGGCCATTTCCCTTTTTCTGCTCCTGGGCTTGAGGCCCTGGGTTTAATTTTCCTATGCCAAAGATAGGGATGTTGTTGCCTGAATTGTTTAATAATCTACTATTTTTATGAAGTGATACTAGATGTAGTTACTTGCACATTAAGTCCTGTATATTTCAATAGAATGAATGCCTATAGCTTTACATTGGATGTTTTTATATTCCTTCATTTGGTAAATGAGTTGTATGGAGGTAATATTTTTCAAAGCCCAATATATTGATTTGTTTGTTCTTATTTTTTTTTAAAAAAATTAACATTTTTTTCATAAGAAGTACACACGTTTATTTAGTAACGATGTGTACGATGATTTGACACAGAAATACAAATGAATTAATTCATGCTACTGTAACTTTTTAAAGTGTATTGAGATTTACATACACTTGACATATTTTGGTATGTAATGAGACGACATGTTCATGGAGATAAACTAATACCATTAAGCTTTTATTGATTCAACCCTTGTTCAGACAGACATGATGTAAGCATCAAAGGCAGGACTACTGTGGGAAAAGGCTATGGTATTAAAACCTATTGTAGACTTTGCTTCTGCTGCAATTCAGTTTAATCACTGAGAAATATGACCTTCCTTTTTAGGTCAAGTGTGAGAGATGAGGGAAATGACTTGGTGAAGCAGCAGGCAACTCTTAAAATGGCATTGAAAGCCTTTTATTATATATCATTGTGAAGTGCCTCAAGACACTGTGTTACTTCAGAAGGAAAGTGCCAATTGAAATTGCTCTCTCATCTCCTAATCATGGATTTTAACATTTTCTTTAGACCCGCTATAGAGAAGTGGAGCGGGCATCTCTTGTCCACTCCAGATAAAACAGAGGGAAGAGGAAAAAACAATATCCCCAAGGAACTGATTGTTATCATGTAGAAACTACTAAAAAGGCCTTACTCGTCCCCATAATCTGTGTGGCAGATGTAATGCTGAAAAGTCTCTTTGTCCATGTAGCAGTCAAATTTGCACCCCAGAATTCTATAGAAAGGTGGTGGCTGCCCTGACATTCAAACACAGCCTGTCAGGTTTGACACATAGGCCGTAAGAGCCTTTTTAATGTAGAGGAATTCAGCAGCTTCATCGTGGTGGGTATGGCATTTGGATTGAACCTCTGTTCCAAAATTATGGGATTAAGAATATTTGAGAATCTAAATTCTGAAAGTATAACATAAGAACACAAAGAGAGCCCGCTCAATCAGCACAAAGGATTATCTAAGTCCAGCGTCTGTTTCCCACAAATTGGATTCCCATAACCAGATGCCATGGGGAAGCCTACCAGCATGACATGAGGGCAGTAGCCTTCTCCTGCTGTTGTTCCTGAATGCAGCATATAACCATCAAAATTACTAACCATTGAGAGTCTTGTCCTCCGTGGATTTGTCTAATCTCCTTTTAAAGCCATCTAAGTTGGTGGCTATCACCACATCTTGTGGCAGTGAATTCCATGTACACGCTGTAAAGAAGCATTTTCATATTAACATGGTGCACCACATTTATAGCACCATCCTATGTATGTTTACTCAGTCCTAGAAACGTGTAGGCTGCCTGATGAGTATCAGGGTTGACATTTCTAGGCACTACAATTGAGAACGCTCTATTTTGTGTCCCCTCCAACCACACCTAATATGGAGGAGGGATGCAGAGCAGCTCCTCCCTGGTTGATGCCAGAAGGCAAGCAAGGTTATGAGAAAACAGGAGATTCTTTAGATGCCAACTGTGGTTGCCAGAAAGAATCAATTTCATGCTGATGCGACAAAAGATCTCTGAAAATTGTCGTCTTCTTTACATGAGCAGATTGAATTTCATTAAAAAGGTAAAAATAAAAGTGCTTTCTGATTTATTTTTCATTGTTTTAAGAAATGACTGACTGAAACGCAATTCCTAATAGCGAGAGCAGCGGGGAAGCCTTAACAGGTATCAAATCTTAATGAAGACCTATTGGTTATGAATAGTGTTAAAATTCACTGACATATTTCCAAATTGCATTGAAAGGTACTAACAAAAGGGGTGAGTTATATATTTATGATTTTACATCTCGTAGATCCTGTAATACTTATTCAAAATAAAGCTGTAACAATTCTTAATACTAGAAGAGACTTGCTGAAACAATTTACAAATACCTATCAAGATATAGATATGGATATACTACACATCAAATCTGAATACATTGGTCAAATGGCGGTGTTCATTTTCACAACTTTTCTCCCTGATCAAAGGAACATTTTGCATACTGGATATTTCATTGCTGGAGAGTATGTAAGTTTCTCCACACTAACAGCAACTTCAGTTAAGTCTGACCTGGCAGGCGTCAGTGACGCAGCACTTGTCATGAACTACTTCCTTCTTTTGAACACACAGTGCAAATGTAAAGATTGTGTGGCCATATATTCCTAATAGTTCCATAGTATTCTCATCCATTTGAGGGAATGCCATCTCTATAATTGTCAAATAACTGGCAAATAACTTTCCACATTTCCACACTTAAATTGTCACCTTTCCTGCTTTTATGATCCAAATCCATTATCCAAAGTATGTGTGTGCTGGCACAAGACACAAAGTATTCCAAGCTAGAACAAAACAAAAGCTTGCAAATAGCATATTTAAAAATACTAGATGATCATCTAATTGTTAGTAACAGATTGTCTCAATATAAGCCATAAAATCTAATCTGTAATACTGCATTACCATTAAATGGAGTTATTGGATTTCTGTGGACCATTGCCTAAAAAATATTCAATAAATTGTGATGGATGGGTGTAATATTTGCTGTTGGAATGACATAATTAAAGTGGCCCTTGATTTGGTTGTGGAAAACAGCCAGGAGCATTTGGTTTGCAATATTATGGTGGGATAATGCCATAAATTCTCATAGACTGATGTTTTAAGAACATTCTTGTTTATCCACCATTTTTGCATATAGCAAAAGTGGTTATTGAGTCTCAGTTTTAAGTCGACCAAGTGATATATCCTAAAATAAAGATTACCTTATAGAATAGTACATTATCTTTGCAAAATGATTCCCCAGCTAAATCAATGTAGACTGGACAGTCTCTGCTGAATTCAGAGTTAAAAGTTATTTCTACAGAATATTTCATTAGGTGACCTCAGGGGCACTTTTTGGATGATCTAGATTGGGACTGGGCCAGTATATCTATCTTTTTTATTATTATTTTAAAGCAGGAGAGATAACATTACCTGGGAAAACTTCCAGTTTTAACCTCTCCAAGCTTTCAGCCAATAGAACAGTTGTCGTTAAAGCTTAGCCAAATGAAGGTTTCTGGGAAAGCACAGGATTTTAGTGCAGATATGGTGTATTCTCTTCTGACCTCTACCAACTAATGAAAACAACTGATGGCTGGTTCAAGAGACTCCTATTTTGATTATGTTGATAGTGAAGGTGGAGCGGTCCACATCCAATCAAGTCTCCCCCACCAACACCACCTTGTTATCTAAGGTGACAATGCGGTAGATTTCAGTGCACACAGAGAAAGAGAACAGGAGGTGGGTGATTCACAAACACCCACTTTTCTTTTTTTTTTAAAAAAGAACTGCATCAAAAAAGGTACCAAATTTATAGAGTACCTTTAAAATAATATAGAGGCTTGGTTCCTGCTGTGTTGTATATTTTGTGTTTAATTTGACATACAGATTCATTAAATCTGCAACCATGTTATCCATACCTTTTGTTCCACCAAGCAAAGCACGTTTCAAGAGAAAATCTAGTAACTGAAGCCAGTGCTTTGGGACTGTTTGAGATCTGTAGGCTATATCACAAAAGCATATCCTTCATATTCTGCAACACTGCATTAGTTAAGACTGTCAGGACTTTCACACATGGCATAAACTCTGAATAATAAATAGTCTTCATAACTATTCTTAACAAGCAGGAAAAATGGAAGGAAAGAGTGTTATTGCAATTATTTCAAGTGATGGAAACCCTTAAATTGCTTGTCAGAGTAGTCGCCTATAGTATTATCCAAAGACAAATCATCTTGCTTATGTGCACTAAAGCAAGGCAATCAATAGGCTATTGCCTTTGTGCACACATCCCACTTACCCTGGGCCTTATTGTATGGTGGAAGAAGTTGGGCTCAGAGATGGTGGCTCTTGGGACAGATGGGCATTTGGATCCAGACAGCTCTAAAAGCTAGGGAAGCATTTGTTGTCTGGCAGAGTTGGCTCAATAGAGCCTGTAGGGAACAGGAACCATGTTGTATGGATCTAAGAGCAAAGGTTTTTTGCTGCTGCCCCAGAGGGCAGGACTCAAGTTTCAGGATGATAGATTTCAGTTGCAAATCAGGAGAAACATTTTGATGGTAGAACAGTTCAACAATGAAACCAATTGCCTAGAGTGGTGATGGGCTCTCCCTCACTGGGGGTCTTCAAGCTAGAGTGGCCACTTATGTATTGTCAAAAAAGAGGAAATGCATTTATTGATGGTTTTATTACTTTTTAAAATCATATACTTATTGTTATATTGTGCTTTTATAATTCTTAATATCTTACCAATTTTATGTGTTTTATTGCTACACACTGCTTTGGGAGGGCTTCTGCCCTGAAAAGTGTCCAAGAAATATTTGAAATAAATAAATTAAATAAAAAGGAGGACAGAAGAGGGCACAGGCCTAAATAAAAACGTGCATATGCTAATTTATATGTATGGATGTGTGTGTGTGTGTGTGTTTGTGAAAGATGTATGTAAATGATTTTTACATTATGTTAGAATATTGTATTTTAAGGTATTTAATTTTTGTAAAGTGGCCAGGAAGCTTTTGCTATTGAATGGTATAATGCAAATTTAGGAAGAATTACTATTATATATAGTTTATTTTATTTTATTTTAATTAATATACCACCTTTTCACCCCAAAATGGAGCTAAAGTGGCTAACCATAAATCCAGATTAAAACCAAAATCATAATTAAATCACACAAACAAATAAATAAATACAATTAAAATCACAATAAAAGAAATGGCCAGTACCAAACAACAGAACCCTTCTCATTAACAGACCAGCTTATATGTCAAAGGCTTGCCTGAAATACAACCCATCTCACCATAGCAAAGAAGGCTGTGACCAGGACTAGATCTACACTACTGCTTTATAGCGGTATTGAAATGCACTGATAACTGTGGGGGCACATTACACATTCCATATACCGCTTTTATGGTGTTTTTTTCCTGCTTTTTATTCCACATTATTTAAAATACTGCAACAAATTCCATTGTGTGTCCGATAAGGTATAAATGCCCACGAGGGATATAGCGTTACCATGATGGGATAGTAATGATTTGATAGAAGGTGTAGAACTGTCCCAGGTGACCCCCTGTGTACTTGCTCAACCTGTCACCCTTGTGCTCACTGTCAATGAGTGAATTCAAGTCCCTTCCTACTACTCTCCCATCTTCTGGGTTTTTAATCTTTAAACTAGACTTGGACTGGACAGCCCTTCAAATATAGCAGGAGTAAGCAACAAGTGATCTGCATGTTGTATGAAACCCCTGCTGCCCCCTCCTCCCCCCCGTGTGACCTCCTGCTACACCACCAAAATTGCAGCATCCCCCCAAAAAATTAGGACAAGCTAAATTGGACCTTTTTACTGCTCTTTGCTGACAATGTCTGCTGAGAAAATGGGGAGTGCATGCATGTGTAGTCTTCAATGCTTCCCTCTGCTGGGATTTTGGGGCAGGGGGAAGTGCAAAAAGATTTTTTTTTAAAAAAAGTATACCATGGGATATCCCTCAAATATTCAGGAAACCCTTCCAGGGGGATGTCTTCACTCTTCATGGTGCTTGGTGATGTTACATGCCAGAAGTGCTGTTTTGGTGTCGCTCCATTTAAAAAAGTCAGGGTAAATTCTTGACTTTTTCAAAATGCAGCATCACGGGGAAGCTCCATGGTGGCTGCAAAGCTGCGTCTGCGTCATCTACCTGATGTAACGCAGATCCACAGCCACCGCAAGGCTTTCCCTGTGTATAGACAGCCCCCAGGTTTGGCCTATTGAGCATATCCATACTTAGAACAACTTGTCTGAAAATAGGGGAATGTTTGTCCTAAAGATATGTTCATGCTAAAAAAGGCATTGTAGAGCTGGAAGAAGTGCAGAAAAGGGCAACTAGAATGATCAAAGTGCTGGAGCAACTCCCCTATAAAGAAAGGTTACAACAGCTGGGATTGTTTAGCTTAGAAAAAGAGTGAGTAAAGGGTGTGCAAAATTATGCATGGAGTGGAGAATGTGGATAGGGAGATATTTTTCTCCCTCTTTCATTTCCCCCCCTCTTTCATGGGGTCACCATCAAGACAGATAAAAGGAAGTACTTTCTTCAGACCATGCATAGTCAAGCGTGGTGTGAACAAGATGTACATACAACAAGATGTAGTGATCATCACCAATTTGGATGGGTTTAAAAGAGGCTTAGACAAATTCCTGTAGGAGAAGGCTGTCAATGGCAACGAGTCCTGATGTCTCTATGCAATCTCTAGTATCAGAGGCAGCAGGTCTAAGTACACCAGTTGCTGGGGAACTTGAATGGGATGGTGCTGCTGCACTCGGGTCCTGCTTGGGGGTTTCCCACGGGCAGCCGGGCAGCCACTGTGTGAACAGAATGCTGGACTAGATGGATCCTAGTCTGATCCAACATGGCTCTTCTACCTTCATCTCCTTACACTTTTAATTCACATGTCTGGTAGAATGGCCATCTGCCCTCTTTTACAAAAGACAGCCCTCTATTTGAAGGGCTGCCAGAGAACTGTCCTCAATTTTGAAGTGTCTTCTTCTTGAAGTTCTGTCCAGTCCAGGTCCAGTTTAAAGACAAAGAACCATCAGAAGGAAGAGTTGGGCCTTAAAGTTGCCCATCAAGAATATCTGGACAGCAGACAGCTCAAGGCACACATGTCACCTGGTCACAGTCTTCCACACAGTGAGATGTGCTTTCTTTTCATTTAAAGTATAATAACTATTTATTTATATACATTAGTGAATGCATATTTTATGCAAATTGGTGTCCCCCTTTTTTCTTTTGGTGATGCATTTCATCTCTTTTTTCAATTAATAAGTGGCGAGCCTAGTACACAGGCTGAATGCCTGCATAGACCTTCCACCTCTCATTCAGTTGGTATAACACTATCTAAAAGGGGACGAATCCCTCTCTACAATAAGCATAAGTAGCAATCATAACTAGCTTAGCAATAATTAATCAGGAGAAAGAAGAAGAAAAAAAGGAGGAGGAGGAGGAGGAGGAGGAGGAGAAATAAAAAGCCATTGGTGTAAAGGAAGGAAGAGGGGAAATGAGACCACTGGGGCCCTCAAGTTCAGATCAAGAGCAAAATGCAAATAGTGGGATTTAGGGCTTTGTGAATCAGCAAAACACAACCTTGCCCAAGACCTCCAAATTCCATCTTGAAGCTCATTTTGACTCAAGTCCATATCAGACTGCGAACTTTGTTTTTTTTCTTTTCACATGAAAATCTGTGTATATTTCCGTGCATATTTTTCCAAATGTACATATCAATTGTGCACATCTTCTATCCCATTCATTAAAGCATATTTGTGTGCATTTTTATTTCACATTTTTTAAATGCACACGTGCTGTCTTATCACATTGAGGGGGGTGGTCTGTGAATCACATTGCAAACTCGAAAATGTACAGATTTTGACCATAGATGTACCCAAGTCCATGTGCTGTCAAAAAGGTGCGAACTGGGTAAATCCTGATCAAAACCAAACTGAAACGAGTTTCTCATGCAAACCTGGTGGGATCCAGGCTGAGTCCATTGTGTTAAACCCAGGCTAATAGAGCCATTTCCCCAGGTGCCCCTCTTCCCTCCACTGAATCATCTGCTGTTTAGTGCTGTTTATGGCCCACTCCACAAGGATGCGCTTTTGCGCCCGGTTCGGCGATTATGCGCATTATCGCGGAGGCGCATTTACTCCTAATCCCTCTGCACGGGAGGCGGCGAGAGGCGGCAAAGCGCATTAATTGATGTCCAAAAAGCGCTTTACAAGAAGTTAATGCGCATAATCGCTTGTTCACACGGCGAAAATGCGCTTTAACGGCCGGAGCAAAATAAAAGTCGCTATTTAACGCGCATTCGATAATGCGCATAATCCGGGAGATAACGCGCCTCTACGCCCGTTTTGCGCTCCACTGGTGTGGAGGTAAAATTTATAATGAGCCTTCAAAGAGCATTAAACCTCTCTTGTGGAGGTAGCCTATATATCAGATGGGTGATCTGTGGGGGCCTGCACATTATCAGAAAATACCAGAGCTATTTTCCCCCTCAGTGGGATTGATTCCTATAGCATAAAAGCTATAGCTTATCCATCAAATAAATCTAATGTATTTATAGAAGTTTAAGATTTTTTTTTTCTGTGAACACGGGGTCTCCAAAACGCTGTCAACTGGTGGCTTTTTTGAGAGAGAAAGAGAGATGCTAACAATTGTACAGAGAAAAATGGAGAAGGGAGAGCACACTACAAAGTTAATTGTTTATGGTATTCTATGCTCACTGTTATCTTATTTTTTCACAATGATGTATCTTATCTTTACACAATGCACTTGACAGCGTACACAGTGTATGTGTATTGTTATTATTATGTTTCTTGAATATGAAATGTAAAATAAACAAATGAACAGGATTCATATCTTGCCCGTGAGCAATAGGTTCTACACTGAGCCTTTATTTAACGTATAGTGACCAGAATTGTACACAGTATTTAAGTGTGGTCACACCATAGATTTATATAAGGGCAGTATGATGTTTACAGTTCTATTCTCAACCCCTTTTCCAATAATGCCTAACATAGAGTTTGCCTTTTTTTTGCAGCAGCAGTTTCACTGGGTTGACAGCTTCATCGAGCTGTCCACCAGAACCTCAAGATCTCTTTCTTGTTCAGTCATCACTAGCTCAGATCCCATCATGTACAGACACTTTGCCCCCAATGTCCTTGGACACATGGGTACCTCTTCAGCTTCATCAGGGTTCTCAGTCATGAGGAAGTTAGCATGTTCAGCTGCATGTACTTACAACCCCCCCCCCCCCACACAGGGCTTTATGCTCAACATGTGAAGATCTGTAGAGGAATTGAGCACATAGGGACATTGAGGGTGGGGTTATGTGCTCATCCTTGCTCCTGCCACTCTTTTAACTGAAACTACATGAGAAACAGAAAATAAAGACTGAGGTAGCCTCCAGTGTTGTTTGCAAATATTTCATAAAATATTACAAATGTACACATTCATGCAAATATATGCAAATACACATATTATTTGTAATATGCATATTACAAAAAGTGCAGATTTATGCACATTTATGCAAATAGCATATTTCATTGACTATAAGAACAAAAAAGTAGTTGAGAGGCTGTCTCTCGAGTTCAGGGATAAAACAGTGATCTTTCCTGTTCCCGTCAGTCTCAAGGATTCTCTTCCTTTAAACATAATTGTACCTTTCATGTTCAGCATTTCAAATATACTTATTACTTTAAATCTTCATATATATATGAAGAGAGAGAGAGAGAGAGAGAGCACATACCTCTGCCAGACAGTCCTTGTTCTTACCTCATATGAAAAGGAAATGACAACATAGCCTTTCCCGTGAAGTTCTCTTTATTTACACACAGACACACTTGTTCTTATGTTCCAGCTCTGTAATTGATTTGTGCTCTACTCCCCTGTGTAACCTTTACAGTTGTGACAGCGATTAAAGTTTACCAACTGCCTTTGGTGACTTGAACTGTCAGAAAGTGACATGTGTGACTGATGTATTTGTGGGCCTTACCTTCAGGGGAGAAGAAAAAGCTACCCCAAATCCCTTTCCAAACATAAGGCCTTCAAAGTTGTTGAAGGCCTGCTTGGTAAACAAATCAAAGAGATGAAGAGAAAAGCACACACACACACACACACACACAAAGAATATATGTACAATCATACCCTTTTAGATGCAGAAAGTGACATTTGTATGCATTGATGGGCAGGTTTCTAGTGACCTCTCCCTATCCATTGCTCATTATGGGAATATTTAGGCAATTAAACCCAGCCAATCCATTATACTGTTTGTCTGACAAGCAGTCCATAATGTATCAAATGGGGCCTAAGCATGCTAGCTGAAATTAGAAGTAGGACTGTCATTTGGTGATAGAAATCTTAGTTGATTTATGGTATCAGGATGAATTGACTGCTTAATTGATTAAATCTGCATAAATTTGCATATGAAAATAATTGTTGTAAACAAAAATACTAGTTATTAGATGAAAACAAACTTTTAATTTTGTGATTTCTTAAAAAAATATATGCTGACTGATATATTGGAAGCAACTTTTAGTTTATCAAAGTTTTTTTAAAAATAAATGTATACCCTGCATTACCTCTTCAAAACGGAGTCACTCAAGGTGGCAGAGACAAAATATAAAAAGCATTAAAACAATAATTACTGAAGCACATATGCAAGCTAAAAGAAGCATCAAATACAAAATTAAATTAAGCAACTGAGTCAAATATAGGGATGGGTTAACTCACCAGAACTTACCTCACAGGCTGCTGGCTGGGCCCCCACTGACTCACCAACCTTGCTGTGTGAGCAGCCGGATGGTGCATGGGTGCCCTACAAGTGATTGGCATCCTCCCCATCCCAGGAGGTGCTATTTTGCATAAGAATGGCAGTTCAGCTATTTATGTAAATCACCATTTTATGAAAATGTCTATTTATAGAAAGTCCATTACCAGCTCAGCTGGCATGACTTGAGCAGGAAAATGGACATTTGTGGTGAGGAGGAGGGGAATAAAGGCCTCACGTGTATGCACACGTTGTATGCACATGTGTGTCACATAAGGCAGGGGCGAGGCCAAGCCTATAAAGGCCGGGCCTGTCCACCATCTGGCCTCTCTGTTTTTTTTGGCTCCTACCCTCCCTCCATTCTTCTAGTATGGGACTTAGCCAGTTGCTCCCTTTGTAGGGAGGGCTAAGTAGGAACTTTTTCCTTCCCACTTATGTGGTGAGGTTTTTGCCTAGTTCATACTGGAGGTGTTATTAGGTGGGTGGATAAGTAGGTTAATTTGCTGGCAGGGTGTGTGGGAATTTGATATAACAAATTAGGGACGGTGATCACTCTGGCACCTTTTGGTGATTGACATGTCCAGAGTTCCTGCTTCTTGTGCGTTTTACGGCTCCCATGTCAGGATATGGTATGACTTTGGAGTTCATCCTGCTTCATCTACTCAGAGTTCTGCGGCTTTGATGTGGGGATGACGTGGGGCATTCTCCCCACACTCCTAAGTGTCATATAAGAAAGGGGTCGGGTTTACCTGACTCCTGACTTATGAGAGTGGCTCACCCATAATGCCAGGCTAGTTGCTTGAGGTAAGGATGTATAGATTCCCGTACTTTTCACATGCAGATCCAGGAGAAGTTGAATATCCCTTATTGTTAAATATAGAGGCCCTAGTTTATCCCAAACTCTGGTGCCTGTGTCTTTATTCCATGCTTCCTTCTCCACTTGCAATAGTTAAGCCACCATTCTTATGCAAAATGGCAGCTCACAGACAACCTGGGATCCCTGCGCTTGCCTGACTCAGCTTGCCCCAAGTCGAGCAAGCACAGAGATCCGTGGACTGTGGTGGGGGTGGGGAGCTGGCAATAAATTGTTGAGCCTTGAGCCCCAACCAGACTCTCATGACAGCCCTAGTCAAATGCTTGTATAAGGAGAATGTAGCAGAGAGGGGAAAAAATGGAAGGTGACCTAACTTCTTGGGTCAGGGAATTCCTCATATGAGGTGCCATGATCAAGAAAACCCTCTTGCACAATGCCACCAGTAATGCCACTGAAAGCAATGGCACACCCCAAAAGGGTGCCATAACCAATCTTAAAGGGTGGGAAGGTTCAGACTGGAGATGGTCCTTCATAGAGCTAGGCCCCAACCCATTTAGAGTTCTTAAGGTTATAACAAGCACCTTGAATTGTACATGGAAATGAACTGGCTGCCATTGTAGCTGATTCAATAAGTGAAACATTCTGCCTGAGTCAAAATTCCAGCAGCAGCATTCTGCCTCAGTTGAAGTTTCCAAGTGGTTTGGGGGGGGGGGGGAGCAGCCCCACACAGAGTGCATTACAGTAGTCCAATTGAGATGTAACTAATTCATGTAGGACCATAGGACCATGGCCAGGTTGAACAAATCAAACAGATATTACAATCCTGACTAGCAGATACAGTTGTGGCAGCTGCAGATACTAAAATGATGACTTGTGAGAGAAAAATGCCTATTCCCAAATTTCATTGGGATTAATTTGAATTAGCATGAAGACTTGCTTCTTCAAACCAAACCCTGCATCCAATCACCCTGAACACAGATGAAGTTTTAATAACCCAGACACTGCAACTGAGCTGCCTCTGCTTTTCAACGTAATTCTTTTTGTCCCCAGTAGTGTTTGCTTTCCATTGCTACAATTAATCAGCTACATCTTGAGCAAAAACAAAAAAAGAAAGAAAGGGGGGAAAGCATCATTTTCTAGGCAGCATTTAAAAGCCAGCCAGTGTGACTTTCTATCTGGGTTTCCACTATGTGGTACCTACTGTATGTTTTATTTTAGCCCTTATTCATTTCCCTTTACCACTCAGCACCATTAGGCTCCATACCTATATAAAGAATTCTTCCTGCTAGATTGTTGTAGGTAGACCAAGTGCAGCCTGAATCTTGCATAAAAGCTCCACAGGGAAATCAGCTGAAGCCTGTAAAACTATTTTTTTTAAGCCTTAAGACTGTTCTAAAGAACAGTTTCAGCAGAAAGCTCCTATATCACGAAGGAGTTCAAGCCTTGCTTTAGAACAGTAATTCATGCTAGTGGGTGGTGGTGGAAGGGACATTGACTATATTTTCCCTTCAGTGATGCTCAAAAGGGGGGGGGGGAACGGTGAAGAAAAACTTAAAAAGAATGCACTTCCAGTTTAATTATTGGTACACATCATTATTTTGAAACAGTAGTTAGGCCAGAGGCTTGATGGACTTTTAAAAAAACAAACACATTTATTTATTTATTTATTTATTTATGATTTCAAGCATTTATATACTACCTTTTTTAGGAGGCAAGAATGAGGTGAATGGTAGGTTGAGATTAAATTGGCAACAGATTTATTAACTTTTCAACATGTCAAACACAACTCTAGACCAGTGATGTGGAGAGCCTGCCTAGCTCATGCTGATCACCAAAAACAGGAATCAGATTACAGGGTGACCATATGAAAAGGAGGACAGGGCTCCTGTGTCTTTAACAGTGGCATATGCAGCACCTGGTGAAATATGCTCTTCATTCCCCCTTCATCACTCTAGCTATACTAGAGTGACCAGATGCAAAACAGGTCAGGGCTCCTGCAGCTTTAACGGCTGTGAGGAAGAGGGAATTTCACCTGGTGCTGCATGTTCTACTTTCATATGGTCTATCTAGACTTATATAGCCCTGTTTACCTCTTCTTACCATGAATTTCTCATCATGATAGGCAATGCCCACCTATTGCAATGCTTACCCTAAACTTGTGTGTCCTAGAAATAGGAAGAGGGGTACCTACTCCTATTGCCATCATAGTCCATCCCTATCTCATCATTGATGTTGCCGAGGTGAGGGGTCACTGTGAGTGATTTCAAGGTTGTTTACAAAATTTAACACAACTAAGTGGCAGTGCATCGATTATCATGCTGGTTGGGGATTGCATAGGATTGCTCCCTTAAGAATCTTAAATGGTCTCTGAAAGAGAGTAACCAAGCAGATTCCAGCATGTTTCCAAGTAGGTGGGTAAGTGGTTTGCACTGCGTTCGCATTTATGCATTTATATCCTGCCTTTTTTCCTCCAAGGAACCCTCGTCCTTGGAGGAACAATCCTCGTCCTCTCCATTTTTATCTTCACAACAACAACCCTGTGAGGTAGGTTGGGCTGAGAGTCTGTGACTGGCCCAAAGTCACCCAGTGGGTTTCCATGGCCAAGTGGGGACTAGAACCCGGATCTCCCGACTTCCAGTCTGACACTTTAGCCACTACATCACACTGGCCCCATCCCTGCTTTTTCACAGAGGTCTTGCAAAACCTCAGACTTGGGATTCTACTAACCAAAACCACACTGCTGAACTATCAACCTAGTGTTTATCTTCTGCCCAAGCAACTACTCCTGGCCCTGCAGGCAGATATGGGACTCTTGTGATTGCTATGATGAATTAAAAGGAGGGCATTATGATAACATTAAAGTGCTTCGAAAGAAGAAAGATGTCTACACAACATGGTCAAATCCAATCCTATTTTTATTTAACCTTTTGTTCTGATCTACTCTTTTATGAAGCAGGAGTACAGTGGATTTTCCTTGCTGTAAAGCCAGAGAAAGCAAATGCATACCCACTTTTATTAGCAAGTCAACACTAGCTATATTCTTTCTTCTGCTGTTGTTTTTAATGGATTTTCATCTGTTGCTCTGTGTATTATTTTTGCAAAGATCCATGCAAATTAGTTTTTGCTGTGGCTATAATTAGTATGAGGTAAGACAGAAGACAAGCTGTGGATTTAGAGCCAAAGCAGTGTTATTTCATCATAGCCCTAAGATTTGCTAAAACCTATGTTCATTCGTGGAACGTCATTTTATTTCCACTGAAGCCTGTTTGTTCACCTACTCATTCATCCTAACTGGATTAAAATTAACACCACCTTTATTTCTGTATGTACTTTAATTCTCTCTTTTGTATAGAAAAGAAGTGCATTTTTTAAAAATGTAATGACTCAGGAAAATCTGTCATCTGAAATGTTTGGATTTGTGGATCTGCAGAGTTATGGCTAGGTGTCACTGACATATAGCGAAGACCATCAGCAGTCATTTTAGGTCAGTATTTTCACCCTGAAATGAATGCAAGCTGTGTGTGCTCAGCTGTGTGTGCTGTGAAAAATCAGGTGGCAAATCTCTAGGCATACAGGAGCACGTGGCTTGGCCAAATGCATCAGACACATCCTTCATTCAGACTGCAATCCCATCTCAAGCGGAGACCAGTGCCAGATGCTTCACGGGAAAGTGTAAATCTTCCATAATTGACAATGATATAATAACATGCCAAAGAAAGAAATTCCACCTGAACTCCACTTATTGGCTTGCATAAGCCTGAAGTGTGAAGGCTGATAATCGTTTATGCATCCCTATCTTTAGGTATATAAAATGGAATTATATTTCTGCATTATTGAGTTGAAGGCTTAAGCTTTCTTGTGCATCAGTTGATGTTTTGTGGATTGTGAAATGCGGAACTGGATTCTTTTAAAGGGGCTGTCCCTGATTACTGAAGGGTTCCCTTAAAAAGGAACTACATTATAGGGAATTATTACAAATAGCTCAAATCCAATTTCTTGGGTCAGATTGTTTTTAACTCCTGAAAGAGGATCTTTGATGGCCTGGCAATCTATTTCAGCAGTCCCCAAACATTTTGGGTTAGTGGGCACATTTGGAATTTTAGCGAGTATTGTGGGCCCTCTCACAAAATGGCTGCTATAGAGGAGGGACATAGCTAGTCACACAGGGTAAACTGAATATTTCTGAATATTCTACTGAATATTTCTGAATATTGAACTAAGCATTGAAGAATACGCAGGGTGCCCCTGCCAAGCGCTTGCTGATACGCACTTTCTGGGGCTTCTGGAAATGGCACAATTTTCCCAGCCGATAATGGCCGGAAAGTGTGCTTTGCTTCCCTCCCCCCATGCCAATCGTAGCCTTAAAACCCCTCTTAATCCAAGAGGGTTTTTATGGCCACGATTGGCATGGGGGGGGGAGAGGGAGGGAAATGTGATTTCCTCAAGGCTGGGGAAATCATGCATTTCCCCCCTCCACTCTCATGATGGCCTTTAAGCCCCCATTGGCAGGAGGGAGAAAAGGGCAATTTTCCCACTGCAGCAATGGCAGCCACCATTACTGCAGTGCAGGAAAGGACAAAGGGCATGCGCAGGTCAGGGCGGAAGTGAGTTCCTCCCAGACCTGTGCCCGCTTTGCCCTTTGCCCAGCATTGGGGCAAAAATCTGCTCTCGCGGGCCCTTGCAGATTTTCACTCCATCACTATCTTGCACAATCTGAGGAAGTTCACCTATATAACAAAACTTCATGGTCAGTGAGTTTACCAGCTGTGTTCTTTATTTACAATATTTCCACAACCTATAAGCTGAACAAGTATAGCAATGACACAAAGAACTGTCTGTGAGCCTATCGACACTACTGCTTTAAAATGGTTTATAACAGTAGTGACAACTGTTGGGGCCCAGGACACAACTCCATATACAGTTTTCAAGACGTTTTCAAAGTGTTGTATCCTGCTTGGTGTAGATAGGCTCACAGTCTCTACAAGCAATACTATTATCTTGTAGCCTTTCTAGATTTAGCCATATTTATTGCAGCCCCCCCCCCCCATGAGTTACTGTCCTTTCACAGTAAAATTCTCAATGTTTGTGAATCAACCACAGATCTTCAGTTATGGGGTGGTATAGAAATATAATGAAGGAAGGAAGGCTGCAGTGAGTGTTGCAGTTTCAGCATCTGGATGATTCAAAGAGATGTTTGGATGCTAAAATGTACATAGCCATTCACAAACTTTAAGTAAGAGAGAAGGCTTAATGTCAGCACCTAGCACGAAGGGTCAAATGCAGGCCTCCTGGGTCCTAGAGGACTCACTGAGGCTGATGGCATCATCCTTACATTAAAAAAAGGTTTTGGTTTTGTGCTCTGAAGAGAAGTGCTGGACAAAGTGATGTTACTCTGCTGAGTAATTGCCACTTGTCTGCAACACTGCCCTTTACCTGGCCTGGTTGTTGCTGTTTTTAACTTATTTTTTATTATAAAATTTTGACAAAAGAAAAGTGGAAAAAAGAATTAAAACGTGGCTACACAGATATGAATATATCAGTTTCAATGCATGCATATAAAATGTATGGTGTGTGTGTGTGTGTTATTTATATCTATATCAATGAAATACAGGTTTATAAGAACTATATACATAAACTTCAACAAAAGAAGGCCAAATATTCAAATAAGTATCCATTTGCAAGTAGCACTATCAGTCTTTTGGCTGTCAGAGTGGCACTGAGGATCCATTTGTGCTGACCATGCATTAACTTCCAAGAAGCAGGTAGATAATTTAAATAAGCATGTATAACAATAAATATTAACAAATGCTCCAATATAAAATTTATCCATATAATGACCTCCTCCCAAAAAGGGGCAACTATTGGGCTTGGCCAAAACATATGCTCAAAAGAAGCATTCGCTGACTTACACCTCCAATAATTAGCCAACATGAGGGCTGACTTGATGGTGCCCCATTGGCACCGCGTCCCCCAACACCCTGCACTTTTGCTCCCCTGGGGTTGTGCTGGGTAATCCCCATACCAAGGAGTGAGAGTGGGGTTTATGGCCGTCCCTCCCTGGCTTTCCCCCTTACCCCCTGTAAAACACAAAATGCTGCTCTTCAAAAGGGAAACTTTTCTCCCCATGCTGGAAGCAGTGCAGGGCTTTCCGGTGGTCATTCAGCTTGCTGGCCCATCCCTCCCCCTCCCATGGCTTTCAGCAACCAATAGGAGGTCATTTTCCACCTGGAAGCTTTGCATCTTTGCCTCTTTGCCCTGGGGTGGCTTCGAATCTGCGGCTGCATCAGATAACTGACACAGCACAGTTTTGGAGCCACCCTAGGGCAAAGACGACATCAAAACAGCCTCTCAGACAAACCTGTATTAAAGAGGTGTTGCAGCATCCAATAGACATGAAACAGAAGTTTTCACCTGGCCTGGTAAGCTGTGGCAGAGGGAGAGGGGTGAAGATAGCATGGGCAGTGGTGTGAATGGGCAGCAGTGCTTAGAAGAAGTTCACCAACTATAGTAACTACAGATGCCACCACTATCTTCATTTCCCTGAGAAGGTATGGAGGAGTGGTGGAGAGCAGCTTTCCCCAGGTATCCTTAAACTTGGAGCTGGCACTTTTCAATTACCAATTTGTCTACTGGCTAGATAGGACATATGTATGGATGCCAGACAAGCAGGTTGCACTATCCAGACATCTGGAAATTTCTGGTTTTCTCTAGCTATGACAGGATAAAGCACTACGGTTATCCAGAAAATGAAGAAAGGCCCTCTGCCCCCCCCCCCCAAGTTCATTTTTAAACCAATCAGAAGCATAAACATTTGTTCAAGTGACACTGGCTAGAAATGTTTTAAAAATAAATACATTAGGGAGAATATCTGCTACAACTGGAACATGCACTCACACACCAAACCAGCAAAATGCCCACAAAATTAGGACTGGTATTAGTAGCCTAGGAACAAAGTCCTTGTATCACATGGCAGCAGGTGCAGTAAGAGGTTGTCTAGCCCTTTGTATAATCTGAGTTACTAGAACTAATTATGCATCAACTTACATGAGCTCCTGCTGCTGCATCCGCAGGTCCACAGATGCTGGTCCTCCTCAAATGCTTGTTAATGGCTCTTACAGGTCCCTCTTCTTGGCAAGGACTGCTTCTCCTGCCTTCTTATTACATGGAAGGCGCTGGCATCAACAACCCTCTTCAACTCAAGAGCATTTCGAAGAGTCAGTTATCACTGCAGTGTCAAAAAAGGCATCCATTATAATATAATTACAAATGTCATGCAAAGGTGTTTTTTTTGGGTACTCTGGATAGAAAAAGAACCCCTTTCTTGTTTATATTATGAAGTTGTATATTGTTCTATACTATGTCTGCTGTTTTAGAAAAGAAGCTATGTCTGCAAACTAGATTTCCTACTCCCTCTTTCCCCAAATTATCTTAGCTTTGTGACCCACAACTAACTTTTCTAGATGTTGATCTTTGCCTATAGTACTCTGTGGTATTGAAAAATTCAGCACAATTAACTGGGTTGTTCTCCCATGCAAGCCCCATTGAAATGACTGACTGAGATTTGTGGAAGGCAACAGATGTTCATTTTATTGACCTTCTGTAGGAGAACTTCCCCAAAGGATTGTGCCCAATGCAATCAGTGGGAGCATTAGAAGGAGAATCACAGTAGAGAATATATTACAGCTGTTTCCTGTAACTGGAGCATTTCAGTATTGTGTGTGTGTGTGTGTGTGCTTGTGTAGACACACCATGATTTAGCCCTCTCCTCCTGTGCTGTGGCTTTGAGGAACAATCTTCTTTTAAAACTGGTGCCAATGGGGAATTTCCCTTCCAATAAAATTCCAGCTTCAGAAGAGAGATTTTCTTCAGGGGAGAAAAGGGTTAAAATTCCTTCTCCATTTCTGCTTTGATCCTGTTAATTATCAGCTGCTCTTCCTCCCCTTCACACACTGATTCACATTAAATGCAAGGGCACATTTTACGTAACATCTCGTTTGGCCCTAACATGATGGATAGGGTGATCATATTTGGGAAACCAAAAAAGAGGATACCCAGTGGGGGTGGGGAGCAGGAAAGCATGCTTTCCAGAGCCTCTGGAAAGCATGTCATTCCCCCTGCCAAGCTATTGGCAGCTGCCATTAGCATAGCGTTTGTGCATGACATGAGTTCCAGAGGCCCCAGAAAGCATGCTTCCCCTCGTCCACTCCAAGCGTGTCATTCTTGCCCCCTACTGCTCCAATAAGGGCCTCTGGAAAGCACATCATCCCCCCGCCACACTAATGGTGTTCTTAAAGGGAAAAGTGTGTCATTCCAGGACATTATAGAAAATTACAGAAAATCCCCCGACACCCAGGATAGGACAAAAACCAGGACAAATATGGGAAAATCCTGACAGTTCTGGTCACTCTAAATGGATCTGTCCAGCCCACATTTCTCTGTATTGTTACTAATAATGACGATTATGGCAGTGGTTGTGAATATTCTTCTCTTTTGTATATAAGGTGGTGGGGTGTTGTTGTTGTTGAAGACAGAGCCTAGCCACTGCTGTCTTGAAAACCTCTGCAACTACGGTCAGCATAGGCTCTGCTTTTGCAAATGGAAAACTGTTCAGCAATGGCACATTTATTCCTAGCTGAACATTCCTTCCCAGTGCCTGGGTGAGCAGTGCTGTCCAGTACACACACACATACACACACAGTCCTTCAGTTAGCAGCTCCCAGATGGCCCATTAACTCTTAACCAAAGGAAAAACTATAACGTTCCTCTGCATGAGGAATTAGGTTGACTCGTTAACCTTCCCCATACAGAAGGACAACAAAGGAATGCGAGCAAGTGGTAAAGGGAGAACCATTCAGTTTACAGCTGCACTGCCAAATACATATCCCTTGTTCATGGAAAAACGTATCCTTTTGCTCATGGTTATTTTCCTTTGGCAGTTTCAGTTGTATGCTGTTAGACCCTGAGCTCCAGGCAGTGTTTCCCCTATTCCTGTTAGCTATGTGACTTGCTTTTTAAAAAAAATGGTATGGCTCATGCTGAAATGCTAAACCCATCTTGCCCTGAACACGGCTTGGAAAATTAGGACAATTAGCACTTAAACAGAAGGCAAATGTTTTTCATGAAACTATCCCAAAGGCAAACTGGCTCCAAAAGCCAAAATCACAAGTTGCATTGTAAATTTTCTATGGCATACGTAATTGGTAGGAGTTTCTTCTTCTTCTTCTTCTTCTTCTTCTTCATCTTCATCTTCATCTTCTTCTTTTTTTGGTGTGTGTGTTTTAAAAATACCAAAGCAATTGGTGGTGGGGGGGAGGGGTTTGACCAATTCCATAACAAGTGGAAATAAAATACATGGGCTTCCTAACTAGCTCTGAAGTGATAACTTCAAGGGAATGTTTTGCACATTGATTTTATTCATCTCATGGATCAGGCAACAAAATGGAGTGTTGTCCCTCTGCAATTTGTGTAAAGCTCGAGTAATGCTGGATTTCTCTGTGGAAAAATATAGCCCAGATTGTTTCTGCTATATGGAGTTTATATGTAGCTAATTTATAGCTTGATACAAAAATTTCATTGCAAACCCCATTAGCTGAAGAAAGCAATTGCCTAAATTTTCAGACTCTGGTGAACAGATCCCACCTGGCATCCTTAAGAGCATTCGCAGCACCAACTCTCGTTTTACCTCTTAACATTATTTGGAACATTATTTGGGGGAGGCTTAGGAAAGGATTCTTTTTTTAAAAAAACTCACACATGTAAAATGCTCAGCTATATCAGAAGCTATCTCAGACAGAAAGGGGGAATGAAATGAGCATCGGTCTAGAACACTACAACTCCATGACTAAACAGGAGAAAATAAATATCAACCAGATGGCAATGGAATTGGGGATTGAGAGGGAAAATAAAATGGAATAGTCTCCATAAGTGTACTTCTTGATTAGCATCTGGGGAGAAAGAGAGGATAAGGGAGTTCTATGATGAAACAGATGGCAATTTATTCCCACACTGGTGACCATGGGACTTGCTTTTTATTTATTTTTAAGATTTAGCAGGATCTCAGCAGGTCTCAGTCTGCTGGCTATAAGGCACCAAAGAGAAAGAGCTTATGGGCTCACTCACATAGTCATCGAATTAGTATTGGATTTGTCTTGTCATCATACAGCATCAGGCTACTACTGGCTTCAAAGGGTTTGCCTCTCCTCATTCTTTCACTTCCAAAATGACTTAAGCAAGACAAATTGCATTTGAGGCTAGAGGTGAGGGAAATTGTATAAAAGAGCAGCATTCTTATGTTTAATGTGTCCAGACACGTTACGTTTGAAAGGGAATGGAAGTAGAATTCTCTGTAAGAACTTCTGAAGTATATAGGATCTTAGATGGGATATAAGACTCATAATATACCCGCTAATTATCACTGATTTCCCTTAAATACTATTCTCTATAACCTGAATGGCTTGGCATTGTAGCGTCCATTTTGCCTGATATAATGTTGCTATTATTGGAAAGGTGAACTTCCATAGTCAAGTTGGGAATAAAGGCTTCTACCCAACTGATGTCCCAGTTGTATCTCCCCCCTCCCCAAATCTTTTAAAACAAAAAAATACAGTTGTTGCACATACAGGTCTTAATCCATAAAATGGGGTTTACATACCTTTTCTGTCTGGACTAATAAAGGACAAATCTTTCAACTTCACTTTCTCTAACTTTTTTTTAAAAAAAATCTCAATTCCCCCCCATCCATTTATGAAGAAATAAAAAAAATGTTTTTTTTTCAAATTTACTAGTTACAGCTATTCCCAAAATGGAGAGGACCAGGGCTACATCTTGATGATGGCACTTTTGCGCTGCAAGCCCCCAAACCCCTGCTTTTGCACTCCTTCACGTTATCCCCATGGGAACGAGTGAATGTAGGGGTTTGCATGTGAGGAGGAGTGCCTCCTCGCATCCCCTTCTTTGTTTGTTTGTTTTCCTTTACTTGGAGAAGGCACCTTTCCTGTGTACAGGGTGACTACGCCTCCTCGCATCCCCATTTGTTTGTTTGTTTAATTTTCCTTTACTTTGAAGGAAGTGCCATTCTCATGCACCGGGGCGCCCACACCTCCTTGCATCCCAGTGGTTTTTAAAAAAACCTTTTGGGGGCTTTTCCCCAGGCCAGAGAAGCATGGAGGCAGGCCAGCAGCCATTCAGCTTGCTGGCCCCTCCCTTCCCCTCTGTCTGGGCAGATGGCGACTAATCAGGGTTCGCCATCTGCCCAGACATGCCTCTGAAGCAGCTCCAGAGCAAGGCGACAGATGGCAGATGCCCTTGTTGTCTCGCTCCAAGAGAAAAAAAAGTTGTGGTAAGTCCCTGGCTTTTAAAAATGGGAACTTCGGGGGAATGCCTTGGGACGGGTCTGTGATGGTGACTGTGTCATATAAATGACCTGCCACCACTGCAGATCTACCCTGGGGCAAACCCCTTATCAAGACAGGCCCCAGGTTGTACCTGCCTTCTGTATAGCTGTTAAAGATGGGGAAAAGAAGTGGCAATCCTAATTCAGCACTATAAACATGGTTGAATATACAGGGATTCAAACCAAAATGTTTAGGAGCCAAGCATTCAAAGTCCATTGCCTGGATGGATAAATCTTTAAATGTTGCTTTCTTCCACATTCATTTATCTCAAGTTTTTTTCATCCTGTTTATGAAGACATCTGTGGATTTTGGCAAGTTCTTATACTTGCGCTGCCCCTGTTGATTCGTCCATTCTTCAACAATCACATCTCTCAGTTCCTTCCAATGTGGACATTACTGACCTCGGACTCATGAGTCCTTCAAATTATTGCCCAGGGTTACAAAATAGAATTCAATGTCCTCCCTCCTACTGGCACCATGAATGTTTCCCCTCAATCGGAGATTTTGAGTCAAGACTTAGGCCCTTCTAAAGAAAGGAGCCATTCGTCGCATTCTTCCTCCAATAACTTCGGGAAGTTTTTTCTCCAGGTACTTCATGCTGCCAAAACCGGATGGAGGACGTCGACCTATTCTAGATTTAAAGAACCTAAATTGCTTCATAATGCCAAGGAAATTTTGAATGACAACTTTGGCTATGATACTTCCTCTACTCCATCGAGATGCCTGGTTTGCATCCATAGACCTACAAGCCGCTTATTTTCATATAGAGATTCACCCCTCCTATCATTGTTTTCTCAGTTTCATGGTGGGGGACGACATGTTTCAGTTTCAAGTCCTCCCATTTGGTCTTGCGACAGCGTCCCAAGTCTTCACAAAATGTATGGCGACTGTTTGCGCTTTCCTTCGCCTGCAACAGATACAAGTATATCCTTACCTCGACGACTGGCTCATGGTGGGTTCCTCGAGCCAGTCACTCGAAAGTACAGTCAAATATGTCCTCAGACTCTTAAGAGCATTAGGTCTTTATGTCAACAACAAAAAATCAATATTGCAACCTGCACAGAGCATAACTTTCATCGGTGCAGTTCTACATTAGACAACGGGTCATGCATACTTACCTCGAGACAGGATGTCAACTCTAATAAGACTAGCCAAGCATCTTTATTGACACCATGCCACTACAGCGCATGCCATTCAGAGGTTACTGGGGCATATGGCAGCAACAGTATGGGTTGTAGAGTGGGCTTGTCTAAGAATGGGGCCCCTACAGAACTGGTTCCTTCGAATTTTCCCCTTCGGGGCAAATGCAAGGAAATTTCATCTCAAAATACGAAGTTCACTGAGGTGGTGGATGTCCCAGGAGAACCTATCTCAAGGTCTACCTTTCCTCAACCACTCCTCCTCAGTTTCTGTCACCACAGATGCATCGCTCACAGGATGGGTGCCCATTGCAACTCCCTCTGCATCCAAGGAAGGTGGACAAAACAACAGTCTCGTCTGCACATCAACCAACTGGAAATACTAGCTGTATGGAAGGCTTTCCATGCAATCAAACCAGAGCTTCGAGGTCAACATGTCCAGCTTCTAACAGACAACACAGCAGTCCTGTGGCATCTGAACAAGTGGGGGGGGGGACAAGATTGTCCGGTCTGATCACCATGACACTGCAGATATTCGAGTGGATGATACCCAAGGGTATTCATTTAATGGCTATTCATATTCCAGGAGTGGACAATGTCATAGCCGACAATCTGAGCCACTCAACCACTATATCCCACAAGTGGCAATTGTCTCCTCAAATTCTTCGTCGACTCTTCCAGAGATGGGATCGACCATCAGTGGACTTGTTCCCAATCCAGATCAACTCAGTATGTGACAAGTTTTGTTCAAGAGGGGGAACGGGACAATCATATCTTGGAGATACCTTCCAGTTTTGATGGATGGGAGCCCTGCTCTATATTCCCCCCCTTTCCCTCTAATACTAACAATTCTAGCAAAAATACGAAAGGATCAGTCGAACTGTCTAATCATCACTCCCTGGTGGCCCAGACAGCTGTGGTTTTCTCTTCTGTTGAACCTATCGAAGGGTGAGTACCAAAGGCTACCATTAAGGTCAAACCTCCTGTATCGGGATCAGGGTCGGTTATTACACCCAGACCTAGCAACTCTGAAGCTGACAGCTTGGCGCATTCGACAGTGATTACCTCATCGACTGACCAAAGTGATATAAATTCTATCCTGCTGGCTGCCAGAAAACCAAGCACTAGACAATCCTAAGGGGCAAAGTGGGCTTTGTTACAAAAGTTTGCAGAGTCCAATGGACTCCAGCCATCACTATCTTCTGTTCAGAATATTCTCGCCTTTTTACATAATCTCTTCCTTAAAGGACTAAAGTTGTCTTCAATATGTGTTAACCTGTCAGCAATTGTGGCTTCTCTACCACAACCACAGGAGCATTCACTGTTCTCTCACCCTACAGTACATCAGTTCCTTAGAGGAGTAAAAAACCTAGTTCTATCATACAGGTCTCCAATGCCTGCTTGGGATCTCTCGCTAGTACTGAAGGTGCTCATGTACAAGCCATTTGAACCGTTGGTAACAATTAATGTCTGTTTACTTTCTTGGAAAGTGGCGTTCTTGGTGGCAGTTACATCTGCTAGACATTCCAGTGAATTTTGCGCACTAAGAGTTGATTCACCATATTTAATTTTCCACAAAGACGAAGTAGATCTATGTCCAGATATTACTTTCCTACCGAAAGTCAACTCTGCCTTCCATATTAATCAATATATCTCCCTTCCAACCTTCTTTCCTGCACCTATGTCATCGTTGGAAAGGGCTTTGCACTCTCTTGATGTATGCAGAGCTCTGACTTTTTATAAGTCCAGAATGGAGACCTTCCGCTCCACAAATAGAGTTTGTTATGGAGGACAAAGGAAGGGTGAACCAGTCTCGTCACAAAAGCTTGCATCCTGGCTGGTTCAAACCATTGAACTACCATATCAATTAGCAAAGCAGGACCTGCCAGACCAAGTTCGGGCCCTTTCCATATGGGCCGTGGCAACGTCTACAGCATTTGGCAAAGGAGTCCCAGTTCAGGACTTATGTAGAGCTGCTACTTGGTCCCCACCTTCAACATTCGTGAAACACTATAAACTGGATGTTGGAGCATGGGCAGACTCTGCCTTCAGGAGAGCAGTTGTGTCATCTGTCCTATAGCGATTCACCAATCCTCCTCCATAAGTCAGCTTGTTATTCATCCATGGGTGTGAATGCACAGATGACCACTTGAAGAATTACGGTTACAGGTAAGCAACCTGCATATTCTCTTGGCCACATCTTATACTTAAAAGGTGAGCAAAACCCCTGCCTCCTCCTGCAATGAGAAAATTATTCCAAATCCTCCCCTTCCTTGCAAAAAAAGGCAGAAAAAACAATGCCTCTTTCACAGAAAAAACACTGCCTCTTTCACAAGGAGTGAAACATTTCTTGAAAATAGAGGGCAGGGTTTGGCACAGCACTAATGAATGCAACACACCAGACAAACCTCAGTCCCCTTTATTAGTCAGGACTGTAGTAGAGGTAGTGAGACTGAGGCTGAGACATAAACCACAGCATTTGGGATGAAATGCTGACTGACAGGCATCCTTGTGAACTGTAGCCTATTGACCACAGATAGATAAGCTATAAAATCTAAGTTGTTCCAGACACAAATACAGAGATGTTAAAGAGATGGCAGCAGAAGGCTAAATGGGGGGAGTGTAACATATCAAAAGATGATGACAGATTTATTGAGCCATGCAAGTGTAGCATCAAGCCTGACTCATCAACCTGACAAGAAGCATTTTGTCCTGGCCAATGTCCTACCAAATGCACTGAATGAACAAAAGAGCTTCGAAACATGTTGCCTCAAGTAAACAACAAGCACAAAGTCATGTCTTAAAGGAAGAACACACTAAGCTGGAACTAAATAGCTCTCATGCCTAGGGGCCTCTTTCTTCTGATTAATGTTGGAAAATACAGGAGGGCAGAAAGAACTTTAGATATCATTTCATTACAGTGCAATAGTTTTCTTCTTCAATGAAATGTAAAGCTCTACAATAAAGGTTTCAGTTGAAACAGTGGTGATAGCTACAGTTGAAGAAATAGTTGGTGGGGCCCATAGAATCATTCACCCTTGATCCAGCTAAGGAGATCAGGATGCAGGAACAGGCTTATGTGAGAGTATCATAGGTTGGATAGGGAACCATGGGCATAAAGCAGATGTAGATTCAATCTTCATCTGAGTGAGGGTGCCAATCTTGCAGAACTAGTTGCTCATTAACACCTTGTTTGTACCCAACCAGACCTGGTTTGTGGCTTAGTGCTGCTACCAGCAATCATGGTCCTGACTTTCCTTGTTATTCCTTTTGAAATGTTTACGTTGGCCCTCCATCAAGGAGGCTCATGCTAGCATAACTATTTCCTGTGATTTTTAGAAGAGGAGGACCAATTGCTCCAGGCAGAGATTCTAACAATCTAATCTATTGTTTCAATCTGTTTCATGTTGAGTTCTACTTCCATCTGTTCTCCAACCTTTGAGAAGCATGTGAGAGGCATGATGAAGGAACAGAAGGAAAGTTGTCAAGCATTGTGGTGGGGGAGGAGAAGGGGACCCAGAAATCCATTCCTTAAACTATTCCATAAAACCTTTTCTAAAGGAGTAGGGATTGTCTTCAGAAAATGCTTAGGGACATATTTTTTCTTAATAGTATTTATATATTTATGTATATATTTCACTGTACACACACATTTATTTGCAAATGAGTATATGTGCATATACGTGTATACTCAGAATTGCCTTTGTTCACTCAGTTCTATAAACCAAATCTGAGTAATGAGTTATAAGAAAAAGAACTGGCAGAAAAATCCCACATTAACAACAGCTATTTCCTTTCAATCATCGTCTGCAGTGTATCAATATTAGCTTCCCTCTTACAATTCATATCTAAATCTTTGAGGTCTCCAATTGAACCCTGTGAACCAAAAAGATTATCAAACATGTCATGGCATATAGAAAAGAGTTGTTCAAACTTTTTGTTTGCTTTGTTTACCAACTTGAATCACACTGTTCAGGCCTGAATTCCTCCAAACGGATAGCTCTTTTAAATTTTTAGCAGTAACTGTCTCAGCTCTTCCACCATCTCATCACTGTAGAGTTATGAGAAAGAGAGAGAGAGAGAGAGATTCACATGAAAACTTTACTGTGCAAGTGCAGCTACATTTCCTGGGACCTAAATGGTCCTACACAAATTTCTGCTTATTCATCTAATTTACTGTCACAGGAGATCAGGGCTGTTCGTGACATGAGCCTCATGGTTCAGGCAGCATATCAGAAGGGCAGCCGGCAATTTGGGTGAGGTAGCCCTGCAGAGTGCCTTTGCTATGATGGCAGCAAATGCTGTTTAAAGTCATGTGGCAAAGCAGTAGAGGTGCAAGTGCTTTCTGAGGCCACCTCACCCACAATGCAATACTCTGAAGAAGGACACTTTCCTCAGGATGTGACATTGAGGGGTGATAGAATCTAGAGAAACTAGGATCATCTACACTGCCATCAGAAACAAAGAAGGCAAGCAGGGAGAGTGCCAAGAGGACATGGTGGCAGTCGGTCTGCCTCAGGTTGTGTAATGTCTTACACTGGCCCTGCAAGTGATTACTATGGAGCAATCCAATGATTCTATGGACCTGTTCACATGTAACACTAAGCCACAGTGACTAGTGTTGGGAAGTGAACCAGGGTGTCTTAGTGGGTCATGTAGGGGTGAAAAAGCCTGATAGCAATAGCTAAAAAAACACCCCAGGTACCCCCCCCCCCTGCAGTGGGGTTAAGGGCCCCTGGAGTGGCTTACCATGTCGTCTGTTGGAATCTACAGTGGTTAAAATGGCCATTCTGTGAAAAGAAGATGGCAACCCTAATGTTGGCTGCCTAGAGCAGTCGCAACTTCTGGTGATGCTCTAGTCGGCATGGACTTCCTTGATGGTTAAGATCGTCACACACTGGCTATAGTGTCTGGGTCACCCTGATTCCTGTGGCAGCAGCAGCAAGAGGACCACGGAGTAACCACAGAGTGGGGAGAGGTAAGTAAACCACATGTTTCTGCGGTTGTCTGACCAGCGTGTGTGTTCAGGTTTCACTAACTCTCCCTGCTCTGTAGTTACCGTAACTACCCTTCCCCCAGTCACGTGTGAATAAGCCCTCTATATTTTTGAGTGCTGGAACTGGTAACTTAAAAGTCATACTTTCCTTGAGTACGTACCAAAATGTATAGGGGTCCAAAATAAACAGCCACTTTTCATTGTCACTGTCATTAGGATCTAATTTTTAGAATGTTTTGACATAAGTATGAAACAGAGGTAAATGATCACATGCATTGTGCAACTGACTTTGTCTCAAAGACTGAAATGAAGCAATCGGAGGCTTGCTGACTGAAAACCTGTGGTGGGTAATCAATGTGTTAGTAGCTTCAAAGTCATATGCATATGAATAAACAAGTAATGTATAGAGAGATTTGTTAAGGTCTTAACGATACTTGTGGAAGACTATTTTGGAGACTGTGCAGAACAACCAGACAACACATGGCTTCATGCTAGGCATATTAATACCAGCTCACAAGTAAAAAATATTATATTCCTACAAGATGAGAACTGTTTAGTATCAAAGTACATTAGTTAGATGACAGAGTAAAATTTATTTTTTTAAAAAGAGGCCTTCTGGTAGATATAAACAGCTAAGCAGGACCATACTGACAGTATGTATATACCTGTTTAGAATATATGTTTAAATGACATACACACCATCTCCATCACTTTTTCCTTTGGTGTTGTGTTTTTTAGATTGAAAGTCTGTAGAGAGAGGCATCTTATTTGTTATTGATCTTAAGTAAGCTGCTCAATAAACTTTTTTGGCTGAATCATGGAGTAAAAATATACCTTCAATAAATAAATATTCACCATGAGTGCCCATTCTAGGGAAAGCCAGTGGGATGTAGTGGTTGTGCCAGATTAGGAGCGAAAGTAAGATAGCTGGGGATAGCTAGGCTTTACTTCAGAAATATAGGAAGCTTCCATATATTATTGATTCAGATGACTGGTCTGTCTAGATCAGTATTGTCTACACCACACACCAAATTGCTCTTTTGGAAAAATTGACCGAGAAAGTGAGGAAAGTGCGAGGACAACTAAGGGATGAGAATTTTACGGAAATCTGGGGCAAATTTATTGATTTCACAAATAAAGAGGAAGGGGGGGGGGAGAAAGCCTTCCTTACAATATATAGATATCTGGAGTAGACAGTAGATTGTCAATACCGGTTATTTTTTCCCCACTCTCTAAATAGAAAATAATACATTGAAATGTATAATTGTGTTTTGTTTGGGACTGTCACGAAATTCCATGTGTATGTATGTATATATAATTGAAATTGTAATACTTGATGTTGTATCCATAAATAACAAAATAAATAATATTTGAAACTCAAAAAAAAAAAAAGTATTGTCTACACCAGTGGCTTTCAATTGGTTCAGACCCAAGACCCACCTTAGACTCCAAAATCTGCAACATGGGACTCACTTTCACAATTTCACAATTGCCTAACATGGTGGTAACAGCTTTGCGATGGCCTATCTGGACTGATCATGTGACCCTCCTTTTGGTCTCAACTACTAGTCTACACTAACTGGTCGACCTCTCCAGGATTTTAGTCAGGAGTCTTTCCCAGCCCTACCTGGAGATAAGGATGGGTGAAAGCTATTCAGTTCACATTTCAATGCAAATGTACCACATTCTCACTCCCCGAACCTGAAAATGAACTGGAATGCAGATAGACTGAAATCTGTTGTACTTTTCTGAAGTTTGCACATTAAAAAAAACTGCACACCAACCAAAAGGAAACAATGCTTACCAAAAAAGGTGTGTATTTGAGAAAACGTGTCCCCTTTATTTGATGGGGAAATTGCTTGCAAAAATGCATTGACGTTTGAAAAAGTGCAGACAAAAATGCATACCTTGGGGGGAATGTGTACAAAACATATACAAATTTTGAAAAAATGTGCATTAAAATATGTATGCATTTTCATACAGACAAAGAAATAAAGAAAGAATTTACAATCCAATGCAGAAACAGGATGTAACAAAGTTCGGAGTAGTAAAATGAAAAACTGAACACAATTGAGCTAAACAGGTTCTCCCATTCCTACCTGGAGTTTCAAGAGATTGAACCTTGGAGCTCTTGCATGCAAAGTGTGTGCTCTATCACTAAGCTCTAGCTTGTCCCCAGGCAGAGTGGTGTAGTGGCTAAAGTGTTAGACTGGGGGTCGGAAGATCTGGGTTCTAGTCTACACGCAGCCATGGAAACCCACTGGGTGATTTTGGGCCAGGCACAGGCTTTCAGCCCAACCCACCTTACAGGGTTGTTGTTGTGAGGATAAAATGGAGAGGAGGAGGATTATGTATGCTGCCTTGGGTTCCTTGGAGGAAAAAAAGGTGGGATATAAATGCAATAATAAATAAATAAATTTTACTGGAAAGTTTGGGTAGGAAGCAGATGAGGCTTTTCAAGTCCTTGATTTCCTTCAATTTGCCAACTCTCCATAAACCTGGGACAGAGGTTTGCGGAAAGCAAACAGTTTTTTCTGACCCTCCTTGTCTCTGTCTGGCATCACATTAATCCCTTTTTTCATAAGAAAGTGAATGATTTGTGGAGGATTTCTTCAACAAAATAATTATACAAATGACAAAAATGTGCAAAAAACATGCTAAAACTGAGGAAAAACAAATTGAATATTAAACTAATATTCACATGAATCATTCCTAACAGTTGCATTTTTGGATACACGTTTTCTTCAGTAAACCATTGCCATTTGAATTTAAATGTTCCAATGTGCATGTAAAGTAACTTTAACGAGTTATAGGGGAAAGGAGAAAAGACTAGCTGAAGATAAGTGATTATTACAGTCATGTCTCAGGCAATCATAAAAATAGAGAGGAAAGTCATCTTACTGGATATTGGTCATGCACCAAATGACTTCTGACAGGAGTATAAAATACTCACTTTTTAGAACTGCAGTATATTGATTAAGAAATATTCACTCTTGGAAAAGATGGAAATTTCTCCTGTTAATATGAGCTATTCAAAACGAAGAGTACCTAAACGTACAATCTGTCAGAAATTCATATTTTGGCCTTTAGACAGCCAATAGGAAATAATTATGAATTGAGAGCTCTAAAATTCTATAAGTATATCAAACAGGTGAGGCATGTTGCACTTGTGAGAACCCCATCTTCTGTTAGATTAAAGTTATGTTTAATCCATCATATAAATAGCAGGAAGATTTCAAACCTTCTGTTTTACACTAAGTTTTACTTTACTTCCATCAGTTGTCTGAATAGGTTACAAAGTGGGTGAGTTGAGAGCAATCAGTCATTATTTTGTAATTGAAATTTTAGAGCAAATTGGGAAAAATAGCCTGTTGAACAAAATGGCTCCAATCCACAGATCTTCACATGCAACAGCAAGATGCCGCACACACACATTTCCATATGTGAAGAGTCAAGCAAATGGTTGCTTTGACACTGCATCTCATCATAAGAACATAAGAAGAGCCATGCTGGATCAGATCAAGCTTCCATCTAGTCTAGCACTCTGTTCACACAGTGGCCAACCACTTGTTGACCAGAAACCCACAAGCAGGACACAGGTGCACAGCAGCCTACCACCCATGTTCCACAGCAACTGGGATATATAGGTTTACTGCCTGGGATACTGGAGGTAGCACATAGTCATCAGGACTAGTAGCCATTCTCCTCCAGGAATTTATCCAACCCCTTTTTAAAACCATACAAATTAGTGCCCATCACTACATCTCATGGTAGTGAATTTTTCATAGTTTAACTATGTGCTGTATGAAGAAATACTTCCTTTTATCTGTCCTGAATCTCCCACCTGTCAGCTTCCTTAAGTCCTTTACTCTTCCCAGAGTGATGGCCACTGCCAAAGGTGAGTATATATTGATGACTTCTTTGACATTCTGTTCATGATTACAGATCAGCAAGAAAGGGTGTGGTTATAGCTCTGACTCCTGGATGTAGATATCCCTGCAGTCACTTGTTGCATGTAGGGAGACAATCCAGAAGAATTTAATCAGTAGTTCTGAAAATCCACTATCTTGCATGGTCCTAGAAAAAGGAGAAATAAAACTGGGTGCCATCAGTATACTGATGACACCAAACACCAAATGTTTACATGACTCCTGCAAAATTCCATGAAAATGGGAGGGAGGGTGAAATTGTAAAAATGGGAGATGAAGTGAGATTATGGAATTTTATGAGATCCCACAGGACAATTCTCACTGAGTGGATCTGCACTACCTTTCTGCTATGTAGTGTTGCTAACCCCAAACCCAGACTGGTAGTCTACAATGAAACAATGGTCAATGGCATAAAAAGCTGGAGCAAGGATTCATATGGTTACAGTTCCTCTGGGTCACTAATAGTCAACCAAGGCAGCCTTATTCCGAAAAATGGGCTGCAAGCCAGACTGAAATATGTCAGTGTCATCCAAGAGTTGCTGGAGCTAAGCAGCTACACATGATCCGTCATGGTAAGATGTATCAGCCATGTCAGGCAAAGATCAAAAACACATGTAACCTCTTCTCGTCAGCATCCTTGGGTTACACCAACTAAGGGCCAAATGTCATGTTACATTAATTACATAGAGTGCAGCTCCCTAAGTGCTTTTTCTTTACTCAGAGGTAACTACGGAGGCCTGATCTGGATTCCAAATGCATCCTTCCATCCTCAGCCTTTAATCCTTTATTCCTTCCCTGCTCAGCCATGATTCTTTCCACAATCTCCCTCCTATGCAGTAGTTACAGGTAGTAAAAATACCCTCCCTTTATGTGTAGACCCCAAAATTAATCCAAGCAACAATGTCCTAAATGGGATCAAGGGCATTTCTGAAACAGGAACACTATTCAATGATAAGTTCAGGTCATAACAGATTTCTCATGTTTAGTTTTGAGTCCCATATCAGTATATAGCACTTTGTGATGACCTTGGCTGAGATCAAAATGATAATCTCGTTTAGATTGATGCTCCTGTTTGTATAAAAATGGAAAGCATATATAGTCTTAAAGCACACCTAAACAAATAAGTATGGGCTTTCTTGTTATTGTTGCTGTTTTGCTTGCAACCTCATTGGTTTGTGTCCACATTTGTGAATATATGCCATTAAATATTGGTTACTCTAACAGACAATCTTTAATAAAGACTGAGCTTTATTTATTGTACATTTGCACGCAAATGTATATTACCAGACACTATGTGGCCTAGATATTAGCAGAAGTGCTCTTTAAAACAAAATTGCAGTACTAGGAAATGTTATCATATAAACTTGGCAGAAAGGACAATTATATAATACAGTAATAATGGTGATCTGGAAAGCTTTAAAATCTCCAAAGCAGTTCAAAAATCTGTACCTTAATGTAATGTCACAGTATTTTAGAATTAAAATGTGCATTCAATTGAAAATACGAAATGATGGCTCTACTGTAACCACAGCCACCACTTATGCAATGAATTTTCAGATTGAGGCTCCTAATTCCTAGTCCAGAGTTCTATTGGATTGATCGTCTAGAGTTGATACTTCCACTGCCACACACCAGCTTCTACTGAAATCTGGTGGGAATTCTCTGACTTAAATCACTTTGTCTATGAATGACAAATCAGAAATGTTAATTACCAGGAGAAAGATAAGCCATTCCAGGAGCTAGGAAGATGTGAGAGACTTCGGTTCCCTCTACAAGGATTCGCTTTTGCGCCCGGTTAGGCGATTATGCGCATAATCGCAGAAGCGCATTTACGCCTAATCCCTCTGCACGAGAGGCGGCGAGAGGCGGTGAAGCGCATTAACGGATGACCAAAATGCGCTTTACAAGTAGTTAATGCGCATAAGCGCTTGTTCACATAGTCAAAATGCGCTTTAACGGCCGGAGCAAAATAAAACTTGCTATTTAACGTGCATTCGATAATGCGCATAATCGGAGAGATAATGCGCCTCTACACCCGATTTGCACTCCGTTCTTGTAGAGGTAAAATTTTTTAAGCGCCTTGAAAGAGCTTTAAACCTCTCTTGTAGAGGCAGCCTTCACGTCTGTGCTACCCCTTTTACTTCTCTCTGATCCCTTTTCAAAACTCACATTTTGATGAAGGTTTTGGCTCAACCATGCCTTACTACAACTAAATTTGTAACTAAGGACTCATCTATACCTTCAGCCCTTTCGAGAAGGAGGACGGATGATCATGAGTTTTTCCGCTTCTGCAATCATTGCTTACGGGCACATGCGAGGGAATTTTCTTGCAAGTAAAGGAGAGCTGTTGCGGGAGACCATGTGCCCCATGATGGTGGTTCTGATGTGTATCGGCAGAAGTGGGCAGGACTAGACAGATGGGTACAGGGCACACATTTTTTAAAATAAATCCTCTGAGATGCGCACAAGCACAAACACACAGCAACATGGGGGGGGATAGGTACTTTGTCAAAATTGCGCTATTGCACATCAATATGTTTATGTAAAATAAAAAGAGACAGCAATGAAACAAGGCAATGCCCATGCACATTCCCCTGACAGTGGGTTGGCTGTTCCCCAGGCCAGGAACTCACAAAGGGGGGGGCACACCAGCCAGGGACTTCGAGATTGTAGTGAGAGATATGGAAAAGCCACTACAAAATCAGTCAGCGATATTCCAGAAAAACTGAGCTGTCATCCCGAGATCACTGTGGGAGTAGGTGCATGTCATGTGGCCCAGTAGGGACAACCTCGATATTATTCAGAATAAATGGCTTGAGTAGATGACCACTAAGTCTAAGTACATATAACTGAAATAGTCACATGTTCTTTCCCTGTTTAGTCCTGTCTCCACCTCTCTCCTCTTCCCAGTGCCAGCTCCAGAGTTTGGAGGACATGGGGCAAGACACCCTGAAGGCCCTCCTCTCCCTCAGTGAGCCTACTTACTCACCAGTATTGTTGTCGGCTCATCCTCTTCTTTTAAGGTTGGACAAACTCACCCAGGTCTGACTCGTGGGATGCTTGCCCTGCCATCACCGCTGTTCAGTTCCACTCACACACTGCATGAGCTTCTTTGGGTGGCCGGCAGCCATCTGCCCCCCGCCTGGAGCCTCCATTGTGCCTGACAATGGAGGCTCCGGAAATTATGTAATTCCTCCCTCTGTGTAAATGCCAGCCATAAAGGCCGGCTATATGCAAGAGTCAAGGCTTAAATGGAGCCTTTTTCCTCTTGTGTAAATGGGCCTTTTTCTTTGTGGCACACAATAATGGAGGCTCCAGAAATTGTGCATTTCCTCGCGCTGTGTAAATATCAGCTGTAAAGTCCCCATTTATGCAACAGTAAAGGTGCAAACGCCCCCTCATCTGCCCACTATGGGCCAGGGTGCAGACACAGGGCAATCCATTGGATTCCCGGACCTGGTCAGGTGACCACGATATCCTTACTCACAATTGCTACCATCTGCTTGTTTGCCAAGCAGAGAGGCAGTGAGCAAGTAGACAGTGGCATCTACTGCTCTTCCTTCACACCACCACCATTGTCTGGGACAGAGCAAGAGGTAGGTGAACCAACAGGTTGCAGAGGCTCTTGTCAGTAGGCCTCCCACTGCAGCGTAGGCCCTCAGCAGGTGCCTGATTATGTTTACACTTGATACCAGCCTTTCCGTTTCCTCTGTTGTTTCTACTGTGTTGAATTTTAGAGTACGCTTCTTTGGGTTGGGCCCTCTCCTCTGTAATGTGCTCTATAGAGTTCTATGAACATGGATGGTCCACTATTGTTGCATCATTGTTTTCCACAGGAAAGACATAAAATGTGAACAGCATACTCACAACTTTAAACACATTGTTTGCAAGCTACTTTACACTGGGTGTCCTTGCTAATTAAACCACAGTGTGCACAAGTCTAATGCTGGTGCATGGAGCCCATTCAGTCCCATTTTCATCCTGGATGACCTTGAGCCAGTCACCATCTCTCAGCTGAACCTATTTCACAGAGTTGCTGTGATGATAAAAGGCAGGGCTGTGCTTGAATCTGTCTATGGCTGTAAACTTCTGGGTTTGTAGATTTCAGGTGAATAAATTTGTTGACTTCAGTTGGCTGTACCATGTATGGTACTTTGGCTTTTATCCTTAAATCAAAACTTATAAAACAGTCCCTTATCCATCCCATCTAGACCTAATCATGAGAACATTTATCCAACATCTTCACTGCCCACTTTATATGTCTGATGAAACTGTTTCTCTTGCCTAAGAATGCTCGTGACAATATATTTGAAGACTTTCAAGTGCCATTCACTGTTTTGTTTTTTAATAGCTTGGGTTTCTTAATTCTTGGTTCAGAAAAAAAAGGGGGGAAATTAGCAGAGGAATGCCAATGTATATGGATGCTGTCTTCAATTCTATGTAGAAAGAATGTATGGATAACCATGTCCAATAGTAGATTATTGGTTCCCTGTTGAAGGCACGGTATGCCTGGTTGTTTGCTAAATAATTTTTTTCTAGGAGCTTTTCCAATGTTACTGTAGTGGTTGCATTGTGAATAGAGGATACAGCAGGTTAAAAGCCTTTGAGATCACCTTTGGAGTTTAACAATATACACTAAGGAAAGGTATAATAAATAATGTTCTGGATGTGACTTTCAGATTGTAAGAGTGATCATCATAAAGTGGAATGTGATGGTGAGATTTTATTCCCGGGTGGCCTATTGGTTTCATATTTCAGAGTTTCCATGTCCTTGTGCATTTGATTAGGATGTCCGCTTGTGCTGATCATAGGTAAGCTAGGTATGTACACTGATATCCTGAGGGAATAAGGGAAGTGACAGCTGCAGGTAAGAGGAATGACTTAAAATGCAAAGATAGGAGAAGCTATAGTATAACTCCATTGCCATCTGCATGTGTGGGCAAGGTTGAATGTGAGGTTGGAATGAGTCCTTTAATAATTTCACTGTTCTCAAATAATGTCATTGTGCCTTTTCTTCTAGATCAGCGCAGTAAGACAACACATGCTAGGTTATGGTCATGAAATGAAAGAAAATCAACAGGGTTTTTCAATCTGACATTTAGTTTTAAATCAGTAGGCTATATCTTCCTTCCTTCCTTCCTTCCTTCCTTTCTTTCTAAAATGATGTCTTACTGCATGCCAGCAGTGCAGACAGAGCCTAGCTCACAAGTGAACAAAGTGAAATGGAAGGGAAGGGGTAGGAAAGCAAAGCAATGACATGCCAGGTTCCAACATCTGCATCAACAGGACATCTGCAAAGATGAGAGCCTTTCTCTCGACTGACACCTCACTGTTGGTCATGAGAGATTTTCTCTAAGGATGACCCTTCATCCTCCATGATGCTGAACTCTGAGAAAAAGGCCTCTGGCCAGTTCCGTTTTGCCCTATGGGCTGCTTTGAGTGACCTCTCCTTTCCCACATTTTGATCTGTGGATGCCTCGCCTCTGCTGAGCTCCAGGTGCCTGACTGCCCACCAAATCCAGAACAGGAAAGGTGCCTTGCTTGCCCAGCACTTCTTAACTAAAAACTTGAGATCCCCTTGATGCCAAGGGCTGAAAATTCTGAAGGTGCAATACCCTAAAGAGAAGGTTTAACAACCTGAGTTTGAAGGATATGGCTCCAGCAGTTTTTTGTTTTTTTAAAATTAAAATCTCAAACTTTACAAAATTCCTAAAAATCAACGGATAAACAGATCTGCTTCAAACTTGGCAAGGATAAAGCTCTACCTGAGATGTATCATGGTGCCAGGATTCATGTCTTTATCTTTAAAAATGACAGTTTGTTAATTTTTTTTTTTTAAAACCTCAAACTTTAAAAAATCCCTAGAAATCAGTGGATGAACAGATTTGCTTCAAACTTGGCAAGGCTAAAGCTCTATCCGAGAACTATCACGGTGCCAAAGTTCATCTCTTTACCTTTAAATATATTTTAAAACCTCAAACTTTTTTAAAAATCCTAAAAAACAACTTTTGCTTCAAATTTTACATGGCTAAAGCCCTTCCTTAAAGCTACCATGGTGTCCAGTTTCACCTGTTTATCTTTAAAAATGGCGGAGCTGTAAGTGTTTTTGTTAATTCTCATTAAAGTAGAGCTGCCCTTTGACTGGGGAGGATGGGAAAGATCCAGATTTTTCATCAAATTTCATAATTTCCCCCTTCCCGGATTTGTTACCAAAAATCCTGACAAATCTGTGTTTTTCTTGTCATATGGTCACTCTAGCTTTAATTTCCGTATTTCTTTACCCAAACAGCCCAGTGTTTGAAAGGATAGAAGTGATAGTGCTGTTTTGGCAGTAATTATCATATCATAAATGGGTATGGCAATAAAGCTATTTGATAGCATTAACGTGTGTACATCATCTTAATGGCATCAAATAATTTTATGTGCCCTGAAATATATTAGCAGATTGTTTCTTGGCCATTTCATAAACATGGGGTGGCAGTGGGGGAAACTAATCTCTTATATGGCATCATCAATCTTTACCAAAACGTGAAAACTCTGAGACCTTTAATCACTTCCATAACAATGAAGAGAAACCATTTTTTTCCACTAATTGGTCCATTATGTCATTGTTTTACCTGTTATTACTTTTGGCAACCCAATTAATGCCTAGAATTGCCAGAGGGATTGAAAACAAATGTTATCTGAGACAAAGGCCCGACCCAGAGAAAGTTACCTAAGTCCAAATAAAATAAAAAATTATGGCCTTCCTGCAGTAAGTACCAGAAAGCTCTTCTATATTCTATATTTGATTGATTGATTGATTGATTGATATCCCATACTTCCTCTTAAGGAGTAGAGGGTGGCCAACAACCCATTTCAAACAGTACAGGATATAAACATCATTAAAATCAAGCCCTAAAATTACAAACATAATAAAATATAGTGACGCTATCACTAAAGCAGATAAGACACTTCCTTATATCCTGGTGGTTCCACATAGACCTATCGTCTAATTGGAATCCACCAGGGGAAGAGCCTTCAGTGTGGTGGCCCCTATCCTATGGAATTCCCTGCTTCTGGATGTCAGACAGGCACCAACTTTGTATTCCTTCTGGTGCCTCCTGAAAACATCATTGTTCCAGGAAGCCTTCTCTTAATGACCAGTTGCAGTTTATTTTGCACTTCGTTTCTTTTACAAATATGCTTTTAATGTATTTTTATTCTGTTTTTATTCATATTTTATTTTTCCATCACTTTGACTTTCTGTATGGGGAGAGGTATATAAATATTGTAAATAAATAAATATTAACAAAGCCTGTACAAATTAGGGATGTGCAGGGCTGCAAAAAATCAAATCGGAATCAGAATCGGAACTTCAGATTTAAAAAAAATCGGATTGGAAAAATCAGAGGTCTGTCGTATCATATCCGATACCAATACAAAAATCAGATGTCCAATTTTTTTGTATTGGACGCCATTTTAAATGGTTATCCCCATAGCCTAGTATTGTGTTACAAAAATGTCTATTACTTTTTTATTTTTAAAGATAGAAGGATGAAACTTGGCCACATTGCAGGTGGGTTAGAGTTACTTCTGTGTGAGAAATTTCAGAAAGATAGCTCCAGGTATTTTGTGGCTATGAATTTTTTACTAAAGACCCAGGAATGCCTATACCTTTTTTTGTTTTTAAAGATCCACACATAAAACTTTGCCACATTGCAGATGGTATGTTGGGACTCATGTGTGTGAAATTTCAGAACCATAGGTGCTTGCCTTTGGTGGCAACTAATTTTAGAAAAACAGGTAGCAGTGGGGGAAAGACAGTTATGCCTTCAACTTTTTTATTTTTAAAGATCCAAATATGAAACTTGGCTACATTAGAGATACCACTTTTGTTGACATGTGAGAGCAATTTCAGAACCATAGTTTCAAGCGTGTAGTGTCAAGGTATTTTGGGAGAAATTAGGAGAGAAACCCATTTAATTTTTTTCATTTTTAAAGATAGAAGCATGAAACTTGCCCAAATGGCAGATGGGTGTGAGGTACTTATCTGTGAGAAATTTCAGAAAGATAGGTCCAGGCATTTTGTGGCTATGAATTTTTTACTTTAAAAGTTCCAAAAGTTCCAATATGGTGGGTTTGACAGCTAACAGAGGGAGGAGGAATGTGGGGGAGGGGGTGTGGTTTGACAGCTGTCAAAACCTCAGTTTTTGAACTTTTGGAACTATAAAAGTAAAAAATTCATAACCACAAAATGCCTGGACCTATCTTTCTGAAATTTCTCACAGATAAGTACCTCACTCCCATCTGCCATTTGGGCATGTTTCATGCTTCTATTCCGATTTTCTCCAATTAAAATTGGAGACCAAAATATTGGATTGGAAAAAATCGGATCTCCAAATTTTAGGATCGGAATCGGTATAGGATGTCTGACATTCTCCAATTTTAATCAGAATCGGAAACTGAAATCGGATCCAATTCAATGCACAACCCTAGTACAAATATGTATTTCACTGGCACCTGAATACCAGCAGTGTTGGAGATTGTCGAATCCCTACTGAAAGGGAGTTCCATATCTAGGGTGCCATCACCAAGAAGACATTGCAAGCAGATTCTCCCTGGCTGATCAGAAATCCTGGGTTAGTAGGTACTGGGGAAGGTGCATAACATTGGAAAACCTTGTACCATATATGTTCGCCCACTTTCTGACTGTTCCTTTCTACAAGTGCTGTGAATCCCTGACTAGACAAATATGTGGGAAAAGGATGCATGCACTTCAAAAATGTACACAATTGATGCATAAATTTGGAAAATACACATGAATTTTCATGTGAACCCCTCCCTATCGCCACCACCACCACCACCACCACCAAGGCTCACAATCCGATATGAACTTCCAAAGCAGCCTAATGAGGAATGAGCATACTCAGTGGCCATAGATTGCTGAGGGTCTTTTGGTGGTGGAGAATGGAATGGAATATCCTGGAAGAGGGTAGGGCTGGTTGACTGAAATCCTGAACAAGAATGCTTCACTTTGCAAGATTTTGTTGCAGGTGCCATCAGTTTCTATAAATGTGGATTCCTGGAACATTTCCCCAGCCATTTGGATGACAGGAGCTATACTGAAGTAGCCTAAACCTTTTTAGATTGTCCCACTGGATGGCCACATTCTTTTTAGTCTTTTTCTGTTAAATGGGGTTGGTTTGGTTTGCTTAAAAATGTTGTCACTGCCTGCTTAGGGCCCGTCAGTATTTGCATGAAGTTAGGATTTTTCATCCCAAAGGGCATCACTTAATACTTGCTTACATTTACCCCATTTACATGTAATAGTAACATATCATGGTTAATTAGGCCCAACCAGCTATTGCATGAGTTCTTAGGAGTATTTCCAGTGTTCCTTCTTTCTAGTCTCTAACCCAATTAGTTAATGAAAAACAATTTGGAATAGAGTTGGAAGGAATAATGCACACTGAATAGCAAAACAACAAGAACAGCAACAGGATTGCCTTAGAAAGTCACTCTGCTTGACTGTAGGAAAGTACAGAGTTTGGGAACTCTTTTACAATGTAACTTACTTGGATGTAGAACTTTCTGCCTTTTTTACAGCCATGTGATTGCTATCTGTCTCAAAACAAGTAAAGAAACAGGAAATAAATTGTTACCATTATGTAGGCTGACCATATGAAAAGGAGGACAGGGCTCATGTAAATAACAGTTGTAGAGAAAAGGGAATTTCAGCCAGTGTCATTTGTATGCAATTAGTTCCTGGTGATATTCCCTCTTCATTAAAACAGTTAAAGTTGCAGGGGGCCTGCCTTCTTTTGTAGATGGTCACTCTAGTATAGTGCCTGCACCTTTAACTGTTGTGATAAAGAGGGAATTTCACCAGGAACTAATTGCAAACAAATGACACTGGCTGAAATTCCCTTTTCTCTACAACTATTAAAGTTACATGAGCCCTGACCTGGATTTTATCTGGTCAGCCTACATTATGATGGGTTTAGTTGTGTCTGCATTTTCATCTGCACAAGACAACTGTATCAAATTTTGGCCACATTTATTAAAGATATGCAAGGGTAAATTGGGCGGGCCTTAATCTACGCCAGCAATTAGCTAGGTGTTATATCGGGCAAAGCCTTCTATGCCTAGTGAGTGGCATCTGGGTGATCGCCACCCCCAGGCCTACCCCTTTTGGGGAGGGGATGCCTTCCCTTGTCACTATTCCCTGGGCCACAAAATACAAGATGGAGTGATGTGAGTTGGTGTCACCGGTAAACCCGTATCTCCCCACTGGGACCACAAAACCCTCAGTGGAAGGCCTCAGGCATCACCTGTCACCTGATAAGGATTTTTGATTTGGCATTGATATAAAATCAAAACCTGGAACTCTAGTTTTCCCCCAAGCCTCTAAAGAAACATTTTAAGGTAAAGTAGAAACATATTTCACTGCACCAGGGTATAGTTCAAACCTCACATTCTAGCATTTCAGTGGAAAAACACAGAACGAAATAACCCAAAACATCCTCTCCTGATAACAAGCCTCACAATCTCTTCCTCCGAATAGACTGTGAATTGGACATGACTCTATGGCCCTCAAACACAATCTTACAGACAAGATGGCACCCATAAATGTAAACATTTTCAGTTCTTCCTTAGGAAAAATACTGGCCATTAGAAGAAACCAAATAACACCAAGTATCAGTGATCGAAGGTTATCAGGAAACAGTAAATTTCATTGAGGCGTCAAATGCCCTAGATATTGTTTTATTATGATTTAAGGTATTGTTTAATTGAAACATTTATTGGCATGTATCCATCACAGGAGGGAGGGTGTGAGTGGTATGTGACGTCAAAGCCTGTAACAGAGATAAATGAAACAGTTTTGTCTTTGTGATTCAGAGAGCTTTGGTACTACCCATGTGCCACTTCTCTCTCCTTTGTACGTTGTTTTGAATAAACCTGTTGGACTGAACTCTGCCTGTTCCTGGTGATTCTTCAATTTGAGAGTTAGGGAGCATTTCCTTAACACCCAAACAACAATGCCACAGAATGATCACCATCCCTGTTTGCTCTAAGCATGCCCAGGGCAGCCTAAACCAAATGTGACCAAATTAACCTAATACCAAAACAACTTCCTAAGGCACTCTCTCCCCACTTACAGTGTAAAGTAGGTGAAAAGGCACATAGCCCAGGCCAATCAGACTAAGTGCCAAAAAATCCTACTCGCCCTCCAAAGGAGGAACCAGCTGACACCCACACTGCATACAGGGAGGAAGGGAAGGGAGGGAGCTGCAATCCAAAAGGGGCTGGCACGGCCACCTTATAGAGCACGGCTGCCCCATCAACAAGCCAGTGGCGCCAAATGCCCCCTGCCAATGGCGGTCGAGCACATCTCTTCTTTCCCCTGCCTGGAACTACCTCCCCGTCTGATCAGGACATGGGGAAAGGGCATTTCTACCAGCACTGAGTTAGACTGCAATTCAGTATCCACTTCCAATGGGATACTACTTACTTCTGAGTAGATATGTAGAGGATATAGTTGCCTATATTTCTTGTTTTTTTCTCCATCTCCAAGAGGTTCCTCCAGCAGCTGTCCTGTTCCTTCCCCATGAAAGTTCATGATATTAAAGTATGGGGAAAATGCAGTATTTTTTTCAGACCACACTATCAAACCACCACGGCCTGTCTGTGTACTTCTGCCATGGCAAAATGAACTTCTTTGTGTGGGTGGTTGCTGGGGCTGTAGTTAGGATGATGCCAGTGACAATGATGGGATTAGAGTGTCACCTCACCTCTGTGTCATTCTGGTTTTGGTTGTCAGCAGAACTCAACATGGTGGGAGTCCACCAGCTCAGTAGAGTGGCATTGCCTCCTCTTCCCCCATCTGCCACTTTGGCTGCAGCTGCCACCTTGTCCTTCTTCATTTCTCCTTCTTGCTTGCTCCCACCTCAACAACTGTTTTCCCTGGCCCTTCCCAGTAATTTTTTACAATGGGATTACTCCACAATGTTCTGCAGTTGCTGCTTCCAGGTGAAGCTGGGAGAGCGGACAGATGAGGTTCAATGTAAGGAAATGTAAGGTGATACATGTTGGGACAACCCACCCCTTTTCATGTATAACCTGATGGAATCTGAGTTGGCAGTGAGCATACAAGAAAGAGATTTTGGGGTTGTGGTGGACAGATGGATGAAAATGTCAACCCAGGGTACCTCTAGATGGCTTATTTGTGCCTCATTGAATGCACCCTGGTGGCATTTGCGACAGACGAGCGGGACGCAAATCAGATGTACAGCCGATTTAAAGGCTCTGATTATGCACATTTTTGAAGTGTCGATTTACTGTGACTTTAATTTTTTCTCCACAGTTCGAGCGCATTATCTTAATGTAACCTATCCATTCGGATTAATGCTAATAGTGGGCATAGTTTAGAGGGCAGGGCTGGTGGTGATGTCATGAGTGAATGACTGCCCCTTCATTGCTAGAGGAAGGGGGTTGGAAAAAGGATGTGCGCTGTTCATTTTGAGTATTTGAGGTCCACTAAGGCTTGTCTTGCTGGGATCCTGGCTGGAAAAAGGCAGGGAAACTTCTCTCCATGCAAGAGAGTTCCTGGCATTGAGCGGCCATCTTGTGCTGTTACTCAGGAGTAAGGTGCATTGAGCAGGTGGGGGGACTTGCTCCCAGGGAAGTGTGGAGCAGGATGTGCTCTCGTTTTGTCCCTAATTCAAGCCTCATTGAACTCTGTGGTTCACATTTCCTGGTGCTAGTGAATTTTGTGTTCTAGTTCCTTTTACTGCCAGAAATCTTCTTCGGCAAAGCAGTTTAATACAAAATCAAGCCTACAGGATGTTTCCAAGTAGATCCAATTTGCAACAGATTAACATCTGAAAGACAAGCAATCTTTCTATCTGACAGGAAGTGACTGTAATGTAACTTGCTTTACCGGTTTTACCAGGTGGGCAGGGGTAACGAACGGCGGGAAATGCAGGTGGGCGGCACCAAAAGCCACTAGGGCAGTACTTTCCTCAACTTTTCCTTGTTCAAGGCTTGATCTATGCTCCAACTATGATTTGAATCTATGCATATAAATAATTGTAAGGCGCAGTATAAGGGCCCATAATGCGCCTTCACGGCTCTCGTCTATCGCTATTAGACGTAAATTCGAATGTAGGAAAATGTGTATATTCGGAGAAACAGGCGCCAAAGCGACGTCGTATAGAGGGACCCCCAGTGTGCAGCCACTGTAAAGAAGGCAAACTCCATGTTAGGCATTATTAGAAAAGGTATTGAGAAAAAACTGTCAGTATCATATTCCCTTTATACAAGTCTGTGGTGCGACCAGACATTAAATACTGTGTACAGTTTTGGTCGCCACACCTAAAAAAAGACATTATAGAGCTGCAAAAAGTGCAGAAAGGGGCCACTAAAATTACCAAGGGGCTGGAGCAGATCCCCTATGAGGGAAGGTTACAACAGCTGGGATTGTTTAGCTTGGAAAAAAGGAGGCTAATGGGAGACATGATAGAGGTGTGTAAAATTATGCATGGTGTGGAGGATATGGATAGGGAGACATTTTTCTCCCTCTCCCATAATACTAGAAACCAGGTTCATCCCATGAAGCTGACTGGTGGGAAATTCAGGACAAATAAAAGGGAGTACTTCTTCACACTGTGCAGAGTTAAACTATGGAATTCACTACCACAAGATGTAGTGATGGCCACTAATTTGGATACTTTAAAAGGGGGTTAGATAAATTCCTGGAGGAGAAGGCTATGAATGGCTACTAGCCCTGTTGCCTATGTGCTACCTCCAGTATCCGAGGCAGTAAGCCTGTATGCACCAGTTGCTGGGGAACATGGGTGTGTGTGTGGGTGCTGTTGCACCATGTCCTGGTCAACAGCCGGTTGGCCACTGTGTGAACAGAGTGCTGGACTAGATGAACGCTTGGTGTGATTCAGCATGGCACTTCTTATGTTCTTAATCAGCTGTGGAGGTGGAAGGCAGGCAGGCAGGCAGGCAGGAGCGAGTGAGTGAGCAACTTGGCCATGTGTGAGGGATAGGAGTGAAATGGAGCCAAGCCATGCTAAGTTTGTTGTCTCATGGATGTCTAAGCAGAAGGGTGGGGTGGTGGTGGTGCAATGGCCTCTACTTGATACAGGCAAATGTGAGCACATATACCCAAACAAGAAAAGTGTGACTGCTTGTTTTTACAATGGTAATACCAACTTGTGCACATGGGTGGGTTGGTGGGGCTTCAGAAGTGCACAATACCAGCATTTCACTATACCACTGCTGCTCTGAATGCCCTGCAATGTTGCAACTCCTTCCCATGCAATCCCCTTTCCCAGTGTATATTCAAATGAGAAAAGTGTGACTGCTTGTTTTTACAAGGGCAACACTAGCTGATACACGTGTGGGGAGCCCTTCAGCTGCAACCCTCATTGATTCAATCAAGGCTGGCTTCTGTGTAAATAGGCAGTGATAGGAAAGGATATACCACTGAATTGAACAGATTTTTCAGCAAGATAGCCAGGAGACTGCCAGGCAACCTTAGTGCCTATTTGCTTGGAAATAAGTCTCTTTGAGTTCAAGGGACTTACTCCTGAGGGAGTCCTACTGTCTCATCTACAGCCATGAGTGGGAAGCGGCTACCCCATAGACGATGGACAGCAGGGCATACAATGCTGCTGACATCCAGTAACATCCTGCCAAGCTTCACCCACTAGTGTAAATGGCAGGTAGCATTATGCAATAAAAGAAAAACCAGCTGCGTAGTGAATTGATTTAAAACCCGCAAAGAATCTGGAAGCAGAAGCCCTGGTAAAATGTGGGATAAAAAGCACGGTGCATTGAAGCCTAAGACAGAAGTCAGAAATGTTTCTCTCTCTCTCGCCACTTCAAAACAGTATAATTTCTGGCATTATGCATACAGGGAAAAAGAAGCTAACAATGGACATTGAGTAATCTTTACTGGATTTTTTAAAAAAACAATATTAAGATATTTTGAAGCATTTGCTACAGAATATATTTTTCTGCCTGATGTTGGCAAGACAGAAAGCATGTGTTGCATGTAGATTCAACCCCTGGATTCTCCAACTGAAGAATCCAAGACAACAAATCAACAAGGGCCTCTTTATGAAACATTTTACAGAGGAGCTCATACGGTAGCTTCCAGGTAGGATGAACAGTATCTTCGATTACAAATAAACAATAGTTTGTCCACTGCGTTGTACAAATAACTTCAATGGAAAGTTTTATGGGTGTTTTACACTTTTGATTAGGGTCAGATCTTCTGCACAGGGGCACACAGCCTACTGCTTTAGAGACAAGGTTTCTCTCAGCCAGTGTATGGAGCCGGCATACCTTTCTCCACAACATTTCATCCAAAGTTATACAGTTGCAGTAGAGCAGCTGCTGATACACTCCATTCAAAGTCCTTTTTTGATGGCTCAGCAAGTCTAATAAACCAATGTAAATATGTTACTACTAAGTTGGCAACTGGCACATAATGAGTTGTATTGTCTAGACTCCAGAGCTTTGTTCCAACAAATTGAACAATAACAATTTGCTATCGGAACACAAGCTGTGACGGGCTCTAACAGTGCACATAATTAGTTATATATCAATGTAATGTATGCATAACCATAATAATAATATACTTTCTTCATAGATTGCATATAGTATCACAGTAGAGAATTAGAGTATTAAACCTCTCCTTGGTCTTCCCAGTTGAGATTTTCCTATATTTGTATGAGCACAGAACAGAATATAAATAATTGTATTTGTAAGAGTTGTTGTTAAAAAATTACTTCATAAATATAAAATTGATGGAAAATAAATTGTACAAATATGCAAAATCCCTATGCCAAAGGCAGAAGTTGTTCCCTGTTCTTTTTTACTCAGTTATTTACAGAAATAGCTTTTTTGCTGACATTTTAATTTTAACTTGTCTATTTGTGAGAGAAAGAAAAAGTTGCTTGAAAAGTATTCAAAACAGACAGCTGCATCTTGTTCTTTGTCATGCAGAAGACAATCCTAAACTCCCCATTTATTGGAATAAGGTCTGGAAATGTCTATTGCTTGGTGTTACTGTAATTCTTGCTGCAACTCTGGCTGTGTGAAGTACAGGATCAGGATCTGAAGGGTTAATGCTTTCTGAGGAAGGAGCTGGATTAGATTTTGGGGACTGGAGAAACAAGACCTATAGTGGGATGGGCAACGTGCAGTCATTGCCCTAATTTCTTGTGGGCCTCAGACTAATTTCAAAAGCCCCCTGCATATAATCAATTCAGATTCTGACAAGAGTACTCTGTCCCTTCCCTGGCACCCACTGGGTGAGAAGGAAGAAAGATAGAGGGGGGAAGGGTGGTAGAAAGAAAAAGAGAAAATGGGTGGCCCAGATATTTTTGTCTCAGGCCCCACCTACCAACAACATATGGTCCTCAACAGAATACCAGTGAGGGAATGCAGCCCTCAGCAGAAAAAAAAAAGTTGCCCACCCTTTCCCTATACAGATTTTCCATGTAGGTTAGGCTGGGTGAGGCCTCATCTTGACAAGGGGAAAGCCCCGGGATGGATCCACAGTGGTGCTAGGTCATTCATATGATGCCAAAAGGAAAAGGAACCCCAGGAAGGAAGCCAAAAAAAGCCAAAGGCAAAGGGGTGGAAACGGAGAATGATGTTTAATAAAAATAAAATTTGCATTAAATCTCATTCTCCATTTCCACCCCTTTGCCTTTGGCTTTTTTTGGCTTCGTTTATATGATGCAGCAGCCATCCCAAGGCTTTCCCCTGAAGCTCAGATTTAAAAAAGGTGGGGACTTGCCCTGACTTTTTTTTTCATTTGGAGCGAAGCGATGACAACATCTCCCATCTGTTGCCTTGCTCCAGAGATGCAACAGAGGCATGCCCCAGCTAATGGAGACTGCTGGTTGGTCTGCTGGACCACCTCAGCAGACCAGTGGAGCATCACAGTCAAAGAACAATGTATTTTTTTTTAAGAACTGTAGCAAGGCGCTAGTGCACCAGGACAGGAGAAAGGGGCAGCCCAGCGAGCCAAATGGCTGCTGGGCTGCCTCCGCAAAGCTTCGCATTAAAAGAGAAATGTTAAAATAATTAAAAATGGAGCGAGGCACCGACTCACCCCTCTGTAACAGCTTTCTCTTTGGCAGAGTGGAGGAGGGAAACAATCAGGGGGGAGGATCGGGGCGCTAGGGGTGGCGGTGGCCCCTCCTCCTCCGGTGAGGTATCAAAGCCCACATTTGCACTCCTTGCTGTGGGGCCTACCTGGCAGGAGCACAGGTGCGGGACATGGGGTCTTGAGGTGCCAATGTGACCTCGTATAGACAACCTGAGTCATGGTGGTCTTGAGGAGTTGGTGTTACACCTGCTATCCCCACACTCTTGTTATATCCAAACTTCACATGTTCAAGCTTCTATTTGCATAAGAGCCTGAGTGTATGTACATCTTAAAGTATATGATCCAAACTGAATGTGGTGTAGTGGCTAGAGTGTTAGACTGGGAGTTGGGAGATTCAGGTTCTAGTCCCCACTCAGCCATGGAAGTTCATTGGGTGACTTTGGGCCAGTCACAGACTCTCAGCGTAACCTATTTTGCAGGGTTGTTGTTGTGAGGATAAAATGAAGAGAAGGATTATGTATGCCGACTTGGACTCCTTGGAGAAAAAAAGGTGGGATATAAATGTAATAAATAATAAATAAATAAATAAAATGAACACTTGATCTAAACTTTCAAAAAATGGAGAGTATGGACCATACAAACAAAATCCAGGAATGTTGAGGAGTATGCATGTAGTCTCCTATACAGAGTGGATTTCGAGAGCATGATGGTCAAGGTCGGAAAGAACCATGGCAGTGGTCTCCCTGCTGTGAACACACACACTGCATATCATAGAATCATAGAATAGTAGAGTTGGAAGGGGCCTATAAGGCCATTGAGTCCAACCCCCTGCCCAATGCAGGAATCCACCTTAAAGCATATCTGAAAGATGGCTGCCTAGCTGCCTCTTGAATGCCTCTAGTGTGGGAGAGCCCACTACCTCCCTAGGTAATTGGTTCCATTGTCGTACTGCTCTAACAGTCAGGAGGTTTTTCCTGATGTCCAGCCGGAATCTTGCTTACTGTAACCTGAGCCCATTATTCTGCATCCTGCACTCTGGGATGATTGAGAAAAGATCCTGGCCCTCCTCTGGGTGACAACCTTTCAAGTATTTGAAGAGTGCTATCATGTCTCCCCTCAGTTGTCTCTTCTCCAGGCCAAACATGCTGGTTCTTTCAGTTTCTCCTCATAGGGCTTTGTTTCCAGACCCCTGATCATCCTTATTGCCCTCCTCTGAACATGCTCCACACAAATAACAAACACAAATAGAGCATCTCTACATTGCTAGAGATGTTCTGTTACAAAAAGATAAGGGGAAGGATCTCTCACTGAGAGATCTCCAGATATATGTTTCCTTTGAGGACAGTGATCCTACTTGGCAGATCTTCCAACTCTGGTGACTTTTGCGAGATGGGATAGTTTGGTGTAGCTTTGAATATAGGTCTAAGATACTTGGCTTTTGAGGCAACTGGAAACTGAGTAGCAACATATGTCCAATCTGAGGGGAAAAGGTGAGCAAAACAGCTAAAAGGAGGAGTGTGTTGAAGAGAACGAACAGGTGACTGTGTTGAGCCTCATCTGCTGTACAAGATCTTTCTCAAGAAAGATCTTGAAAAGTGTGAAACGTGTGCTTGTGTAGGACTGAAAGACTATGTGGGAACCATTGTTGATTCCAATTTCATTTTTGTTTCCCTTAAGTTAATTTTCACCAAAGTCATATCTATCTATATTTCCTAACTATTATGTGTTAGTTTTTTCAATCAGAATCATTATTACTTTATAACTATATTTACAGTGCAATCCTAAGCATGGTTACTGAGAAGTAAGTTACATTGTGCTCGACGGAGCTTACTCCATAATAAGTGTGCTTAGGATTTCATCCTTCATGTTTTTAAAAAGTATTTTCAAGTTGGTTATTTGAATAGATCATTTTGCTTTCTGTTTGATGTTATTCCTATGCAGGTCACACACTTAAGGAGAATGGATAATTTTTATGTGAACCACATATGTCAACATCAAGAGCATGATGTCACGAACTGCTTATCGTACAGTTGAAATCTGAGTATATGAATCTACCCAAAGATGATGACATCAATGCTCTGTGAACTTCCAAGGTCACATATTTTGACTGAAAATGTAAAGAAGAAGAAGAAGAAGAAGAAGAAGAAGAAGAAGAAGAAGAAGAAGATTATTTTAAAGTGTCAAGCTGGTTTTAATTTTAGCCTACACTGATTCTATATTATAATGCTGTCTATTCTGTGGTTCAGTAGCATTCTTTATGATTCCACTCCACACAAATCTCCAGTATGAAAAGTAAACACAAATACAACACCTGTGGACACCCAGATTTCTTAAGGATATTGATGCTGCGGGATATGTGACTGAAAGACCAATTAGATATGAAAACAGGTGAATATTTGATTAGCCTGTCAGAATTAAAGAAAACTGTTTTTTATTTAGTTTCTCATTTTGATTCTACATTATTTGTCTTGATATTAAATACTCCATTTTCTCTTTCTCAATTTTTATGAATACTTAACCATGTGAATTGTTTGCTCTCTTCAAGGGTAATTCCTTTTGGCTTCATTGGGTTTCAGTAAGAATGAAGGAGCTATTCCAGAGCTTAATTGGCGAAACTTGGTAACGCTGTACTTGTTCTATCAATTTTATCACAGCAAAAAAGCACTTTAATGATTTCTTTGTCTACAGAATCATTTGCAACCTGGCATTAAAAAATTCCATAGCTAGTAAAGTAAAGCCTAACAGGCAAGACAATCAACCTGAATGAGGTCACACTTTAAAATGTTTTAAAAATAGGCCTCCTAGAAATGTAATGCTTTTGAAAATGTAAATTAAGCTTTAATCATCATAGCAGTGAAGTTGAGTATTCCCAAAGGAAAAATGAATTTCAAGAATTAAACATTAAACATTGGTCTAAACTCTCAAAGCCCCATTCTGCAAGGATCCCCTTGAGTGTTTATATATGGTGTGGAACCCATTACTTTTAATGAAGTGATCTTAGCAGCTGAATGTACAACTTACATCTCCATGGACATGCCTACATACAAAAGTCATCAAACCTATGTAAACCTGTATTAACTTTTATGCTCAACCAGCATGCTGAGCATTGGTTTGAAGGTAGAAGAAATGTCAGCATTCTAAGTAGCATGAAAGTTGTTACTCAATTGAACATAAGATGGCTAGGTGTCTGGACACTGCTGAGATATTGTGCAGTGACCTATATATACATTAGTGCCTATGCGTACACTGCTAATATTTATGGACTGTTTGCTGTTGATTTTAAGGTGGGGGGGACAAGAAAAGTTTGGAAATTTGGAGCATTAGCTCTAATAAGTTTCAATGAATGACAGAAATTTAGATAGGTTTAAATTACATGAGGTTTCTGGGTGATCAGTGAGATGCTGGGGAAACTGGTCTTCAAGAAATTAAAATGGTTTGAAGTGGAGTACTTTGGAAATGTCACAGACATTGCAGCAGTGTAAGAAGAAATGATATCTGGCATTCAGAAAGTAATAAGAGGAAATCTGAGAGATGAAACATGGCTATGTTCAGGATAGGAAAAACATGTGGCATTATTCAAAAGAAGGTGTTACTTGATCGAAGTGATTAGAATGGAGATAAACAAATACACACTCAAATTCCTGCAGTTCCAAGTCATCCATACATTGGATCTGTTGTAGGTCCAGTAAATCAAACTATGATTGTGCATCTTGATATTGAATCCTGGAAGATAGGTTGGACTTCCTTGCCAAGAGAGCTCTACCAGTTAGATGACTGCAGGGCATTCAGCCCATACTTGAAAATTAATCAGACGAATGGAGGCCTCCTGCTTGGTCCATTCAGGTGGGTCCCAGGTAAGGTCACTTGCTGTCATTGAACCCCTACACCTGAACCAGTGCCACAGGGATCAAGTCTTCTTATGTTTTGTTACATCCCCCTGAACTACTGTTCTTAAAAGCTATGTGGTCATGATTTGTGTAAAATTTGGGATGTAGAGTCAGGGGGTGGGTCTTGTGGGTGTAATCAGGGGCTCCCTGTTTCCCCACCTTTATTTAAACACTTACCTGAACCTCTGGGCTGCTGTAACTGTGCAGTGGCATTATGATCAATTTGTAAGGAATAAATGTGTATAAAAAGCATTCATAGTGCCAGGTTTTGGAAAGAAATAAAACCACCTCTTTTTGCTTCAATGTAATAATAAATACACTGAGAAATGGAAAGAAGTGGTTCTTAAAATCCATAATATTTCCAAGTGATGGCGAAAGGCAGCCTTTTCTTCTTTCTTGGGCTTCTAGAGTTAAATAACATTCAATGTGACTGACAGGCATCAAAAGTTCTAATTTTTTCAATGTGTGTCTGTTATTCCCCCCTTTAAACAAAGGGTTAGTAACAAGGCACACCAACAATGGATACTATAGTCAGCCTATATAATTATAAAATCCATAATATTTCCAAGTGATGGCAAAAGTCAGCCTTTTCTTCTTTCTTGGACTTCTAGAGTTAAATAACATTCAATGTGACTGACAGGCATCAAAAGTTCTAATTTTTTCGATGTGTGTCTGTTATTCCCCGCCTTTAAACAAAGGGTTAGTAACAAGGCACATCAACAATGGATACTATAGTCAGCCTATATAATTATGTATGAATGTAGCCTGTCAATTGTTTCAAATATACATAAAATGAAAATGACATCTTTTTTTCTTTTTTCACATTGATTGACTCTATGGCTCTCTTTTGAGTTATGTATGTATAAAAAGTCAATACTGACTTTATTCAGGAGAGAAAAACAGCTTAATGATTTTTTTTCCTTTTAAAAATAATATAGAATAAAAAAACACAATTAAACTACTTTGTTATGCAATTCCATTGTTTTTTCCAGGACCAGTAAATTGCCATGAACTATTTGTAGACTGTACCTCACAGGTGTTATTAGATACTTAAAAGATTCAGAGCACCACCACCAACCATCACCAGCAACCTGACTAGGCACTCCATGGGTAGCACCCAACTTGTACTATCCATGAACCCTACATGGCAGCTGCTGCCCTCAGATTGAGGACAGGTCACATGGAGAGAGGCCTTACATAGGCTCCCAAGTTTTATCCAAAGCCTCTCAAGATTTCACCAAAGTATTGAGAAATTTCTTGAAGTCTTGCAAGAGTTGGCTAGGTAGGAAGGCCAGTCTAGGCACTATACTCTGTGGTTAGGCTCCAGTCAGCCAAGTTGCTTGAGTGACTCAACCACAGAGTGAGGCTCTTAAACTGTAGGAACAATGTTCTAGGCACTGCACTCTGTGTATTTGTCGCATATGTACCTGCTTGCCTGATGACTCATCTCTTTCTCCTGATATCTCTTCTGTTTCTCCTTGAAGCCATAGCAGCATACTGGTATGGATGACATCAGGGATTGAACATAGGGAGACCAAGTGCCTCTTTCTCCTGTAGCTCTTCTGAATTGAGGGATATCTGTGTGTGTATGTGTATGGGGGCACAGACTGCCACGGAGAGGAGGTGGACAGGAGGGAGTTGCTTGTGTGTATAAAGGAGAGCAGATAGACCGTGCTGGGTAGAGACAAGATGGTTGAAGTAGTGGGAAGGGTAGTTTTAGCATTGTATTTTAAGGTAAGAAGTTTTAAATTACGAAGAACCTTGGCCGGACCACCTGGAGGGAGGAGAGAGGCAGATAGCAAGGCCTTGGCGCCAGGAAGAAGTGCCTTATCTACTGCTAGGTTGTAAAACTATGTCGAGAATCTGAAGGGAGTTGGAGGTGTGAAACAGTGGTGCCAAGCTGATGCCAAGGAAAGAAGGGGGAGCCAAAGAAGAGACAGGGGAAGAAATATAACTAGAGCCATTTTTTGTGAGGGCGGTGTCTTTTTCTCTGGAGATGGATGTGCAAGAGCTTGTGGCGGTGGGGGGGGCAAGAGCAAGGCTCTGCTTAGGAGTAAGTATTATAGTTAAGAGATTTCTTGTTTTACTGATTTACTGGGTTTTATGCTATGCATGCTTTTAGTAGTTTTTAAAGTTATTCTTCCTATGTACTGTATATCCTGCCCTTAGTCTTAATAAATTCTTCTACCTCGCAGGTGTGAGCCACCTATGTTTTGTTTCTTGGTGTGGTAAGGGGTTCCAAGGACCCCAAAGGTCCGTGTCCGGCCGCTAACCAATCACGTACAGACACGTCAAGTGGTGAACCAAAACAAAAGCTTTTATAGATAGCAATGCATTGCGACTGCTCTCCACTGAAAGGCGCGGGGAACAGCCTCGGCTACAAGTGGGGTGCGGATACTTATACATCAGTCAGCACGTCACTCAGTATTTTTCTATGTGCAAGCACACATCAGCTAGACAAGGGAGGGGGGGCAAAAGGGAGGGGGAAGGAGGAGAGAAAAAGGGAGGGGGGAGGTTGTGGTGAGGGGCTTTCTCAAACAATCATGTCGAAAGTCTCCATGACCTATCTCAACCACTCATGTCGAAAGTCTGGAACAGTCAAAAACAGGAAACTTATGAAACTTATGTGGTGAGCTAGCTAGCAACTGCTCATCTTGCAAATGCTTAAGCAACAGCAGCTGGGCAAAGGGGTTCTGCACCGGGCATGACATTTATACATGGAGCATATAGTTCAATAGGTCACACCTTTTCAAAGGTGGTGTCGGGGTCAGGTCACTTCCAAGAGGTTTTCCTGATGTCCCACATCATTCCTTACATCATTTACATCATTGGGATCCATGCTAGATCCAGTTACAGTAAGTTGCTGAAGTGTTGGTCATACTTTTACAGTGTGTATGTACATTTGTGTGAATGGGAAGGGTGGTGTGTGTGTTTGTGTGTGTGTGTGTGTGTGTGTGTGTGTGAGAGAGAGAGAGAGAGAGAGAGAGAATGAATGATGGATGATGGATGAATGGGATGCACTCTTGTATGTGTGTATTTGTGTAAATGGATGAGAGATGTGTGTGTAAGAGAAGGAAAGAATGAATGGATGATAAAAGAATGAAAGAGTTGGAGAGAGAGAGACAGAGAGAGGGAGTATTTCTGCCGACTTTGGATTTTGCCCTATCCACAGCCAGTAAGTGGTATCCATCCAGTTTCTGCTGCAAGAATTGCTTTTTTTCTCTTTTAAGGAACCCAAGGGGGCTTACATAGTCCTTTTCATCTCCATTTTATTCTTACAACAACCCTGTGAGGTAGATTAGGTCAAGAGTCAGCTTCATGAACAAGAGGGAACTAGAACCTGGATCTCTCAAGTCCCAGTCCAACACTCTAACCACTACACGATGGCATCCTAGGCCAGTCACTCCATGAATTCACTCATTCTAACATTCCCAACAGGCCTCTGATTCTTGGATTTGGTCCTAAAACAATTCTTAGTGATTCAGAAATGTAATGTCATTTCCCTTTTGTAGCAATTTTTCATTTGAGAAATAATTCATTAGAAAGGTTAGCTTGGGCTGCCATTTCAGGCTTTATTCAGTATAAGATACAATATCATAAAATGCTAGTAAGTACTACAAAAAGGTTTATTACAATCTATATTTAAAATAACAACAACAACAACAACAAAAACCTGTGATTAGGGCAAGTGATTTCTTGTTACTGTCCATGATATCACATCCTATGTACTTTATTGGTCTACAGATCATCAGATATCTCCCATGACCATTGACTCTTATGCCCCTCACTCTTTGTACCTAAAGTCAGATGATGTAATAGCTAAATGTCAAAGTAAGTGAGAATTTATTGAATGCCTCCTTTTATTTATTTAGTTCCAGGGCATGTAATCCATTCCGTTGAGGAGTTCCAAATGAATACAAAATACTGTGTTGTGTTGCACTCCTCTGTAGCTGCAATACCTGCTAGATTCGATTTAATCGCTTAGGAAACTTAGCCAAATTGAATCTGATTACGTTAGTAGATACGATACAAAAATATTATATTTTTGAACCCTGAAAAGGAGTAAAATGACAGCTAGGACTGGTTGAAGTAGACAGAGGATGTACTGGAGGCTATGCAGACAGTGAACTGAAAAATTGATCAGGGGTCAATGGAGAGAGGATTTATCTAGGGGTCTTGGATACAGGAGATGGATTGAGGCAAATAATGGTTCAGGGACTGGAAAACTGATTGGCAAGTCAGTGAGAAAATATAGGATGGATTGCTGGCAGAGATTTGATTGAAGGAGTGTTTATGGGATGAATGGATCAACGGCAGAGGATTGATGGACTATTGAGTTTACAAGTTGCTGCAGTTGCTCTGTGGCACAGAACAGACAAATGGGGAAGAAATGGAGGGACAGAACAAAATAAATGTGGTACTCATAAGGTATATGAGAAGAGAATAAAAATGTTAAGCAGTCTTTGGGACTGGCATGATAATTATGAATAGAAAACAGTGTCACTTTCTGTGTACCTGACATGAGATTATATTATTAATAAAGAATAGTTTGATAAATAGAGGTAAGGGAAGCCAGATTAGAATTCTCCAAAAAAGGAAAAAAAAAGAAAGAAAAAAGATTTGGTCATCCATAAATAGTAAAACAACACTTATAATAATAAAACTTAAAAATGTGCACAATGTGTGTGTGTGTGAATATGAAAATATGCGTAGTATTCAGTCTTCGGAATTCTACAGTATACTGCATTGCTTGTTCTTTCCAACACTGTGACAAACTTTTCATATAATGTGAACTGTAAAGTATAGAGGCCACACCAGAAATGTAGGACAACCAACCAGTATTTCCCTCACTCTCAGCTCACAGAGACCTCAGCCTAGCATCCATCTTGGAGAAAACTCCTAATCAAGTCTTAATTCTTTGTTATAAAACATTCCTGCCCTTAAGTATCAGCAAATACATCCAATCATGTCATTTCTTGAATAGATGGATCTCCCCCACTAATGGAAGACATACCCTCAGGGTTTTCAGGGATTCCCCTTTCTCATATAGCTTCTTACACCTCAGTTCAGCTGTTTCAGAAGGGTTCCCCAGCCTTAGGAGCCACTGGGGGTAGGAATGAGAGAAGTCAGCTTCTGTGATTTCCTTCTGCTGGTGCAATGTTGGATATAACAAAAGTATCCAGCACATTACACAAATTTATTACTTTAATAATTTTGTAGGATCATATATGGATTTCACACTAAGCCAGAGCACGAGCTACCTGGCATGTTTGGTTTATCATTTTCATTATCCAGGTAATTTTGAACATATTTTATGAACAGAACTTTGGATAAGAAGAATAATTAGCTTTAGCAACCGTTCTGCTTCATATTTTAGAATAAGTCTAAAGAATTAAGTATATTAGCTGTATGGAAAGAAATGGCCATAGAATACAGCTGGAAACTTGTATTTAAAAGCCATTATAAGCTTCATTCAGAAATGTGTACATAAAAATACTGGAAGCGTAATTGTACAAATATTTTAGAGATACAATTTCCATTTTGCAGTCTCCAAGGCAATACAGATACCCTGTGTTTGGGGTGGGGAGTAGGTGGGTTGGACTAAGATTTGTGACTGAATCGTGATCACCTTGACTGTCTGTTTAGATCCAGACAAAAGAGTGCATAATGGGAAGCTGACTTCCCCACCTGTTCCTGCCCTCATTTGGCCCCCAAATGCTTTCCTGCTGAATGGGGTGAGCCATGATGTAGAAGAAGGGGGGTACAACAACGGGGTGGATGCAATCTTCATGAGAAAAGGTTGTGCTTGCAGAGGTTGAATTCTCCCAGTTTTCAGGGATTTCCTTTTCTCCTTTGTGCCATATGTTAAGTCTACTCTATTCAACTGGATTGTCCAATCGGGTTCCCTGGGGAAGCCTATTCATGAAGCTGGGGGGGGGGTCTATCTGGTGTGGGGAGGTGGGAAGTGGGAAAGTCAATTTCTGCCAATTCCATTACATGCACTTTTATCTGGATCCAATCCAATTTCTTCATCTAGGCACAATATATGTATATATCGACAATACTAGGTCCTGAATGCAGGCATCCTGTAATAAAAATTCTACTCTGCAGCATGTGTGCAGTTCTTGACCCAGCAAGAGGATCCTTGAGCTTCTTTAAATGAGCAATTTATAGCATGCTCGTTACTGGGCACTTGCGGATGTTTGTGGGTCATTTTGACAACGACAGCAGCCTCCTGTGCATCTCCCGCTCCTTTTCTCAGTTTGAGCATCACAAAATAAACGTCAGAAAACCTGACTCTGCTGAGATATGTCAGGATTTCCTGCTGTGTGCAGGGGAAGTTGCACTATAAATGCCCACTAGATGGCACTGTCCCATTGAAATTTACAGGCCCCGTAGTTGGTGTTCTCTTCTCCATGTAATTTTGCTCATTTCAAATGTGGAAGAGAACAAGGAAGAGAGCCATGGTAAGGAAACACGAGTCCCTCGTCCCTGTCTGAAAATTCTCCGTTTAAAGAAATATGCAATGTGATGACTTGCTGGTTTGAGGTGAATGCCTCTCCCAACAAATAATAATATACATACTTGTATTGAAGTGACACTGAAGTGAACAGAGCAGCCCTTTAACATGGAGCAGCAGCACTCTGCTAAGGTTTTGGACAGCAGTGACTACTCCTTGGTTGCTGCAACTGTGCATTCTGCTCTGGTTAGATGCAAGCCTTTCTTTAAGGACTGACTAGAGATAATTTATTCAAAGACTTTTTAAAAAAACCTAGCCAGTTTAAGACCAGAATTAAGGCTAGGGATATATGAGAAATTCATTTCAGTTCATTTTTTATCAGGATCTCTGCAGTCTGCTCCTTCCAGGCCAAACATGAATTCTGTACATTTCCAAGCTTGCAATGTATTCCTGGAAGCTCCCAACAATCCCCCAAAGAAACACAAAAATATGTTTGAAAATGTGCATGAAAAAATTGACACTTAAATATATATATACACAAATATGCTTTAAACAACAGGAGAAGAATGTGTGGCTTTAAAAGGTGCACTGTGGTTGGAGTCTATACATTTCTAAGCTTGCAATGTGATTCACAGACCCCCCCAAAAAGTGATGGCATGCATACATTTGGAAAAAAAATGTGCACAAGTATGCTTTAATCAATGAGAGAAGAATGTGTTTATTTCAAAGATGGAAAAATTCACATGAAAGTATGCATGGATTTTCTTGTGAAAAGGATAAAACAAAGCTCTCTATCTGATACAGACTTGAGTATGGAATTCAAAGACCTTTGGCCAGATCAGGTATTGCTGATTCACACTTCCCTAACTAAGGATCTCTCATTTGGGCTCAATCTCCACAAAATTAATGCCTTGGCTGTCGTGCCCAAGATCAGTAATGAAGTTCTGCAATGTCACAAATTGTGCTTGCTTACAACATACCTTCCAGGCCCATACTTTTCAGGCCCAAATCCAGGTGAGGAAGATGGAGTGTCTGGGACCAGCAAATATGCCCCATGTTATCCTGGTCCTATTTGCGTTATGAAGCAGGAGCCTTACTGTAATGCTAGAGGAATCTCCATGTTGCTTAGTAACTTTTGAACCACTACTTAGAACTTCACCAAACCAATGAAAAGCACACCACCTTGACAAACCTGAATAAAGTACATCACTAATTTTCACCCAACTTTGAAATCAATATGCTGAGATGTCATAACATACTATCAATTGTGAGTACTTTTAATTTGTTGTACCTGTGGCAATGCTTGAAATTTTGCACTACTGTAGAACTCCTCAGGTAGCTCATGGATGCCAAGTTTCACATTGTTAGCTAAACAGGTGTCATTTTTATAAACAGTAGAATTTTGAGGCATATAATGGTGGAACCTCCCCACCCCCCAAACTCTCCTTTAATTAGAGGCAAGTGAGAATCTTCTGGGGCTTAGTATATCTAGTGTAACTTGGGGCAAGATGGTAATGATTCCAGGTAAAACTAATTAAACAAGGAGTAGGCATCACAATAACATAATGTTATATTCAACAGCACTTGGATATCCACTTTAAAGTTATATTTTGTTGTATCCCATTGTGTCCCTTTTTGTTTCTGCTTATGTTACCCTTTGAGAGAAGAATTGAATGCCTATAATACATCTTTATTATGCATTGCACAATCCTTACCTTGTTTACTTGTTGCGACAAGTCGATTACTTACATAATTTCTGCTTTCAGATGATATTAAATTTTAAATATTTTCTCACCTGTTGAATAAAAACAAAAACAAATTAGCCATGCATTGTGTTGCTGTGCTTTCCCTCTATAAATCTGATAGCTGCAAGAATTAGAGGTGGTCATTCATGACATTGGAGGGCATTTTTACATGCTTATTGTCTAATCTAAATCTTTATGCTATTGACCGTGTCACAGATTACATTGTCAAGGCTTGAGATAATGGATTTTCATGTTTCCTTGGGACAGAATTTATTAAATAAATGAAGTCCAGATAATTACTGCATACAACAGGTCATAAACCAATTACTAGCAAGTTATAAAAAAGAGCAAAATAAAATCCAACAATTTAATAGTTTTCAGAAGACAAGGTTGGAACTGAAACCAAGACAAATCTGTAAGATGGCTGATACTAGCCACTCAACAGGAATCAACACAGCTGGATAATTCTGTGATTTTGCTTTTAAAATCATTATGGTGCCTTAGGATACTTCACAGAAGTATAAATATTGCTGTCGTAAACACAACTTGTAGATAAATTCAATTCTGTTTTTATTATCTCAGACTCTGTTACATTTTCCACTTCTGTCTGCCTAAGGAATATGTGAGGCTTGGAAAACAAAAGCTGTCTTGTGTTCATATGTGTGTATGTGTATATATATATGAGAAAAAGGTAATTGTTATAGTCAAAAAGGGTTACTGAATACAACAACAACAACAACAACTACTACTACTACTACTATTACTATTATTATTATTATTATTATTATTATTATTTCTTACCCGCCTCTCCCTCCGGATTGAGGCGGGGAATAACATCAACGCATGTGAAACAAAATCTATCATATAATTTTATTTAAAAAGCTGGAAAACGTGCAGAGGATATTGCAACAAAGTTCTATGCATGTTTACTTGGAAGTATACCTAAGCCCACTGTGTTTAGGATTGATATCTCTTAGGGAGTCTTTTTTTTAATGCAAATGCCATTCAAAGTAGCATCATCTCTCTTTTTAAAATGAAGGAGTAAATGAGAATTAAATTAGTCCAAATGTAGGTCATTAAAATATGCTGGTGCTGCTATTCGGTGGAAACCTGAAAATGTCATGTATTACATTGAACACTTTATGGGTTTCATGGTCAATAATTCCAGATGGTGAACTGTGCACAGACGGTGTTACTGTGTGTAAATCATCTCAATCAGGATCAGTTCGTATCCAAGAGGATTCTAACTGGAAAACATTGTGCTTCTAATTTTGATAGGGATCTCATTCACAAAATGAGATTTTATTGAAGGGAGATTATTTTTGCTCTCCCCACCTCCTGCTTTAAGAAAGAATGAAGGTTTCATCTTATTTCATGAAACAATGTCCCCATTTATGCTGTGATAAATTTTGACAGCCATTTAATTGGCATTTTAAGGGCATGGCTTATGTGATCTACCCTCACACAGTTTCATGTGTGCATATCAACATTGTAAAACGGCGTTTATAATGGCATGCAGAAACATGTTTTACAATGCAAATGCTATTGTCCTGCCATCAACTGTGAGAGCCAGTATCATTAATCTTAATCAGAGAAAACTTTTACTACTTGTAATTAATGCAGGCTGTAATTTGGATTCAGATTTCAGACAGAACTCCCTGCCTCCATACATTTCAAAGTGTGTTTGTACACTTGCCAGGACCAATATTGTTTCTTCTACATGGGAATGAGCCGGCCCATGACTGACATACAAATAATTTGTATAGACCATGTGCATTAATCTTATTTAGAAAGTCCAGCTTAACTTTTCAAAGCAGAGAGCCTTTTTTGGCGGCTTACCTTGAAACCGTGCTTAGCACAGACAGTATTGCACATTATATATTACATAGTTTAACAAAGGAAGAAAATAGTTGAATTCAGTGAACCTTGTATATTGCTTGTGTTAAGCAGGCCCAGCCAAATCAAAGCACAGGCTGCAGTAATAGTGGGAATGCCAATGAAGCATCACACAGCCTGAAAAGCCCATCCCAAGATCCTTTGCAAAGTCAGAGGGGTGCCAGGGTGCATACCTTAGCTTATACAGTGCAGTTATTTGGGGGGTAGAAAAGTATCTTCATCGAAACCTGAATCTGAAAGCTTATTTTAAGAGAAGGACCACTGAAGATGTTCTTAGGCAGGTACATATGGGATCAGATGATCCTTCAGGTAGCCTAGTCCCAAACCATTTAGGGCTTTGAATCGTAGTACCAGATCTTTGAATTGGGTATGGAAATAGACTGGCATAATATAATCATCTTGGCCAATCCCCATTAACAATCTCACTGCCATATTTTGGAACAGCTGACTTTTCTTGATTGTTTTCAAAGGTAGCCCCATGTATAACACATGACAATAATTCAGATGAGAGTTTACGAGAGCGTGGATAACTATAGCTAGGCTATCTCTGTTAAGATAAAGATGTAGTTGGTATATCAGCCTAAGCTGAAAAAAGGTGCTCCATGCCACTTAATCTACCTGTGCCTCTAGCGACAATGCTGGTTTCCAGGCCACCCCCAAACTATGAACATGACCCTTTAGGGGAAGTGCAACCCCCTTAGAACAGGTTGAACATAATTTCTATGGACAAATACTCATAGTACTTCTGTTTTGACAGGACTGAGTCTCAATTTATTGGCCCTCATCCAGTCCAGTACTACACCCAGACACTGGTTCAGAAAACCTACTGCCTCACCTGATTTGATGGAAAGGGGAGAACAGAGCTAGGTGTCATCTGCACATCTGGATAACTTCCCCAAGTGGTTTCATATAGATGTTGAACAGCATGAGGGATAAAATAGAGTCCTGTGGCACTCCATGGCATAAATGCCAAGGGACAGAGTAATAATCACCCAGCACCATCTTTTGGAATTGGCTATCAGCTGAGGCTAATATACCAACTACATCCTGGAATCGGTAGGAGTGAAGCCACTACAGTGCAGTACTTCCAACTTCAGCTCAGGTAACCTATCGAGGAGGATATCATAGTCGATGATATTGAAGGCTGCTGAGAGGACTAAGAGTATCAACAGAGTAACATTCCCCATGTCAGTCTTAAGGTCCTACAGGGTGACCAATGCAGTTTCTGAAGCCTGCTTGAAATGGATCTAGATAATCAGTTTCATTCAAGAGTGCTAGAGTTGGCCAACCACCATCCACTGAAGCTCTTTGCCCAGGAAGGGGATATTAGCAATTCAACTACAGTTGTTAATAACTTCTGGGTCCATGTTAGGCTTTTCCAGAGTAGTCTAATAACTGCCTTTTCTCTCTCAAGGAGGAGTTGTCAACCTCCTGGACCCAGCCAGACATTCACTCCCTATTAGATGTAATTAGCCATGACAGGCAAGTGGTCAACCAGACTTGGCCAAGCACCTTGTCTACACTCTCAGGCCTGAACAACTGAAACTCATCCAATAAAACTGAACCATATGGCACTTGGGACAACTTTACTAATAGAAGTGCATTAACTATGGTGTCCAAGTCATGATGTATGTGAGCAACTTTATCTTCAAAGTGTTGTGCATACCCGTCCCAGAATGCTACCAAGGTTTCCACCACCTCTCTTACTGGCTTGGATTGTAGCAGGCTATGAACCATTTGGAAAAGCTCCACTGGATGACACTGAGAAGATGCAATGCTGGTGGAAAATAACTCCCTCTTTGCCACCCTCACGCCATAGAGTCAGCTCAATAATGACCTGTAACCAGTGTTTAATCAGACTTGGCACAAATTTTCCTCCATCTGCATTCTGTTTTGCCTCTTGCTTCATTGTCCTCAGCTCAAGTCTATACCAAGAAGGTGTCTGGGCTCTGCTCGGGGAGAGGGCGCTTGGGAGCAATTGTGTCAACTGCCCTAGTCATCACTGCATTCCACAGAGTAACCATGGCTCTGACAGGGGCTCCAGTCATACCAACAGGAAATTCCCTAGAACCCTCTGGAATCCATCCAAAGGAATGTTCAACAGCTGGAAGACAAGAAGACTTTCAGCAGGTGTCTTTTCCTGTCATAGTGCTGCCCCCAAGAGTCAACTCACCATGCAGTGCATTCTTCAAAGCAAGCTGTTGTGCAACTTCCCCAGCAGGAAAACTATCTTGACACAACCATAAAGAACCAATGTTGTTAGGGGAAGGCCCATAGCTCAGTGGTAGAACACATGCCTTGCATACAGAAGATCCCTGGCATCTCTCCAGCTATTGTTGGAAAACATTTATGCGTAAAATTGTGGAGAGCCACTGCTAGTCAGAGTACTACTGAGCTAGATGGACCAGTGGTCTGTCTCTGTATAAGACAGCTTCCTATGTGTCTATGTTGTACTTCAAACAAATAAGTAATATCATCCATACATAACAAAATAAATACATATGACATCAGTTCTTTCTGCTGGCTTTGTGTAAGCAAGTACTCATATAGAATGGAGCTGGACTCACACATTAAAATATTTTCTATGTTACACACAACATCCTTAGTGTAAACCTCAGTGTTACATGAATAATAGCCTTGTGGGAATATTGACTGAAACAATGTCAATAGTGGTTGGACACCTGTGGAATGTGAGCATACATTTACTGAAAGAACGAAAAGCTAGGGCCAAAGTTTTGCCAAGTGAATTTGAGATTATAAAGTTGGTTTAGCTTTCATCTCTATTCAATGCAATGTTCATTTGTACTTTTTCAATAGCAGATTCTGTTAACAGAATCTCATTCCCTGAAATTCTATCTGCTTTTCATTATCAGCTAGTGCTAATAGATTTATTTTAAAAAAATATAAGTACAAATCTCGGTCCTGCTAATAAAAAAGAGGAAGGTTTCTGTTTCTGTTATTTTTAATTTAAAATTAAAATGGATAGATTCTGTGTGCTGGTCTTGTAACAAGTCTGGTCAGCAGTTGGGCTCTGGACCCAGGTAAGTGTGCATAGAGTGGCTGGAGGTTGACTTCAGCCCAGCAAGTTACCCCATTAGGAGTGCAAAGGCTTCCAGTGAGGCTCCTTCTTTAAGTTCCCAGCCTGTCAGAAAAGGGAAAGGGGGAGGGAAAGCAGCTCCCAACCGAGACAACACTTCGAGCACAGCTGGCTTCACTTGCCCCTTGCTTTTCCTGATGGGACAAGTGAATGGTTAGTGAAACCAACTCCCAACGGAGACACTGCCTCAGCAGCTATGCTGATAGGAAAGGTGTATTGTCAGTGAAGCCATGTATATGACTGTGTGTAAACTATGTGTGTTGTTGTGCATGCAAATGGTGTGTTGGGGTGCATGTGTGTGTGAATGAGATGTGTGAATGGGTTGTATAAATGGTGTGTGTGGGTTTGTGTGTGTGAAAGAGAGAAAGAGAGAGAGAGAGAGAGAGAGAGAGAGAGAGGGTTCAGGTAAGAATGTTGGAGGCCACATGACAGCAGCAGGATGGTCCCACCAAATTTGGGTTGTGTCCCTGCTCACTGCTGGCATGTGGCCCCCGACGTGCTTGGTGCCAACTGGGCCCTTGGGTTGAAAAAGGCTTGCAATCCATGGTGTATAGGATTACAGCCTAAATGAGAATGGAGACTGTCTGTCTGTGGTTAAGATAGTTAACTCCCACACCTTGATTCTCCAAAACACAGCATTTGTGTCAGTTATTGGGTTGGGTTCTTTTCTGTAGCTAATAAAACAATGCTGCTCTTCCCCCGCTTTGCCTGCAACAAGATGGGTCCCCCTTCCCCTCACTTCCACTTGGATTTCTTTCACCTTGCATTATTCAGTGACCTGCCTTCAGAAAATCCATTATGACAGTTCTAGAATCCAGAGTCGTCATGGTTTAGGAACTAAAGGAACTATGATAGATTTAGCACTGTGGCAACCATCAGTCAACACACCACACAGCAGAGAGAGAGAGAGAGAGAGAGAGAGAGAGAGAGAGAGAGAGAGAGAGAGAGAGTTTGTGTATTAGTTGTCTGACACCCAATATACCATATCCATTCTTCTGGTGGAAAAAAGGCTTTGTGAATTTAGCTTTAAAGTGGCAATTAAACTTCAGTTCCAATAAAACAGAAGTGTTCTTTGTTTGCTCCTGCCATTTCTGTGCTATGTTAAGCAGGGTTGGACCACGTGCAAGAACAAGTTCAGCTAACAACATTGGGGGGTCGCATGACAAGAAGGTGCCCTTTCTGCATCCCACATAGAGAAGCAGTTGAATCTTACTTGAACACTGGCCATGGGATAGCTTTCTCCACCATGCCTGGCAATATGCAGGCAAGTTTAGAGGGCTCAGAACACGCCGTGTGGCATATGCAGCTCTGTTGTCCAAAGAGGGAACAGCCAGGAGCTTAGGAGGAACAGCCAGGAGATGTTGCCCCTACCCTCCAGCATCTGCTGCTTGTGGTGGTCTCCTCATTCTACCTAATGGTAGGGCTGGCCATGATTGTCAATAACAGTCTTTGTTTCAGTATTCATATATATATATATATATATATATATATATATATATATATATTCCACCTTATATACCAATTTGTAGAGGGAATATAAAAATCCTCAAGATTAAAAAATAAATGAGAATCTCTTTAATCTTGTGGTGTGTTTTGTAGACTACATTGCATCTGGCATTTTCTATGCATGGTAAAATTGTGGACAGGATTTGCATGAATGTACCCACAAGCATTCTGTTATAGGTATGTTGAAGTTAAAAGGGAAACTGATCATCTAGATGTCTAGAGCAGATGTGATGAGCCTAACATGGCCTGCTGTCAGTTCAAGTGTCCTCTAGATCAGTGGTCTTCAACTGGTCTAGACCTGAGACCCACCTTGGACTTCCAGCATGCAATGTAGGACCCACTTTCACAATTTTCTCCACAGCTTTGCCACAACCCATCTGGACTGAACTTGCAACCCATTTTTGTTTCGGACACAGCAGTAGAAGACCACTGCTGTAGATATTGTGGGTAGATTTTTTTTTTGTTGTTTTCTTTTTACATTTTGCAATGGAGGTACTGAATTTAAGGCTGGTGTCAATGGGCTGGTATCACTGGGCAACTGCTGAGACAGTGGGGCCGAGTAAGGGGGAGGAGTACTGCCAACCAAACACTGCTGTTCTACCTTCTCGCTATTGTTGCCTTTTCACAAGACTGAGAGCAGCAAGTAGAAGGCACCTCTGCATGATTTATCATCTCTCACTCCCCTTCCCTCTCTAGGAGTAGGTGCCAACTGAGCTCAAAGAATGAGGCAATGGAACGGGCAGTGCCAATGTTGAAGAGGAGCAGGGGGCCATCTCAGAGAGCCATTCAGAGAACCAAAAGACCGGGGGGGGGGGATGTCTACATGACATCTCTTTGGCGCCTGTTTCTTATGATATGTGCTTTTTCCTATATTCGCATTTACGTCTAATAGTGTTAGAAGAGAGCCATTAAGAAGAATTACGGGCATCATAAAATGCACTTTACAATTGTTTATATCTGGAGTTTCGTTGCAGAGTCGGTTCAGAGGTGTATGGCTGAACGTGGAAAAATTGACGAAAGCACTGTCCAGTCCAGTCAAGGGAAGAAGAAGAAGGAAATAGCAGGGAGAAGATAGGAAATGACAAAGCAAGCATTGGGTCAATCCCCTCCCACCTTGTCCACAACTGGGAGTGGTAGCCAGAGAAGGGGCAGGCATTCACTCATGACATCACAAGCCCTGCCCACCAAACTATGCCCATGATTAACATTAATCCGAAAGGGCAGTGGAGGTTACACGACCAAAAGGCGATCGAACATCGGAGAAATATTAAAAGTTGCGTTTAATCGACACCTTGGAAACACGCGTTAATGGAGGCTATAAGTCGCATACACGTCTGATCTGTGCCCCTCTCGAGTGTACAAAATGCCGTCAGAATGAAGTAAAGGCAACCCAAATAAGCCGCGAAGAGGTACCCCAGTCTCCATACCTAGCAGGATTTAGGATTTGAGCTTTGCAAAGAGCAACTGCATGGTCAATCACTATGGTAACATAGGGTGGTGTTTAATATGAAGTAACAGTCCAAGCTCATGCAAGTCTTAGGCTATGCCTAGAGCATCTCTCTGTAATTTGGTACCTCTTCATGGGCACTTTACTTCACGGTGGCTTCGAAATGGCGGCAGTTGGGTTACATGACGCTGCTGCCAATTCAAAGCAATCTAGGGGAAAAGGCCCTTTGCTCCGCACTAAAAAAGTTGAGCATTTAGCCCGACTTTTTTCAGAGCAGAGCAGGCTGGGCAGGGAAGGGGGTGGCGCAGCGAGCCATAAGCTCGCTGCATTGCCTCCACTGTCCTTCCCCCCAATTTTTTTATTTTTTTTTTAAAAAAACCACTTACCTTAGAGTAGGTGGGCTGCCACTTCAGCTGCCCCTCCAGCTAACGCTGGGCAGGAGCGGGCGTGGCGACGGTGACAGGAAAAGCTGCTGTGGTGGCAGGAGAGTCAATGCGCAGCACGCCAACTGCCGCCGCCGCTGCATGCCGGAAGAGGCGCTGTGAAGAGGCAGCCTTGGTCTCAGTGGGTTAATGGTCTAATGAGTTAATGGCTTCAAGCGAAACCACATGGAACCAGGAAATGGTTGCAGAAGCCTATTCCTAATATTTTCAGCTGGATAATCATGCTAGCTTATAAAGTCTGCACCTTGTTTTCCATTAGCAATGTTCTATTTTCAGACAATATATAGGTGTCCTTGATCTGCTAAATGAAAGAGGTCTCTGACATTCAGAAAACTTAGCTCACTTATCTATTTCCCTAGAGCTAATTCTTAAAAGCTTTCTTTAACCTTTCAAAGTACCCTTCTAGGCAGACGCTGAAATTCATATTCTGTTCTGCCAACTGAATGGTTGAAAGTTCAGCCCACTGACTACCATAACAATAATAATAATAATAATAATAATAATGATAATGATAATGATAATGATAATAATAATAATTTATTTCTTACCCGCCTCTCCGTTTGGATCGAGGCGGGCAACAACAATATAATAAAATACATAAAACTGATTAAAACATGACACACATTATTAAAACTGCATTAAAACATCCTAAAAACATCCTAAAAACATTCTAAACATTTGGAGGTACATTTGTTTTGCTCCTGCCATTCAGAACATTCAGTGCAGCCATAATTATAAAAGATTAATTTAATTGTTATATAAAATATATGTTATTATATAAAATATATGTTATTACTTTGCTTTGTTTTATACACATGAAAAATCATTAAAATATAATGATATAAAACTTCGGCTTCAACCAGAATGCATGTGCAAAATTTTTGGCTGGGGTTGAATTTAACAGCCTCCCCACTATCTACTAAATCCCAGCAAAATCACACGTAAATGGGGTACAAGTTTCACCTTTAATTATCACTTTGAGAAAAACAACAACATGAAGCTATCTCAAACATATTTATAGGCCATGTTTATTTATTTTAACTTGAGATGATAACTTTATTTTAAATTAAAGACATTATTCTCATTCATCTCCGTTGTACAGAGCACATGCTGTGCACAAAATTAGCTTATGATTCATACCTGTAGTTGTAAGTAAAACAGACTGTTACTCAAACTTATACAGTAAAGCTTGAAAACCAACAAAGCCAGAAGTTATGTTTCCTCTCAACTGTCCTCATAGCAGAGGCAAAAATTACGGCTTTCAATGAGCCGAGCTGTTCTCCCACCGTCTGCTTTTTATGTGATTTATTAAAGACCACAGCTCTGTCACTGTCTTTTGTAGGTTGGCCTTAAGGAGGCTTTTTTAATGGGAAAGACTGGGATGTGCTTTATGTTGAATGTAGGTTGAAAACAGACAACCACTTATTGAACTTTAGCTTCTTAAGATTACCCACATGGTGACTCAAACCATGGAAGGAGATGGCCATCTGTCTCTTCCTGTCACATAGTAAATGGAGACTAATTCCATGTTCCCAAGGTCAGGGCAAGACATTGTGCTGCCTGAAATGAGGAAGCACTACCTCGCCGCCGCTGCCGCCGCCGCTGCCGCCGCCGCTGCCGCCGCCGCTGCCGCGGCCGCCGCTGCCACCGCCGCCACCCCCTCCTCCTCCTCCTCCTCCTCTTCCCTGGCTAGTCAGCCACTTTAAATATAATTTTTGCTATCATGTAAAGCAGCTGCAGTGAATGAGATAGGGATTGACAGACTCACCCATGCTTCTCTTTGCCTTGCTGACCACTCAATGAGGCCATGGGGCCGCCCGCCCTCATTGCAAGCCACCATTGTTGCGCAAAATGGTGGCTCAAGCATTTCCAGGAGGTCATGTATTGTAAATGGCAGCTGTAAAGTGCCCATTTATGCAGCATTACAGGCATGAATGCTCCATTCATGCCTGTAATATTGCATAAATAGCTGCTTTACGGCTGCCATTTATGCAACATGACCTTCCTGGAAATGCCTGAGCCTATTTCTTGTGCAGCAATGGTGGCTTGGTAAGAGGAGGGGAGCTTTGTTGGGTGTTTAATGAGCCCTGGGGTGCTCAACAAGCAGGCTCGTGAGTGCCCCATGGCTTGTTGAGTGGGCACAGGGAATCCACTGGAAACCCTCCCCACACACACACATGGATGCTCATGACATCTCTAGAATGAGAGCAGTCTCACAATTTCCAGTGTCATTTCTCTCCTCAATGCTGCACTCTGAGGAAGAGGTCCTTCCTCATAGGCATGTTAGATATTGCTAGCCAGAGTGAAGCCATCTTTCTCTCTCTCACATAGAATGCTGGGATTGCTTGCTGGGAACGCTTGTTTAAAGCCAAGAACAGTCTATGTATGTAGCAGCTAGGAACAAGGAACAATCATAACTCGGCCTTGGTCAGAAGCTGCAACATTCCTCAAAAGTAGCAGATATCGTGTCCTAACTGTAACTGCCCACTTTCGTTCCTGGGCGCAATAATAAGCTACTGGTGAGAAACAAGGTGGTCTTTGGCGTTAGCCCAAAAGGCGGTGGCTCACATAGAGATGCACTGAGTTATGCTTGCCCATGCGCTGTCTGTAGCTATGACATGATGCTTACTGTATGTTATAAAAGTAGGTGCTTGTATCCTTTGAGGTGTGGCCTTTGGTGGCATGAGTCCCTAGGGTGACTGCTTTAATAAAACTGCGTTGGACTAAGATCACTGACTCTGTGCCTCTTAGTGGGAATATGGCTTTATCCTCCTAGGAGAAGAATCTGGACAAAAGTTTTGTCTAACAGTCAGGATCTACGCTGCTGGTTTAAAACAATTTATAACAGTATTGACAACTATCAGGGTACACTCCAAATATAGTTTTCAAACCGTTTTCTAAGTGTTTTATCCTGTTTGGTGTAGATCTGGTTTATAACAGTATTGACAACTGTTGGGGCCCATGACACACTCTATATACAGTTTTCAAGCCGTTTTCAAAGAGTTTTATTCTGCTTGGCGTAGATCTGGCCATAGTGAGCCATTGGGGTGAGGTGGCTCTAGAGAGGGCTTTTGATTTGCCACATCAGCAGCAAATACTATTTAGAGTTTGCTAAACCTTAAAATAATCTTTAAAATGTAACAAACCTTAACAAACTGTGAATGTCTGAGGCCGCCTCTTCATGGTGCCGGGAGTGCCACACAGTGACGTTCTTTCCGGTGATCTACATCGGAGAGTGCCACAGTGGCTTATCCTGGTGCCACTGGTGCTGCTGCGCTGATGCCCAGCAGCAGCCGGAGGAGTGGCAGGGAGCATCTGCTCCCCTACTCTAAAGTAAGTGGGGTTTTTATTTTATTTTTTAAAATGGGGTGGGGGAGGACTGCGGAGGTGGTGCAGTGAGCTTATGGCTTGCTGCTCCAGCCCCTTCCCTGGCCAGCCCGCTCCGCTGTAAACAAAGTAGGGATAAATGCCTGACTTTTTAGTGCGGAGCAAAATCCCTTTGCCCCTAGATGGCTTCGCACTGGCGGCAGCATCATGTAACCCAACTGCCGCCAGTGCAAAGCCATCTCGATGGAAAGTGTCCATTTAGAGGTACTCTGAGGATGACAGAGGCAAGAAAATAATCAGGCCTAGAGGTCTGGATTTTTTCTGTTGAGAGGGGATATCTCAGAGAGGAGTAGTTTCATTTCTCTGATTAACGTTCATTTCCCTGGTTAAGTTTCATTTCTTCAAGATTAAAACAGTACTTTCTGTTTTGGTGGAAGAAGGTATAAAAGAGTGAGAGACCCAGAGAGGAAGGAACAGGAAAAGAACAGACCATAAGAAAGCAGCAGCTAGAAAAGCCTAATGCAGCTAGGGTAAATGAACTTGCGTTTGCAACTTTTATTTTCTTTTATTGCCTTTGTATTACTCAACTCTATTGATTAAATACCTTTACTTGTAATTTGGCTGTTTTAGTATTCAAGCAAACTGTTGCATTAATCCTACCGTGTCTGGAGTATCACTCACCCCATGTCTATAGCCTAAACTCTACGTTATTGGGAAGGGGAAGGTAAAGGAAGGAAACTGGGACTTTTAAGGAGGCAAGAGGTCCTTAAGGAGTTGCTGAAGGGGTTCAGGTCATAGAAGGAACCCTGATGGCCTCATTTGCAGCAAAGCAGCATTGATGCTGTCATTTTGCAGGGCCACCTTGATCACATTGCCTTGCTCCAGAAAGCCCTGAAGGAGTATCATTTGTTACTTTTCTATAGCAAAAATGGTAGCAGTGTTCCACAGTAGCCTAGTGGATAGTGGTGGTGGCAGCAGCAACTTCCAGCTACCTGACTAGTCAGAAACTGAACAGGTGGGCAGTGTGTGTGTGTGTTAGTCTTGTGGATGGAAGATGGGGGGTGCAGTCCACCACCCCTCCTGATTGGCTGCCTGAGCCACATGGCTTGCTGTGGTTCATGGAGCAAGTGGTCACAGAGTAACTCTGATGTTCTTTGTTGAAACAACCTTCCTTGAAGGATTAAAAACAGTGTCCCAGTGCCAGGGACAAAAAGAGGAATCCAACAGCCTTTCCATTAAAACAGCTTCGTCTGAAAATGCAAGCCTGCTGATAATTTAATTAGGGCACATGTTTCAGATCACATGACATTGTAAATGTGCCCATGACTGTGTCAGAAGTAGAAGACCATACTGTTAGGGATGCTCAAGGAATTCATGGCATCTATATTCTGAAGAAAGCTCACTTGATCTGTTCCTCCTGGATTAATGTTCAGATCAAAAATATGGATCGCTCTTAGAATCATCACTTTAACAACTTCAATGAGGTGGTCTGAGGACTGCCTTTCAAATACATATTGTTTTCTTAAATAATAATAATAATAATAATAATAATAATAATAATACACTGGGCACTCACTCAACTTGAAGAAATAAACTGACTCAATCGCACCGAACTCACAAAACACTGCATGCTCCACCCCAACTCATGCATTGAAAGAATAACAATCAGCAGGAAGGAAGGAGGAAGAGGTCTGCTGGACATTAACAGAATTGATGCTAATCAGATAAAATCACTCAGAGAATTCTTCCACACCAAAAACACCCCCATTCATAAAGCCATAGTAACAGCAGATAAAAATTACATCTCACTCAACCTAGCACTACAAAACTATGACCAAACATGACCAATCACACTCGCAGAGAAAAAATAAAAATGGGCACAAAAAGCACTCCATGGGAAGCACTACAACATAATACAGAACCCACAAATAAACAAAGAACAATCGTACAATTAGCTCAGGAAGGGTGAGCTATTTCCAGAAACTGAAGGATCCCTAATAGCTATACAGGATCAAGTTATAGCCACCAAGAACTTCCAAAAATGCAGATAATAAAATATACTAAGACAGAACAATTCATACAGACATTACCTTGCAACCAACCAGACGTAACGTTCATAGACAAAAATGAAAAACACACATACCTCATCGACATAGAAATACTGAATGACAAAAATGTTGTTGAAAAGGAAGAAGAAAAGAGAGACAAATATACACCACTGGCCATGGAAGTCAAAGAACTATGGCAACAGGAAAAGATCACAATTATTCCATTAGTCACATCAATCACCGGCATCACATCAAAAAAAATTATACAGAAAACCTTCAGAAACTGGGCCTACCAGAATACATCCACACCAACATCCAGAAAGCAGTCATACTTAAAACATGCTCAATCATCAGGAAATTCCTGAATCAATAAAAGACAGCATGACTTGGCAAAGCCCATCATGTCCGTCTAGAAAAACCGCCATGAGCGAGAAAGAGATGATGATTATGATGATGATGATGAATAATAATAATAATAATAATAATAATAATAATAATAATAAATAGGGGCATTAAAATGGGTGCACAAATACCCCTTGAAGCGATAGTATGTGATGAAATGCTGTCCTGCCGTGGAACATTGTATGGGGAAAAAAGATGGCTGCCTCCACGGGCAATCCCCATTCACTGCTGGGACACATCTTAGCAGGTTTGGCCTATTAGAATAACTGACAAGGCTGGGGTGGGTGAGGTTTTCAGGAAGGGGTTTATTGGTCCTGAGGCTGGTGTGCTTGTGTGCAAGAGTGTGCTCTTCAGGTCTCAGACCCTTTTCTACATGGTTACTCTTAGGAGTAGTGTTGGTTGGGCTATGGAGTCAACTGGTTGGTCCTTCCATTTCTGGGCAGTGTGGGGCACCACCTGTGCCATACTCCCTCCTGCTGTCCATGCTGCTAAGCATGGTGGCATATCTCCAACTCTGGCATAACTGCAGTATAGACTTGCTTTGCCCATATAGTAATAATAAAAAATGCAGGTGAGTGGAAATGGACTATATATGCTCCTCAATTTGGTACCAGCATTGCCATCACTCTAACTCATCTTGTATGTTTACAGAGCAAGGTATCAAATATGCCATTTTTATATTAGTAGGATAAAATATCCACAAGAAAACTGCAAGAATCACCAGCAATCCACAGGCATTATTGCTCACTAGAGGTCACTTTTTCAGCTCTAGAAGTGATATTTCCACCCATAAAACCCAGGACTTCAAGCTATATAAATATTATTATACCCTATAAATATGTCATATTTTGATTCAAGAGTCTTTTCGCATCAATCTTGTTTTTGTTGAGATTACAGTATTAGCAGCCATCTAAGCACATCTAAGCCTCATACCTACCCTGTTCGGTATGAAGCTGAACACTGGCAAAATCCCATTTGTGGATGTGTGGAAAAATATTTTGGTCATATGAAAAACAAGAACAAAAGATCTAAGGAGAAGTGCCCCAGAGATATGTGCTCATATGTTAGCATATCATATTACAATGTTATGTTGGGGAAACAGACAGGGAAATGACAGTGTCTAGGGCCATGTTGGTAAAACAAATTATTTAAATTGCCTCTTTTCATTCCCCTCTTTTGTTCCTCCTAAGTCTTGCTTATGTGAGCCCTTTGGGACAGAGATTTATCTGTGGCAAGTAAAATTGCATTTAACTACCCGGAGATCTTAAAATAGGGTGCGCTATAAATCTAAAATCAACAACTAAATTTGATATATGATTCTGACAAAGAGGTTTGCATAGCCTAAAAGCTTCCATACATCAATCTGATAGACAGAACAGCATTATATTCTCCCTTCTCTATTATGAGGCAAGACCCTTTTTAATACCAGATGCGATTCAACAGCCCTTTTGCACCAGCCACACTACATTTCTCCGAGCCAAATTGGTCCTGACAGTTGAATCTAAAGCTAAATATCTGAAGTTCTTATGACCCAAGACCTTAATCATTATCATTAAGTGTTAACATTACCATCCCTTGAAATGTGGGAGGATGGAGAGGGGGAACACGGGCCTTTCTATCTTGACATCTGACTGATTGATGCAGTCTTGTTGTTCAGGCTGCTCAATACATTCTCACAGGTTTCTTACAGTCAGAGCATTAAATTAATGCCAAAGGCTTCCTTCAGCCTGCTTTTTAAACTACACTAACCAAAAGAACAGCTTTGGACAGCTAACCTCTCACATTGTTGAAAGAGAAGGTTCTACGCCCACCTCTCACCGCCCGCCACTTTACACTGCCTCACAGAAAAGGCCTGACCTTTTCTTAGTGTCCAGAAACACTTCTGAGAATAAGAAACGCCCTGGAAATTGTAAGTCTTGTGAAGTCCTTTATTGTAGATGTAAGTTGGATTTAAAGAGAGAAATACAATTTAGAAGCACAGTGTGTCTCACTTGGAACTAATTTTAAGGCTGCTTGGTGAGGCTCATTTTGGAAGCTAGCTATCGCAAAGCATTTATTCCTGAGTAATTCTGTTGAAATGAATGCAGCTATTCTAAAATATGTAGATGGAGTACTACATTTGCTCCCCTGAATTGCAATAATTCTTTCACCACCTCAGAGGTTACCTTATGTTTCTGTCAAGCAGCTTATTTGGCAAGAGAGGACATCTAGGTAGAGGACAATGGACTCTCAATCTTCTCCACCCTATCTAGAGGCAGAGAATTTGGGAGGATCATTTCAATGGATTTCTCAAGGGAGAAAAGAATTTCAACAGTTTCTCAGGGGTGGGGCTTGCCATTAGCAGAGGCAGTAGTACAGCATCTTTCTTCTTTCCCAATGTTTTATTTTCCTGCCATTACAACTGATGGTAACAGCAACAGTGTTGGCACCCTGGCCACCATTTGCATCTTCCCCAATGTCCTAGATGTAGTGTCACACACTATAGTGAAAAATATTTAGAGGAAAATTCTGCAAAGAGGCATATTTCTTCCAGGGAAATATTCAAACAAATATTCTCAGACATTTTCTCAAAAATAAGTATTTTAAGAATTGTAAGCTCAGCTCTACATATAAGATGCAGTATTGTGAAGCAGTTAGAGTACCAGGCTAGCTCCCTGACTAAGACCAGGGAGACTTATATTATACATGTGTATACTATGGAAAGCAAATCCTTATTTTTTAATTGCATGATGGGTGAAAATGAGGGACACAATGGCATGGCATGGTTGGCATGGTTGAGTGGTATTTCATTCCAAAATTCTCAAACGTGTATCAAAATGCAGTTTAAAACACATATTTTAAAATAAAATACAACTAGAAATGTTTACATTGAGCTAAACAAGAACACAGGTGAATGCACACAACCACCTAAATAAACAATAGGACCAGCAATACTAAGTTTAATAATATTTATATTTGTGTATTAGTGCAGTTTATACCAACTTCAAATATTTCAAGCACACTATATTATGAATCATTTTTTTCGCAATTCATACTTCAGAATGCTACTTCAGAAATTGTTTAATCCAGGGACATTTGAAAGTACAGCATTCGTTTCCAAACTCCTGGTTACAGCTGTGACCAGGAGTTTGGAAACGAACGCTGTACTTTCAAATGGTTTCAGGTGGAGGCTTTGTCCCCACATACAAGGCCATGGCAATGTCCCTGGATTAAGCAATTTCTGAAGTAGCATGGCAAAACAGATGTATGATACCAGATTCCAGTTATAGAAATAGGATGCTAATATAAAAAAGGAAAATAATTTGCTGATAGAAGTTGGAAAGTTTTATATACAAATGGAAGAAAACATTACAGATTCATTGTAATATCGTTAAAATATTATTTGTGTACTCTATTTGTGACTATGGTGTTTGAATTGTGGAGTTTGTCAATTTTGTGTAGCATTCTGAAGTATGAATTGTGAAAAAAAATTGATTCATAATATAGTGTGCTTGAAATATTTGAAGTTTGTGTAAACTGCACTAATACACAAATATAAATATTGTTAAACTTAGTATTGCTGGTCCTTTTGTTCATTTTGGTGGTTGCGTGCATTCACCTGTGTTCTTGTATAATATTGTCAACCACTGCCTCCTATTTGTTTAATATGTTGAGCTAAATACATTTAGAAATCAGCCTTTAAGAGAAAATATGCTAAAAACTCACAGGCCTGTTCAGACAACACACTAAGCCATAGGTAGGCTACTAACCCTTTTGCAGCAAGTGGTTAATGAGAATATTTAAAATTTAAACCATGTTTATGTAGCCAACCATGGTTAGGAATGGTTCACATGACACACTAATTAATGGGTTATATAACACGCTAAGCCATAAAGTTTAATCCAAAACATTTAACCATCATGTTTTAGCACGTTGTCTGAACAGAGCCATACTTGTGAATTTTCCTGCAGAGTTTTTTTAAAAAATTGCAGATTAATGTGGAAAGGGAGGGAATGGATTCATGAGTGAACATAGGCAAAAGTGAAATAGACCAGAAATAGACCGATCTGTCCTTCTGTAGTCTGTGGCACATTTAACAAAAGAAGCTGGATTTTATTTACCTCAGTGTTGCTTAACATTACCTAACTTCAATGTTTTGTTTTGTTTCTGTTTGCTAAATATAGAAAGTTGATGTTGATCGTAGCGGAAAGCCTCAGAAGCACGAAGTCAACTGTTGCTCTTTTCAGGAATGTAAATTCAAGCTCAGTGCATTTTTACTGTGTACATACAACAGCCATTATCTAAACAGAGGCCAGTAGAGGGAGAAAATACTTAGAACAGAGAACTCTCTCTGTCGTCCTATGTCTAGAGAGAAAAAGAAAGAAAGAAATGAAATGGTGAGGTAGATTGATTTAAATCCCAGAAGAGTGTCTGAAGCAAAGGCACTTAGTCGGACTGCTTGTCTGACTGAGAGGAAAGGGTGATCTCTAAGTGGTACTTGAAGTCCTTTTTCTTTTATATTATGGTTACACAAGACATTCATTAACTGGATCTGCTTCATTTCTCTCAAAATTAGCATGCTTACTCATGCCTTTAAAATTCTCCATGCTGTCCCTCAAGGGAAAAGAGACAGAAATATGTGATATGTGTAAACAAGGATACATTTAATCTTAGGCAAATCCACACATTGCAGTGCAAGTGAAGCTTAATTAGGATTATGAATGCAATGTTATGAGATACAGTTTGACATCTTCTTTTTTAAAGTTACCCATGCTTCCCTAATTTTAGAAACATGACTTTCAATATTTCTTCAGATTAAGAATGATAAAATAAATCCAGTAAGTAATGCAAGCAAGGGTGAATTTGCCTGATGTGGTACATGAAACAGAAAGGTTTCAGGAATTGGTTTGAGGAGATTCCAAAAGGCACCTTGATCCTCTCTTCAAAATGGCAATTGTCTTTGCTAGAAACTTATATTGAAATAATGTTCATAACTTGAGACATCTTGCTCATTTTGATTCCCTGCACTCTTCATCACTTGATCGAATAGCACTTATTCTATGGCAGTGTGTGAACTTCGGAATGGATCTGACGGAAAAGAAGGAGGAGAAAGAGAAAATAAAACAAAAAAACCAGAATCCCAGTTTGCATCATGAAGCTGGAAATGATAAAATAGGAAATAACAGGCCATCAACCCCATCTGAGGTTTAAGCTTTTGCTATTTCTATGGAAAAGAAAAATACTATGTGGAGATTGGACTTTATCCAAAATCAATTCACGACTATCAACATATATATTTTTAAAAAAAACATCCTTCAGAAGTAGACATATATTTGACAGCACTATTAGAGTGGAAGTTATAAAAAGATCAGAGACTGACACTTCATTGGAGAGAAAGTTATAAAAAAAATCTTAAGGAAAAAAATTCTTCTATCTAGAAAATATGTTATTAATTAATAAAATGTTAAATTATTTGACAACATACCGTTCATTCATATAAATCAGTAGAACTCACTGTAAAGGAGACTGTAAGCAGATGGTGTGGAAGTGGTGAACTTTGGACCCATTTCCTGGGTGGGTCTGTCATGAGTAGTAAGCCACCATCAGCAGGTCAGCCCTGAAGGGGCTGACACCAGAAAAGGATCACCTCATTGGGAGTTGTCACTTTCAGGATCACACAAGGGCAAGGACTCCACCTCAGTTGAAGTTGATGGAAAGAATGACCAGGACAGTTGATTAATTACATCCTGTTCTGTTCTTGAGGAACTCCTGGGTGAGAGGCAGGAGTAACTATACCCAGAACGCTGATGGATGAGAAGTGGGAGTATATCTGGAAGCTATAGTCTGTTTGGTGAATCCTAGCTGAGAGACAGGAGTAAAACAACTAAACCATAAAGGAGGTCTGAAGTATCTTTGGTTCTGCATTAGACTGGGGAGACGTGTTGGACGTTATGCATACCATATAGGAGAAATCTGATTCACTATTCCCATTTTAAATTATACTTCGGCAATGCCATCCGATGCTGTTAAATTCTATACTCCATGAGACAATCTGGCTACAATTATCCATATTCTGATAACATCCCATCTGGATTACTGCAATGCACTATGTGAAAATGCTTTAGAAGCTTCCATTAGTGCAGGATGCAGCTGCCTGAATTTTGACTGGCACAGACCTTCTCGCCATTTAAAACTGATAATAAAATAGCTTCCAGGCTCAATTTAGAGTGTTAGTGCTTACTTTTAAAGCTCTATATGGCACGGGACTCAAGTACTTGAAGGAGGCTTTCCTTCCATAAAAACCTGTGTGCACGTTAAGGTCACTGACCAGTGCCTATCTCCAAATACCATTTCAGCTCGCCTATACAAGGGAGAGGACCTATTTGAAAGTGGCACCCCAGCTAGGGAATGAATTCCTGAGAGATGCCTTCTCCATTCTCTTGGACTCAGCTTTGCTGTCTTTTCAGATTGCAATTTTACCTGTTGGTTGTGCATTCACTTTTGTTCTTCTTGGTTGTGATTATTATTAGTTCTATAACCATCTTGAGAGCACTGCTTAGGATACATAAGCATAATATTCGGAATTCCATTTGTTATTTTCTACATGTTACTTCACAAATGGGATATTATTTGAATCAGTGATGCAATGTTATAAAATAAATACAGTACATGCTGAGAAGCCTTGTTCCATATACAGGTCACTAACAAAATGTTTTAATATGGATGTAAAAAGGCTACTAAAGACAGCTGGAAAACAGATAGAGACTCAGTTGGTTTCCCTATTTGTCGAGCATATGACTTACAATGAAATGTCATGCTGTTTATATTTTGCTGTCCCCTGTCCCCACCAAAGGGACTGAATGTCGTACATGGACATGAGGACAGAGCTGAAACATAAACAGCAGTTGGGAAAGGACTGAGAATTCACTCGCATGTCTTTAAAAAGGGTTATTTTCTATATTTTATCTCTACTTTTGCAGCCATTAATATTTCTTTTTCAGAGAGGGAAAAATCAGAATGGATAGAATCCCTTAGTCTTAACTTGAATGCATTTTCTAGAGCTGAAATGAATTTTTGCACACATTTGAAAAAAAATCTGTGTTTTTGAAATGTGAACCTTTTGCTTTTCAAATTCATATTCAAGGTATGCCTTAAATTCCAATATGTGAATGGATGTTGGCAATAGGGTGAAGTATTAGCTTGCTAAATTACCTGGCTCCACATGGCTATTCAATGACCATCTTGGAACTGGGGGCGGTGCAGAGGGAGGGAGAAAATACAGAAAAGCTGCCTACTATTTAGGTTTCTGGTATTCCAGAGCAGGTGCCAATTCCTTCCCTAACTACCACCATAGGGCTATTGAAGGGCCATCTTACTCTGAAGAGAAAGATCTAGCTTTAAAACAACAACAGCAACAACAATTTCTTGTTTTAATTGTTGCATTATATGTTATTGATGCTTTAAAAATGAAAATCACTTTGTAAGGCTCCCCCAAATAGAGGTATATAACACCTTAAGCAGTTACCAAGCAAACCAACACAAATGCCCTTCCCATTGGAGAATACTTGGGGGGGAAAGTTGGCAGAATTTGAATTTTTGACAGTAAATTTATGCCAGAATTTACTAAAGACTTCCCTCCAGGAAAAATTCTGATACAGTATTTCACAGGGTAGGGGAGGGGATGTTATTCTTACTGTAGCTGGTGTGTTATTTTTTTTTCTCTGCTCTTGCATATTACCTCATGTTACTTCATTACAATATCCACAAAACTTCCCAAGGCCATAACATATCATATCCCTGGTACTAATGAGAACTGGCACATCTCCCTGCTGGGTTTCCTTGAGATTTCCCCCCACTGTGATCTAGTGATAGATGTTTATTCCTGTGTCCTAAATTTTGCCTTGACAAATCTGGATATTTATATCATTTCTTTAGCAGGTGCCATCCTTGTTCTTTTCCTATCGTGACCCTCGAGGCAAATATTTCAGGCTTTCTTGAGAAGCAAAATCAAATGGACAAAATGCAGACAGAACATGTGTTTAAGAAAATAAATGAATATATATTTACCAATGATGGCAGACAAATTTTGTCTTCCTGCTTTGCCTCTGTATATTTCACACTGTTTTGATTTCTGTGCTATGCCTTACAGAGAGAGTAAGAGAGAGAAAAGAGAGAGAACAGGTTGGGGATATTGACTCCCTTGTTCAGGCCTGTGCATGGGGGCCTTTCAATTGCTGGTGTAGCTGATAGATCTTGGAAAGTAAACAGCAATTGGGAAAGGATTAAGAATCCACTCATACATTTAAAAAGATTTCTAGACTACCCTTCAGCAGAACTGGGAGAAATCCAATTAAGTGGGTGAAATCCAATTAGGTTTTCTGCTGATGGAAAGGCTTCCATCAGTTTAAGTGAAAAGAGGAGGTGGTTCACCTTTCCACAGAAGCCGCCTGCATAATCTGAAAATCTGCTTTAGGGGATTGGAGCAGACTTTCAAAGGGAATTTATTTATTACATTTATATCCCACCTTTCATCCACTGTGGAACTCAAGCTGTCTATATCTGGTTCCCAGGTAGTCTCTCCTCCAAGCACTGACCAGACCAAGACCTGCTTAACTTCAGCAAGGTGGCTGCCTCATGTGCCATCAGACCATGCCCTGCAATGGCTGCAGGAGGAAAGAGAGAGGGAGAAAGTCCCATTGCATGAGCAGATTTCTGTTCGCACGATTTTCATTTGTTTATTCATTCATACATTTTATTTCACTCCATTGGCCTCCACCCAGTGACTACTCACTTATTTCTTTAAATGCATTATGAATAATCACAGTATCATGCAAAATTGAATAGCTCATATTAAACAAATAAATGCATTGAGCTGCCTATCTCTATTTTTAACTTTGCTAGACAATTTCAGTTACATGGTCAACAGGGATAGACAGACTTACCTGTGCTTGGTGGGTGTTGCCATTGCCTCTGCTCCTACTTTCCAGGTCGCATGAGCCCCTGGAGGACTTGGTCTGGGAGTACCCTGAAGCCACCCACTTCTCAATGTGAGCCACCATTTTTATGCAAGGTGGCACCTTTGTAATTTTTGTATTTTTAATGTTGCCAAAATGGCAGCCATACAGGGTCATTTCCAAAACATTATAGAGGTGTAGAAGGCGGCTTTATGTCTCTACTGTTGCAAAAATGGTCTTTATGGGCACCACTGTGCACAACATTAAAAATACAAAGATTCCGGAGTTGCCATCTTGGATAAAAATGGTGGCCTGCATCGAGGAGCTGATGGCTATGGGCCACTTCTAGACTTCAGCCCCATTTCGGGTGCTCACAACATCTGTCTTGTTAATAACAAGATGCTCAATTCAATCTGTTCAATAGCGTATTTTTATTTTGGTGCCCAATATGCCCATTTTTGATGTTTCCATCCAGACATAAATCAGCAAAACACTGTTTTTCCAGTTGTTTCTGTCAATAGGCAATGATTGTTTTTTAGATATTCAGAGGCAATGAACACACCAATAGGCACAGGAAAGAAGTTTATTTAGCTAACACAGATTAATAAAGCAAGAAAAAGCATAATACTTTAAAAGCACAAAACATATGTCCTACAGGAGGACATATGTCCTGCAGAAGATCAGCAGCAAATATAACCCCATATCATCCTGGCTTCAGCACCTGTTGCGGATCAGCCTATGGCATGGTTCTGCCTTGGGAGGGTCTTCAGGATTCATATACTATCCCCTTGATCTCTCCAATCTGGGCATGGTCCAACCTTTCATCCATCCCAGGGTGGGTGGAAACACTAGTCCTAATAATGGGGAAGGCTGGCAGTCCAGAATTTTCAGCCAGTCTAATCAACCAGTCCTGCCAGTTTAGCCACATTCTCTTGAATCAACAAGTGATTCTCTGGGAACTACTGAAAAAGTATCCAGCTCAAGAAATAGATCCAAACAGCACTTTAGACATGGGCAAGATAACTCATACTAACTCCTCAAAATACAGTGGTCTTCACATATCCAAACATTGTTGACAACATTACATTTTATTTTGTATTTATGTGATTTTTAAAAACTTACTGGATCTGTAAGAGTCCAGGGACTATACCCTTATCAGCCTATTACTGAAATGCTTCCTCCATCTTTTTTTTCTTTCCACAGAAAAATCCATCACGTAGGAAAAGACGGAATAGCCCTCTGATGCATTTTGATTGGTAGTGCTAGGGGACTTCCATCTGGAAGCATCCGTAATTTCCCAGGAACCATTAATGGTTGCTGAGTTTTAAAAACAGTTTCTGGACCCACATTTTGCAAACAGTCATTGTAGAAAATATAATTAGATTATTGTATTTAATTCTAATCAAGGGTCCTGGATATTATACCTATTTGAAAGTAGAAAAAAGCATGTGCTGTGCTGAAAGAAAAAAAACTGCCTGTGCAATCAGACAATTTTAAGACATTGTATCTTCAAAATTAGCTGGCAGTTCCTGAGAGTAAAATAAACAACATCGCTCTTCCAACCAACATTTTTGAAATTTAATTGATCTCAACCTTATAAAACCTGATTTTTTTGTGCAAACTCTGAGAGGTGTATCATATTTATCCATCCTCAGTGTTGTCTTTTTTTTAATAGGCTCAAACGTAACACTAGAAATGTCAACAGACCTCCTGGAGGCAGGAAGTGAGACTCATTTCAATTTCAAACTACATTACTTCTGAATGAAATCAAACCTATTCTCACATTTATTAAAGCAAGCAAACCCTTGTGAAAAATTGCAGCTTTTCTTTTTAATAAGGGCATTTTCCATCTCATCCTCCAAACTTGTAAATCAGTTTCTATCTGTCCGCTATTGTACATTTCTCAGTTCCTGTGAGTGACTGTGACAAGCTGCTACTATTCAGATTCCATAGAGCAGCCTTCCCCAAACCAGTGCCGTCTAGATAAATTGGATCTCAGCTCCCAGTATCCCCAGCCAGCATGGCTAGCAGTCGGGAATGCTGGCAGCTGTAGTCCAAAATATATGGAGGGCACCAGGTGCAGGAAGGCTGCCATAGAGCAATGTCTCTTGGGCAATTGTTCATTGAAGGGTAGGGTGACCAGATAAAATCCAGGTCAGGGCTCCTGTAACTTTAACAATTGTAGAGAAAAGGGAATTTCAGCCAGTGTCATTTGTATGCAATTAGTTCCTGGTGAAATTCCCTCTTCATCACAACAGTTAAAGTTGCAGGGGCCCTGCCTTCTTTTGTATATGGTCACTCTAGTATAGTGCCTGCAACTTTGAGTGTTGTGATGAAGAGGGAATTTCACCAGGAACTAATTGCATACAAATGACACTGGCTGAAATTCCCTTTTCTCTACAACTGTTAAAGTTACATGAGCCCTGACCTGGATTTTATCTGGTCACCCTATTGAAGGGATCCTTGTGAGGGTACAGCTGTCCCAGTTTGGAGATGTGGTCTATGACAATAGCATTAACACTCTCATCATGCCTGGTTTGCCGTTTTGAAGCATGGTACTCACATGACATTGTGCCTGTCCTGCAGTCACCCCACCTCTTCCCCTTCATTTCCCATGTTTTCCTAGAGCAGAGAAAGTCCAATTTATTTCCATGTATTGCCGTCCTCGTGCTATGTCCTTTGTTGGGGGCGTGTGCTTTGAAGGAAGGTCTTGCTAATGAAAGAGGAGGGTGGGGCGGTTCTCCTCCTCCAGCATGCCATGTTGAATGAACGGAATTGTGCTTAGTTGGTTGAATGGACTATTTATATATTTATTTATTGCATTTTTATACCGCCCTATAGCCGAAGCTCTCTGGGCGGTTCACAAAAATTAAAACCATAAAATCATTTTAAAAATATAAAACAAGCCACAATCCAAAAACAACAAATAACATGCAATTTAAAAACACAACCAGAATAAAACCAGAATAAAACCAGCAGCAGGAATTAATACAGATTAAAATACAAATTTAAAACAGCAAGGATTAAAATTGAGTTAATTTAACTGTTAAAATACTGGGAGAATAAAAAGGTCTTCACCTGGCGACGAAAAGAGTACAAAGTAGGCGCCAGGCGAACCTCTCTGGGGAGCTCATTCCACAGCCGGGGTGCCACAGCGGAGAAAGCCCTCCTCCTAGTGGCCACCTGCCTCACTTCCTTTGGCAGGGGCTCACGGAGAAGGACCCCTGTAGATGATCTTAGGGTCTGGGCAGGTACATATGGGAGGAGGCGTTCCTTTAGATAACCTGCCCCCAAGCCGTTTAGGGCTTTAAATGTTAGCACCAGCACTTTGAATTGGGCCCGGACCTGGATCGGCAGCCAGTGAAGTTGGAAAAGGACTGGCGTAATATGGCACCCAGCTGATGAAACATTAAATTGGTAAAATGCTAGACAACAAAGTCAGAGCGAGTGGGGGGAAGGCTCCCATGTCTATTGCAATGTCACAACGAATGAACTGGAGATGGAAGGAGAAGGGGTGGGGTAGAGTGCAAGAGCAAACAAGCAAAAGGAGGATTCACCGGTACAGTGGTGATACCACGAACCCACGTGAAAGGGACCATTAGCTTGACAAGCTAATGAAACAGAGGTGGAAATCATGGAGACAAACCAGGGGTGGGGGGAGGAAGTAGGTGTAATGGAGCCCTGTCATTGCAGGGTAAAGTCCCTGCTCTTTCTCCATGCATGTCTGTTATTAAATGTGTAGGGTCCTTTCTCATGTTCACAAAAAGAGTGTCTGTCAGAGTGAGTAGTCAATGCATGCAGGAGAGATCCGAATTCCCTACTCAGCCTGGGAGGAGGTGGTCATTTGAGTACTTTTGTTCTGTTCATTGGGCAGGAAAGTATGCAGTGATTCTCGGGCACATCTACATCTGTAGATTTGGGCATTAATCTCAAGGTTGGTCCAGCCATGGAGGCAATCACCTGGGCGTCAAAATTCCAGGGTTCTGAAAGGAGGCATATGGAAACAGTTTAGCACAGGGGTAGGGAACATTGTTTCTATGAAGGGCTGTTCATCCATGATGATTGCTATGCAGCATCATTCATATGTCTATGCAAATGTGTATGGGTAAATAGCTGTAGTGATGAGTGCGGGAGGAAAAGGATATTAACCCAAGGTGGGACATTAACACAGCAGGTTTATGCATGTATGCTACTTGTAAAGTGTGTGTGTGAAATAGCTTGAACAACCATTTATATCTAAGAGAAAGACTAGTCTCTTCTGGCAGGCCTACCCAGATGAATTTTAAACCAAAAATTTTAAGATGTCTTGATTGTTATTTTTGATATCGTATTGGTTTTATACGCTCTTTTAATTAATTTTATGTATTTGATTTCTATTGTATTGTTGTACTAATGTTGTTCCCCACCTCAATCCAAAGGGAGAGGCGAGTAAGAAATAAATTATTATTATTATTATTAAGACAAAAAAACTTTTTTTTTACAGATCTTATACCACACATTCACACATATGTGTATTACAAAAGGGAAAGATGGCTTGGTTACTACACTAAGCCCCAGCACATGGGCCTGTATACTAATTTTTACAGTTCTAATATCGAGATAGAGAAAAGAAGGAGATTGGGGGTAATTAGTATTTGCCTAATAAAGAGTGGAAGGAGGTGCTATGGAAATGGCCAGCAGAGGATTCGGAGGCTATACATCCAAGAAAAGTTTGAATGTTGGGCTGTGGGGGCAAAATGAATAGATTTAGAACCTATCTACACTGTACCTTGGAACATTTTAAATAGTATTTTAAAACGTTCCAAATAGGTGCATTCTAAAATGTCTTAGGCCTCATTAAGGAGTACTCACATTACAGGAGAAAAATTCTTCAGTCTTCAAAGCGGTGTGTGCAGTTTCACACTCTTCTGTCTGTCTCTTTCTGTTTCATTTAGGGCAAAGCATTGTGGGTGCTGTAGTTCAGTCACCCACTTCCTCCTTAGTTCCCCTTTCATTCCCTAGCTTTCAATGAGTATAGGGCTAAGCATTGTGGGTGCTGTAGTTCACTCGCCCACTTCCTCCTTAGCCCCCCTTTCTTCCCCACCAATCAACAGCTAAGCATTTGGGCACTGGTAAATGAAGTACTGCCCCCACAAATCACAAATGGTAAGGAAGGACACATTATTTTACTTAAGATGATTTATTAAAAGTAAAAAGTGTTGTATATAGCTGAAGTGAGTTTTAAAAAACCTCGGGTACACATCGTTCAAGGGAGTGCATCATGTGGCCCAAAGAGTTTTCATAACCCTTATGAAATGTTACAAAGCTAGAGTGTAGATAGGCTCTTAGAAGAGGAAAGGAAAATAAATTGAATGTAAGTAGTTATAATCATCTAAGTCTAGTGGCCCGGCCAGAGTCAGATCACAGGGCACAAGTCTGTGTACCTATGGTCTGGGAAGGGTTCCCAAATGACCATCTGACAGGTGGCAGCAGAATCTCCTCCTCCTTCAGTGGAGGCCCTCTATGCTTCTAATATTTTGAAAATGGCCATGTACATCTGCCATTTTGTGTAACATTAAAAAAATGAAAATTACAGAGGGTGTGGTCTCTCCCTTTATTGTGCTAAAATAGCCTGTGTGCTTATTCTGTTTTGCCCATTTGTTTTCTCTCTCTGTTAATTGTGTTTTTAATGGGAGGCATCATTACCAAATAATCCCATCAGTTAGAAGGTCCCTCCTACATAGTTGACGACTGCAAAGCCAAAATCTCTGGTGTCAAGCAGAAAAAAAAATCCTGAATGTGTCAGGATCCTAAACCATCCTTTCTTACCTTCCCCAGGTTTTTCTCTTCATCATCTTGAGACCCACTGAATCCAGAGCAAAGCCAAGCTTTGGCTATTGGGAGTTATAAAAATGCAATAAATAAATAAAATAAGTCATGCAACTAAGCTAATGTACTATGAATGTGGATCAAATGGATTTGCACCAGGGATGAAGGGATCATATGTCTCAGCCACATTCAACCCACATTTACCATGCTATTGGTTAAACTTCCACATGGAGTATGAGAATGTCATGAAGCACTTCATGCTCCACACATGGATCCATTCAACCACTGACACTCTCAACCCATTACTTTGGAAATGGGCCTTAAGACAGCAGTGCTGGTGAAAGAAGATTAATTGGCATCAGGTCTTCCTGCACTGATTTTAATGTGCTACCTGCATGTAACTTCCAAAACCAATAAGGTTTATGTATACATAAAGATCTAAGGAAATTATTTTTTTCTCCAGGATAATTGCTTGGAGAAATGACAACCTTATTATAAGATGCAGAAGGAGAACCTAATTTTAACCTGGGTGCAGAATATACTGAACAAATACCAGCGTGTACCATTTTTAGATTAAAACCAAATGATGAGCAGTTTATAAATCCACCATTTTCATATCTCATAGGGTTTCCACAAACCACATGGCAATCTTTATTTTTCTGAGTGGTGTGATTTACTACAACATAGATAGCATTATGCATGCTGAGATATGGCATTGGCATTATGTATGCCAAGGTATTGCAATAGCAGTCTCTGTGGACTAATTAAAATTGTGTGGAAGCAGAATTCTTGTTTATTTTGCTGGGCCGTAACTTGTGAGTATGTCCTAAATAAATTATGTGTGTCTACTGCAGTGCGTAAGGTGGAGAAAATGCTAATAGAGCTACAATCAGGCTAATAAGGTGGATGTTGCAGGTCTATAATTCTACATTGATAAAGCTCTTTAGAAAGCAATGCTTTGAGAAAACACAGGCTGTTGGGCGAACAAGTTTATTTGAATATTTTCAAATTTATAACAGCACCAGAGTCCAGATCACTTTTCAAGGCTACTGAATAGATATTTAAGAACATTCAATAGTACTAATTTGTGCCTATTATTTCTTTCTGCCACTCTGAGTCGCTCAATAATTGAAATGCTGAATAACAGTTTCCCCTTGCTAAATTGTAATGATGCCCTTTATAATCCTCTCTTTAATGCAGTTCCTGAACTTTAGAAAGGTTGCTTACTGCCAAATGTCAGTTCATTGCAGGCAGTTGCAATGGAAACCCTCTTGTTTTATTATCCATTATGCCACATCAAATTGGCATTGTCCAGTGAACTTGCTATATGGATCTCTTGGATTTCCTGAAAAAGGGGGTGAAAGAGCAGAGATAGCACACCACTGATCAAAGCAGCACATCAGACCCAACTAGCTCCATAGAAATTTTGGAAGAAAACCAGACTTTTAACTTCAAATGAGTTACTTTGGGACTTTACTCTGACATAAAATTACTTTTACAGGGTGGGGATGGAATAATACAAGAAGGGATACTTGAGGAATTCTATCTTTGTGAATTATGATGGGAACTGACCAGATCCATAACTTCAAGACTTCATGTATGGATCAAAACCTTTTGGATTTTGCAAAGCAAAGAGGCAACTTTTGCAAAGAAAGTAGAAGTCTCAGGCACTTTTAAGGAGCCAGTTCTGCAATTTTTTCTTAATAAAAATGTTCTCTGGACGCAGAATTAAGTATTGCCCATTCACAAGTACCTCCTTTCGGGCAAAGTGCTCAGGAGGATGGTAACACTTCATCTCTAGACGTTCTTGGATGAAACAGATTATCTAGACCCATTTCAATCTGGTTTCCAGCTTTCTTTTTTGTCCCTGAAATGTCCTTCATCACTAGATGGATGACCTCTGTTGAAAGAGAGATTGCTGGGGTGGGGGGAATGGGGAATGTGACCCTATTAATTTTTCTTGATCTCTCAATGTTTTTGAAACCATTAGACTTAATATCCTTCTGGACTGAATCTGGGAGTAGGAGGGTGAAAGGCATGATGATATGGTCACTCTACTCCTACCTGCAGTATTGGTTCCAGAAGACAGCATTGTGAGGGTGGGCTTCTGCTTGATGCTGTAATACTTGTGTTCATAGAATCATAGAACCATAGAATAGTAGTGTTGAAAGAGGCCAGTAAGGCCATCGAATCCAACCCCCTGCTCAATGCAGGGATCCACCTTAAAGCATACCTGACAGATGGTTGTCCAGCTGCCTCTTGATTGCCTCTAGTGTGGGAGAGCCCACAACCTCCTTAGGTAATTGGTTCCATTGTCGTACTGCTTTAACAGTCAGGAAGGTTTTCCTGATTTCCAGCCAGAATCTGGCTTTCTGTAACTTGAGCAATTATTCTGTGACCTGCACTCTGGAATGATCAAGAAGAGATCCTGGCCCTCCTCTGAGTGACAACCTTTCAAGTATTTGAAGAGTGCTATCATGTCTCCCCTCAATCGTCTCTTCTCCAGGCTAAACATGCCCAGTTCTTTCTGTCTCTCCTCATAGGGCTTTGTTTCCAGACCTCTGATCATCCTTGTTGCCCTCCTCTGAACACGCTCCAGCTTGCCTGCATCCTTTTTGAAGTGTGGTGCCTGGAACTGGACACAATACTTAAGATGAGGCACCACAGGGCTGCATCTTTTTCGCTATGTTTTTTAATATCTTTATGGATGAATTCATCAAGCGATCTGGAGTTAGATGTCATCAGTGTGGTGATGATACCTAGCTCTATTTCTCCATATCTCTAAGTCAGGTGAAAAGTGCTGATGAAAGGGAAATAATGGCGTGTGGAGGGGAAATAAAGTGAAATTGAGTCCTGACAAGAAGAAAGAGCTGTGGTTAGATGTTTCTCAGGTGTGGAAAATTGTATTTGTCCTGTTTTAGACTCTCTCTGAAAGAATAGGTGCACATATAGGAGTTCTCCTAGATCCAGCTTTGTTGCTAGAAGCCAGGTGACCTCATTAGCATTGAGTGCCCTCTGATTAGTTTGCATGTGGCAGCCATTTATGGATAGTGATAGTCCATGATGATCCACACTTGGACAACCCTGAAGCTGGATTACAGCAATGAGTTATATGTGGGACTGCCCTTGAAGATTACTTGGAAGCGTCAATTGAAACAAAATGCAGCTGACAGAATTTTGACTGGACGTACCAGGTTCATGCATATTGCACCAAGTTTGAAGGAATGTAATTAGCTGCCTGCGTATTGGCACTTCTCTACAAAGGCCTAAATGGCTGAGCACCTAAATACCATATCAACATTCTTGTTAATTAAGGCTACTAATGGGCGAGTTTACCCTAGGTGAATTTGTTATTTCCTTTGATAAAAACAAACTCACCCATGTAAACTTGAATAAACAAGCTTTTGCACATGCATAATATCAAAGTCATTTTGGGGGTTGTAGTTTAGAAATGTGTACTGCATCATGACATCATGCATCACCATATTGTGTACTCCCTTCTTGATTGGTTGTTTTCACATGGCCCACCTATGTCGCATGTTATTTACTCCCCATTGCTGATTGCAAGTATATGGGGGAGAGAAGATGGACCTGCAGAGTTGTCATCATCATTGTTGTCGTCCTCCTCCTCTTAAAGCCAAAGCTGTAACACTGCCACTGTGGGAAGCAGTGATGGATGCATCGGATACAGACGGCACATGCTCAGAAGCACACAATCCATTCCAAGCTTAATAGCAAATTAAAATGACAGTCCAGGCTCGTTAAAAAGATGAGCATTACAAACAGGAGAAGTTCAACTAATGAGCCAACTAATTGTGAAATTCAGTGGCAATACTAGTTAAGGCCTTCTGCTGATGCCTTTTTCTTGGCTCCACCTTTTTTTGAAGTTATGTTATTAGCAACAAAGGAAAGGATATTTTTTGGCAATGGCACCTTAGTTATGGAATGCCCAGCCTGAAGAGGCTCACTTGACATGTATGTTGCAGTCTTTTTGGCAGGAGACAAAAATGTTCACTTTCACCCCACCTTTTAGTTTGTTGTCAACTTTTGGATTGTTGAGGATTTTAATGTTTGGAATTTTATTTGCTGTTTTATTTTGTCATTTTATTGTTAAGGAATTGGTCTAATGGTTTATTGTTTGGCAATATTGATTGTACATATGTAGCACTGATTATATGTTGCCCTGAAATCCTGAGAGGCTGAGGGTCAGTGTATGGATATTTTAAGTGACTGAAGGAATGCTGAAGCTAAAACATCAAACTAAAATGAAGCAACAGACTAAACCTACAGGCAGCCAAATATCAATGCCTAACCAAAGGCCTTGTAAACAAATGAGCATAGCATAAAGAATACCAGCAGAAACCTAAAAGGCAGGGATACCAATAAGCCTTTTGGATTAGGTTGTTACACAGAATTTTATTTTATTATATGCATTTGTATTCCACCTGTCAAGTTCCCTCCCCATTGGGCCCCCATAGCAACCCCATGAAGTAATATAAATTAGACTTACACCCCTATCTAGGGTGACCATATTTTGGAAACCAAAAAGGAGGACAACATGGCCGCCCCAAGGGGGCGTGCCCACCAACATGCCCAGCCCCCAAGGGGGCGTGCCCACCAACATGCCCAGCCCTCAAGGGGCGTGCCCACCTGAACATGGCCTTGATCACATCTCTGGTTTCACAGACACAATTAAGACAAACTGTTCTACGTAACATCTTAATGTTAAAATCACTGATATAAAGAACAAGTTAGACATTCATTGTACCTGAAATTAACTTCACTCACTCCTACTTTTTTAGCTTTTGCTGTACTTTGAAGCTTTTGCTATACTCTGTGTGATACAGTCTGCCCTTCCCTCAAATATCTTTTCTGACTGCAAATCCTTCACTGGATGACCATAGTCTCACCTTTCCTAACATTTAACACTCTTTCTCCATCACCTTTCTCACACCCATACTCACAGATTCAGCATACTGCTACCACTGAACAGGTGCAGTAAAATCTAGTACAACAAACTAGCAACCTAGCATTCAGAAAGAGTATAAAATATAATTACCCTGTAAACATTGGCCATGGAACAAAATGGACTAAAGGCTTGCAGTCACTTCTCCCTAGCACTTCTTAGCTTAGCCAGATCCACACCAAGCAGGATATAGCAGTGTGAAAGCAGTATATAAAAGGCAGGAGCCACACTATTGCTTTATAGCAGTATTGAAGTGCACTGACAACTGCTAGGGCCCATTGACACATGCCATATACCGCTATATCCTACTTGGTGTAGATCTGGCCCTTGTTTCAAGTTCAGGTTTATCAGTGAGAAACTACTCTAAAAATGTGTCATTATATCTCTGGTTCATTAGCCATGTAAACAAGACCATGTTTAGTAGCTATACAAAGAAAGGCTGGAACAGTTGCCCATTATCACAATGCTAGCTAAACAAGGATCTTTCCCTCCTTTTATCCAAATATTTCTTGAATTTACACTGCCTCAGTGTGCAGAGAAAAAAAATCCCAATCAGGGACCCAAAGAAAACTGCCCAAAGAAATGACAGGTACAAGTCCCATTGATTTCAATAAAGCTTACTCCCAGATAAATGAATATAGGATTGCAGCCTCTTCACATCTGTTCACCTTACACTAGCAAGTGCAAGCCCCTCCTGTCAATGACAACCATGCATTTACAGAACCTGGACTCGTGGATCATATAACCAACAGGTGCTCTCCAGAAAGATGCTTTCAGAGCCTAGCAGATCCAGACACTCAGAAAAGACAAGCCACACTATGCACTCACATATTATCTTGTTGGGACAGGACAATTCCCAGCATGACCAGATACAAAAGAGGGCAGGGCTCCTGCAACTTTAACTGCTAACCTTTCACCAGGTGGGGGGATGGTAAATACACAAAGCCACACTGTAAAATAATCAGAATCTCAAAGCCATACAGAAAAGCAATATTTGGAACGGAGCTGACAGTTGTAAGAGCGTGTACCCCTTTGCATGTAGTATAAAAATAATCAACAACATTTGCATCAGCATCAACACAAAAGCAGTTTTGGAGCCACATTTCTTTTTATTACAGGAACAAACCAATGGTGGTGTTAATGATGGGGAATCCACTTACTTAAGGCAAAAATAAAAAATCATTCACACACACCCACACACCCAAGGTAAAATAATAATAATACACACACACCTCACACATGCTTACCAAAGGCAATAAAAATTTAAATCCACACACCACTGCACACTCACCCAAAGGGGAAAAAACCCACACCTTCTCCAGGACAATAAAAAAACCTCCCCACAAACACTTAAGGGGGAGGAATAAAAATCCACCCCACCCCCCACCAAAGACAAAATAATAATCCACAAGGCCTTCCACCACCATGTACCTTCTTTGCCCTGATGCTGGCCCACGCTGCTGGTCGTATTTACTGCCACTGCTTTTCCATTGGCTTCTGGTGCTGATCCTGCCACTCCGCTGCTGGTGGTGGGTGCTGCTTCGGTTTCTCTTCTCTCTTGTCACTCTTCTGCTCTTCTTTTTTCTACCTCTGCTCTCCTCCCCGCCAAACATCTTCCTTGTCTTTCTTCTTTGCTGCTGCGACGAGCCCCAAAGAGGCCGGAGGCGGCGCAGAAGAGGCGAGAGAGATCGGCCCTCTCCCGCGCTGCCTCTGGCCTCCTCGGAGCTGGTCGCCCTGGTGACAAGCCCCGAGGAGGCCGGAGGTGGTGCAGAAGAGGCAGGAGAGATCGGCCTTCTTCCGCATGGCCTCTTGCCTCCGCGCTAGCCAAGAACAAGGCCCGGATGGCGGAGGGGAGGAGGCTGGAACGACGCGCACCCGGAAGTGTGGGTGTGTGTCGTTCCAGCCTCTTCCCCGGCCGATCTGGGCCTTGTTCTTGGCCAGCGCAATCGCGCTAGCCAAGAACAAGGCCCGGATGTCGGAGGGGAGGAGGCTGGAACGACGCGCACCCGGAAGTGTGGGTGTGCGTCGTTCCAGCCTCTTCCCCGGCCGATCTGGGCCTTGTTCTTGGCCAGCGCAATCGCGCTAGCCAAGAACAAGGCCCGGATGTCGGAGGGGAGGAGGCTGGAACGACGCGCACCCGGAAGTGTGGGTGTGCGTCGTTCCAGCCTCTTCCCCGGCCGATCTGGGCCTTGTTCTTGGCCAGCGCAATCGCGCTAGCCAAGAACAAGGCCCGGATGTCGGAGGGGAGGAGGCTGGAACGACGCACACCCGGAAGTGTGGGTGTGCGTCTTTCCAGCCTCTTCCCCGGCCGATCTGGGCCTTGTTCTTGGCCAGCGCAATCGCGCTAGCCAAGATCAAGGCCCGGATGGCACAGGAGAGGCCCAATTTTCAGGACTTTGGGGGATATTTTGAAATTTCCCCCCCGGACTCAAATTTGGCCTCCTTTTCCGGGCATGTCCGGGGGGATCCGGACGTCTGGTCACCCTACCCCTATCAGATGGGGGGGGGGGATCGTGTTTCCTTGCCGTCACTTTTCTCCTGCTTCTATCTCACAACACTTCCTCTTTCTTCACAAAGGGGAAGAAAGAGGAAGTAAACAGTGATCACGTGGCCCATTCAGTGGGTGTTTTTATTATGCTGCTTTTCCTGCACACAGCAGGAAATGGTGGCGCATTTCACTTCCAAAAAATTAAATAAAATTGGATTTATTTGTGGTAGAAGGAAGTCCAGAAGGAGTGGGAGACACGCGGGAGGTGGATGGCGTCATTAAAAGGACCCACAAAAACCGTGAGTGGGCAGTAACGAGCATGCGATAAAACAGTCAACTGATGACACTCTTAGAGGTAGTGAATGGCCCAAGGTGAACTTCATTGCTGAGTGGGGAATGAACCTGGGTTTCCCAGTCCTAGACTGACATTCAAACTGCTTTCTTTCTCCATGTCCAACATGACTGCAACATTGTTTTGCAGTGAAGTGGAGAGTCCCCTTCCCACACCACAGCACAGAAGCCCCACATTGCATGAGTGAGTGAATGAGAGAGAATGAGAATGTGGAGTATGTTTGAGAGAAAATACAGTGTGTGTGTGTGTGTGTGTGTGTGTGTGAATGGGGGTGTATGTGTCTGTATGACGGGTCTGTTGGTGAATGTGTATGAATTGTTTTTGGACAACTACATGGAGTCCACAAACCAGCAGTGGGGCTGGCTCTGCCCACTTTAGGCTGTGGCCACACCCACTACTAGCATGCCCCCCTACAATGTGCTTGTCCAGAGTTAGGCCTGATCTACACCAAGCAGGATATGACAGTTTGAAAATGGTTTGAAGACTGTATATGGAGTGTGTCCTGGGCCCCAACAGTTGTCACTACTGTTATGAACCGTTTTAAAGCAGTAGTGTAGATCTTGCCTTAATTTAACCCTTGGGCTGAAGAAAGGTTCCCCACTCCTGTTTTGAATGCTGCTAAGCAACAGTGGTGCAAACTGAGGACACATGTTATTAGCCAACATCATTGCCTATTTCTGGTTGATAGGAATTCCATATTGAAAGGCAAATTAATTATGAAGCAGAGCAAGGATGTTTTTCCCATCCCTAATTTTAATATATATATATATATATATATATATATATATATATATAATTACCCCTTTTGTACCATCTACTGACTGTGTTGTGAATATTCCTTTAAATGATGAGATGATACTTCATTTACCAAGGATGGGAAGTTGGACTGAAGGAGTTTCAGACCCTTAAACAAAATTATTAATGGCTGGATGTTATACTGATTAGATTTAGGTGGCTGTAAAGGTTGCAAGTGAACTAAATCTAGCTGGCTGTGCTGTTTGCAATCCAACATTGCCCTCATTACAAAACCATCATTCATTTGCCGTGTTGGCAGGCTGTGCTTTAAAATCCTATGTCTAAGTTTCAGGAGCAGGAGAATAAATGGGCCCCTCATATTGTTAAAGGACAGGAAATGTTTGTTATTTAAGACTGAGAGGCATTCTGCAAATAATGGAATTGATACTTTATGCTCCACAATTTGAACAACAGTTGCTATTACCCACAATGCTTCAAGTCATCATATTTAAGTAGGCAACAACATCTCAAGGCAAAATAATTGATAAATCAAAGTGAGGTTCTGTGTTAAATTCTGATTCCCTAGGGTAGAATCTATCCTCAATGTATCCTCAATCCATGAATCTTAAAATGATCGAAACAAACCCAAAGATCAGTTTTAGACTTCTGTGTGCAGATGGGAATCTTGTGCATGGGGGTACATTCATTTCAATTATGAGAAAATGGACGATGTAATTAATGTAAAGCCACACAACATAATAAACAGAGTTTTTTTTTTTTTAAAAAAAACCCTGCTTATTTCCCATCTTATTTCTTGTCATAATGTCAGGAAAAAGAGATTACAGCTGAAATGGAAAGTCAATAGGTTTAAAGCAAAAAGCACACAGAAACACTAATGAATGTTCACTTATCCACAGTGCATTGCTAGCTTGTTCTCAAGGAAGTTACTGCCACTAAAATTCATGCAGCAAGAGTTTACTACTTAGAGACCATCCTTTATTTAATCCTTTACATAGTTGCATGGATTCTCATGCTTTATTTGTCAGCCAGCAGCAGGTAGTGACTGTAAATGCTACTCCGCTACTTGTATGGCACTGGGTTTTGGATTGAAATTGCCGCTGCAAGAGACAGAAAGTTGGCCAAGATGGACCACTGGGAGATCAACACAAACTCAAAACTGGAAGTAAGAGACAACTATTTATTAATGAGGCTGCGCAGCAATTGCAAGAGGCATCCAGGCAAAGTTGTGGATTCTCAATATGTCATACTCTTCAAATATCTCTCTAAAGGCTATAATTGGTTTAAGTGTAAGCTGACTTTAGCATAATAACTAGAGGGGATGCAGAATGCTAGTGGTTCAATCCACAAGCCAATCAAGTTGAAGCATTTGGATGTAAGCCAATTGCATCCAATTGGAGTGAATGGGGCTCAGTAGCCTTAAAACAAAGTGTAAGTTGAGTGGTAATTAAATGAGGCCAGGCTGGATGATAGCAAATCTCAACTGACCTAAAATCTCCAACAATGTCCAGAATAAGGGTAAAGAGGTTGAAAGAAGCAATGAATTATTTGGCAACTACCCTGTCCTGACCCTAAGAAGGAGCCCATAAAACAGCAAAGCAATTGCAGTACCATAAATAACTACATGCAAGCAACTTGTTCTCCCTGATCTGTAGGAATCAGGGAGAAATTCATTTCAGTTCACTTTTGCTCATATCCATTTCACAGCCACAGTCTGAAGTCCATATACTTCAGAGCTTGCAATGTGGACTGTGCAACAAGAACAAAAATGAATTCAATAAATCTGTACATTTGAGTAATGCGCATGGAAAAATACATTTCCATAAAAGCATCTCCCTGTCAAAATGCATACAGTTAATGTACACATCTAGGGAAATGTGCACAAAAAATACACACAAATGTCTGTGCAGAAAAAAACACAATGTTCACAATCTGATAGGGACATGAGTCAGATCATGTTTTGAGGTGGAAATTGGAAAACCTCTGCAAACAAACATTTTACGGATGTTCACATCCCTAGACTGGAGGTAAAATAAAGTGTGTTCAGCCACTGCCTGTGCCGCTCTGCTCTGCTCCCTTTGTTGGAGAATTGCAGATCCTTAAAGGACCAACCTGCTCACCTGAAGATTTCAGAGCCACGAAGCTGGTTCTTTTGTTGATAGCACTGAAGTTCATTGGCTTATAACATAGCAGCTTCTGGCTCAGCTTGTTCACCCCCTAATTCTGTGAGTGGGGCCATGAAATCACCTAAAGTTGGAGTGAATTAACAAGTATTATCCAGCTCAAAGTGACTGCTATGATTCATCAATAATTCATGGCGAGGAGAAATTCTTTTGTGGGGAAGTAAATCAGAGCAGTTTTATTCCCAGAAAACCCAGCTTTGAGGTCCATTTGGAGAAACTCAAAATTCAAATTCATAACAATAGCAGTCTCCTCTGTCACTGCCTGCAGACTGCCATTGTAGTGGCAGAATATGCAGAAATAAATATGCAGAAATAAACAAACAAACAAACCTCTACACTTTTACCAAGTGGATAGATCTTTCCACCAGCAGCATTTTAAGAGATGCCATATTAAATACTCCTCTAATGTACAGTGATTTCAAACACCAGTTGAGCATATCTACTGCCTCACCTCAATCTGATGAAAACGAGAAACAGAACTGGGTCTTATCAGCATACTGGGCATCTTACTCCAAATCCCCAGATAACCCCAGTCAGAGTTTTTGCGTATGTGTTGAACATTTTCTGTATTAGGCTGAAAAATAGCCAATTTCACTCTGAAATCATCCATCCAGATTGGAGCAGAACAACCAGAGCACATTACACTTGATCTCTAATACTGGACAGATAGCCCAGAAGGACAATATTGATTGTATTGACCACTGATGAAAAGTCCAGGAGAATTTAGCAGGATTGTGCCCTTCTCTTTTTATAACCGAGGGGTGCTTCATCATCAATGTGAACAAGGTAGTTTCACTACCAAACCTGGGCTAGAAACAGGATTGAAATAGATTTAGAACAACCTCTTCCAATTTGGTGCCCTCCAGATATATTGGATAGCAACCCCTATCATTTCCAGTCAGCATGATTTTTGGGAGTGATGGGAGTTGCAGTCCAATACATCTGGAAGGGACCAGGTTGGGGCAGGCCGAGTTACAACATCACAGTCATCTAGAAATGTTTGGAATGCTATGGCCACCATTTATTTATTGCATTTCTATACCGCCCAATAGCAAAATCTACCCAAGCACCTTGCCCCAAAGCAAAACAATCATTAGGATACATGGAAGTTTTTCTTTAAATGTTCCCTCAAGACTGCCCCTTTCAAAGCATCTAGGTCCACTCTATATGTTTCAGCTGGCCATCCTTTTCATGACAGATGTTATACAAACCAAGAGAGAGAAGGGCTGAGCAAAGAGAAAGTAGGCCACACCTTTGGTCTGATCTAGTCTTATGTTCTTATGCATGTACTTCAGATTCTTCACTTGCTGAAATGTCAGTAGGCAGTTCAGAAATGCATTTATGAATAGCAAGCTGAAATGCTGACCCCACATTCATTATAGTCACACTATGACATTAACAGCATTTCGTTATAGAAACTTTCCCAGGCTTTCACCTGAGCAGTTGATTAGTTTCCCCGCAATCCTAAGTAGAGCTGAAATCTGCTGCTATGATCCCTGTTTCTGTATGGAAGAAGAAGACATTCTTCACATAATGTTTACACCTAAGATGCTTTATGTGTACATCTAATGATGTGAAAGGATTATGTGGTGTCATGGCTAGAGTTGGACAAGGATTTGAGAGAACAAGATTCATACCTGAATTCAACCATGAAGCTCACTGGGCAATCTTGAACCAGTCATTATTTCTCGGGATAATCTACCTCAAAGAGTTGTTGTGCAGATAAAATGGGGGGAAACACGGAAGACCGGTAAGATAGAAAGATAGATAGATAGATAGATAGATAGACATGACTCTGTCTAGTGACATCTTTGCAAACACATGTGTCAAACAGGTAACTTTGTTAGGAATCACAATTTGCTGTTATCTCCATGTTCATGTAAAATTGCTAGGCAGGACCAACAGCCTGCTCACTTTAAACTTAGCACAAAACTTCAAGCAAGAGATTTACCATCTGCTAAAGCCTTAAGGTAAGGATGCATGCAGGCAATAACTCACTAAGGAATATCTCTTCTTTTCCTTAAGAACCATTTTAAATGTGGTTGTATTGCATTTCCCCAAATTGTGTTAAATTTCCTTGTGACTGGCTCTAGTCAATAGAGCAGACTGAAGGATATATTTTGAAAAATCTTCTGTCTTATCTCTCAGCATTCATTTATTTCTTAATTTTAAACCTGGAAATGCACAGCTCCATGCTGCATGGTATTTGTGATCTATCGGTCAAGTTCTGCTTGATTCATGCACAATTTTAGCATTCCCTCCCAACCTGCAAACTGCTTTCCTTCAATGAATAAAAAAATGGCACTCTTAAGCACACGCGCTGATGTTCCAGGCTCACATTTATCTTGTATATTTGAAAAATAGCCCTGTAAACTTGAGCACTTTACTATGCATTCTGAGGAGCACTGACTAAAGTAGCAGAGCTGAGGTCTGTGTACAGACTTGCAGAAAGGCTGAAGATCACTACCCAGAACATATATGAATAGTATGTGCCTGAAAAAAAGATGGATAGTATGTGCCTGAAAAAAAGATAGACTTATAGAAAGCGACATGGAAGACTGACTGACATACAACTCAATTATATGCAGGTTTACTGAAGTCAATGGACTTTATTCCCAAGTAAATATGCATAGGATTACAGCCTCTTCCAAATCCAGACAAAATCCACTTTGGTTGTTGCTGTTCTGTTGCTTCTGAATGCTGAAGTGGAACATTCTGATGGACATTCTAAAATCTGTCATTGTTTCTACTTACAAATAGCTCTTTCATGAAAGAACATGTAATTCTTGCAACGTCTTTATTCCAGAGATCTTATCTTACAAATTGTTTCATATCAAGTCATTGGCATTCTCATGATGTTTTACTCTTTTCGTTGTTGTTACTCCAAACCATTTTCATTGCTTTTGATTAGTACCTAACCTTAGTGGCAACTGTGGCAGCTCTAGGGATGTATGAGGAATTCATTTCAATTTGGTTTTGACCAGAATTTACCTAGTTCGCACCATCTGGACCTGACAGCAGGCCTGAACATAAAATGCACTAGAAATCTGTACACTACCGAGTTTGCAATGTGACTTGTGGAACAAATATGCATTTGAAAAATGTGTGCATTTGGGAAATGCCTATGGAAAATGCATAATTTTGAAAAATGTGCACAATCAATGTATACATGTCGGGAAACATGCATAAAATTACACATGCATTTTCATGCGAAAAGGGGAAAAACAAAGTTCACACTCTGATATGTTGTGTGATATGTTGGAGGAAGCTTCATGATGAAATTTGGAGAACCATGCTGAGTTGGATATTTTTATGATTCACAAACCCCTATGCAATAGGCACAGAAGCTCTTTGTAATTAATTACATGTTCTTATTATCCTTCTGCACATGTTTACTCAGACCTAAGTGTCATGTATTTCAACGGGGCTTACTCCCAGTAAGTGGGTATAGAGGATTGCAGTCTTAAGAATCTGAGCGCTGCCCCACCATACTACCAGGAAGACTGGCCCCTTTCCCCTTCAGTCCTCCTATGTTGTGAACATCCCCCAGTGATGGATTGCAGCATTTGTACAAAGAAAATGTATTGCTATCTCCAAGGCCGTTGCAACATGATTACCCCCAAAACCTATCCATTGCTGGGGGAGGGCATGCAAGTGTGTAACGGGCATCCCCCTCAAACTCTGTTTTTCCAGTGGTCTGGAACGAGTCTACTTTCAATATTCCTAGTATTCTTACAAAAACCAGGTCCTATATTTGACAGTTGTATCACACCTCCACAGTAGTAAAATGAATACAATGAGGCTTATTCATTATACCTCATTGTATAATAATGTCTCAGGTTAGATTCTGTAAATCCATTTCCCTTAGAGAATCCCAGCATAAAATTGCCCCAGTTCAGTCCTAAATGCACGTATAGAATAGTAGAAAGTGAAATCTTGGAATCATCAGCACCAATTTTTCCATCCTTCATTTGCAGCTGTGGGAACAGCTATCTCGATTTAATTTTAATATGTCACCATTTTTTCCATTTAGATCCAATAAATAGCTGCAGGATATTCAGATAGCTTCTACCACCTGAGACTTGCATAATGGTCCAGGGCAATTTGCCCGTTATTTCGGAAAGCCAGATTAGCTGCAGGTCTGATTGAGAGATGCTCATTTAAGAATATTAACATGCTAGTTCAAATGTTATTTATTAGAAGAGAAAATAATTGCAGGGGAAAGTTGACTAGCAACACACACACACACACACACTGTAGACAATTCTTCTACTGTCTGGTTTAAGGAAACTGTGACTAATTACACTGTCAAAAAATAATCTTGCTAAAAGACCAGACTTTGTGGGAAGTGTGGATTCAGCAACATGTTTTTTATCTAACACCTAGCAAGGGATATTAATAGTTTTAAATTAATGTGCAGTTTAAAAGCCTCCTCTTATCAGAAAGTTGTGAGAAATCATATCTGACATATAGTCTTTCATTTCTTGCCTGCCTACATTGATTTGTTACCTGGTGTGAGTTCTTGCAGAAGAGTGGAAAACAAGCCTAAAATCATAACAATCTTCTTATCTGCATTTCAATACAGTGGGTTCAGACTCCTTTAAAAAAGAAAAGAAAAAGGAAATAGCCTTGAAGCAAGAGAAACCCTAACCCTGACCTCTAGCAAGTGTCCTGAGGCAAGACAGGCCCTGGCCCTGACCTCTGGCAAATGTGCATGCTTAAGCTGCTGCTAGACAGAATTTGCTCGCACTCTGTGCATACTCTGGTGTAACACCTATGCTTAGCTGATATTACATCTAACTATAGACAAGTGTGAAGTCTAAAGCCGAGAAACCTGCAGGTTGGAAAGTTTCTAGTTCGACCACACAAGTTTCCTGTTATTTGAGTGGTTTGGCTTCAAAACATATGGGTCAAGCTTCAAAGAGAATGATAGGCACCTAGAAAACGAGAGGGGAAAATAGAGTGGGTGGTACATGGCAGCAACTGCTTGCTGGATGTTCTTCTTGACAACACTGCTTAGAAACTCCCCCCTCCCCCCTCCCTACTTCTCTTACACCTCTCTAAAGGGCAGTGGCTGACATGTGCTTTCAATATAAGTCTATGAGCTGAAAATAGAAAAGTACTGCTTGATGTGCGCGCTTGCTGGCTACCCTACTTGTAGCCGGGGCTGTTCCCCGCGCCTTCAGTGGAGAGCAGTCGCATTGCAATGCAGTGAATAAAAGCTTTTTGAGTTCACCACTTGGCGTGTCTTTACGTGATTGGTCAGCGGCCGGACACAGATCTTCGGTCCTTGGAACCCCTTACCACAGCCTGGTTCAAAAATAGAAGCCGCTTAGGAGTGTGGAAACTCCAATGGACCTATCCAGCTCCTGAGTATGCATGCCCTTTCATTATAAAGCAGACACCCCAAATTTCAGCAAATGGGGAACCGACATTGTGATGAGTGGGAATTTGGATGGCTTTAAAAGGGTATTAGATAAATGCATGAAGCCTACTTACCTCTATAGCCTTAACTGGATTGGTGCCAGGGTATCTGAAAGACCGCTTCCTCATGCATGAAGAGAACTGGAACTTGCATTCATCATCTGAGACCCTGTTACATATCCAAACTCATAAATAGGTGAGATTGGTGGGTACGCAAGACAAGGCCTTTTGTGTAACTATACCCCAGTTGTGGACACCCCCCCCCCCCCCCGGAAGTTTGTTTAGTTCCCTCTTTACTATCCTTCAGCCAGCTGGTGAAAATGCCTTTGTTCCACTGAGCTTTTAAAAGTTAATTTCACTATCTAATTTTATTAGTGCTCCCAGGTTTTATTGTAATGTGATTTTCCTGTGTGTCTTTGTCATATATATATATATATATATATATATATATATGTATAGCCAGTTTGCTTGTTGTTTGATGTATGTTATTCTTATGTGCTAACAGCTTATATTGAAGCCAATCAGTAAAACAAAAAAAATACTAGGGGGAAATCATATTATTTTAGCCATATCTTAAAGGAGTGAATAACTGGTGTTTATTCTTGGGAATTATATGAAATGCTGCCAATTACCATATCCTGGTGGGGTTTCAGACTGCCATGTCTCATATGACATTCTCCTGTGTGTATGTATCATCACTTTTTTAAAAAGTTCCTCTGTTCAGTTTATTCCAATGTTTCCTTGTTTTACTTTGCTTGTTTTTGTAAAGGATTGAACTTATATTGCTGTGAGTTATGTTTATGCTCAGGAATTGTATGTGTAAGGATTAACTTTTGCTATGATTTCCAGGACATATTGATTATTACTCTTGGGATGGGACATCGCAATGGCACAGCTTATTTCCAGTGAATTATGCAATTCAAAATACTGCGAACTCTCTAGCCCTCTAATACAGGGAAATGGGACATAGTTTCTAGTGTCTTGTCTGGAGGATGGCATTTCTTGAAGGTCAACCAAAGCAGCTCTCTGGCGGATGGAAGAATATTATTTGTCAAAGTGAGATGACAGAAGTAATGCCTGGTCTCAAAGCTTATCAGAGGTATGTGATGGTGTTCAGGAAATGTGTACAGTGGAGTGACACCATAACAGCAACATTAAACTCTTTCTTATCAACTGATAAGGGAGGGACTCATGGAGAGTGTCTGCAATTAATGACTGTGGTATGGAACTTATTGAAGATATGGTTTGGGTATCAGGTGATAAAAAAACTTGTTCAGATGATAAAGGATTCAATTCTGTTGCAATTGTTCCTGAATTCTAAAAACGTGCACACTCCTTCTTGCATTGGCATCCTGAAAGCTGCCTCTTCTTGTCATTGTTTCTGTTGTTGTTGCTTAAACTCATGGCTAAACTGAATAAAATACAATGGATAGTTGGGACAGTATAGTACTATGGGCATAAATTATATTATTATCACAATATTATAGTGCTATCACACTTTGCTAGATTCTCAAACTTTGCATTGTGGGCCTTCTTAAATTCATGAAAGGTCTGACCCATTTCTCCAAGACATACTGCTTAAATGATGTACTGATTAATGCCTGAATCCAAGGGACTGTTTTCACGACACCGGGTTGGCGCCACCTCTCTCATCAACCCCGTTCTTTTCCTCTCCCAGGGTGGGTGCAGGTAATCTTGACGCCAAGAAGGGAGTGTGGTGTTTCTGGGCAGCCATCCAGTTTCCAGAGTCACCCCTGCCCTCTTCCTGGTGGAAGGCGACCAATCACTGGTCGCCTTCCACCAGGCTCCTCCCTTGGGTAGGCCCCGGATTGGCTGCAGAGCAATGTTACATGGCAGAAGCACCATGTTAACGTCACTCCCTTTGAAAAAGTCAGGGTAAATCCCCAAATTTTTCAAATCGGAGTGTCGTGGGGAACCCCACAGTGGCTGTGAAGCTGCACCTGCATCATCTAACCAATGGGACACAGGTCCACAGCCACCGTGAGGCTTTCCATGCCCTAAGTCTCCGCCAATCTTATTCAAAATTAATAAAGTTGTGGCCAATTTAATAACCCATTTAAGTTGGTGTCTCTGGTTTGTTTGTATCATCTGCCACACAGACATAACTAGACACTGAGCCACACAATTATCAGTTTCAAAATGTCATGCCAACTTAACCTCTTCTCTGATATGATCCACAACTGATGCTGAGAATGGGGAGACCTGATAGAAGTGTACAAAATTATGCAAGATATGGGGAAAGTAGATAGTTAGAGGGTTTTCCCCCCTCTCCCATAATATTAGAATTCAGAGTTGTCTCATGAAACTGAATGGAGGGAGATTTGGACAGAGAAACAGAAGTACTTCTTCACACAGCTCATAGTAAAAAAAAATATGAAATTTGCTACCACAAGACTTGGAAGGCTTTAGACAAATCACGGAGGATTAAACTATCAATGGCTACTAGTCATGATGGTTATGCATTGCTTTTAGTATTGAAGGCAGTTTGCCTCTGTATACCAGTTGCTGAGAAACTTAGTGGGAAGGTAAAATTTCTCTCATGTCCCACATATGGGCTTCCCACAGGTACTGTGTGAACAAAATGCTGGACTAGGTAGGACTTTGATCTGATTCAGCATGACCCTTCTTATGTTTTTTAGGGGCAGAGTGGCAGCAACGAACTTGTTTCACGCTCTACTCACCCTCGCAATGTACATGCATTGAGAACAGCTGTCAGCAAAGGGGTGGCTGCATATAAGCACCTAAGTGACTGTTCATGCATAGCTGTTTAGCATATGTCCAGGCTGAATGCATGCATGTCATAAGAACATCAGAAGAGCCATGCTTCTCAAATTGACAAATGTGCCTATGGGTACAAAAAGGTTGCCTGTCCCAAATCTAGAGCTTTGTCAATGGTCTATTGGGTGTGTTGCATTTTAGAAAACCTCACATTGTAAAAACAGCAATGATGAATTTGGGATAACTTGCTTTAAAAGCTACCAAGTGCAGCTAGCATGTAGACTCTATTTGAAGACTTTATTGGCAGATGCCATTGCCCGTGTTTGTGTAAGCTCAAATGGCAGCATTTGTCGCTATCAGCCTTTTGACTGGAAGTTCAGGTGCATGAAGGAACAAGAGCAATTGAGCATTGTGAGGATTTGAGTGACAGCCTGGGGCTTTCAAGGCACGCTCTTGCTTACAAATTTGAGAGAATTTTCAGTTGTCAAATTGGCATGTGCCAGATGAAGGAGCTTAGTCCAGGTGCCAGCTGTCCTACAGGCACACCTGCTGTGAAATAAACAATTAATACAAAAGTGAAGTGGGCGAATATGCAGGCAAAGACTTTAATCCTCCCCGATCCCATATTGTGCAATTCTAGTACAGCATCTTTCTGGGTGACAGGTCCCATAAGTCAGCTTATTGATTAATAACAACATATTGTAGAAACAGAATGGGCGGGCTTGTCAATGAGAAGCAGAAGGGAGGCAGCAGACACAGGGAAGTCTGAGGGAAAATCCATGATGAATAAAAAGCCTTCAATATGTTCTTCTGCTCTTAAAAAAAAGAGGGTGGGGTTGGAAACAGATAAAATAATCATCCTCTTTCACTGCAAAATCTATTTTCAAGGGGTGAAGTGTGAAATATATAGACCACTACTGACAAAAGATATTGGCTACACCATGTGAAACACACCCTGTGTTGAACAAGTGCCTCCTACCCCACCCTGCTTGCATGGGCGGGGGGGGGAGAATTGCGGGCGAGGGGAGAGACGAGGTGTGGAGGCTGCCTATTGGCTGGCCCCCCACATGGTGCCACCAGAGCTGGGAGGGGGAGGAAGCAGGCATCCCCCCTCTCAGCTTCATCTTTTGCTGCGCAGCTCCCTCCCTCCCTGTGGGCAGTATGGGTTTTCACTGGTCGTCTTTTTGAAGAGTATAGGAGTTTTTTGCTCTCAATCTAATTTGGTTGGGAGTTTTTTCTTTGCCTACTCCATACTGTTAAACAGTCAGGTTGCACAAATAGGCTGATTGGTTTTCAATTTGGTCACTTTTAATAGCGGTAGGTGCAGACATTTTTAACTTTATTAATGGTGAGCATTCACTGGCACGGTTGAGGTGATGGGTAACACCTGAGGCCAACCACTGAGAGCCCCCCCCCATCAGTTGGGGGAATAGGGCTTACCTTTGAGGTCAACCTTCCTCATCTACTCGGAGCTGTGCTGCCCAGGGGAGATGACATTGGAAGATCTCCCAACCCCAGGATGGGGAAGCTTGGGGGTGGCGAAATGGCAGACGCCACTACCCTGGCTGTGAATGACTCGCCCGATTCCAGGTGTGGCCAGGCTTGGCCACACAAAATTTCCCACGTAGGCTTTCTTCCCCCCCCCCGAGGGAGAAAGCCTCGGGGGGGGGGAGCTAAATAAAAGTGGCCCATGTTTAATCCCATTTTCTGTGTGTCGTCTCGTCATTTCTCATCCTTCGCCTCGCAATACAATACCATGGTGTGTGTGCGTGCGTGTGTCCAGGATATACCAACGTGAATCAATTTGCAAGAAATTGGCTACATCCTAATCATCATACAGGGCTAGCAAGCAGCACTCCCTGCTCACACAAATTGGGGAATAGTCGAATGAATAATGTTCATTCTAGAGTGTGCCTAACTGAATTGCTGTCACTGGAATAGAGCTACCTTGATGCAAGTTTTAGAACAATAAATTAGAATTTAGCTTAACATCAAAGGGGCTGCATGGCTGCTGCAGACCTTCATATCCCAATTTCTCCCTTGAAAAGTATGCCAAAAGAAATGCATGACATCCAGCATTTCATTACCTCTACTCTTAATTAATATATTGCTTGCAGGAGATGGGGAAATGCTTGGATAAGGAAGTGACATTATAGGTAGGGATGCAGCAAGCACCCAACTGGGTATAGGAGTCTGGCAGACCCCCTCCCCATATGCAGAGTCCCTGATTCAGTTGGGCACTCCCAACATAAGCGTGGACCCCCGCTCAAGCTCTTGCAAGGCTCCAGTGAGTGCTTAGCAGCCACCAGCCCATCCATCAAATTTGTGCACTTCCCCTTCCTGCATCAATGGCAGAGGCCCGTGCAGTATGGCAAGTGGGGGTGGGCAGTGGGGCGAGGCGAGTGCAGGTGCGTTTACCCACCCCTAGGAATTTGGGAATTGATCTCGTACGAAATCATTGGTCCATCTAGCTTACTATGATCTACACTGACTGGCAGCAGCTCTCCAGAGTTTTAGACAGGAGCCCTTTGCAGCCCTAACTGGAGATACCAAAGACAGAGAACTTGTTTATTTATTACTAATACTTGTATATTTCTTAATATAGTAAAATCTGTAAGAGGATTATCTACAAAAATGTTAATTCATACCCCAAAGGGTCATATTAGGATTCTAGACAGGGCAGAGTGGGCTCATGGGCCTGAGGTTCAACATCCATGCTTTAGAAATATTGTGTGGGAAGCATATTTTAAAATGGCAGTGAGGCTTACCTCAGTAACAATTATCATTAAACTATTACCCTTCCTCATGAAAGGCTGAACACAATAGTCCTAGTGTGACATCTGGATTTACATGTACAAGGAATACATGATCTTGGAAGGAGATCATAGAATCATAAAATAGTAGAGTTGGAAGGGGCCTACAAGGCCATCAAGTCCAACCCCCTGCTAAATGCAGGAATCCACCTTAAAGCATGCCTGACAGATGGTTGTCGAGCTGCCTCTTGAATGCCTCTAGTGTGGGAGAACCCACGACCTCCCTAGGTAATTGGTTCCATTGTCGTACTGCTCTAACAGTCAGGAAGATTTTCCTGATGTCCAGATGGGATCTGGCTTCCTGTAACTTGAGCTCATTATTCCGTATCCTGCACTCTGGGTTGATCAAGAGATCCTGGCCCTCCTCCATGTGACAACCTTTCAGGTATTTGAAGACAAGTGCTATCATGTCTCCCCTCAATCTTCTCTTCTCCATGTTAAACATGCCCAGTTCTTTCAGTCTCTCCTCATCCTCGTTGCCCTCCTCTGAACACGCTCCAGCTTGTCTGCATCCTACTTGAAGTATGATTCCCAGAACTGGATGCAATACTCAAGATGGGGCCTAACCAGTGCCGAATAGAGGGGAACCAGTACCTCACGCGATTCGGAAGCTATACTTCTATTAATGCAGCCCAAAATAGCATTTGCTTATTTTGCAGCCACATCACACTGTTGACTCATATTGAGCTTGTGATCTACAACAATTCCAAGATCCTTCTCGCTTGCCGTATTGCTGAGCCAAGTATCCCCCATCTTGTAACTGTGCATTTGGTTTCTTTTTCCTAGGTGTAGAACTTGGCATTTATCCCTATTAAATTTCATTCTGTTGTTTTCAGCCCAGTGCTCCAGTCTACCAAGATCACTTTGAAGTTTGTTTCTTTCTTCCAGGGTATTAGCGATCCCACTCAATTTTGTGTCATCTGCAAATTTGATAAGCATTCCCTACATCACCTCATCCAAATAATTAATAATAATGTTTAAGAGCACTGGGCTCAAGACTGAGCCCTGCGGTTCTCTGCTCATTACCTCCCCCTAGTGTGAAAAGATACCATTGATAAGCACTCTTTGAGTCCGATTCTGTAGCCAACTGTGGATCCACCTAACAGTTGTTCCATCTTGCCCACTTTTCACTAGTTTGTGAATCAGAATGTCATGGGGCATTTTGTCAAAAGCTTTGCTGAAGTCAAGATATACTATCCAGGGTGAATTTGATTTAAATCATGATTTAAATCACTATTTAAATCAGTACTGAGAAAGACTTGATTTAATCATGTGACTCCCCCCCCCCCAAAAAAAGTGCACTCTTCCTTGCTATAAGCTTAATGCATATTTTACACGACTCAGAGTTACCAAAGACTCATTCTTGCTGGTATAATCTTAATATTTACAAGCAGATGCAGGTTTCATTTTTAGCTTCTTGTGCAGATCTATTTCACTCCCAATAATCTATTCATTGATTTTTTTGAAACTTAGCACTTAAGAGGTAAGGGGTTGATTCTGTGTACATAGATTTGCAAAGGAACAATGGGATTGTGATCTCTGCAAACACAAATTCACAGTTTTGAGATGTTTTTAATGTTGTATTGTTCTCTTGCTTTTTAAATTTTTTAACTGTTGTTATTTTTATGTTTATATTGTTGTTGTTCCCTGCCTCGATCCGGAGGGAGAGGCGGGTTACAAATAAATATTATTATTATTATTATTATTATTATTATAAAACCAAGCAACTGTGATAATATCTTCTAGATAAAAAAAATGCCCAATAATCTTACAGAAATCTCTGGAAGAGCATGACATTGTGAATGGATTAATGGAACCAAAAAATTTAAACATTGCATGAATATACAGCCTCATGTTATATAATTAAAAAACTAATCCTTATTTCATGATGAATAACCTTTGGACTGTAATGTATCTTAAATAGAAAGCTATTTTTAGATAGGTTTTTCCTCAAAAAGCATTTTATTTTAAAAAATCCAAGTTAAATAAAAAAAATCCGATTTAAATATAAAAAAATCAATATAAATTTTAAAAATCTGATTTTTTAAATTTGTTTTTTTTAAAATCATGATTTTGATCCCCCCTGCTATGTCCACAACATTCCCACAGTCCACAAGGGTGGTTACCCGATCAAAAAATGGGATCAGATTAGTCTGACAGGATTTGTTCTTGACAAATCCATGCTGGCTTCTGGTAATCACTGCATTATTTTCAAGGTGCTTACAGACTGACATTTTTATAATCTGCTCCAAAATTTTCCCAGGGATGGATGTCAGACTGACTGGTCTGTAGTTCCCAGGTTCCTCATTTTTGCCCTTTTTGAAGATAGGGACAATATTAGCCTTCCTCCAGTCATCCGGCACTTCACCCATCTTCCATGATTTCATAAAGATAATGGGCAGTGGTTCTGAGAGTTCTTCTGCCAGCTCCTTTATTACTCTAGGATGCAGTTCATCAGGCCCTGGAGATTTGAACTCGTTCAAAGAAAGTAGGTGTTCCTTGCCCATTTGTTTATCAATCTCAAACTGCAATCCTTCCCTTCAGCTTCCCTTCTCTATTTCCAAGGGGATCATAGACCCGCTTTTGGGAGAAGACTGAGCCAAAGTAGGAATTGAGCACTTTGGCCTTTTGTTTGTCATCTGTTACCAATTTGCCATCTTCATTAAGCAGTTGACCCACCATTTCTTTCCTCTGTCTTTTACTATTCACATATCTGAAGAAAGCCTTTTTATTGCTTTTAGCATCCCTCGCTAGCTTCAGCTCATTCTCAATTTTAGCCTTCCTGACACCATTTTGGCACTTCTGTGCTACTTGTTTGTACTCTTCTTTTGTAGCCTGGCCTTCCTTCCACTTCCTATATGCATCCTTTTTTATTTTCAGGTCATCTCTAAGTTTTTTGTGGAGCCACATTGATTTCTTCTGTTGTCTTCTATCTTTTCCTTGTTGGAATTGTTTGTAATTGTGCCTTTAAAATTTCCTTTTTTAAAAACTCCCACCCATCTTGGACTCCTTTTCTCATTAGGGTCACTTGCCTTGGGACCTTACTTAGCATAGTTCTGAGTTTGTTAAAATCGGCTTTCCTGAAATCCAGAGTGTGTGTATGGCTACACTCAGCTTTTGCAGTTCATGCCAGCTAGCCCTTCCCCAATCACCCCCAAGCCTGCCTAGCCCTGGTGTCTGTGTATTTAGTGTGTGTTTATATGGAGAGAAAAAATGCCACCTATATTGATGAGCTTCAAACTATTGGGATTCCTTGTCATATGGGAGTCCTGGTTGTACGAGGAACCTACAGTTTAACAGCTTCTCATGCCTAGGTAGTAATATTCAGACATCAACACTAAATGTGTGGGTGTTAAGAGGGCAGGTGGGCCCAAGGTGTGTGTGACACTGGTGTTCCTTGTACATGTGAGTGTTGAAATATGACCATGTGAATGTTGAAGTAGTGATGCCATGCCATGCATTCTTTTAGTAGTCTGAAGGGAATGGGCAGGGAAACACACAGGGTGGGGGAAGTGATGGTGCCCTTCTAATGGAGATACACCAGGGGAGTGGCAACCCCCCCCCCCAATAGGTAGCTCTGCTCTGGTAGATTTGCTAGAGCCTCACCATTCAGAGAGGTGATTGGCCAGTTTCATCTGCAAGATGCTTTTGTTCCACAGTCACGCATCACTGAAGTAGTTCAGCCATCATACTCCCAAAAGATGTCATGCTCATTAAATCAATACCAAAGATAATAGAGCTACCACACTTGACAGTGTGAAGTCAGCTAGAGGGTTTTAGCCAGCTGTGTGCTCTGTGGTTGTGCAAATGGCAGGTACAGTAAATATTATTGACATGCCTGGTTTGTTGAAGGGTTTTAAGGAAAAGGTCTTTCTTGAGTTTCCTTCTTTTATTGTCTAAGAATTAAATTGTTTGCCTGGATGACTGTCTAGCTAGCTTGGTTTCTGTACAAGAGTGCCCTAAGTAGCTCTGTGCCTAGTAATTTCCCTCTGTAGGTCACTCAGCGTGTGCCTTTTCTATAGTGTAGCTAATAATGGGTGTCACTCTTCAAAGATTTGTCTCATCCTTAATTTGTGTCAGTAGCTAAGAAGCTGTGACATCAGGCTCCCTCATGACTGTGGTGTGCTCACAAATTATGAAGCTGAAATCACTAACAGGCTTGTAACTGGACAGTTATCTGTTGATCACTGCCATTTTTCCTTTAGATGATCAGTCAGCAGATATCTGGTATAAAACCTTCAGCAGCTGTAAGAGAAACAAAACCGAGCAAAAGAGATTTGTGGCTTTAGGAAGATGTAACATGACATGCCTATAAAATAGAAAAGATAAGGAAATGGAAAGAGGAAGAGAAAGAAAAAGAAATGATTGATAGAATAAAGGCCATATTTTGGTCTCTTGTTTCAGTGTAAACTTTGAGAAATTATTTCTATACTCACTGGGCTTTAGGTTCAGCCTCTGATAGGAAAAAAAGATTGCACTTTTATTTATTCATTCATTTATTCTGTTTATGAGTCACCCTATAGTCAAAGCTCCCAGGGCAACATACATATTAAAAACAAATAAAATAAAACCTATGATAAAACATATTAAAATGTTCTTTTTAAAGTTTCAAAACAGCAACAATAATTTCAAATAATTATATAAATAAATAAATATCCAAGCAGCTAAAACATGAAAAAAAATCATGCTCATTTCTGTTGTTTTAAATAAATTAAAACACACACACACAAAACAACTCCTCAAACTATACGTTTATCAAGGAACTTTATATTATAAAACTACATAGTGAGCATTCTCCATTGTTCCTGTGAAATGTCTTTTACTGAGCCCATTAAAACACTTCTGACTGAAACCCATTCTACATCACACTTTTCAGAGGCTAAATCTTCCAGGAAGAAAAGCTGGTACAGGAATCAGGAAGGACCACTATTACTATTAAACACAATTGTGGGTGGGGTGAAGGGAAAGGGGAAATAAAGAAATGAAAGACAGCTGCAAGATAGCCAAGCTGGTCAAAAGTTAGATATCAAAACAAATCACCATTTCAGGAACATGACAGCAGTATTTTTCTTTTCTACTGCAATGTTTATAGCCTTCAAAACAGCTGCCACAGAAAACAATATAATCCCTAGATTCTCTGCCCAATGGGCTTGAATCTCTGCCCTTTTATAAAGTCCAAATCTCAACCAGTTATGCCACATTCCCTGAGAGCAGCAACCTGCCCTACCCAGTCACTCATGTGAACAACTGTCGTGAGCCACTGTTCTTTCTTCAGGAAAAGAACAGCAAACTTCTGAGGCAGGGCTCTGAGTAGATGACTGTGCCACGGCAGTAAAAACATACATGTCTTGGATACTTACTACTGCAAGGACACATCTGTTCACAGAATATGGCTTTCCTACCTTCCTGCTGTGTCCCTGAAAACATTCTCCAAGAGCATCATCAGACAAGTGTTTTATTGCACGCTCATTACTGGCTGCTCACGGTTTTTCGCGGGCCCCTTTGATGATGCTGTCGGCGTTCCGCACGTCTCTCGTCCCTTCTGCTTGTTTTCCTGTCACAAAAAAAGACCTTGAAACTCCAACTTTTTTGGCTGTAGCAAAATGTGCCACCATTTCCTGCTGTGCGCAGGTGAAGCAGCAGGATAAAAATGCCCCTGAATGGGCCATGTAGTCATTTTTACTTCCTCTTTCTTCCCTGTGTAAAGAAAGAGGAAGTATTATAGGACAGAAGCAGAGGGGAAAACAATGGTAGGGAAACATGGTCCCACCCATTTGATGACTCTACAAGAGTTGGAGCAGCTTTTTCAATGGCCTAAGATATGGAACAGACAGCAGCAGTAGGAAAAGTGAATCAGCTAAAATCAGCCTCCTTCTCTAGAGAGCAGAAAGTACCTTCTTCTCATACAAAGGGCTTGTCTACACCGGCCGTTTATCCTGGGGTGTTCACGAGATCATCCCTGCACGTCCAAATGACACACAGCTGATCCCGGGGTGAACCGGGGATGAACACTATTTTTATTCCACAATGAACACACTGACTGCAGAAGACACAAAGGACATTCTGATTAGGTAGCTTCTCATTTGTTTCTTCTCATGAAGATATGGCCCTGATCCCAGGGGATCAAAAACTGACACCTTTTATTTTGTTTATTTTTAAATTTATATCATGCCTTTTGTTCCTCCCAAGGCACCTCATGCATTCTGCCTCCTCCTCTCATTCAGAACAAAAGCACAGATTATTGTTAGTATTCTAATTAAAATATGTATTTTTCCTAGAACCTGATGTTTATATGGAGACACATCTATTTCAGGGAGAGGGTTCCATAATCTGATACTTCTAGTGATAAAAACTGTAACAACTGAATTCCTGGAAAATTATATAACAAGATCTATAACAAGGTGCTTGGTCGTCCATGTATTTCTCATGTTTTCTTAAAATGGGTATCTAAGCACAATAAATCCATGTCATACCTGAGAGGGATGCAAAATGTTTCCCTCCATCGGCATAATGTTTGCACAAGCAACTTTTTTAGGATCCCCACTCTCATAAATTACTGTGCAAATATGTATGTTATTGTATTGGGACTCTGCCATCGCTACCAACTATTTTTCAACTTATTTGGTGAATAATAATCAGCAGAAAAACCATTACCCATATTGATGTTCTCTGTTCTTCCTAAGAAGTTTCTTTTATTTCTTCTATTTTAAAGGCATATACTTCTGCCTCCCCCCACCCCCCACTCTGCCCCATTCTTATCCATTACAATAGCAGCTGGGAATCCAAACAAGAAGTCATAGCCTGGAATCAAGGTCATTCTTCTGATTGCATTCTGAACTGTATACTAACCGTAAAACTAATAAACACCCTTGTGGCACCTTAAATACGAACAAATTTGGTATAGCAAAGAGGTTTGTGAGCTAAAGTAGAGGTGTGCATTGGATTGGGTCTGATCCACGATCCGAAGCCGATCTGACCGAGATCGGATAAAATTATCCGATTACGATCCCGGTTTCTGGATCGTCCGATCTCATCTGAACTGGTCTGGAAGGACCCGATCCGGTTCAGATAAAATCGGAGGATCGGACCTCCTCCTCCCCCTCGCGCTCCTTACCTGCCAGGGCCGTCTGCTGCTGTCTGCTGCCCCCTTCTACTGAGAAACAGGCTTTGCGGCCTGCCTCTCGGTAGCGCGCCGGGTGATGATGTCACCTGGCATGCTACTGAGAGGCAGACCGCGAAGCCTTTTTCTCAGTAGAAGGGGGCAGCGGATGGCCCCAGCAGGTAAGGAGCATGAGGGGGGAGGGCCCCCCACTTACCTGCTGGGGCGGCCACTTCCTTCTGGTACGCCGATCTACTGAGAAACAGGCTTCACTGCCTAGTTCTCAGTAGAGCGTCGGGTGATGATGTCATCACCCGGCACTCTTCTGAGAACTAGGCTGTGAAGCCTTTTTATCAGTAGATCGGCACACCGGAGAGAAGCGGCCGCCCCAGCAGGTAAGGAGCGCGAGGACAGAGGCGGGAGGCCCCCCCACTTACCTGCCAGGGTGGCTGCTTCCCTCCAGTACTCTGATCTACTGAAAAACAGGCTTTGCAGCCTGTCCCTCAATAGCGCGCCGATGATGTCATCACCTGGCGCGCTACTGAGGGACAGGCCATGAAGCCTGTTTCTCAGTAGATCGGAGCACTGGAGAGAAGCGGCCACCCCAGCAGGTAAGGAGGGGGAGGGGGAGGGGGGAGGGTGCCCCCACTTACCTGCTGGGGCAGCCGCTTCCCTCCAATACTCCGATCTACTGAAAAACAGGCTTTGCAGCCTGTCCCTCAATAGCGCGCCAGGTGATGATGTAATCACCTGGCGCACTACTGAAGGACAGGCCGCGAAGCCTGTTTCTCAGTAGATCGAAGCACCGGAGGGAAGCGGCCGCCCCGGCAGGTAAGGAGAGCAAGTGAAGGAGGAGGGAGGGGGGAGATAGGTCCCCACTCATCCACGCACCGCCATGTTTTCCCCATAGACTTGCATTGGGGGAAAGCTTTCTTTCCCCCAATGCAAGTCTATGGGGAAAACACCAAAAATGGCAGCCACTCTGATCCGAGGGACCTCTGATTTTGTCCGAACTGATCCAGGACAATGTCGTAGGTCCCGATCTGGGTCCTGATCTGATCTGGGGGGTCCCTGCACATCCCTAATCTAAAGTCCACTTTATTAGATGCATGAAATTTTGTCCTGAGCTGTTGGGGGAGTAAACAGTGAGGCAAGAGATGAAATGAATTGCAGTAAGTACAATTCATTATTAACAGTGGTCATTTACAAATAGTTGTTGCTGATAACACAAACATCCTCAACAATTTTTTAAAAATAAAACTCCCTTATCCCAGTTCAGGATGGAGGCCATAGAATTGAACTTTTTGATGAATGTTAATTCAGTGGTTTCTCATTTAGTCTCCCTTTGAAGTTCCTTTGCTCAAGAATGGCCACCTTAAGGTTATTGACACATAGTTGTTGAATATTGCCATGTCAGATTTATGTTCATTTATTCTTTTGCTTAGAGACTGGCCTGTTTGACTAGGCAGAATGAAGTACAGCACTGCTGGCAGATGATAGCATATATCACATTGAAAGATGAGCAGGTGAATGCGCTGCTGACATTGTGGATGACATTATTAGATTCTGTAACAGTGCTAGCAGAGTAGACATGTGAAGAGAGTTCACATCTGGGTCTGGCAAAGGGCCTGATTCCTGTGTCTGTTATCTCTATTACATGGTCCTTTGTGGCTGGTGAGTAGCTGATTTAGGTTGGGTGGCTGTCTGTAAGCAAGTACCGTCATACTGCCCAAGGCCTGTGAGAAGGAAGTGCAATTGTCCAGGTTGGGCAGTACATCACTGATATGTTTGAATGGTTTTAATGAGAACCATAGGTGACGACAAGTGCTGTCCTGTGATTTTCTCTACTAGGTCTGTCCAGTAGTAAATTATTTCTGTGAACCATCTGGTTTTGTCACTTCACTCAGTGGGTATTATATTTTGAGAAATGCCTAGTGTAAATCCTTAAGTTATGAGTCTGGTCCTTTCTACACCTAAGGGTGTAGAGGGAGGGAGGGGGGATGATCCCAGACGTACCTGCTTCCGGGATCGTCCCTGGGTATCCAAAGCAGAAGTGTGATGTTCTGGGACGTCGCGCTCATCATGGGTGCCATTTTTTAAAAATTATTATTATTATTATTATTATTATTATTATTATTATTTAAAGGAGCAGAGAGCAGTGGGAGTGTGGCAGAGAAGGTAAGAATCCCCCGTGCTCCCCCACCCCCATCATCCTGGGGATGGAGGAATTGCTTCCCCCCACCCCCATGGGCACGGAGCAACCCCGTGTGGCTCCATGCCCTTTTCACATCTCGGAATGATGGGAAAACTAGGATATCTGCAGTTTCCGCCATCCTGGAGTTTTCCCTGGGTCGTCCTCGGTCTCCCCCAGGATCCCCTGTGTGTCATTTAGATGCAAAAGGACAACCCAGGGATGACCCAGGGTAAAATCCCAGGTGTGGAAGGGCCTTTGTCTCAATAAGTGCAGTAGTATTCTAGGGTTTGGCTGTAGACAATGGATTTTGTAGTGTTTACTGGGCAGTGGTGTAGTGGAGTCAGGGCTAATAGGGATGTAGCAGCAGCACTTATTTATTAACAGAAATGCTGATGTCATTTGCCACCTCCTTCAGAATTCCATGTTCCCTCTGAGCTTAGCCTCAAACTTCACATAGCTAAGAATGATTTTTCCCACCAACAACGTATTGTCCCTGTTGTAATGCAAAGCATTTTGGGGTGGCTTGGTCTTGAATGGATAATTAAGATCTTTAGCTTTTCAAAAGACCTGCTCCTGGTGGGAATTAAAAGGGCTAGAACTAGTTTGTAGATATGGAGCAACATAACTGCCAGCCATTTACGCCTCTCCTTGGGGGTGTTGCTATTAGGACTGTCATGATGAACATCTACATTTCACAATTTACCACTACACCGCTACTTCTGAAATTATGGATAGCTATCAGCCTAGTACCTTGCCTAGTATGCATTTTCTTCTTGGAATAGTTGCACAAGCAAACATCTAATTGCAGCTACTAACAAGAGGAGCCTGATATCTTAGTATGCTAGGCTACCTTCCTTGTTGTCACTGGAGTTCATGACCCATATGTCCTCTGCCTTAGTTGAGGTAAAAAGTTGTATTCCTGTAGGATGCAAAACTTGGGAAATCCAAATGCCTTCTAGATTACCAAGTCACCAGCCTAGTCAGTTCTGTCCGGTACTTCTGCCTTCCTTTCTGTCTTAGTGCTGCTGCCTTTTGTTTAGAAGATTGGGTGTCCAAGCAGGCATTACTTTAAGCCTGCATCTAACAGCTAAATCTCTGCCCCCCCTCATGTTTCTGCTTGGAACCAATTACCTAGGGTGGTGGTGGGCTCTCCCACATTAGAGGCATTCAAGAGGCAGCTGAACAACCATCTGTCAGGGATACTTTAAGGTAGATTCCTGCATTGAGCAGGGGGTTGGACTCGATGGCCTTATAGGCCCCTTCCAACTCTACTATTCTATGATTCTATGAATAGTGAAGGGACCACAGTCCGCATCAGGACCCTAGCTTGGAGAAATGTGGGGAGGGTTTTTTAAGAGCTAGATCGTTCCTTTTGTATTTACTCTAGAATTAAAAAGAGAGAGAAAAAAGAGATGTAGCTGCTAGACACAGATTTAAAGCAATGTCTGTTTTGGCCCAGGGCATTCCAGAGCAGTGCTTGGTTACTCTCCATTCCATTGTGCTCCTTAATGATATGCACAGATATGATCACAAAACCTTGTCCTACTTCATGGCAATGTATGAGTTGAGCTCAATGTATTATTTCAAGCACACAGCCCCCTAAATGTTGGATTAGGCTTTATGTCTCCAAGATATAGAACCAACAAGAAGTAAATTTTCATATCAATATGGATCACCTTTATCCTATGACGTATTTACATTATTTATTGGTTACACATTACCCTTGTCTTTGATATGTTTGGATTGGGACTACTTTTCCTTCTCTGGGTTGACACAGATATTTTCTGCTTTATGAAGGGGAAAATATTTTAAGCAACACATTTTGAAGAGGCAAATAGGGAGGAATAAATGGGTAGAAAACAGCTGCCAAGATTATAAAATGATTCTCTAATGTTCATTTGAGGAGTTTAAGGTTCATGCACATGTTTTCAAGGATTGAATGAAATGCCTCCTAAATTACTTCTTCCCCTACCTATAAATTCTGAATTATGGGGCATAATTTTGTTGATTTTGGTGGTGCACCATGCAGTGGTCCATGTGAGAGGATGATTATTGTGGTGGCATCTTCCTTCCAAAATAATCCATCTTCCTTTAAAAAAGTAGTGATAGATGCAGTACAGGAGCCCTTCTGGACAGTGCTTCTAGAGCTGCCATTCCAACCCCAACCACCATTCCCCTGGATATTTAAAACATATATAATTTAGTCTCATTCCAGAAGGGTGTGAGCAGGGTAATATTGGCTGCTAACCATCCATTAAGAGCTTCTTTGTTGCCATCACAGGCAGTGATATCACAATTCCTCTTCCCTTGCAATAAGAAAATTAAATTAAAAAGGAAGACACCACACCCTGAACCACTTAAGTGTGAGCCCCCATGCAATGATGTGATTGTGTTTGGCTGGCCTCAGAAATTGTCTAATCTGGAGGTCCCTAAATCACTTCCTTCCAACAAAAAAAGAAAACCATCTCAGCCCTGATAAGTCATAAATTGATTCATGCAACAAAAAAAGATAATTTGTATGAATTAAAAAGCCTTCGTAAATGAAACACCAGAGATAAGGTGTTTCATATCATGTCTAGCATAGCATAACATCCAGAATAGGATTATGGGGATACATGCATTGAAGCAAGCAGGCATCTGTGAAACTATCCCTGGCTAGATGAGTGAGACTGGGTAAGGGTTTTTTTGTTTTGTTTTTGTTTCCAATCCTCAGACCATTACCTAGAAAAGAGACTGCCCCCAAACAATACAGCAACAATGTGAAAGGCGTAGTCATTCTGGTAATGGTCTGGCCAAAACAAATGTTAGACAACAAGGCAGAAATTGATGCCAATATATGGTTTGTTTTCCTTTGGCAGATTAGTTATTTTCTGGCTGACTATTCTTTACATATGTGAGTTACCGGGCCAAACTACACTTTTTACTAATTGCGTCATTGTAGCTATTTTTCCTTACAGTCATGTAAGTGTGCATGGGCTGTAGTCCAGGTATCTGGACTATGGCACTTGAGGAGTGAAGGATTAAACCTTCCCCCCAAAAATCCCCCTCAAAGAGAAAAAGCCTCCATTGATTCAATAGGCAGTGGAATTTCAAGGGGAGGGGGGGGAACAGATGGAGGAAAAGTTTTAATATTTCCCTCCTGGAGTGCCATGGTCCCAATCCAGATCAGGACCATTGGCACTCACACAAGAGTAAGGGAAAATAGCTGCCTCAGTTACTCTGATACAATAGTGTAATGTGTGATTTGGCCCCACAGTCTTTTGAATTAGTGCCTTATATGATCTCCCTCTCTATTTCTACCTTTGTTGTTACTAAGTGACATTATAGGCCATAAGGAATTGATAGTGATGAGATTTTTCACCACTGCCATTTGTGCATGTCCCATAGGAACAGGATCTCCTAGAGCGTGCTCTTCCAGATAGACCACAAGTAAAATAAGGACAGGCAGGAGAGACAGGATTGTGTGATTTTCTCTACCTATACCTTGTAGTTATCGTAATGGTTTGAACAATAAACTCTTAGTATAACTCTACCTAAGCCTGCTGGCAGGGTTTGTTGGCAGTTCTTCTTCCCTATAGGGAGCCATAGTGGTTAGAATGCTTCACTAGGATTACAGAGACCCAGGTTCTGATCCGCACTCATCTATGAAACTCACCGGGTGAACTTGGGCCCATCAACATTTCTTATTTTAGCCCAGCTCATGAGATGTTCTGAGGATAACAGAGTATGTGTGTGAGTGGGTGCCTACAGAAAAACCCTGCTTTGAGTGTCATGGAAAAAATTTGGGATATGAATATAGCAAATAAATAAATTTAGGTGATCTGGGTGAGTTGGCAGAACTGGAGGTATCATGTGAGAACCGGGATGCTTTACCATGGGTCCTGGTTTCTTCTGTTTCACCACCACCACCATGGCACATTTGGATTTCAAAGCCTGTTTAGAAAATGACAGTAGTGAGAGACTCCTACTTTCCATAATATAGCAGAAGTCAGGAAATTCCACTCCATTTTCTGATCAGTTTTGTTTCTACTCTTATGATCAACATTTCCCCCACTCATTTTAATGGGCAGCACTGCACCAGACATCAGCTTTGTCATATAGCATGTATTTGATTACCTGCTGTGCAATGAAAGAAAGATGAGATAGATTTCACACTATGCTAGAGATGAAGATTGGTATGTTTATTTTCTTCCTCATCACTCATTTGGCTTCTGCTATATAGTGCATAAGCAGCTAAAAAACAGCTTTCAACTTTTCCCTGGGGTTAGCTAATATAAGGTACCATGCCTGTATAACTACGGCTGCAATCCTGTATACCAGAGGTAGGAAACCTGGTGCTCTCCAGATGTTTTGGGCTATAACTCTCATCAGAACCAGCCAGCATAGCCAATGGTAAGGGACTGTGGGAGTTGCAGTCCAAAACATCTGGAGCCACAAGCTTGACTATGCCTCCTACACACACAGTTACCTAAGACCAAGTTCTATTGAACTGTAGATGCCAGGGATTGAACCTGGAACCTTTTGCATACAAAGGGTATGTTTTACCACTGAGCTTTTGCTCTACTTCTGAGACTAGTCATTGATCCTAATGGAGGTTTAGCTATTTCTGTTATGTCTCCAAAATCTCTGGCAAATAATTAAACAATAAATTACCCATATATATATATATATATATATATATATATATATATATAGCTAATGATTAATACTTGATGAACAAGACAAGCCTGAGTTGGTCAAAGAGCATCCCTTTTTACTGCATCTTCCAGTTGCTTAAGTAAGCAGGATATTACCTTCAGGAAATCAGAATTCATGACTTTAATGAGCAAGGCTAAATATATGTGCTCATTCAAGAGCAAGTTGATTTCCTCGCATTGCGATTATGTGTACATATTCATAGTATGCTACATCACAAATGGACCAGTTGGTCAAGAAACTCAGTAGGCTGCAGAAGGAATATAAGCCTGAGTGTATGACAGCAAGACACATTAACAAATTCTTCAGGCAAGTCATGTCCAATACGTTTTTTATTCTCATCATCTTTGTGCATCCACACAAGAAACTATCACTGTCACAAAGAGATACTGCTCCTCTGGCAAAGATAATAAAAGAAAGCAAATGCAATGGGACATTCTAAAGAAGTCATTTTGGCATTCTACATTTAATTTCCCCCTGTATATATTGAATATCTTCTTCCAAACAGTGACTCCATAATATCAACATGGCTACTGCAGATATTTATACAGCAGACTGAAACTGAATCAGTGCAGGCCACAATGCCTCATTGGGTAAAAAACAAAGAGAGGAAAAGTTGGAACTGTTTTGGGTTATTTTCTAAGCAAGACAGACATTTTGGAAGAATATGTCCTGAGACTTTAATACCGAGGTAAATTTTGGGCAAAAGTCAAGGCCAGGAAGTCAGCATTAACTTTTAGGAATAGCACAAGGAAGGAAGGAGGGTGCATCCAAGCTAATGAGTACATTGGCACAACAGTGCTTAAGACTGAGGTAATGGGCTCTCAAGCTGTGGCAGACTTAACTTGCACTCCTAGATTGGGAGGACATATTTTCTCAGGTGTGATTGTGTGTATACATGTGATTTTATCTGCATGACATCTGCTCTTTATGGGAAGACAAATTATTATTACACAGGCATTGCTGTTATAGTTTTCATTAGAGAAAATATCTGTTTTATAATTGGTTAGGTGTGGATTGAGGGGGAGGCAAACCAGGTTCTAGTCTCTGTTCATTTATAATATGCAGGATGGCCTTGAGGAAATTACTTTCACATTGAAATTTTCACCTTTGTAAATGACAAATATGAATAATATTCTTCATATAATTGCTATGAAGATTAGTAATTAGAACTTTCGAATAATGTTATGAAAAATGATGAACAATAACAAATACTTTGCAAATATCCTGCTAATAAAGTTTCAACACTTTGGTACTTTGCATTTTTAAAAGCTCTGCATTATAAAGCTACATTATCAGCACAAGCAAAGGAATTTCAAAAGACAGGGTAGTTAAGGTAGCTTCCCTGTCTACTTGAATGGGGAGGTTCAGGAGATCCTGCCTATCAAGCAAGTGATGCTCATTTTTATTCAGATCTCAATCTTATTCTGTACAGGTCCAGCTGAAGCAAGAGAAAAAAGTACTTATTTCTAGCCCAAGATTCTACAGATGAATCAAGTCTGACATCCACAGCAAATAACAATTTCCGGTCTAAAAATGCAGGGGTGGGGGTGGGGGAAGAAGAGAGATTACTCCAAAGTTCCAGGAACTGACAGTGACAGGTTGGCCTGAAGATTTGAAAGAGTAAGCATGACTTTCATTGATGATACATTGAAAAATCACCTCACTTGTCATAGCTGAAGACAAGTCTGTGAAGTACAGTTCTTCTAAAACTTCTTCCAGTGTTGTTGTTTTTAACACTATCATGGCTGAACTGGAATGTTCAGCACTTGAAAGTGCGTGCAAACAATTTTATGTGGAAATTATTGCTATCATCTTCCCTTCACATTTTTTTTACACCAATTACTCAGGTCAATAATCTCTGAATATGATATTAATTTGGCTAAAATTGATAAATGCAAATATCTATCGATATTGTCAAAGAAAACACAAAAATCATGATGATTTTTTTTCTGCCATGCAATTGATTTTACTTTAAAATTAATTTTGATCTGTGGTGTGTACCAGTAATGAGATTTTCTCAGTACAAAAATTATGCAAGGTGGGATAGAGAGGAAAGTAAAGGGGGTAAGAAGTCCCAGAATATTTTTCTTACACTTATATCTCAGGTCATCAGTCTCATCAGGAAATATGTATATTATAATTAGTTTGTTTTCAAACTTTACACTGTGGCTCATTCACACTGTCTTCTGAATATTGGGTGACATCCAACATCCCACTGGCAGAAGGGAATTCCAGGAACCTAAATTCTCCACCCTCCTTTTCCCAATAGCCTGCAGAGGAGACATTTCCAAATGGGGTGGACTGTGGCACAAGAGGCAGAGACAAAAGGTGTGGTCCCTGCAAACTGAGTGGGAGCTTTGTCCATGGAAGATGCCTCAACCTGATTTTCCCTTCTGCCAGCATAATGTTGGATACTGCCCATTATTCATAAGTATAATACATGTTGTTATAATGATTATCAGGGTCTGACAGGAGATCCTAGGTCCACTGCTGCTGTGCTCAGTTTCTTTCTCTCTCCCATTATAGTTTCAAAAGAATTGTTAAAATGTTATTGCTTTGATTTCTGTGATTATTTCACTGTTATAAGGGGTATATGAAATAGACAGGGAATTAGGCTAGACTGAGAGATAATGATCTGGCCAAGGCCACACAGTGAGCTTGTGAAGAAATGCCCTGGCTATAACTATTGCTATGTAATGTTTACTTTGTGTGGCCTCTGTGAGGCTGGGGCCTTGTTTTGTTAATGTCAAAGGCTTGTATAGTAGTTGCTTAGTGATGTTCTGAAAGTGGAGAAAGAGAGAGACAATCACCTCAAATATTATTAGATGGGACCTGGATCAGGTAAATTCAGTTTTGATTGGCTGGGATTCTAGCTAGGTGGAGAGGAGGGAAATGACAATTAAGTTATTATAGTTGGGCTAGGCTGACCATATGAAAAGGAGGACAGAGCTCATGTAACTTTAACAGTTGTAGAGAAAAGGGAATTTCAGCCAGTGTCATTTGTATGCAATTAGTTCCTGGTGAAATTCCCTCTTCATCACAACAGTTAAAGTTGCAGGCACTGTACTAGAGTGACCATATACAAAAGAAGGCAGGGCCCCTGCAACTTTAACTGTTGTGATGAAGAGGGAATTTCACCAGGAACTAATTGCATACAAATGACACTGGCTGAAATTCCCTTTTCTCTACAACTGTTGAAGTTACATGAGCTCTGTCCTCCTTTTCATATGGTCAGCCTATAGTTGGCAGTTGGGAGTTAGTCAATGGTAACTTGGGAAGAAGATGGTCTGCTGGTTGGTTTGGAATGTTATAAAAGGACAAGAAAAAAGCTGAGGAGAAAGTGAATAGCTAAGGCCTGGATGATGGGCCATTCTTCCTCTATGGGATAACCATATGAGGCTGGTGAAGATCAGGAAAAGGGAGCAGCTATGTTATGCCATGAGGCTGCTCTAAGAGCTTGCCAGAAGAAGCTTAAACAGGGAGGCAGTAAAACCCCAGATAGACTGTCCAAACAGCCAGTGATATAACAGGAGGAGATTCGGTGTTGGAAAAAGACCATACCCAGAAGGTGGACCTGGTTGTAAGTGTATTTGGTAGGGGTGGAGGCTTAGGGAATTTGGCCTGAGATAAAAGAAATCAGAGGCTTTTAATAGCTAAAATGTCTCTTGAGTCTTTACGAATTGACACCAAGCAGTCTTTTGGAAATCCCAAAGTAAATATTAATAATGTTTTTATGTACAAAATACCCCTTTAATAAATTACTTGTTTAATAGTTCTTCTTGTCTCTAGTGTTGGTGCCCATCTCATGCCGAAGCCTCTTGTACCAGCAACTAGGAGATTGTAAAGTATTCTGACATAATTACTGTCAGTGGAAAAGGGTCAGCTTGTGGAACTTTGAGTTATAGTAGCAGAGAATTCCTTAGGCCAAAATATATAGACATTTGCTAAAATAAGAATCCCAACAGGTGGGACTACACAGGAAAGGAGCAGTTTCCCCATAGGTGGTGGCAGTGTTGGGGAGTGGAGTTCCCCTATAGAGCTACACAGATGAATAAGATAAGCAGAAGAACGGTTGTCCATATGCAGAGCCAATGAAGAGAACCACAGTGGCACTCCCAGTCTACAACTCAGTGTCACTAAGAATCTAAGGAAATCTTGTAGGATGCAATCTCTTCCCTTGTAATGCTTTTGGCAGGAAAGCAAGCAATCCCTTTGTTGCTGAAAGGAATATGGGAAGAGCTTGTAGGTCTCAGAAAATGTTCTAGATTTGCCTATTTTTTGACATGCTAGTTTTATGCATGTATGGCAAAATGTTTTAGGGCTACCATTTTGTGATTGGTTTCTTAACAGCCACTCACAAAGAAAGTAATTCAGTAGTTATTTGCACTAGTACTGTACTAAGGATATCACAATTATAATTGAGCCTCAAGATGCTCCAAAACATTAAGCCATCATTTCACCATAGTGCAACACATGCCACCAAACAAATACATTTCCTAACGAAAGGACAAAGGAGCGAGAATGGACTGCTCACCTAAAAAATAAATGACAAATTAAATTCTGCTGGATTAAAGGTAAAATAAAACCCTGTCTGGTAAGGGGAGAGACAATCACTTAAGCTACTGGGTAGTATATCTAGCTGCTGTCCCCACAGCTGCAGTATAATACAGGCCTGGTGTCATTTTAAGCTGATTAGACAACTAATCTCATAAGAAACACCTCATACTTGCTCTGTATACCTTTGTGATTTCTTCTGTGTTTCTTCAAACACAGAGGTTGAACAGGACACAATTATTTTGCCTTGAACTTAATACAAGTGACAAGTGCCAGCAGATAGAATACACATCAGTGTCAGCTACCTTGTTTAAAGTTGTGAAAATGCTCCCCTGTATTCCCATGAAAACCATCTCAATGTGAAAGGTGCAGTGTCAACTCTTCTGTTTTGCTCTGAATGGAAAGCAAAGCTAATAACACCCAATAATCCTTCTTAACCTATTCAAATTGGCTCCTCTGTCAGGGGCAAGTGGAAGAAGATGGGGTTAGGAGGTTTTCCTTATTAAATTTGTAAAGCAGCTCATTAGCTTACAGTGATAGTTATGGCTGTAACTGTATTAGTTGGTTATCTTGTTTAACTGTGCCCAGGAGTGTGAAACGTGTTTCAGAGACACATAAAACTATACATGCACCCCTCCGCCCAAATCCATACAGTATAATTTATAAAGTGACATAATGAGAGCATAAACAATTCTTTGTGAAGGAAGCAGCAAGGAAGAAGAAAGATTTCAGCTATAAGATTGCTAGATGCTTAAGTCCATTTGATTTCCTGCAAAGAAATAAGGGTAAACATGAACTGTAGTCTTTCTGCTTAAAGAACTACACATTTGCAGGGTCATGGTCCACTTGCATAGGGGTCCACCTGAATAGGCAGAGCTTTCTGAAAGACAAAAAGGGAAATATTAAAAGATCCAGCCAAAGTAAAGCACATTTAAGCAGGGCTGCCCCTAGCATTGTTTTATTTATTTAATTGCATATTTATAAACTGCCCTCATCAAATATGTATAATGGCAATACCATCATAAAACACAGTAAAATATGATGGAATTATATTCTGGGGGGAATAAAGATTTCAGGTTAATATATTGTTTTAAGAGAAAGTGTTATACCTTCATATGTCTTCCTTATTTTTATTTCATATAGTTGCTAAGGAAGAAGTCACCTTTGTTTCATTAACCACATATTTAAATCAAGAGTCTATATAGTCTATCTCTCTCCAGCCTAGTTAACACTCACAGAAAACGGTTAATTTCTGAACTGAAGTCTTCTCTCAAGTCCTGCTCTCACTCTGCTTCTCCTGCAGCCAGATGGATGGATGGTTTCAATAACAAATTCTTTCCAAAGAGTAGTTTATATCTAGATAAGGACTAACACACTAAAGATTCCGACTCTAGATTCTCAGCTGCCAGCTTGCTGAATCCTCTCTGCTTCTTTAAGCACAACTTTCTGAATCTCTCTGTCATCAGCTACTGTGTTCAAGTCCATCCCTTTCTGGGCTCACTTCAGCATATGAGTCTTCCTCTCAAACCCAGCCTTAGTCCCTTCAGGTCTCCCACTAACTCATCTTTCTTCCTTCAGTCTTCCTTTGTCAGGGTCTTTAATGCCTATTTTCAACTGACTGATCCATGACAATGTTGCACCTGTATTGTTATTCTCTGCTCGCCACAAGATCTGGCCAATAACAGGTGGCCATCTCACAGAAGCTCCTTTATTGGTCTTACCCAAGGACTGATATAAGTTCTTTTAGAGCGATTCACAGAAGAACATCAGTCACCTTAATGCCCCTAACCAGTATATAACTGATATTCATAAAACAAAAAATCTACAGTTTACAAAACAACATTAAGGCTCTACAGTTTCCAACCAAGCACCAAAAAGCAGGGAAATTGGGAGTTAAGGCCACATCGTCCCCAAGGAGACAGAAAGTGCAAGTGAAATTCTCATTCTCCCAAAGCAGATAAACCATGAGGACAGGATGGAGAATATGATATGCAGAGGTGACTGTGAAGTTGTGGAAAACTGATGATGAACAACTTAGGGCTACCTACTCTTTTTTGTTTAGAGCAGGCCTTCCCAACCTGCTGCCCTCCAAAGGTGTTGGACTACAACTCCCATCATTGCAAGTAAGTATGTCCCATGGTCAAGAATGCTGGGACTTGTCATCTCAAACAACTGGAAGACCGCGGATTATGATATGTAATATGATATGCAGAGGTGACTATGGTGTTGTGGAAACTGATAATGAACAACTTAGGACCACCTACTTCTCTTTTTTTTAGGGCATCTCCTCATGTTGAGAGTTGTAACCCAACACATCTGATGGGGACCAGGTTGGGGGATGCTGTTCTAGAACAAGGACAGGCAGAATTTAGCTCTCCTGACGTTTTGGAATTCAACTCGTAAAAGCCTTTATCAGCATGGGCAGTGATCAGGAATGCTGGGAGTTGATGTCCAAAACATCAGGGTGGATCTATTTTCTGCTCACATCTATTCTAAAATATGATGTTTTCCAGGATTAAGATATGTGATCAATCAAGGAAGTACAAAAGAGCTGCATCACTTTAAATGCAACACATCTGGAGAACAACCGGCTGCAAAAGGTTGGTTTACACTTGAATCCTATACATGTCTTCTCAGAAGTCAGTGCCACTGAGTTCATTAGAGTTTACTCCCAAGTGGTATAGGATTGCAAACTAGTGCCCCTTTTGTTATCAAGCATGGTGCTATATGCGAGATCTGTGTGAGAGAAAAGTACTGGGTAGACCCTGTATTTGGTAAGGATATAGAACAGCGTCCCCCCTCCTGCTGCCCTCCAGATGTTTGAGATGACGTCCCAGCATTCCTAACCATGGGACATACTGACTTGCAATGATGGGAGTTGTAGTCCAATACCTTTGGAGGGCAGCAGGTTGGGGAAGGGCTGCTCTAAACAAAAAAAGAGAAGTAGGTGGCCCTAAGTTGTTCATCATCAGTTTTCCACAACCCCACAGTCACCTATGCATATCATATTCTCCATCCTGTCCTCATAGTTTATCTGCTTTGGGAGAATGAGAATTTCACTTGCACTTTCTGCTTCTTTAGGGACGATGTGGCATTAAGGCTTGTGAGCCTTAACTCCCAATTCCCCAGCTTTTTGGTGCTTGGTTGGAAACTGTAGAGCCTTAACGTTGTTTTGTAAACCATAGGGTTTTTTTTGTTTAATGAATTTCATGGCTTTGTGTAATGGATGACCGGATATTATACAGTTGACAACTAAGCCAACATCAGCGAGGATGTTATACCATGTTGACATCCAATTTAAAATCAAAGCAAATGATTTTAGCCCCCTCCCATATGTGCCTGCCCGGACCCTAACATCACCCTCAGGGGTCCTTCTCTATGAGCCCCTGCCAAAGGAAGTGAGGCAGGTGGGTACCAGGAGGAGAACCTTCCATGTTGTGGCACCCCGGCTGTGGAATGAGCTCCCTAAATAGGTTCGCCTGGCACCTACATTATACTCTTTTAGATGCCAGTTGAAGACCTTTTTATTTTCTCAGTATTTTAACAGCTTATCAGCTTAATTTTTAACTTTGCTGTTTTAAATCTTTTTTTAAAAAACTTTATAGATCTCTGCATTGCTGCTCAGTTTTACCCTGGTTGTGTTTTTATACTGTATTTTATATTATGTTTTTACTCTGTTGTTTGTTTTATATTTTAAATGGTTTTCACGGTCTAAATTTTTGTATACCGCCCAGAGAACTTTGGCTATTGGGCGGTATAGAAATGCAATCAATCAATCAATCAATCAATCAATCAATCAATCAATAATAGTGTTATGTGTTGCACCCACTTTTCAAAACAATAAATGAGCCCCAAAAGTTATGCTCTCTCACTTGAAATCTGAGGGGTCTCATTTGAACTTTTCAACAGCCAGTGTCCAGAGATAAAAGCTTTTTATGACTGCCTCAGAAAAAAGAAGCATTTCATGTTTTATGTCTGTATTTGGAGATAACTTGAAAAATTGTTCTACTGGAATTAAAAATCTCTGATTAATCCTGGAACACACAAGATGATACAGGAAAATATCCTATATTAGAATAAGTTACAATTCACTATGTTAATTGTTAGAGGTGTGAGCTTCACCCTGAAAATCTGAGGGTCCGTCGGAAGTCCAATGAAGCTCTGAGTTTTCAGAGTGGAGAGGGGATAGTTTTAAAACCATCGAAGCTTATCGAAAGCTCCTTTCCATTTTTGGATAACTGCTTCATTATAGTCTAGGGGAATTAACGAAAATGCATACATCCCCCATTATTTTTAAATATAAAGAGATAAAACTTGGCACCGTGGTAACTCTTAAGTAGGGATTTAGCCATGCCAAGTTGGAAGCAGATAGGTTCATGTCTTGATTTTTAGGATTTTTTAAAGTCAAACTTAAAAAAAAAATCTTAAAAATCAAGGCATGAATCAATCTGCTTCTAACTTGGCTTGGCTCAATTCCTGCACAGGCTGCATTTCCATCCCTAGATATTTACTCAAAAGTAAGGCCCATTGAATTTTCTTGGATTTTGAAAAGCAACATATTTGCTTTTAGATTAGCCAGTCTCAGCACTCTATGCGTGCTATGAATGCCTGCTCTGTCTGTCCTTATAGTTTCCTGCAAGGCCCAGCCAGGGGTGGCCAGTAAAGTAAACCAAGGGGTAGAGGGTGGGATTCCATCAAGTTCATCTGAGAGCACGTACTGTAGAACATGGACCTTCCAGGAGTGTTGAGGCCGGATTTCTGGCAGACCCAGCCAGGCAACTTTATGGCCTGTTATGCCCTCTGTTTCGTAGCCCGCAGAGCACCTGCCTCATAAAGCAAATGGCCACATGAGAAATGTTATTATGGTCTGCTACTTTGCTTGTCTTTAGTAGTCTTTGGTCCAGACCTCTTCAGAAGGGGGAATGGTATTATGGGGTTGGGGTCAGTCTAAATTATCTCCAGGGGTCCCTTACTCAGTGCCACTGATCTCAAAGAGATTGAGGATTTCTCCCCAGCTCTGTTACTCTTGAAGTTACTAGGCCTGTTGAAATTAGATTTTATAACATAAGCAGGAAAACAGCGAATACCCCGTTTTACTTGTTAAACCAATGAAAACATGCTACACAAGAACTCTTAAGATATGAATGGTTTATAAAGAAAAGTAAATGCAAAAGAACATCAGATACAGAAGAGAAATGTGAAACATTATTATTGTTGATTATTATTATTATTATTTGTATCCTGCCTTTTGCCTAATGCTGGGCCTCAAGGCAGCCTTACAAAATTAAAACATATACAGCTAAAGCCTATAAATAGAAATATACAAAAGTTTAAAATATAATTAAATACTTTTCAATATTAAAACATTTAAAATATATAATGATTTAAAAGTCCAAGGTATAGACAGAAGTCCAGATTATTTGACAAAGGCTTGCTGGAACAAAAATGGTTTTGCCTGCCTCCAAAAACACATCCAGGAGGGAGCCAGTGTAGACTGCAAGGATTAGAAAGAAAATTTCTGTGTACACTATGCAAAATACACGACAGTTTTAACTGTTTCTAAACCTTATTAGAAAAACAGTGTGACTAGGTCAAAATTAGGCTGACCATATGAAAAGGAGGACAGGGCTCATATAACTTTAACAGTTGTAGAGAAAAGGGAATTTCAGCAGGTGTCATTTGTATGCAATTAGTTCCTGGTGAAATTCCCTCTTCATCACAACAGTTAAAGTTGCAGGCACTATACTAGAGTGACCATATACAAAAGAAGGCAGGGCCCCTGCAACTTTAACTGTTGTGATGAAGAGGGAATATCACCAGGAACTAATTGCATACAAATGACACTGGCTGAAATTCCCTTTTCTCTACAACTGTTAAAGTTATAGGAGCCCTGTCCTCCTTTTCAGATGGTCAGCCTATCAAAACCAATGTTGTAGGCCCAGAAGCACTTTGAAAGGTTTCAAAATTGTTCTTAAAACTTACACTGGCCCAAAGTAATTAAATGAAGTGTTTGAAGCTTTCAGCTTTATAGCAATGGCAGCTTGCCTTCTGGGGCTAGACAATGCTGTTCAGGGAGGGGGCGATTTTTCACAGGACTGTAGTAGGGAAAATTAACCACCTCTTCCCCAAATGCTGCAGATTGTTATCAGGATCATGCATGGCAGATAGGCCATGGATTAACCTCCCCATCCCTGTGGTCTTGATGAAAATCCTTCTGTGGTGGTTATTAACAATTAGAAGAAAGGAAGTTCACTCCCATCAAAATGTTTTCTCACACAGTTTCCCACTGAGAAGTAAAATTAAATGTGGTGGTGTGTGTGTGTGTGTGGGGGGAAAATAAATCAATGAACAGAGGTAGTTGAAAAGTTCATACAGGTGGGATGGAGGAATATTCTCTCCCCCTGCCAGGCTTTTTTGTTTGTTTGTTTTTGCTTACAAACTTGGAAGTAGCATTTTATCCACACAGGCTCGCACACAGACACACACCCATCAACACACACAATCGTCTGCATACTTACCTAGGAGTAAGACCCATTACATTAACTTACTTCTGAGTAGACTGTTAAGGGAATCCATGAGGCAGGCAGTGGATTACTTCTGAATAAACTGTTACCTAGGGTGACCATATGGAAAGGAGGACAGGGTTCCTATATCTTTAACAGTTCTATTGAAAAGGGAATTTCAGCAGGTGTCATTTGTATGCAGGCAGCACCTGGTGATATTCCTTCTTCATCACAACAGTTAAAGCCGCAGGAGTCCTGCCCTCTTTTCTATCTGGTCACTCTAGTATAGCTCCTGCAGCTTTAACTGCTGTGATGAAGATGGAATTTCACCAGGTGCTACATGCATACAAATGACACCTGCTGAAATTCCCCTTTTAATACAATTGTTAAAGATACAGGAGCCCTGTCCACCTTTTCATATGGTCAGCCTACTGTTTCCACTATTAAGGGAACACACACACACACACACACACACACACACACAGCAAGCAAGGAAGTTATTAATTGTAGGATTATTATTGTGCTGGAAAGAAAAGGAAATCTTTACTTACAGGATTCCCCCTCCACACACCCCAGGCTCCAATTTTTAAAATGTTGCAATCATCTGCATGCTTACCTGGGAGTAAAGCCAACATTTCTTTCTGGCACATGTAAATTTCAGGAAGATTGGTGAAACATTTTTGATTTTATGAATGTTAGAATGAACCCCCCCCCCCAATTACCCCTTTAATAAGGTGGAATGTGTTTTTACTGAGTGATTTTAACAAGAGACTCATGACTATGAGTCTCTTAATTCAGTTTCAGTGCTGATAATTGCCAAAGATGCTACCATCCTTAGCAACTGTAACCAAGGCCTCAGTTAGTGGTCACGTCCCATACATTGTAACCTTCACAGAAGTTTGAAGCCTAATTAGATACACTTTTATCCCATGTTTCATTTTGTGCTAAGGCATTTAGTAGTGTACAAAACTAATAACCAGTCATAAGTCTAAACACTTGTCCTTTTGCATTAATAATAATAATGAGTAATGTGGCTTCTTCTCAGTTACTATAGCAGCTAGGTTTATACTCAACTCTCTTTATCTTATTGAATACAATTTACAAACAGGTTTCATATTAGATGTTATAAAAAAGATGTGTTAGATACTAATGTTGGTATTATTAAAGCCAAGTTGCTGTAGCATCTTATTTTGTATTGTACCATTTGCTTATGGCATTGTTTATACTGTCTGGTAATTAACAGATAAAATCTGGTATAATAATATAATTTTATATCATTACCAAGTAAAAGTAAAACACCAGATGGTAGGTTTTATGCTAAACAATCCAGCACATATCATAGAATCATAGAATAGTACAGTTGGAAGGAGCCTAAAAGGCCATTGAGTCCAACCCCCTGCACAATGCAGGAATCTACTTTAAAACATGCCTGACAGATGGTTGTCCAGCTGCCTCTTGAATGCCTCTAATGTGGGAGAGCCCACCACCTCCCTAGATAATTGGTTCCATTGTTGTATTGCTCTAACAGTCAGGATGTTTTTCCTGATGTCCAGATGAATCTGGCTTCCTGTAACTTGAGCCCATTATTCTGTGTCCTGCATTCTGGGTTGATAGAGAAGAGATCCTGGCCGTCCTCTGGGTGACAACCTTTCAAGTATTTGAAGAGTGCTTTCATGTCTCCCCTCAATCTTCTCTTCTCCAGGCTAAACATGCCTAGTTCTTTCAGTCTCTCCTAATAGGGCTTTGTTTCCAGACCCCTGATCATCCTTGTTGCCCTCCTCTGAACACGCTTTAGATTGTCTGCATCTTTCTTGAAGTGTGGTGCCCAGAACTGGACGCAATACTCAAGATGGGGCCTAACCAGTGCCGAATAGAGGGGAACCAGTACCTCGCACGATTTGGAAGCTGTACTTCTATTAATGCAGCCCAACATAGCATTATAGCATTCTTCTATTGTAAAGATAGATTATCTTTTCTCGTAGAATGACACATCTGTGAATGGAGAGGCTAAACACTGTGGTTCACTATGTGGTAGACTTAGGAATGGGAAGAATTTTGTTCAGTTTGCATTTTGATAAGAATTTAACAAATATGCACTTCCGGAATCAATATGCAATCCAGAATGTAGTTATTCTTTTGTATTCATAGTTCTCAGAATTTTGCAATGAAGTTCTCCAAACCAAAATGCATACAAGGATTCGTATGTTAGGGGGAATGTATACAGAAATGCATAGAGCTGGGGGGGGGATACAAATATATATTTAGGAAATTGTGCTTTCAATGCTTTTATTTGCAAAAATGTGTAGAAAAGTGTTATATTATGAGAAATCCATACAAAACACATGTGAATTTTCATGCAGACGTATATTTTTTTAAAGTTACACAAACAAGATTGGAAAGATGGGAAATATAAAACAAAGAGAAACTGGACAAAGTGTCCATCTATAGGTGCAATGTGAACTATGAATGCTTGTTTTTTCTAATATCTGATACAGTGTTCTTGAGTAAAATTACTTCAACTAATTTTGTAGCAGGCCTGCTGAAAACAGCCGAACTCCTCAAATGTTACAACAAAGCAAAGCAATTACTTGCTTTTCTAATTCCATTGTTTCATTCATTGAACAGACTAATGCCCAATTCTCACTTTATGAGAAAGGAATGTCTGCTCCTCTCCTGGGGCTTGAGTAACCTACACAAGTGAAATGTTAAAACAGTTGTGTTTTTGGAGGGGGGTGGGGAGAGAAGAAAAATTATGTCTGAAGGACATGGAAAGTAATAAATCTGTTCCATAGGAATACTGTGTCCAGTTCTGGGTGCCACATTTTAAGAAGGATATGGAGAAATTGGAGTATGTCCAGAGAAGACTGACCAAGATAGTAACGGTTTGGAAACCAAGTCCTATGATGAGGAACAGTTGAACAAATTAGTATGTTTAAGGGAGACATGATAGTGATCTCCAATAGTTGAACGGCTGCCATGCAGAAGATGGAGCAGAGTTGATCTCTGTTGCTCCAGAAGGCAGCACTTGAAACAATGGATAGGGATGTTGGAGGAATCCATCAGGGAGGTGGAGTTCACTATGCTTTCAGTAGCTCAGTTCCTCTGACTCTGAAGAACTGGGAGCCTTCCCACCCTGCCATTGCCAACACCATCACCACCACTGTGCAACACTTGCTCTTTCCCTGCTACCATCATGCCCCAGCCCTACGAGCCTCCATGTGTCAGAAAGGAAGAGCAGGAGGGTTGAGCACTGATGGCAATGCCAGAGGCAATGGCAGTGGCAATGAGGTGTGTGGAGGATTCCCAGCTCATGGATTTTCCTTTCTTTTCCCCAGCTATAGAACGGGCAGCCCTCCCACCCTGCTGCCACAGCCATCATCACATACTTTAAACAGATTGTGGTTGTAATTTGCCCAAATTACCATTCTATTTGCACAAATTGGGGTTTATGAAAAAAAAATGAACAATTTCCTGGATTTTGGAGAACCCTCCCAGGCTCTCAAAGGCAAGGCAAGCCAGGGGCGCCGGGGGAATTGTTGGGCCCTAGAAAGGCCAGATTTACCCACAATGGACATCACTACCAATGGATGGAAATTTCAGGGAGGCCATTTTCAGCTAAAAATTAGAATAACTTTCTAACAACTATTCAGTAGTGGAACAAAGGCGGTGGGTTGTTCTTCATTGGAGGTATTTAAGTGCAGGCTTGATGGCTGTCTCACAGAGAAGCTGTAGCTGCCTCTAGCATTGCAGAGCTTTCACCAAGCAGTGGTTTGATATGTTATAACTCTAGGATAGGGATATCTGAGGAATCTGTTTGAGGGGGGTGGAGCTCAGGGAACATTTGCCTGCTACTCACCCCCCAGAGTCCACCTGACACCTGCTAGGTTGGCTCCCATAGAGAGAGAGAGAGAGAGAGAGAGAGAGAGAGAGAGAGTGACCATGGTTGTGCGCCACAGCGGTGCCAAAAGAGCAGGAGGAGAGAATTTCCCTGACCCTCTTCTTGCAAGCTATTGCCACTGCTGAATGAAAATTTATCCTTCTCTATCCTGTGCACAGCGACCTGCCATGGTTGTAGTCCACGAGTTCCAGTGGGAAGCCCGCAGCTTGGCTCACTAATATAAGCTGAGCCAGGGCCTTGGAGGAAATCCGTTGTGCCTCAAGAGAGTCAGATTTCCCCATGCCAGACATCCCTACTCTATGGGTACCTCCAGATGGCAGCTTTTCCCCATGGTAGCTTCAAAGTGGGGGCAGGTGATGCACATGACGCTGCAGCTACTTCGAAGCCATCCAGGGCCAAAACCTCTAAACTCAACAGTAAAAAACTCAGGCACTTACCCCAACTTTTTCTTTGTGGAGCTTGGAGCTGATTGGTCGCCAACGGCTGGAGGAGGGCCGGTTCGGGCGCCGTGCGTCCCTCTCTTCCTCCCCCTCCGGCCACCCCATTCCTTCCCCCACCATCCACCATATTTTATACAAACGGGGAAGGAACGGGGCAGCCAGAGGGGGAGGAAGAGAGGGACACATGGCCCCAAATCAGCTCACCTCCCTCTGACCTCCCTCTCGCTGCCCTGTTTCTCCAGAATGTGGAGTTGCCGCTGCCGCACTGAGCACGGGGGGGGGGGGGGGAGAGAAACAGGGCAGCCAGAGGGATGTGAGCCGGTTCACGTCCCTCCCTTCCTCCCCCTCTGGCTGCCCCTCTTCCCTCCCTGGTGCTCGGCGCGGTAGCGGCAGCAACTCCGCACTCGCACTCCTTCCCGTGCAGATGCCGGGAAGGAGTGCGAGGGCCCAAGCCATCCTGGCACCAAGGCGCCACCGTCAAGACAGAGCCATTGATTCTATTATCACAACAACACCAGCTAGGAAGGGGCAGCCTTAGTTGGGTCAATCTCTCCCCTCGTGGTTTGTACATTCTTATTCTACTGAAGCTCTCTTCACAAATGGGGAAAGCATGAAAATGTGCCAGTTAGCCCAACCCCTAACGACATGTACTGTGCCATAACTTTCCCCACTGTTCACTCATAGAGGGCAGATGTCTGAAAAGAAAAGGCTACATGTACACAGCTATACGTGTGTAGACGTACACTTAATCAGTAATGCTGTACAGGCTTCCCTTTTCGGATATCCACGTTCAACATGCAGGTGCTATTTCCAGAGTTAGTGCTTGGCAGGAAAAAGAATACACAGTTCAAATTCTATAATAATCAAAAATTCATGTTTACCGAACAGTTTCACTATCAGTTGAGAGGCGGATGTAGTAGAAAAGAAACCCTTCACGTAAACTTCAGTCTATCTGCTTTGTTAACTTCATATGTCAAATGGGCAAGATGTTTTCATGGCATCTTTGGCTCCTTGCATCTATATTTTTGTTCTCCTTAAGTCAAAGACCAAGGGATTTTGAAGCTTGAGGGTCTGCTGCAGAGACAGAAGTGGAATAGTTCATTATTTTATTTGTTTTTCTCATGGTGCCCCCAAGATGTATTGAATGCTCTTCTTTCTGATCTTGGACCTCAGAGTCATCCACACATGAAAAGAGCTGAAAAACACCAGTATGCATTTAGCAAGGAGTTTATTTTGCTTTTATGATTCTTTGATTTTCCCCCTATTATTTCCTTCCTGTTGTTCTGTATAAGGCACCTCAAACACTGCCAGAAAAATAAAACAGCATATAATTATCATTGAAAAGTAAATAGAATTCTAAATTCTGGGGTTTGGGCTGGGAGAAAAGAGGATATGTAGATGTATACAACACATTGCTGCCTTCACATGATATCACTAGCCCACGATGACTGATTAGTCACACACTATGGGTTGTTTTGCAAACACGCCACAGTGCACCCACCAGACAATCGGGCAAATAACCCACGATGTGGGCAAATAACCCTGAAGCAGCTTAAACAGTGATGTGTATACATTCTTATGGCACAGTGGGGGGAGGATGAGGGAGAGTGGGGTGCCAAATGGGGGACACCCTTATGGGGCTAGTCCACCCATAAAAGCATGAGAATCCTTCAGGTAAGTGATTCATTGTAAACTTTTTTCCTAATATTTATTTATTTCATTTCATTTCTGTACCACTCAATAGTCAAAGCTCTCTGGGTGGTTTACAACAGTTCATAAGATCATAAAATACAGCATTAAAATATAAAGATACAGGATTTAAAACAATTTTGTAATCCCCCGGGATGGAGGGGGGAATGGTTTAAAATGACTCACTTACCTGTAAGTTTCCCATGTGGACTAGCCCCTTAAGGGAGACCCCCATTTGGCATTCCATCCCCCCCCCCACTTTCCCTGCTCCTTCCCATAAAAGTACATGTGCCTCTCTGTTTAACCCTAAAGATTGCTATTGCTTCTTTGATCAGAGCCGGGAAGGGAGATTTGGGACAGGTGAAGGGGGTGAGTGACAGCCCCTCCAAGGTGCCATTTCAGCACCAGTGGAGGGGCTGCCAGTGGCAAGGGGAAAGTGGAACTGGCAGCAGCTTGGCTGTGATCACTAATGGTGATTGCGGACACACTCGGAAAGAGTGGCAGGGGTTTCTGCTGCTCTTGATGAATTGGTCGCAGCCCGGTGCCCTTTACCCATGAGGGGTTGGCATATCTGGATTCACACAGCATGCCAAGCCATCATGGGTAAAAGAGCCCATACTACAGATAGTTGGGTTGTTTCACAAAAACAACCCACCCTAATAACAATGTTCTGGGTTCACACGACATGCTAACCCATCATTGGCAGTCACCCATGATAGGTTAGTGTGTCATGCAAACCCAGTCAAAATGTTCATTGTAATCTGGAAATACACTGATAAATAGTTAATAGTAAACTATATCTTATCCATAAAAATAGAAGCTATGTTTTATTACCTTCATTAGTGTCCTCTCTCACTACTATTTCTTCTTAACTTTTTAATGGTTCCTTCATTTTGCTGGACACGGACATGGTACAGACCCTGTCCAGAAGAGGTGGGGGTAAACTTTGAGTAGGGCTGAAAAACTGATTGACCTGATGATCTAAAATAGGGCCGTAATCTATTGGACAGAGACTGAAAGTACATGTATATTTTCATGTTTTCACTGATAGCTTCCCATCTTCCATCCAACAAAGAAGCAACAGTGCAGTGGGCTCAAGTGTGCCAAACTCTGAACTGTGTATAACTTTACTATTGATCAGCAGGCAAAGGTGAAGTGCTGTGAGATGTACATGCTCCAGATGTGGCAGGGCCTGCCCTACCATTAGGAAGAGGGAGGTGGCCACCTCAGGCAACTGATTTGGAGTTGCACAAAAGGGCATCAAATTATAAGTTATTTAACGTATTATTGATGTACTTTTACTGTCAGGGAGGGGGAGAGGCGCTTATGAAATTTCTTCCTCAGGCAGTGGTTCAGTTAGATAATTTTAGACTCTGGATATGATGGTCTCACACCCAGTCCCCCTATGAATTGTAATATGTATCACTTCCCTAACTTCAAAATGTGATATGTTTTGGGGGCTCTCCTGTGTATTCTGCTAAGCAGGGCCCTAGAATTCTACCCCAAAGTCCTGCCCTGATGCCGACACCTGCCTAACTTATCAAAATAAGTTTACTAGCATTGGGTTCTATACATCTTGACTGGGCAAGGGTGTGGGTGTGGGCACTTGCTGCTTCTCCTCAGGCAGCAACATGCCTTGGGCCAACCCTGGATGTGTTGGCAGATGTCACTCAAATGTCCTATTTCTGCTCGCTCTCTTTTTTCATAATATGGAAAGTCACCCTCTTGCTCTGATAATCTCTTGTCTGGATTACTGTAATGTGTTATACGTGGGCTGCCTGGAAACTTCAGCTGGTCCAAAATAGTGCAATGACACTGTTAACGGGGACTGGCCCAAATGATCATATCATACCAATACTTTTCCATCTGCAATGCCTTCAAGTCCATGACCAGGACTGATTCAAAGTGCTGCTGTTAACATTCAAAGCCCAACCAGGTTTCCAAAGGATCATCTCCTCCCAGACCAGAAGATCAGTTTTAATGCTAAAGGAAATGAGGTGGGTGGCTACAAAGAAGAAGGCCTTTCCTGCTGTGGCACCACAGTTCTGAAATGAACTCAACAGAGAGGCTTGCCCGGCACCTACATTGTGCCCTTTGCAGCACCAGATGAAGACCTTTTTAGTTTCCCAGGCATTTTCATCTTTTAGTTGTGTTGTTTTAATCTGTTATTGCATTTTAAACCTCTCCATTGCTTCTAGGTTTTATTTTGGGTTTCCTTTTATACTGTAGTTTGAAACGTTTAAATTTTATATTGTACTACATATATTTTGTGGTTTTAATTGTTGTGAACTGCCCAGAGAGCTTCAGCTTTTGGGCGGGATAGAAATGTAATAAGTAAAGACATATCACATTTGACTGACATGGCCTAACTCATTCTTCAAATACTCTTGCCCAGCATGTGTACACATTAGTTGCTACTGAAGCTGTCGGGCTATTGCTGCAGACTCTTTTATCATTTCACAGATGACACCATTACAATGTGGCTGGACTCAGGCTACTTCAAGTGTTTTCCCAGACAAACTGAGAAAATGCAGAGTGTGTAGAGGAACTGTGTGTCTGCTTGATAAGGCTGCATGTAGACACACTGAGAAGAAACAGTCTTTATTGTGAGAAACAAAAACAACCAAAATGGTCTCATCCCAGTTTTCTGAAGGAAGTAGCTGGTAAGTTAATTAAGCATTTGATTTAGAAACAAAACTCAAAAAGTGAAGATATTAAATATTTGTTTTATCTTGACAAGTAGCTCCAAAGAAGGGTATGGCTTGAAACATGAACACAAAACATTAGAGTTTTTATGTCCATTAAAACGTATTCTTGCACTAATGAACTGGTTTTTCCTTGTTTTTATTTTTTAGGAGGGAAGTCAAGACCTCACTGTTTTGCCAGGCCTATGAGCTGTAGAGGCTGCTGCTTTGATAACTGATGGCTATTATTATTTTAACAATACTGTACTTCTACTTGTTTTTAGCAAATATATCTGCTGATATGAGAAAAAACATTGTGTACTGAGCTGTAGGTACTTTTTAAAATAATGTAATATGAGGAGCAGAATGGATCAACTCTGTACAATGGGAAACTTTCAGATAGTTATCCCACAACAGGGGATCCAATTTGGCTGGTGTCTTACTCTGTAGCTTACTTAATATGATGGATAATCCAGCCCTATCTACCAAGCTGGCAAATGGAAACAAAACCACTGCCAAAGTATCCTTAATTTCCACATGTTCTTTGTCATTCCTCAGCTAATATCGTTATAGCTATTTCTTGTTTACTGAAAGTGAAAACCTTCCAGCTTTACTTCCTATAGTTAACGTATACCTGACAAACACAGCAGGACTTGCTGCTTTCATAGGTCTTGGAAATAAATATTGCCCACATCTTGTTCTGTGCACAGCTTGTATTTTCCTCTTTAGACGCAAGGATAACGTTTAAGAGTAATTTGTTTTTCTGAAACAGTTAACTGCAAACCTCCAAAAATTTAATCCACTTGTTTTTCACTTTCATTGGGCTGATGCATTATCATCAGCCATGTCACATAATGGTATCGGACGGAGGTAACTAGGCATGACGTTTCGTAGTGATGACCCATCAGCCTGGGAAATTCTAAATGACATGCATTGCTGAAAACAGCTCTTACAATTAATGTGTTTTCAAACTCACCACAGTGAGACTCTTCTGATGATTGGGGTGGTGGTGGTAGTGGTTAGGAATGGATGAAAAAGGAAACAAATTAACCCATACCTATTTAGATAGTTAACTTAGAAATCTAGAAAACAACATGGCAATACTTAACCTGCAATTTTCAAATGATGAAAATATACACTTTGATGAATGAAACATGGAATTTGCTAAAAGCAGGGATTTTGTACCTATGAAATAAGCCCACTTTTGTGGTCCCCTATGATAAATAGGAGCTATATTACCTCCAAGTGATTAGATTTTTGCTAGTATTTTTCCAAAGTGAGCTCTGCATGTCCATTCTGTCACCTCAGAAGGGACCCACATTTCAGAACTTCTGAAAGCCTGATGTACTGAAAACCCGACATTTTGCTACATATATATTTCAGGCAAGATTTACACAGTGATGAAGTTCATAATTTCCAGGAATACAAAACCGTATTACATATCAAGTGCCATTTAATCCAGACACTCTACTCCAGTACAGAATGTGAAACAAGATTCTGCACATGTGCACCAAGGACCAAACTAAAAGTTCTTCTAATCACACATAGCATAGCTGAAACTATTTACTTCAGAGTAGACATGCATGACCCCAATTCAGAGCAGGACTGAAGCACAATGGGATAGTTTCTTTTAAAACTGCCCCCCTCACACACATTTTTATCCCAACCACCCTGGAAAAAACAGGTGGTGGTGGATAGGATGACCATATGAAAAGAAAGACAGGGCTCCTGTGTCTTTAACAGTTGTATTGAAAAGGGAATTTCAGCAGGTGTCATTTGTACGCATGCAGCAACAGGAGAAATTCCCTCCTCATCATAGCAGTTAAAGCTGCAGGAGCCCAGCACTCTTTTGTATCTGGTCAAGAGGGCAGGGCTCCTGCAGCTTTAACTGTTGTGATGAAGAGGGAGTTTCACCAGGGATGTAGGAAGTTACCTTACACTGAGTCAGAGTATTGGTCTATTCACCACAATATTGGTGATTCTGAATGGCAGCACCTCTCCAGGATTTCAGGCAGGAATTTTTCCAGTCCTACCATGAGATGCTGGAGATCCAACCTGGAACCTTCTAAATACAAGGCATGTGTTCTACCACTGAGCCATGTCAACTTATAGGAATCTTGTAAGTAGGGCATCTCTGACAGGCGGCCATCCAGCCTCAGCATAAATACCTCCAGTGAAGAAGACCTCACCACCTCTAGGGGAGAAGAGCTGAACACCTTCCAAGGAAGTCCACCGAATAGGCTTTATGGATTTTGTTTTTCGTACACAATGTAGAATTTTTATTCAAGTGATTTATGTTAAATCTAAGAAAAAGCATTTTGCCGCTAATAAACAAAGTTACCACTTGGGAATGGAGCTGGAGATATAGAATGCCTTGACAGTTTTCAAATAAAAAAGTTGTTAACTAATAATAGGAAAGTGTGTGTTAAGATTCTTCCTTATGGCAGATATCCTGATCTGGAATATCGGTAGTATGCTATGCCAGAGTTTTCATTTTATGGAGAATCTTCCACTTATTTTGCTAGGCTCCCATGTCGCTCTTCAAACTCTGGGAGCCTTGCCAGTACCTACTAGCATTGTGGTGAATTTTTCATTCCCTTTATTTTTAACCATTTTGGGCAGGGGATGGGGAGAACTTGCACCTAAAAATTGGTAGGAAGGGGTGAGAATTTTGGAGAAATCTCTCAGGCTGCAGGGCTTCAGTATTTACCTTATTATAAGGAGGTAGCTGAGACGTTCATGCTCTTTCTTTTACATTTTGCCACCCACCCAACCCCGTCCATTCTATTCTTATAACTTCTCCTGCAGCTTCAACCTTCTCAGAAAGCCCCCTGGAAGATTTAGCCAGGACTTCCTCTCTTGGGGCTCCCCTGTCCTGCTGCCTGCAGACTGCCTGAAAGCTGAGGAAGGCATTTTGGGTTTTGCTTTGTTGTTATGAAAAATCCCTTTAACAACAACAAGAAAAATAATACAAAACATAACAAGAACGCCTCGCTTAGCTTTTAGGCACTCAGCAGGCAGCAGCGCTGGAAATCTCCCAAAGGAGGAAGTCTTCTTGAAGTCCTCTAAGGGGTTTCAAAAAAACAAAACAAAACCCTCAAGTAGTCAGAAAGGCTGCAAAGACAGAATGGAAGAAAATGGTAAAAGAAAGTGCAAACCCACCCCTTGTCCACCTACTTACAGTAAGGTAAGCACTGAAGTCCTGTACCCTGAGAAATTCTCAGCAATCCAATGAAACAGGCAGAAAAATCACTGCCTCCTTCGCAGAGAAACAAAGAAGTTGCGTAAAAGGAGGTGGGTTTTCTTTCAGCTAGTATCTACTTAGAAGAGAATGAAGAGTAGGAGTAGAACACAAAAAGTTATATATATTTTCTTTCCAGTGGCCATCATTTCCCAACGACAGGTTTCCCAACAGTTATCAAAATTGAACTCTGATTTTGTCAACATCCTACTTCATTTCTAGTTTCTGTACATCATCAGCTTTATATAAAGCTATCTGATATACAGCTCCATCACACCAGCATTTTAATGCACTCTCAACATGTCTGGTGTCCAGTTTTGCAGTGCGGTACTCACATGACATCATACCCATCCTGCTGTGATCTCGCCGTTTCCTCCTCCTCTTCCATTTTATTTTGGTATGGGGAAAGTCTGGTTCTTTTCTCCATGTGCGATAACAATGCTGTTCTGTTCCTGTGATTTTGGATCATCCCGATTTTTCTGCTGGGGGTGTGTCTGTGGAAGGGCGTATGTGTAGGGTGGTGTTGCTGACGAAAGCAGAGGGTGAGGTTGTTCTCCTCCAGAGCACCATTTCAATTTCCTTTCCTCATCATTCTCTTTGGGAATGCCTGCTGGATCATTGGTATGGAGTTTGCAGGTCAAGAGGGCAAAACCGGCTGTTCTCATGAATGCCCAGCTTGCCAATGTGATTTATAAGGATCCTAGGGAAAGCATTGTGTGTTCTTTTTCTCCCTCCTTTCTCCTACATTTTACAGTGCACCAATACTTCACTGAAACGAGGCTAGGTAGACCAATCTGTGGACATGCAAGGGGTTGACTTCCCCTAATCCCGTAATCCCTTAATCCCTTCCATACACCATTGCACCATTGCATAATTACACCATTTCAGCCTACCAGAATTGCATTCAATTGCATTTGCACAGAAAAAATAATAATAATAATAATAATAATAATAATAATAATAATAAATGGGAAAATAAGAATTAGGACGGGGGAAGGAACCCAAGTCCCACGTCCATCTCAAAGTCCCTTCCAGCCACAACAACCAATGAACTGCAAAGAGAAGGAGAAGGGAGGAGACAGGGCGGTATGTTAGCGATGTGAGCCCGTACAGGTGAAAGGATGCATGCACTGAAATAGTGCTGAAATCATGCAACAACGCACACACATGAAAGTGATCAGTGCTTGATGGGCTGTTAAAATGGAGGTGGATATTGTAGAATAGCAACATCACTCTAATGCATAAAGTTTCCCTTATTATTTTCTTGGTCTATAATTTTGGATATGTAAACCTGCTACTGCACTATGCCTATCCAAGTAGTTACTGTTGTGTTTTTCATATATTAGCTTGCATCCAGTGCTACATGAGCTTGCACAAGGGGAATTCCTGGACACATCTTCCATACTGCAGTGCTCTGTGCCTCCCAGAAAGCTTCACCAGAGGGTCAAGGGACCTTCAGGAAAGGGCTGGTATGTGGTGCAGGAGCTGCAGTGAGGGGGGGAATCAAAGAAAATCAGGTGGAGGCAGCTTGCTTCTTTCTGCCGACACAATATTGGATGCCACCCATTGTAATTATCTGCTTTTCTTCTCTATTGTACTTTCCAATAATTGGCATGGACTTCTTTCATGATTGTTCTTTTCTTTTTCCAGTTTATTCCCCCCATGTTGACTTTCTGCAACCCTCATTAAAGTAAGCCCACACTTCCAGTTTTTCACATCATAGTCCTGAAACACAATTTTGAAATCCAACCCATTTCTCCTTTTGCTACATCCTACTGCTCTGGGATCACTTTCTACTATATTGGAGAAAAGCGATTGGACAAAGAAAGATATCAGTCCAAACAGTTATTGAATTTGAAGCACAATATGAAGGACAAAATAAGAAACCAAGTATCTAGCTGACAATTCACTGCTGATAAAGAATCTCATAACTGAGAAGACCTCCATTACCTGTCTGAACAAAAAATTGCTGTGAAATTCACTGAAAATACAAGATTGTGCCATCAAAATATGTCTGTTGTTGTAAAACCTCCAGACTTTACATTTCAGTAATGGTTTATATATACTGTCCAGTGAAGGGGCAAGTTATTGAATAGAATACTTTTGCAAATAAAGGCCATACTAGTTTTACTTGCCCTTAAGTTGAAACTTGACATCTTGCAGTGAAAGAATGCATATAGAGGAATATATCCTATTAATTGGTATACCAATAGGGGGCTGACCTAGATTGCTTCTTTTGGGCATAAAATGTACAGGAGGAGAAAACAGACTGTATTAAACATACCCTTTTCCAATTTATGTCAGGGAAACAGAGAGGAATACACTTCATTACTGTGCTATGTTACTTTACTTTTTGACTTGTGGTGTCTGAATACTCTTTCCTAAAAAGCAGCTTGGGGGATATAAACATACACATTTTTAAACTCACTGAACTTCAGTGCTCACAAACACTTTTCCATACAAATTTGCCAGTGCAATGCCATCTGGTATTAAAGTGCCTAAAACAGTGCCAATTTAGGAGAGTATTTCAACGTGGACACAAATCTAGCAAAGCAAGTTTGAAAAAACTAAACAACTTATTTACTGCACTATGTAACTAAATCAGGAAGGACCAGAACTAGTCATGGCACTAACTGTATGAATGCAGTGATGTGCAATTTTTGTTATGTAAATAGCAGCTATGGGGAAGGCTGTGCTTCCATAGATCAATAGAAGAATGAGGAGTGAGCATGTGTGTGTGTGGGAAAGTGGGAGTTAATTCCTTTTCTCCTTTCTATCATCAAAACAAAAATCACTTCTCTTTTCAAGGCTCTGGCCACACTCATCTCTGTCTCTCTGGCTTTGGGCCCAAATGACAAAACAGAGGCCCTTTCCACACCAAACGTTTCGCCTGGGATGGCCCCTGGCTGGTCCCTGTGAGTCCAAATGACGCCATGAGATTTTTCAGGGATAAGGCAAACCTGAAAGTTCCCAGGACCACGGAAGATGTGGCGGCCCGTTCTGGGTACTGCTGCGCTTACATGTAAGTAATCATGGCAACAAAATCAGGGGGGGGGGAAAGAAGCCCGCCACCCCTAGGATGGTAGGGGTGGGTGGGTGGCCCATTGTCGCCACAGTATTTTTTTTTTACTTACGGTTTACGATGGGACGCAGGAGCGCTCTTCCATGATTTTTTTTAATGGCACCTGCAATGCTGTGACAGCCCGGGAGCAGCTCAGGCCGTCACACTTGTGATGTAAGTTGAGAGCGCTGCTCCCAGAAGGGCCAAAGAGCCACAGGGAAAGAGAGCTGCAAAAGCAAATTCCCTTGTATTCCTAAAGTCATAATGGTGCTATGATTTGAGTGAGTTTAAAATGCAATACTGCACACACTCAGATGATGATGATGATGATGATGATGATGATTAAAATCAAGGTTGGAAAACAATATTGCTTCTATTCTAACATATCAGGAATGCTAGTTGTAAAGCATGGGATGGCGATGGTGGGGGAGGGGGAGAGAAAAATGTTAGTTGTTTATTCCATAACTGAAGTACTACACATGGCAGGGCCAAAGTTATGGATGGGCAAGTTGGGTGGTCACCCAGTGTGCCACGCTGAGGCGGGTGCCAAGCTAGGCTCAGTGGCTGAGTTGTTTAATGTACTGTCTGCAGTGACGTAGGGTGGCAAAAAGCAAAGGGTCTGTAACCTAGCTTTCATGGTTCTACAAGTTGTTTGAGTACAAACTTAAAAAACAATCTTCCTTCAGTTACCTTTAAAGTATGTTTCTTTTTTCAATTTCCATTTTGATGTCATCTGTGCTAGGTAAAAATCAGTGGAACACAGCTTTTCTTTGGGGCTACGTTATGGAACTCTTAGCACTTCAAATACTATAAACACTAAAAGCACTATATAAATAATAAAAAATAAAGCTGTAAGCGGTCAGCTGGGTACCTTTTATTTATAACTTTTCTTTATTATTTTTAAAGATAAAAATAATGGATATTCTAAAATAATAAAAAAACTTATTAAAAGATAGGAATTGCTACAAAACCAAACCAAAATATTATAAATAAAACCTGTGATAATTCTGCTGTGTTGCATAGTGCATTGCCATTGTTCAGAATGTGGCTTTTCAAATTTTGTCTTGTGCAATGTGTAGCACAGTGGCTGAGAAATCAAGGTTTTCGCCAATGGCATTCTTGATGGACATCACACCTGAACCAGGCCCCGAAAACCCTCTGGATTGCCCTGCAAAACTTACTATGAAGGGGGGGGGTACCAAGGCACTCCTTGCCCAGGTTGCTATTTATCCTAGGCAGGCCCTGGCCATCTAAGGCAGGGGTGAGCAGATCAGGCTTCCAAATTCTACTTTGTTTTTTTTACTAGAACTTTGAGTCATGTGCAAAAGACCCCCCCCCCCCCACATATATAGCATGAAATGATTCTTAATCCAGGAATTTGCTCTGGTACAAAACTGAATGAAGCTCATGCTCCTTCCACACACAAAAAAAACACTCCTGCTTAACCTAAGCCTTCTTCATTTCAGCACTATCAATTGCTAAACAAATGGAGGTAAGAAATCCTTGCTGATGTATTGCAAAACATCCAGCGATCTTCCAGTAGATCCTGATCTATCTTCTCCCCACCCTTGCTCTAGATGCCCCCCATAAGATCATTAATTACTTAGCTGAACCACTGGCTCTGTTTTCACCCACTGTTGAAACGTGCCTCTGACAGTTACCTCAGATGGATTTGGACATTAGTGGGAAAATGTTCCCCATCCCTGCCCAAAGGCTTCATCTTTCAAAACATTCTATTCAATATGTTTGCATGGCAACAATGGAGGGCTTGGATGCCCAGGCTGTTACATCTATATAGTAGATGATAACCTGAAGATACTTTAAAAGCCCATGTCAAGGTCAGGATCAATCCTCTGTGCCTTGTTCATCTAAGTAAGTCTAACGTGTAACATTTCCACTACTGGAAACAGTTACAGTTATAAAGAAAGAAACCTGTTTTGAGAAATAACTGCTGCAAACTGTTTGTGCGTCTTCACCATCCTGACAGATATTGCAACCCAAAGTTGAAAATCTACCTTCCCTCATGTCTGTCTTAATCCACTATCTTTACTCCTGGCTGACAGATGTTAAAAACTCCAAGCTAGAAGGAATGCTTTGCTGAGATGTTGTAGTATGTGCTGTTTCTTTCAGCCAGAAAAGATTGGCTGAGGCAGCTGTGATCTATACAACATGTTTTAGGTGTTTACAAGTCTGTCCATTTTGTCCTCCTGAACTACTTCACCAGCACTGGCAACAGGTTAACAACAGAATTTAGAGGAAGGAGATGGTAATAAACTGGTGTGTTAGATCTGGATTCTGGTTCTGCCAGGTCCAAGTTGTTAGTCAGCTGCTTTTGGCTACCAAGATGAAACAAGCCACTTGTGCAAAAGAAATGTCAGTTTATTGATAGAAAATGGGTACAGAATATATACATGCAAATAAAGTTCACACCTCCTTCCAGCTAATCAAGCTCTCATAGCTGGATGTCTATTGGGCCTGCCATGAAATATGGAAGCTATCCCTTCAGCCACAAACGTTCTCCAGGCTGATCGTGCACATTGCCCCCTGAAGCGAGACTGAAGCATGAAGCCTGTGGACCTCTCAGTAACTGACAGGCTACATCTCTTCCCCTCCTCAGAAGGAGCAGGGGAAGCTCCCTCTCACAGGTTCCCAAAGCATCTCAGCTAGGTAAAGCCTGATCCCCACCCAGCCGAGACGGCTTGGGAGGGGGTCGTTTTTTGCGAGGGGGAAGGAGACAGGAAAGAGACTTGTACGCATGCACAGCATGCGTGCAACCTTGTGGAGGGGGGCTGGAGCCAAGGTTATAAAGGCTTGTCCCACGTGGCCCTTGGCCTCTTGCATTTCTGGCCAGGGAGAAGAGGAAGCGTCGATAGAGGAACAAGAGTGCAGGTATGAGGCTTTTAGTTCAGCGACTGCACACTCATTGAGAGCATCTGGGGCTGGGAGGCTTCCCTGCCCCAATGGTTTGGAGTTCCTTATTGCACTGTTTGAGGGTTTCCACCCTGCCCACCACCTTCCAGCGTGCTCCGGCCCCTGTTGAAGGGTGGAAGAGCCTCCTACCTCATCTGCGAGTGTCAGCCTTGCCGCGCCGGGTGCAATATGGCCAGATCAGTCTCGTTACTCCCCCCTCCCCCGGTTGTGCAATTGGGAGCCAATTAAGGTACGTGGTGGTTCCTCGTGGCACTAGCCCTTCCCCACACCCCATGAGTGCTGCCACCCTTTGATTAGGACACTATAGGCTGCATAGGGACAAGGAGGAAAAGGAGCAAATGCTGTTTGAGAATCTGGGCACCATTTCAGGTAGGGCTGCTGGGTCTCTTCACAGCAGCTTTCTAAGCCTAGTAGGCTGCAGTCAGGCGCCATTCCCCAACTGGGCCGGCTTTAATATAAGGTGGCCATTTTATGGATAAAAGCCACTGTACACCTTTTGGGAATTATTATTATTACTATTATTTGCCCCATAGCTGAAGCTCTCTGGGCAGCTAATATAATTGCATAAATAAATTAGTTAGCTGAAGCCTGACAAACTAGAGAGTCATGCTGCATTAAAGTCCTGCCGCCAATGAATATTGACGTCAATGGTTGGTTGACCAGTGGTCTGACTTGATATAAGGCAGCTTCATAATAATAGATGAATAAGATTGCCCAGGGCCAACATACTTTGGACCCCAGGTAAACACTCTGAGTTACATGTTGGACACAAAGTGACACATGCATGCTAGTCATATTCCGCTGTACTGGACATAACTCTTCACACTAGCCTGCCTTTTAAATAATGTGCGAAAGGTGTGCACATAGCACACGTTTGGGTTTGAACCCCCTTTCCAATAGGCCTCCTAAAGGGGCAAGGTGGCAAGGAGGGGGAGAGGGAAGGCAACATGCCCTCCTACTAAGCGGCTGTTGATAGACCTGCTTCTTCTTCACTGGACGAAGAAAGCCCAGAAGAGTGGGTGGTTTTGGCCCATTTACAGGAGGTTGAAAAGGGTATGGGGATTATTCCTACCTCTTTGCCTGACACACTAGTGGGGGATTATGCTTGATTCAGGAAGATTAGGATACAGGCCCAGCATAATCTATGTCTTTCAGTTTCAGCTCAAGAACACCAGTGGTCCAGCCATACAGGGCTTAGCATCAGCTGGCTGCATTGATGGCAGACACCTCCCTGCAAGAAAGCTGGTACTGGAGGATACTCAAGTCCAGGACCACCACCCCTTCCACTAACTACAGCATGGCATAAAGGGAGTATACTGCACCACGTACACTAGGTTGGCTAGTCTGACATCCTTGGGATGGTGGGGTTCACCTGGTTGGGGCTCATAGAATCATAGAATAGTGGAGTTGGAAGGGGCCTATAAGGCTATAAGGTCCAGCCCCCTGCTCATTGCAGGTATCCACCTTAAACCTTGGGGATGGCTTGGCAATTCTTCTGGCTTGTGGTTATGAAGAATTGGCAGTGTGCCCAGCTGATGTGGCTTGCTGCCAGTATCTTTTAGAACATGTTTCATCAGCCTCCCATGAGCCTCAGGGTCTTGCATCAACTTTGCCATCACATACAACTCAGACAGACATGGAATCTGAGATATTACCCCCTCTGCCAATTCCTATGCCTTGGCCCATGGGCCCTGCAGCACCATATGAATGGTAACTACCGCTTTGGTGGGTTTTTTTTCTCGCTATCTTCTACCTAAGGGAATATCTGAAAAAGAATATGTGGGTGTATTTCTCCTTCCTTTAGGGTAGAGGAACACTAGGATAAAGATAAGGGCTAGGATTGGAACAGGAGAACAGTAAGAGGAAGTAGGTTAAGGTGACTTGGGCGAATTGGTTTGCTGGCTACGCATTTGTGGATGTGGCCAGCAAATGCTGCCAGACAAAGGCATAGTGCTAACCAAGACCAGGTGCTATTCAGAATATCTTGTTCCTGCCTGTCTATATAATGGGGTCTTAGAAACAAGGTGGCTTTCAATTCTGAATTAAGTGGGACATGAAGGGGCCTGAGGCGGGACAATTCGTAATGTCCACCTTGTCAGTCCCAGGAGAGTGCACCAACAGTGCTAATTTTTTCCCACCTAGCTGGTCTTTGGGCCTGCGTGGGCTCTCACTAGGGTATTAGTTTCTTCCGCCTGCTTGGCTGGGAGTTTTGCTTTTGGGTAGGCTGACCATATGAAAAGGAGGACAGGGCTCATGTAACTTTAACAGTTGTAGAGAAAAGGGAATTTCAGCCAGTGTCATTTGTTGTAGAGAAAAGGGAATTTCACCAGGAACTAATTGCATCCAAATGACACTGGCTGAAATTCACTTTTCTCTACAACTGTTAAAGTTACATGAGCCCTGTCCTCCTTTTCATGTGGTCAGCCTACTTTTGGGTGCTTGCACCAGACACTTGTGCAATCCCAGGTTGTATGTTCCATATGCTACAACCCCCATCCATCTACAGGATGCCCCCATAGATTGTAAGCTTGATTTCAAAGGGCTTCAGTTCAATTAAGTTTTATCACAGGATGGGGCTGCCCCTTATCCGGTACCATTTTGATGGTAGCCGAGAAGCCCCTTTAGATATTGGGGCTATAGAATTATTCAGTTTGGACACCCATTCAGAATTGGGTTGCCGCCACTGCAGTGGGGCTGGAAATGCCAAGATCTGGGCCATGGAGAGATGGCAGTCTTGGGCATGCATAACTGTACATTCTGTAAGGAAGACGAGTCCAGTTACTGCAGATTCAATTATGATAATTGTGTTCCTTGACAGAGTGGTGGAAGAGACCACAGCCCATGGAGATCCTAATCTGCAGACACAGCATGGCATATGGGCCAGCCATAGAGTGATGCGAGCAGCTGTTGGCATGCAGTTTGGGCTTGGTCAGTGGGCCTCCATCCAGTGGGGTGGCAGGCAAGGCATGCTGTGGTGGTGTCTCCTCCATAAATGATACAGTCTGGTTTATTCTTGCCCCGCCACAGGTGTTGGTGCCCACCGGGGGGGAACGGGGTTCCTGGAGTGGAAGTCCCCAACTTTACAGGTTAAGGCAGACCTGGAAGATATCTGGATGGCCAGATATTCATACTGTGTGATCAATCTTGCTCCCTCTGGGGAAGCACATAGCTTAAATAGTCAATAGATAAATTTGTAAGTCTCCAAGAAGTTTATTTGGAGTCAGTGGCCTGACACATGGATAGTGTGGTCAAACATGCTCCCTAGATGTCAGTGGCATGAAGGTTGGAATGCTTGCAGTTTAAATAGGGCAGTTAAAAATGTTAATAGAGAAATTAGGCTTTTCCTGTGGAACCGGCAGGGAGTAGCTATCCCACATCCTGCTATTATGTCTACCAGAGGGGATCTCTACAGGGCAGATGGAATTTACCTCTCTGATGCAGGGAATAACATTTCCCTGCAGGATCTGTGCCTGGCCCTGCTGGAATTCTTCCAGGTCAGGTGGGGGGTAGGGAGCCTAAACTGAGGCTTGGCTTCCTCCTTTGGTGGATGGTGCGGGAATTTTGGGAGATGAGAATAGGGATGGTCCTGCTCCTCAGGGGCTATGCAGCTTCCGTGTCAGGATATGGTTTGCATTTGGGGACCTGCTTGTCTCATCTCCACAGAGCTGTGCAGCCCTGGGTGGGAATGACACAGGTAGGTCTCACCAAACACTCTAGTGTAGTTGGAAAAGGGGGCCAGGTCACCCGCCCCGTGTTCAACTGAGTGGCTTGCCCTGATTGGCAGGCTAGTTGCCTGGAGACAAATGAGCTAGATTCCTGCACGTTCATGCGCAGGTCCATGGAGGGGAGATTTTATCTGTTTAAATAAAGAGGCCCTAGTTTATCCCAAGGTCTGGTGTCCATGTTTTATTTCTTGTGCTTCCTTCTCCACTCGCAAGTAATTGCCTTTCTAGTGCCTGATTCCTAAACAGGAGTCAAAACCTTCTAGCTCATCTTGAGATAAGATTCTATGAGAAAAGGGTGATATAACTATGAGAGGCCCATCCAGGGAATAAGGCCTACTCTTGTCAGCTAAAGCCTGCTAAAATCTATTTACTGTGTTAGGCTACATGGGTCTCTTAGCAGCATTTTGGAACTCTATGAAGTCTATATTTCTGCTCACTAACAAACTCACTACAACTGGTTTCAGAAATCTGCGATCCTTCATCTTGGAGACAACTATCCACTCAAATACCACAACTCCTTAGTAATGCATGCCAAGAAATTCACAGTGTAGTCCCATGTTTACTCAGAAATAAAATCCATTGTCTTCAATTGGACTCACATCCTAGTAGTGGCTGGATTGAGGCCTCAGTTTCTTAATCAAAAGAAACCATTTGAAAGAATATGGTGTAGAGAAAACAGGCAGCTTGTTTAATTTGTTGTGCCATAATGTTAGAGACTGAACTTTAGTTGTATATTCTTCATATGCTATTATGTCCATCCATTTTATGCAAGCATTGGAAGTGCTGTTAATATCTCAGGGTACTCTATTTTTCAATTTGCAACAGGAAAATAATAGGGGAATTGCCAATACAAAGAACTTACATCAATTCTATCACACAACTCTTTCTATTTTGTACTTTTAATATTGTACTATTTTAATATTGTACTATTCATCATTTTACAAAAAAAAACCACCCTAAAACACCCCATAGATAAACACATCCTCCCCAATGTAATCAAAAACATTCAGATTTTATTCATAGCTCATTGAGAACTAAAATGGCCAATTAAAAGCAGGAATCAAGCAAAGTCATAAAAATCACAGCCTATGCTGAGAGCAAAGAGTTGTATTCTCTAACTTTGTAATGAAGATATAAAAACAATTTAATTTAATCATTTTGAATTACTAACTAGTGCTAAAGAAATAGCTAGGAGAGTGTACATCAACAAAAGTTAGGCACATTTTCTAGTTTATTCTCTGAACGACACTATCAATGCACAGTTATTATATTTTTTATTAACTACTTTACATACAGCCATAGGGGAAAAACATAAAATGAGCTTTTCATAAAAAGATCTCCCTTGCAGACAGACTAGTACAATACCCAAGGACATAAAAAGACTGTTTTTGTTTACAGTAGTTTATCTGTAACAAATGTTACTTACTTTAGCTTGAGAACACCCCCCTCCAAACCCCCCAAACCCCAACCCCTCCATCAAGCTCTGAGCTTTTGAATTTCCACATATAGAAGTAGTTGAATAAAATGTGTCACCTTATGCAATTTGTCTGCTTGAGAACACTGGAGACTAATCAGATGCTGTTTTGAGTAGTGTTAAAGCAATGTGGGAAAACCAATTTAACTTCAGAAATGTCAGACTTTATGCACTCTGCTGTGAAGCTTCAGGGACTCAAATCTCAAATATTTTCCTCCCATTGAAAATTCTATTTCCCCATACTTATTTTTTATGGGAACAAGCTGTGTTTTCATTACCTGCAAACAGAGCTTGGCTTCTGAAAATCAAGAAATGCTAATAAAAGGTAGTTTACATGGCATTAGAAGAAATCTAATTAACAGTACAATTCTAGTTGAATGGGACTTACTCCCAGTTAAGTGTGTTTAGGGTAGTAATCTCAGTTTGTGCTTAATTTTAAGAATATCAACTAGACTTTACAGACAATGTACGTTTATGATTTTCCCTTTAGCATTAAGCTTTAATACAAACCCACCCACATTATGGAAAAGCATGAGGAAGATAATTGGCTGTGATGCCCATTTCACCCGGCTAAGGATCTAACTTGTGCTTATTATCAGTTATGCATCTGAAAACAATTTTGGCAGTGGCCTCCCTTTAAAAATGTCTTCACTTCATTAAAAAAAAAAAGATTTCCAGTTTTATAGGCTAGCATACCAATTCCTTCTTATCAAATGACAAAACACGATCTGATACCTGCAATATTTCTGAAAATGGAGCAAATATTCAAATGTGACAGCTGCAGATTTTCCAAGAGCTGACACCACCATTGGGGGCAAATATAATCATATACCATTACCTGCATTACAATTCATAGTCATGCAATTTTTCTGATTTCTAGTATAAAACAGTTCTTGCTAGGATCATAAATTGTATTAAATAATTCCATTTTGTAAAGTATTAGCTCTCCATTCATTAATCACTTTAACAATCCATACACTATTTCATGTGGCCATTTGACAGCAATCGCTCTAGAGAGAAAATAAATCCCCGGAAAAATTAAAGCCTTATTTAAGTGAAATCACAAAAATCCTGCTGAATAGCAATTTTCTTTTATATTATTATTGTAGACCCTTTAGAGATTATTTAGTTAAAATTTTATTAATATATTCTTTTCTTTCTTTATTGATCATAGTCAAGCTTTGACAATTCCAGCTTCTATAACAAAGGTCCTTTATATTAATGCTGAAATTTGCATTTAGTATAATTCACTTCACGAGATGAAGTTAAAGCTTTGGGTTCCATTCTGAAAATCTGAAATTTCATACATGATCACTTCCAAACTTCTCAGACAAACCAAACTCCATTTTAATTTGGTTGAGAACTTTTCAGCATCCTGCCCCATGAAAAAGACTTCTGTGCACAGATCAGCCTGTTACATGCACTCAAAGGCTGTTATATATTTATCTGTATGGGAAAAAACAACCTCTTGCACCCTGGTTTGTATGGGTTTCTACTTGGAGTACTGCCAGGCTTGAGGGGCCCTGGGCAAGATGTCATCTATGGGTAGGGTGACCATATTTTGGAAACCAAAAAGAAGGATAACAAGGGGGTGTTCCCACCAACACGTCTGCCCCCAGAGGGCATGTCCAGCAGCAAGGGGGGTGCCCACTGGAACACAGCCTTGGTCACATGTCTGATTTTACAGCTGTTGTGTTTGCCAGGTCTTTCCTGGGAAACCAGCCAGCAAAGTTCTCATCTGGTCATTCTGGGAATGCAGCCAGCAGAAATGCTTTGAGTTGTTTTAGCAAGGAGATATTAACTCCAGCAAAGTTTGCAGTGCCAGATCATCCCAGCTCCTATAGCAGGAATACAATGTCCAGAATCCACCAACCAAGTCCAAAATCTAGGGGGAAAGCCAGAGACAAAGTCCATGAGCCGAGTCCAATTCCGAAGTCCAAAGCCAGAGAGAGAGAGAGAGAGAGTCCACAATCCAAGTCCAAATCCGAAGTCAAAGCCAGAGCAGGAGTCCACAAGCTAGAATCAGGTAGTGAAGCTGGGCAGCTTGCACGTCGGTTGTTTCCAGTAGAGAAGAGTCTCACACTCTGAGACTTTTAAGCAATGTCTCAGCCTGGCCTCACCCCTCCCCAGCTGTGTCTCATTACTCAGCTGTAGCTCTTTAAGGTCGGCGTCCACTGTGCTGTATCTCTGCAGTTGCAGACCTCTTCTTGCCGGTCGGACTTGCTTTGCATGCTTTAGGCGCCTCCTTTGCTGAGGACTGGGTGGCCGACACTCTTCAACTTCAGAACCTTCTTCGGTGGAGACAGGAGGTGGAGGAGGACAACTTTCCTTGGGCTTCTCTGCCTCCTCTGCTGCGCAGCCCCTCTCTTCCTCCAATGCTGCCTCCGGTAGATTCTAAGGCAAAGAATCTGCAGCCCTGAGTGAGTCAGCTTCATCCTCTGATGAAGATTCCTCAGGAGGGACCATGACAACAGCACACAATTAAGATAAAACTGTTCTACGTAACATCTTAATGTTAAAATCACTGAAATAACAAGTGAGACACCCAATGTATCTGAAATTAACTTCACTCACTCCCACTTTTGTAGCTTTTCCTGTGGAACTCTGAGGAAAAGGCCTCTGGCCCACCCTGTTTCACCCTGTGGGCTGCTTTGACTGACCTCACCTTTCCCACATTTTGATCTGTGGACGCCTCACCTCTGCTGAGCTCCAGGTGCCTGACAGCCCACTAAATCTGCAGCAGGAAAGGTGCCGTGCTCTCCCAGCACTTCTTAGCTAAAAACTCAAGATCCCCTTGATGCCAAGGGATGAAACTGCTCAAGGTGCAAGACCCCAAAGAGGAAGTTTGACAACCTAAGTTTGAAGGGTATGGCTACAGCGGTTTTTTTCTAAAAAAAAATAAACCTCAATTTTTTTTTAAAATGCTAAAAATCAACAGGTTAACAGATCTGCTTGAAACTTTGCATGGCTAAATTCCTTACTAAGAGCTGTCATGATGCCAAGTTTCATCTCCTTACCTTTAAAAATGATGTGGTTTTGTTTTTTTTAAAAAATTAATCTTTTTTTTTTAAAGCCTTAAAAATCAATGGATGGACAGATCTGCTTCAAACTTGGCATGGCTAAAGCCCTACTTAAGAGCTATCAAAGTGCCAAGTTTCAACTCTTTTCTTTAAAAATGTTTTTTTAAAATAATAATTTTAAAAACTCAAACTTAAAAAAAAATCCTAAACATCAACGGATGAATGGATCTACTTCAAATTTGGCATGGCTAAAGCTCTTCCTAAGGGCTATCATGGTGCCACGTTTCATCTCTTTATCTTTAAAAATGACAGAGCTGTAAGCATTTTAGTTAATTCTCATTGACTATAAAGTAGAGCTGCCCTTCAAGTGGGGGGGAGGATGGGAAAAATCTGGATTTTTCTTCAAATTCCATAATTCCCCCCTTCCCGGATTGTTTGCCAAAAATCCTGACATGTCCCTGTTTTTCCTGACATATGGTCACCCTATCTATGGGGCCTTCTGAAGAAATGAAGATAGTGGGTGTGACTGTAATTTCATAGTGCAGCACATCCAAGAGATGCTGCAGAGGCCCTTTCCACACCAGGCAAAACGCCTGGGATGGACCCTGGCTGCTCCCTGTGAGTCCGTGGCCGGATCTACACATCGTCCTCGATGCGTCCTCCCTGCGCCACAAGCTGCTTTTGAGCGCTGCACTTCATCTAGTGTGGCTCAAGCCTCGGAGGCTCTGCTCGTGCTCTCGCCACCGCCGTCGCCCTTTCATCCCGGCCGGTCCCAGGGAGGGAGGAGGGAGGGTTGTAAACAAAAGCTAGCAATTGGAAATCCCTCTCCCAATCGCTGGCTTTTGTTTACAACCCTCCCCCCTCCCTCCTCCCTCCCCGGGACCAGCCGGGATGAAAGGGCGGTGGCCGCGGCGGCTTGGGCGCGGGCAGAGCCTCCAAGGCTTGAGCCACACTAGACGAAGTGCAGCGCTCCAAAGCGGCTTGTGGTGCAGGGAGGGCGCATTGAGGATGATGTGTAGATCCTGCCCGTATGACGCACAGGGAATACGGGGGCAGATGGTGGGCAAAGGATTTTTCCATGGTTCCGGGAAGTTCCCAGGACCGCAGTAGATGTGGCCACCCACCCTGGTGCTGCCACGCTTACGTGCGAGCAAGCACAACAGCACAGTTGGCCATGGAGCTGCACCATGTGACTCTGTGGCCATAAGGAGGTGGGGGACCAAAATCACCATTCTCAGGATGGCAGGGGGAGGGGGCTGGATCGCGCACAAGTTTTTTTTAACTTACTTTGTTCACTGGAGTGCTTGTGCACTTTTCCCTGTTTAAAAAAAATGGTGGCCGCGCTAGCTCACCAGCCCAGGAGCAGCCTGGGCTGGGGCACCAGTGATGTGAATTGATAATGACGAACCCAGAAGTGGCTACTTCCAGGTTCACCGCCCCTCCGTCCCTCTACACCTTGCAGTTGTTTATGCCTGGCCTGTTTACAGCTGTGCCACTACCATCAATCAACTTATGCTTTAAGGTGGATTCCTGCATTGAGCAGGGGATTGTACTCAATGGCCTTATAGGCCCTTCCAACACTACAAATTAATGATTCTCTGGTTCCATGGAGTTGGGCCCTGTAATCTGATCCTAATGGTGGCCATTCATGAATGCTCCAGCTTGCTGATGTGCTTGTGGAATCTCCACCCTATGAAGGTATGGATTGAAAAAGAGGAAAAGGAAGTTTGAATTATGGTCCCCTAAGTTTCCAAACAGGTGACTGGTGCTGTCAAACTTTAAAATATCAACCAACCTGTTTCAAGAGAAATAGGTTAGTTAAAAATACACTTACTTTTTGTTTGATCCCTGTTGAGGTCTTGACTTCGTTCACTCTGACTGCATTCGGATGTCATGATAAATTATGATTTGTCATGACAAAAGTTTCCAAAAGAAGGAGAGGGGAGGGGATGTACATGAGCCTGGGCAGAGGCTGGGCTAACTACCCATCCTGGTAAACTACTTTGCTTCTGATTTTGGTTGACCACAGTTTAGTATTCTGTCCAACCCCCGAAAAGTATTTAATCTTAACAATTGTTTGTTGAAACAAGCCAACTTCATAAACTGTGGTTGAATATTGGCTTGTTTCAACAAGCCATCATTAAGATTAAACACATTTTTCAGGTTTGGATGACATGGCTAGTTCTGGTTAATTTAAAAGAAGAAGTGACTGCTTACAAGCACAGGTAATATTAGAGTAGAGCAGCTAGGGAAATGCATATGTCCAGGGACAGGCTAGGCTCATTCCTGTCACACTAAACCATGGTGTATTGCAAGGTTGGGCAGGACCAAAGTCAGCAGTGGACAGTGCCAGAGCCAAAAGTTGGTGGATCACCACTTTTTCTCTTCCTGCTTCCCACTTTTCTCTTTCCCTCTCATATAGCAGCTGACAGGGAAGGAACAGATTACTAGGAGTGGAGGAGAAATCCTTTCAGATCATATTATACACTTTTGAATGACTATGCAAACTGAAACTCATCCTTTGATATTCACACTTTTCTGAATTTTGTAATAGAGTTCTCCAGTCAAACAAAAATGTGTATGTTAGAGAAAATAATGTTCAAATGTGCATTACTTTAGGAAAAGTGCTTGTATATATTAAGTAAAAATGCATTAAAGTACATGCATTAGGGAAAATGCACACAAATGGCTATGATTTTTTTTTAAAAAAATCAAATTTTGAGATGAGCTGAAGTTAACACTGGAGAAATTCTGAAAGTTCAATAAGAAACAAACCTAAGAATAAAAACTGAGGGGGGGGGGGATGAAATCGACACATTTATTGATTATTACAGTTTGTCTTGCCAGAGGTTTGAACTGAGCACCATGCAGAGAGGACTTCTGAAATTACTCTAGCACTCTATTGCAACCGCTTGCCCATCCCATGTTTACTGCATAGGTTTGTGCAAGGGGTGTGCCAGGTGTGCCCAGGCACACTCTAATGTCTCAAGCAATAAGTGTCAAATTGAGGGGGCCATTGAGTACGGATCCAGAGAGGGATCCAGAAACTGTGAGAATGACTCTCTCGCTGCTCTGCTGCCCCCCCCCCCCAATAACACCCCATTATTCCCGGTAGCAGGAGCAAAAAGGTATCACTCTGCTAGGAGCCTTTCTGCCAGGAGCCACAATTCAAAGAATCCAGGGCAGGAAGAGGGACCCCGAAGGCTAATATTGCCTCATAAGCCTCCTCCGGCCAGTGTCACCACAAAGCCCCACCAATACTGGGGCTTGAGGAGCATCTCCTCATTCCCCCACCCCTCATCAATGGCCCTCCTGGGGTCAGGCAAGCCAAATGTGGAGTGTCTACAGCATTTAACAAATAAATGAATAAAATAATATCCTTTATGATTAAGTATTTAATAAATGTTCGCCTTTAAAAAACAGCAACCCTGGGTGTACACCCTAATGAAATGTGCTGCGCATGCCTATGGTTTACTGTGATGTCCTAAAGCAACCACTGAAGCCTATACAATATCAAAGTGCAATTGGGTATCACATGACTATTTGTTACTTCATTAAAAAAAATAGAAATTATTATGCCCAGGAGGGGGCTAGCCTAGCCTAGAACCCTTCTTCTGAAAATATTAGTTTTCCATCTGGAGGGATTTTGTTTTTAATGAAGCATTCAGTCACATTAAGTTTTCAACTGCATCTCAGTAAGGACTAAGCCTATAATCTTGGATGAAGTCTCCAAATACTGTAAAAAAAATAATTAAAAATCTGTCTCAGCTGTCTCCTTATTCTTCCTCATGACTCTTGTTCCTTAGAGCTCTTCCCCCCAAAACTTTACACCCTTCCTCCTCTCATTCAGTTCTCAAGGAATATGCTAATTATCCAGAAAAATGTGGAAACACAATATTAAAAATATACCAAGCACATGTGACAACAATGACTGAAGTGTCAATGCCTAACAGTATGTGTTCCCAGGAACTGCACATAGTAGTTGGCTTTCCTGGTTTGTCGTGTGACAGGCTGACCTTAAAAAAATTAATTGGAAGTTACACCACATTAAGAATTTGTCGGGTGTTTTTAATAGGCATTTTGAGACAGGAAGAAGCCTTCATTAGCCCTGTAGCCCTAATGATTTTGAATGGATTGCTTAATGAGATATAAAAGCTTGTAGCAATTCCAAGGAAGTATCAGTGACAGGCTAGCTGACACTAAGATCAATTTTGCTTTTTCGTTGTTCAAAAAAATATTAAAATAAAAAACATGTCTCCACTGAGTAACTGACTGTAGCTATACTGCTGAACAGAACATGTGTAAAGTCTAGGAATGTGCAAATTCCCTAACCCATCACCATTTGTATTGGCCTTGTTCTTTCCGAGCTTTTCCACAGAATTCGTAGAAAGTTTTCTGAGGTCTTGGAAAGACCTCTCCCAATACTCCAGTGTCCTCAGCCTTCCCAGCATCTGACTTCTCTCCTCCTTTCCTGGCAAGCTTCTTTGTCTTCTTTTCTTTTACCCAAAGCTTACCTTAAATCAGCAGAGATGGAGTGCAGGTGAGCAAATGGAAAGGCTGCTCCTTGGGCATTCATCACATCCAAAATCCTCACTTACATTTAATGGACTGATAAGCTCATCAGTTCTGGTAGGGCTGGCCCTAAAAATAGCTAGAGTGAGGCCTAATCTACACCAAGCAGGATATTGTGCTATGAAAGTGATATGAAAGCAGTATATAAAAGGCAGGAGCCACACTAATACTTTATAGCGATATTGAAGTGCACTCTCAACTGTTGGGACCCACTGATGCATAACATATACTGCTTTCATACCGCTATATCCTGCTTGGTGTAGATTAGGCCTGAGGCAGAGACATCAAGCAGCTGATGTTGCAAATTGTTACTTATTATTATTATCTCTCTTTTCTCGCTCATGGCAGTTTTTCTAGGTGGACATGACGGACTTTGCTAAGTCAAGCTGTCTTTTACTGATTCACGAATTTCCTGACTATTGAGCCTATTATTATTATTATTATTATTATTATTATTAATTTTCACTTACACAGAGAACTGTTTGTGGGGCTTTCTGCCAGAGCTGCCCAAATAACTTGGCTAGCCTTGGATACAATGCACCTTTACTTAGGAGGTGATGGTATTAAAACTAATAATAATAATAATAATAATAATAATAATTTATTTCTTACCCACCTCTCCATTTGGATTGAGGCAGGGAACAACAATATTATAAAATACATACAACTGATTAAAACATGACACACATTATTAAAACATCCTAAAAACATCCTAAAAACATTCTAAAATTCCACTGGATATGCCTGCCGGAAGAGAACAGTCTTTATAGCTTTCTTTGGCCTTGGAAATTCAAATATTCTGCAAAAAATACAAATATTATTTGTTATTTGTTTATTATTAACGTGTATATACCACCTTATCTGCTAAAACGCCATCAAGGCACTGTACAACAATTGAACCTTTAAACAATAAAAACAGTAACTTTAAAAACAGTAAACACATTAAAGCTACACATTTTCAAAGGCTAGATTGAAAAGGTGTATTTATAAAGGCCAAGAGAGTATGGGGCATTCCTAGTTCATGAGGAAGCACATTCCCAAGTTTGGGGGCAACACATGAGGAAGATCATCTTCAGAAATTGCAGTTTTCCAGGGCTTCTTGGCCAAGAAGACTGGTGTCGTGACTCTAGCTAACTCTCTAAACTTCTGCTCACGACTATAGGCACACTGACACACAACAATAACAGTGGGATTTCTTTTATTGTAATCACACGGAATTCAAAGCATACGGTTTCATTTCTGCAAACACACACTTAAAGCTGAAGACGGACCAGACAGCTTTCAGGTAGAAACAGCTTAATGCGAACAGCACACACTCAGGGAATGATATTTAGAGTTACTCCTAGTCCCCAGAGATCAGGAGCGGCCACGCTGCACTGAGTCCTCTGGAAACAAAGGGAGACTCTAGGATCAGGCCTCCTGACAGTAGAACATCGGTCATCTGGCAACTAAATCCTCACTCAGCCTGTCAGGGAACACTGAGCTGACCACGGAAGCCAAATGCCAGGGAATGAACCTTTGTGACTTAGGGACCTTTCCCAAATCTCGTAGCTTTAGCACTGAGGAAAGGTCCTCTCGCAGGTCTCACACACACACAAGTTTCAGAACAGCAACAATCAGCCTCTATCTTCTCTGTGCCCGTAACTTTGGCTCTATGCAGAGAAACAGCAGGCTATAGAACACGAATCTAGAACAGTAATCTCAAGTCTAAATCTATGAAAAGCCACAGTACACTTTTCATGGCAGAGTTCTTTAGAAGTAACAAGTCCAAACAGCAACAACAACAACAACAATAACAATTTATTTCTTACCCACCTCTCCGTCTGGATCGAGGCGGGAAACAAACATGATAAATACATAAAACTGATTAAAACATCACACATATTATTAAAACTGCATAAAAATCCTAAAACATCCTAAAAACATCCTTAAAACATATACAGAGTGCATCACACAATTCCAAATCAGATAGAAACTCACAGCAGCAGCAGAGCAACAAGAGGATAGACGAGATAATTCCTAGCAAAGGAATTTCTCCCAAGACGTAGGCAAATATAGTGTGGAGGCTGGGTAATTCTAAGCTACTTTGACAGACAGGGCTTCAGGCCTGTAATCTAAACTCACGTGCCAACAGGGCGGCACGGTTCAACCTCTTCTTGATGACTCCACAGTGTGAGCAAGAGAGCCCCCACCTTCTTTAAACAATCTTCATTCTCACAGAAAACTCTCAAGGCCTTCGACCTACAGTTTGAGATAAGCACAGAATAGAGACAGTTTCTTCTCAAAACAAATTGCCAAGTCTTCAGTCTACAATTCACAGGGCCAGCCCTGTGAATTGTCTACGAAGCACCTGACACCCAACAACTGGAACCATTTCCCCACCATAGGGGCAGAGAGGGCGGGAAGCGGGGAACTTCTGGGTTTCGGCGCAATGAGGCTGCACCACAATGTGGCGGCCCGGGCTTCTCCTGGGCCGCCACAAGTTACGCAGGGCATTTTTTTAAAAAAAAGATCCATGGAGGTGCGCACGAGCACTTGTGCACAAAAAGTTAGTTAATTGTTTTTAAAAAACTCACATGCGATCACGCCCCCTCCCCCCGCCATCCTGGGGATGGTGATTTCACTGTCCCCCACCCCTCTTGATGGCCTTGGAGCCGCACCATATGGCTCCGTGGTCATCGGTGCAGCCACACTTACTCACTGGTAAGTGCAGCTGCGCCCGGGATGGGCAGCCACACCAGCCACCCATCTTGCTTCCCTCCCAGGAGCAGGGAACAAACCAGGATAATAGTGTTCCCTGAATTCCCGGGAAAATTGAGGGCTGGCCACTGCCTGCTTGCGGGATGCTCTGCATCATGCGGACTGCTGCTGTCCAGAAAAGGCCTGGGTCTTCTCTGCTCCTTAAGGGAAAGGAAAGTGGGGAGTAGCAAAGCTTGGAATGGACCAAACTTATTTACAAACCAAATTGAAATCAAATGGTTTTTTTTGGCTTGGATCATAAAAGGCTCATTATTTCAAAACTGGACAGAGAGAGGGAATAATTCCTGATGCTACCCTTACTTCCAATTCTCAAACTCATCCACATCTCTAGCTAGTTAAGGAACAGATTGAACATTTCTATCATATTATTAAGGAATAGTATTGGACTTGTAAATAGTGATTTGTATTTGCATTGCCATAGTAATGATTTTCACTGATAATACTACACAATTATTCCAGCAATTATCTCTTCTCACAGCCTGCAGGCAGCATAAGTGAGCTGGGATGGTCCTTGATTGAAATCATTTTCTTCAAGAAAGTGTTCTGAAGCCACTAAATCAAAGCATCCTTCCCCTTTCAATATGTCAATCAGTGTAGCAATATGTAAAACAACACTGTAAAAGAAGCTCATTCACTTACATTCCATTTCCCCCTGTCACATGTAGAAATGTCACATTTCATTTTTTTTTGTATACTATTTGTATTTTCACTTGAAAGCCAATGACCTTGTTAGTCTATTGAATTCTAACAAGGGCCTTTGAGGATCAGAGTTCCAGTTCTGATTCACTTTATATGATTGTGGAAATATGTACATGTTTGGACATCTTGCACTCATCTGGTCTTTGTTCTTCTGGTTGGAAAATAAACTTGAAGCTAGGGGCAAAAGCAAAACAAAATAAAAATCCATCCTTGGTAATTTTTCTTGATTTTTTTTAAAAACCAGCTCAAAATCTCTTATTTAAAACGAGTTGTACTGCACATAACACTCCAGGCTACTGTTAATGTCAAGAATGTCATCTGTCTATATTTGTACACCAGTTGTAATCATACAAGAATGTTATATTATTTGTGTAATTTATATATTACATCCCAGGTGTTCATTTTCCTAGAATCGCTTGTGGGGAAGAGCAGGACTACACCTTTTTGGCCCACCCCTCCCATCATTTGGTTCTATCATCTTTTATGCTTTGTAGGGATAATTTCTGCAGCGCAGAGCCTAAATGAGCAAAGCTGGCTCTCCACTGCAGGCATTCTTATTCCAATGTGCAGAGGGATAGGGGCGTCTGTCACTTCGAAAACCAGCCCTTTTGGGGCTCAACAGAAGCCATGGGTTTTCCTTAAACTCCAGGGAATTTTTGGTGTGTGTGTGTATGTGTGTCAGCCACAATTTGTGTGATTTGTGCAAATTGGTTTTGCAATTTGTGCAAATAAAAAAAACCATGGAACATATAGTCCAACTCTCTGCAGACTGAATTGGGTCAGAGAATGGAAAACTCATCAAGTTCCTCCCTTACCCTAGTAGATTCCTCCGACATCCCTAGCAGAGGCTAATGGCGCTGAGCAATGGGTCATATGATGGAAGGGGTGCATCCAAGAGTGCGGTTCTCACTCTGCCCTTCATGCAATTCTGATTGTGGGGCAGTGAACATCTGAACAGAACTTTTATTCTGCAAGAACATGAGGTATCACTATGACTTGAGTTCTTCTTTAGAATTTTCAAAGCACTTCGTTTACATTATCAAGAATAATTTCAACAGCCTAATATGGTAGGCCAATATTATTGGTAGGCTCTTGACAGTTGATGAAATGGAGACCTGAGAGACAAGATTATAGTGTGGGGACAAAATGGAGGCAAGCTAGTGCTCTTTGGAAACAGGACCCATAGTACTGTTTCTCAATGAACCTTCTTGTTAGCTAGGCTGGCCATATGAAAAGGAGGACAGGGCTCATGTAACTTTAACAATTGCAGAGAAAAGGGAATTTCAGCTGGTCATTTGTATGCAGTTAGTACCTGGTGAAATCCCATCTTCATCACAACAATTAAAGTTGCAGGCACTATACTAGAGTGACCAGATACAAAAGAGGGCAGGGCCCCTGCAGCTTTAACTGTTGTAATGAGGAGGGCATTTCACCAGGAACACATTGCATACAAATGATGCCAGCTGAAATTGCCTTTTCTCTACAACTGTTAAAAGTTACATGAGCCCTGTTCTCCTTTTCATATGGTCAGCCTATGTTAGCCCTAGCAAGTGTTCAGTTCCAAACACGTGAATGGGGCAGTGAGAATGAGTGGGTTTAGGCCTTCCACTGCTTCTAATTACTGTTTCTTTCATGTTTCTAGAGAGGTTTCAAGGGTAAGTCCAGTCAGTCAGGAATTACCTGGCTAATTGAATGACATCGTCATGCATATAGGTATTATATGTTAAGGAGTGAAAGGGAAAAAACTTCTCTAAACAGAAGAGTTTCTGTTAGAAGTCCAATGTCCAGTCTCCACTTGCTCTCTCTCTCTCCAGATAGCAACCAAGAAGGAATAATTCAAACACACGTTGAAGTCTTTCAAACAATTTTTTAGTAGAAAAACACAGCACCTCCAGTATAACATTCCTCCTACACAACCCCAACACTGACAAACAGTTTTTACATATTTATACATTTTTACAGCCTCTTTCACACACATTGCATCAGCCAATAAAGCAATTAAGACTATCTTCACTCTTTATGTTTCTTGGTTTGGCTCCCTCTGCATATCTACAACACCTGCAGATGATGTCATTTTTTCTTTCCAGGCTCTTCTGCAGATTGTATTTTTTTCATCCCTGACATTATATACTCCACTGCCTACATATGGACATCTCTGAGGGCAAACAAAGCTAGCTGAACCAATGCTTCTTAGATTCATTATTATTATTGTTATTGTTATTATTATTTCATTTCATTTCTATACTGCCCAATAGCCAAACTTCTCTGGGTGGTTCACAAAATTACAAAACAAAAACTTAATATAAAAAACCCTTTAACATACAAAATTTAAAAACAATTTAAAACAGTAAAGACAGTTACAACAGATCAGTCAGATGAGCAATCCTAGCCAATCAGAATCAAGTGATCAAGGCACTCTTTAGGATTTAGCTCTGTGCTGATATCAGTGGCAGTGAATGAAGCTAATCCATTTCATCCATCCATCTATTCATTATTTTTCTATACTGCCCCATAGTCAAAGCTCTCTGGGTCGATCACAAAAATTAAAAACCATTAAAGTACTTTATATATAAAGTATGAAAGCCATTGACATAAGGACATAGAAATAAATCCCTGGGAGCTCGCCTCCTGTGCTCACCGAGCTCTGCCCACTCAGCTCTATTTTGGCCAAGCCGGCCCAGCGAGAACTCGGCATTGCGTGTGTCCGAGGTTTCCAGAAAGCATGTAATTCCCACAGCATGTCATTAGCATGCCAGGGGAATTGCGCAATTTCCAGAGGCCTTGGACATGTGCTTTCCTTCCCTCCCTCCCACCAAGCCATTGAGGCCTGAAAGGGTCTCTTAACGTTTGGTCCCAATGGGTGAGGGAAGGGGGAGAGGTGTGGGAAAGTGCATTTTCCAGGCCATATTAATGGTGTGGTTTCCCACGTCTCTCCCCCCTCGCTCTTTCAGGCCCCAATGGGTGTGTGGGAATGGGGGTGGGAGGAAAGCACACTAGGGCCTAAGATGCCCAGCAGCAGGGCAGGAAAGCCATTGGCAGGGCAGGGAAGACTAGCACAGTTTCTCCAAGGCTGCAGAAATTGGGCATTCCCCTCCCCCCCGCGCCTGACCAGAGAAGTGACCCCATTGTCCCTAAAGAGACCATGGGCTGAACATCCATTGGGTGGGCTCACTGGGGCTCAAGTGGGCCGATCCCTGGGAATCCATCGAGTTGGCACTCCCCTGTGGAGTTTTGCCCCACCCTATGTTGAAACAAATGGCGATCTCAACAGACAACATATACCTAAAAAATTCTGGGAAAGAACTCTATTTCCTGATTAGGTAAACATCCTCTGCTGAAAGGGGAAGCAGTGCTGGATGCTGCTGAAAAGTTCATTGAATGTACTGGGTAGTTTTAGACGTAGATCTGGGAAAGGTTCAAACAATGTGTGGTTTCAGGTAATATGTGATGAAGGCAACACATGCATCTTGGTGACTGGAGTTACACTGTGCCAAGTGTCTAGTGAAACTGTCTAGCAAAACTGATAAGGTAGATAACACCTCCAAACAGTAGATGGTGTCATAGTATTTCTTACTGTTTTGTTATTGTCATATATCTTACCATCATGTTCTGCCCTGAGAAGAATGTAGAAATTCAGCCATGTTTGAAAATATCACCTACTTGAAGTGGTGTGCAGTGATTTAATACAAGTCACCTGTCTAAATCATTGTCAGCTTCACCATTCAGTGGTTTTGACATGAAGTGCTGTCCAGAGAAAGTTAATTAATTCTTCATTCTAAAGGCTGTCAGGATGATTCTGTCCCTTCAGATCAATAATATCAGTGGGACTTGAGCAGAACTAGGGAGGGAAGATTTAGTACTTTCAAAATGGCAGGGGAACTTTCATGGAAATAGTAACCCAGTTCCTTATGCCAGAGATCTGCTCTATCTGCTGCAGCAAAAGTCTCTGTTCTCTATCTGCAAAAGCAGGGGAAGGATTCTTCTGCTTCTGTCAAGTAGCAAAAAAAATAAAAAATCTTTCTTTCCTCTAGTAGAAGGAAGGAGATTCTAGCCTTGTATATTCCTAATTTGTTATCTCAGTTATGGTCTTTTGTGTGTACAGTAGACCTGTCTGATTACTAGATTTATTTATGAATATTCATTTGAATTGTAAATTAATTTCCTTCTGCTTTGATTACATATCTTTATATATTTGCTTTCTACATATAATTATGCAACTGCATTTTAACAACTCCAATAAAAAGTTAATTGTACATTTTCCATAATTTAGCATTTATGCAATACAAATTTAAATCTACACAGTCACTGTTCATGCAAACAAATCAGAAGCAAGAGAGGGGGGAATCCAAATTAAAAACCCAGTAAGTTGGAGATGGTTTGAAGATGGCGTAGTCTTGTAGACTATACATGTACACTAAAAATGCAAACAATTTTGGGCCAGAAGTCCTTTAAAAAAGCCAAGCCCTTTTGATTTATTTACAAATACAATTTGTAAATGAATCATAAATGAAGTCCAAGATAGACCAGAACAGAAGATGAGAAAGTGCCCAACCCTAGGTCAGCTTCTACTGTATTCATGGATTTCACAATTTTTATATTACAAATTATCATTACAAGTGGAGCCTTCTTGTGTGTCACTGGGAAGAGTGAAGGTCCCTCATGCACTTAGATGGAAGAATACGGTAGGAGAAAACAGCACCCCTCAAACAAAATTATCGATAGATGGGTTGGTAATGGCAGAAAGTTAGATATCAGTGAGTAACAGAAATAAAAAGGGGGTCTATTTCACTAGTAGGGATATCAAAGGCCCTGTGCCAATGGGAGCTGCATGGAGGGAGTATTGTGGGGGGATTGAGGATGGGAGAGGAAGCATTAACCCCCATTCCCTGCACACTGGATTCCCATCTGGGAGTAGGTGAAGCTTATTTATGCTATGCAAAATATCTGCTATAAAGAAGCATGTACAATAAAAAGAAATGACAATTTGAACTGAAGTTGTCCTGTGATTGTGAACACTTGCACAAGTGCAATGGGAGAAAAAAAAAGAAGAGAGGTCACTTTCAAGAGAAGTGCCAAAGTAGAGTATGTAATTTACAAGGAAATTGACAAAGTGACTCTATTACTGCAGACTGCACACAGCAGACAGGTGAATCTGCACACTTGTGAAGGAGCAAAGGGGGAAATACAAACCCATTTATGCATTTGAGAAGCACCAAGAAAGCAAAAACAAACACACACACACACACAAAAGCTTGCAAAAGCATTCAAAACATTCCCAAATATCATTTCAGTATTGGTAGAGGAGTGGGCATCACTAATGTGGGAGGAGGGAAGCTGGAGGAAGCACTAGCAAGAATGCAAGGAGCAGCTGGGCTTTTTGCTGCTCTTGCTAGGGGACTCTGTAGCTCACACTGACAAGCCATGCTGCCACTTTCACAGATCATGACAAGCCACCCTCAGACCAAGCTACCCTCAGCAACCCAAAAACAAGCCATGGATTCTCAGGGTGGCTTGTGCATAGTTTGAGAAACAGAGCTGAATTATCTATGCTGGATTCAGACATCATGATAAACCACACTGACACAAACAAGCTTCACAACTTACTGTAGCTTATTGTGATGTGAAAACCAAGGCAGGATCTACACTGCTGTTTTAAAGCGCTTTATAACAGTAGTGACAACTGTTGGGGTCCAGGACACACTCCAAAACAGTTGCCACTACTGTTATAAAGCGCTTTAAAGTGCTTTAAAGCAGCAGTGTAGATCCGCCTATCTAGCTACTAGTCCTGGGATCACTTGGAACTTTCCATGGTGCTGATCCATTGCTATTCCAGAAACCTGTCCTTTGATCATTGAGCGTTTTCAGACAGGGAAGAAAGCACGTGTCCTTGCTGTTGCTTTGCTTCCTGCTTCTTTTCCACAATAGGGATGGGCAGAATCACACAGGGAAGAGGAAGCAAGCAGCGACCACATGTCATTTTTATAGCATGACCTCTCCTACACACAGTAGAAAATATCCACAATTATCATTATAGCTGAGAAAAATTGGATTTTCTGGGTCTTATTTTGTAGTGGAAAAACAACTGAAGGAGCGGGAAACACGCAGGAAGATCACTGTGTCATCAAAATGACCTGCAAAGATCAGCTCCTATAAAGATGCTCATTGTTATTGAAGCCTGACCTTCCTGAAAAACCCATCCTGTAGAGGTATTCTGCACCTTGGCCTCACCAGCACCTCAATGATACTGAGCCTGAACCTCAGTAGAGGCAAGAACAGAACAAATTCATAACAAACTGAAGTGGACAGGAAATATTAAGAGGAACAACAACAATAAAAATCCTTTTTCAAGTGTGTTTGAAGGAAGAGGAAGGAAAAGGTAGGCCTGCTGCTCAGTTAGGATGGTGAAAAATTAATAGGTGACAAAGAAAAAGGCAGAACTACTCAGCTTCTATACAGGCTCCAACTTCTCCCAAAAGGGGAACTATGTGAAACCTGTCATAAATAGCATGGCTGCATTGCAGTTCAAGATTGATAAAGAGTTGGCCATAAAATACATAACTACATTAAATGAGTTCAAGCCTTGAACTGTGAATCTTGGAGAAAATTTGGCAAAGTAAAATTACCAACCATAGCCAGCCATTATTTTCAAGGTACAATTGCCACATTTTGGCACTGGAGTAGTATCAGTAAACAGGTAAAGATCTGATCTAGTCCAACAAAGATTCATTTTTGCTTTTTATCTCATTGCTGGACCTTCCAGGCTCTACCCATGTTTTGCTAGAGTCATCTGCCCATGACTTGCCAAATTGCTCCTGGACTCTGCCCTGATTTCACTCACGAATTCACCAATTTATACCCACAACCCATTGCTTCCCATGGTACTACTTGGGTATGGGTATGAACCAATCAGCATGGAAAGTAAAGTCCATCTCTAGAGATTCAGATCTACTAAGAATCTGGTTCAATACATGTTCCTTCACTATTCTTCTAATGGCACAACATTCCATTACTGATGTTCACCTATCTCATAGTCCTGTGGCATGAACTTTGGTTTCAAATGTCCTTTGTACTAGGCACAATGCTGAGGCAACCCACCTGCCAAGTAAACTGGTGCTCAGTTTGACACTTATGGGCTAAGTAATTCCTACACAAAATTCCACTTTCCTTCAGGATTTAGCTCAGCTGCATTACGTGTTCCCATTTGTTTCACATTGTGCAGCTAATAGAGCTTCTCCTCTACTGAATGTTTCCATCTTTAAATTTAAATGGGATTAATGCTGTGAAAAGTTCTTTTTAAATGATTAGGTTAATAATCTGGAAATGATGGCTCCCAAATAGGGCAGTGCAGTGAGCACCGATCTGCATGTTTGTCGCAGCTCAGTGGAAACCTTTGTATATACGTCTACAAATTTCCCAGGTTTCAATGCTGAGAAACCATAATTTGTAGCCATAACTATGATTTATCTCCTTTTTATTTTATACCTGCGGAGACTTAGCAAATAGTGAACATGTTCTTGATTGCTGCAACAGCTGTAGGAATTTCCAGGGGTCACATCACAAGATTAGTGTTCATCATAAATCTTGTCTTAATTTAAAAAATGAGTTATAGACGAGTGGTCATTTCTCATTATTGTTAATTTTTCATACATCAGAGATTTCAGCTTCTTCTCTTAAAATGAATTGGTTTAGAGAAAGCAGCTGATCATTTGTTCTCAAAGTCTCCCTTGTCTCTGTTTTATCTTATTTATTTTTTTCCGGAATGTCACTCAATTTTCCTTTACAATTTTTTCCTTTGTTGAGAATATTATTTGTGGTTCATTATACGATGTATGTTTTCTGTGCTGCAATTTAACTTTACACCCACATGAAAACTTTCCCATTACATTCATTTTTGAAATTTACTGCTATTTCTTTTAAAAAATGGGCTTATGACAAATGATTTTCCAAATGTATGAAAAAAGAGTGAAATTTATTATCATGTTCAGGATTTTATTTTTATTTTTAAATTCCAAAATGTATGAGTAATAAACCCTCAAGCAATGAAATGCATTTGAGTATCATTTGATCTGCACATTTTTTTTGTTTTGTTTAATTCTCAATTACTTTTAGGCCTTAATGTTTTGTTGGTCTCTACATCTACATCACTGGGTTCTTGAGCTTCATAGCCACTAATTCTTGATGGTGATTCTTCCTGCTTTTCCAACTCACAGATCTGGTTCAGCTTACTAACTAATGCAATAACTCCAAGTTTCAGATTTTGCACATCATAGCTGGAACTGAAGCACTTCCCCTCCACCTGCATTAACAATGAAATTATATAATGCTAAATTGTTCTGTACTTTAACATCTCAGCTGGGAGCCTTTGCCACCATTAACTGAGTTGGTTTCCATAATCTCTTGAGAGTCTCCCTGGTTGCCATTTCCTGTCATTGGCTCAAATTGGTGTTCTAAGGATTATTAGTTTTCAAAGACATATAATTTCTTGTTGAGGCCTGGCAAGTAAATACTTTTTAGGAACAGCCTCCAAACATTTATACTCTTTTCACCAGACCACCTATACTTCCAGGTAGGATGTTCGAAATATTCAATCCAGCAGCTCCATTCTTCTTTTTAACCCCTGAGAAAGTTTTGTCCAACCTCCATTGGTTTCTGAGGCTACATTAAGAACATAAGGATGTAAGAAGTACCATGCTTGATCAGACCGAGGGTCCATCTCATCCAGCACTCTGCTCACACAGCAGCCAACCAGCTGTCAACCAGTGACCAATAAAGCAGGTCATGGTGCAACAGCACCCTTCCACCCCTACTCCCCAGCAATTGGTGCATATAGGCATACTGCCTGGGATACTGGAGGTAGATCATCAGGACTAGGAGCCACTGATAACCTTCTCCTCCAGGAATTTATCCAACCCTTTTTTAAAGCCATCCAAATTGGTGGCCATCACTACATCTTGCGGTAGTGAATTTCATAATTTAATTATGTGCTGTGTGAAGAAGTACTTCCTTTTATTTGTCTTGAATCTCCCACCAATCAGCTTCATGGGATGACCCTGGGTTCTATTATTTTGAGGAGGGAGAAAAATGTCTCCCTGTCCACATTCTCCACACCATGCATAATTTGTACACCTCTATCATGTCTCCCCTCAGCCTCCTTTTTCCAAGCTAAACAATCCCAGCTTTTATAACTTTCCCTCACGGGAGAGATGCTCCAGTCCCTTGATAATTTCAGTTATACATTCCATCTCCTCATTGCTGATGAGTGGGAAAATGCTTGTTTTCCCACTGCCTGCAAAACTCTGATCTGACACTCTACCTCCAGTGTAACATAGCTTTGTGGCCTTCTCCAGTACCTCAGCCAGGCAGGTTATTTACTAGAGAAGACAGTGATACAGTTTAAGAAAACAATAAGATTTTTGTTTGTCAATTACACAATCTCTCTGAATTCATCTCAGAGGCCTTCCCTTCCAGTTAACTCCTCCTTCCCTGCCCAAATCTTTAGTTTTCCAGAACTGACCTTAGGCTTTAGGGCTTACCTCTACATACGCATACAACACACAAACACACTTTGTGCTAAGAACCACCTTTAAAGATAAGGCAGGCACTGAGTTTCTGTTGCAATATTTCCCTTTACTCTTTATTCTTACCCATATTTTGGTAGAAGTTGATGTTGAAGGCCCATGATCTTCCCTTGAAATCCACAGTATTTCATAATACGCTGTAACCTAATGTTCTGAATTTTCTGCACCAGCCTAGCATAATCAGGGAGAAAGGAAAAAGGTGCTCCAGGAGATGCTTTATACTAGTGCAACAGATTGCTGCAGGGGTAGGCAATTTTTGGGGCTCATGGACACATTCGAAAATGTGAGAAACTCTCCTGGGCACAACCATAAAATGGCTGCCATGGGTGGGCATGGGGATGGGGATGGCTAGTCACAAAAGACAAGTAACCTGCCCAGAGGCATTCATGGGTAATTAAGATGGCAGCTCCCACTTCACTTTGAAACAATTCCAGCTGCCCGTAATATATATATATATATATATATATATATATATATATATATAATTTTAAAAATAAAAATTGGGAGGACTGGAGTGCCCTGGTGAGCACCAAGGAAAAGTGTCTAGGGCCACATTTGTGCCTCTGGGCACCATGTTATCTACTCCTAGGCTAAAGTTGAAGGATAGAATTATCTTTCTAACACTGCACCCTTTCATATGGTGCAGTGTTAGAAAGCACTCTTCAAGTACTTGAAGGGCCAGGATCTCTTCTCGATCATCCCAGAATGCAGGACATGGAATAATGGCTCAAGTTACAGGAAGCCAGATTCTGGTTGGACATCAGGAAAAACTTCCTGACATTTAGAGAAGTACGACAATTAAACCAATATCCTAGGGAGGTAGTGGGCTCTCCCACACTGGAGGCATTCAGGATGCAGCTGGACAGCCATCTGTCAAGGATGCTTTAAGGTATATTCCAGCATTGAGCAGGGGGTTGGACTCAATGGCCTTATAGGCCCCTTCCAACTGTACTATTCTATGATGCTATGATACAATGTGCCATGCCTTTGCCCCAGAATCTTGCTTCTTGGGCCCCACCCTGTTCCCTCTACATCCTGAACTGGAGTTTGCTACCATGAGAGGCATGTGGATGGATAAGCAGATGTGTACAGAAGGTCACAGAACATAGCACTTTTCCTTCCTTAAGATTTGAGGATCAGCATTTAGTGATGTGGAGTATGATTAGTGCCTTGTTACACTGATGCTACTTAACACTGCAAATCAGGCTGATGGCATCCTTTAAAATGCAATGATCCTTTTGTAATAGACTACTGCAATTCTCTTGTGCCCTAATTGCAGTACGAATTACATTATCAGCATACTTTTCAGGAGATAGGTCATATATGGTTTTGCCTTCTAAAGTGTGCTGAAGAATCTCCTCCAGCCCCCCTTTTTTTGGTATAATTATTCACCTTGGTGAGAATGATGTAAAATGGAATTTAGTGTAACTACAGATTGGGGCAACTGTCTTTTATGCAGCTATGCAACATTCTAAATCTAGAAAGCATGCAGGAGGCATCATGTAAAAACTAGAACAGCAAACCAGAGTTCTGTGCTTGGATCTGGCCCCATAAGCAGGAAAGGTCAGTAGTGTTGTACCAGCATCAAATTTGTTCTTATAAGTACTGCGGTGGCAGCTGAAGCTTTTATGTCCTCGTTATTTTCACCTCTGCACAGTAACTCCTAAAAGCACTGCTTCAACAGCCACTTTTCCAGGACTGATAATAACCATCCTGATGACACATTCAGTTCTGCAAGGGGTGGAGGGAACAGCAGAACTAAAAAATTGATACCAGGAGGCAAAAAAGAGAGGGTGGGGAATACATTTGATACCTTATAAATGTGCTAGTAATGTATTTCCATATATAATCTCCAATCCTCTGAAAGGAAGTGAAGACTGAACTGTTCAGAGTCTTGCTAATGCAAAATATAACCTTTCACCATAAAGATAACAACTCAAATGTATATGGGGTTAGAAAAGACACCGAGTCATTCCAGTTTGATAGCTGTCATAGTGGTTTATGAGGAATTGTTGTTGATGTCTTTCCAGTGATGGGAAAGTCTGATTGCATTTTATAAAAATAAATAAATAAATAAATAAATAAATAACAAGCTATGAGTTGACTTGAACAAGCATACTGGACAAAAAAAAAATCAAAGAAAAATCCCATCTAGAGTTTGAGCCACAGGATGGTTAGGGAATCATTCCAGTTTCCTTCACAACCTATAGAGTATTAAATTCACAGTCACCAAATGGAGGGAATCAAGTGGAAACAAAATTGTTTGAGGGAAGTGGATTGGAAATGTGCCAAGTCATTTTAGTGCAGGAGGCAGAAAATCCAAATTGGCACACCAATCATCATAGTTAAAATATAACAAGTAATTGGCCATTTACTGTTCTTTAGTGGTACCCCTAAATCTGCAACATTAATTAATTAGCAGTGAAATCCTGTACAAGTCCCATTGTGGGCAATCGGTATACTTCTAAGTAAGTGGGTATAGAACTACAGCCTACGTGATATTAAAAATCTACACAAAAATCATCTCAATTAATGAGGCATCCGCCATACAACTCATGCAAACTCACATCTCTCTCTCTCTCTGGTGGCTCAGCTGTCCCTAGCATGGTCTTGAATGGGCATTCCATGGCAAGGGGAAGGAAGAAGCTGCCTCTGCCAAATTGAGCTTTTGCTCCCAGCAGAATCATTCTTTAGCAGCATGCTAGGGCAGGTGCCAGGAAACAGTAGCTTCTTCCCTTCTCCCACCTTGATTGGCTCTAGGGATGTATGAGACATTTGTTTTGGTTCATTTTCGATTAGGATTTACCCAGTGCACAACTTCCTGATAAAATAAAGGGTTGGAAACAATCTGCAGTTGAAGTCCTTACATTTTTGAGCTTGCAATGTGACTTGTTTACCCCAAAAATGCATTTGACAGCATGTATCCATTTGAAAAAATGCACATGAAAAAATATGTATGTTTGAAAAATGTGCAAAAATATGCTTTAATCAATGGGAGAAAAAGCCATAGATTTCAAATATGTGCATAATTCATGCATACATTTGGGAAAATATGCACAAATATACACTTGGAGTTTTAGGCAAAAAGAAAAAAAAACTCCACAAAGTTTGATACAGTCTTTAGTTGTAACAAGCTTCAAGGTAGAATTCAGAGAACTGCAGTTCGAGTTTTCCAGATGTGTGGATCCCTAGTTGCCTGGCTAAGGTCAAACAGCTCTCCACATCTTGCGAGTGGAGAAGAAAACACAAGACATAAGACACAGACACCAGAGCTTGGGATAAACTAGGGCCTCTTTATTTAACATGAATATTCTCCCCTCTGAGCGTGAACGTGCGGGAATCTCTCTTATTTATCTCAGGCAACTAGCCTGCCAATCAGGGCGAGCCACTCGTTGAACACAGGGGTCGGTAGAACCGGCCCCCTTATTCCCACAACACTTGAGTGTTTAGTGAGACCTACCACGTCATCCACACCCAGGGCTGCACATCTCTGGGTAGATGAGACAACTAGGTCCCCAAAGGCAAGTCATATACTGACACGGAAGCTGCAAAGCCTCCGAAGAGCAGGGCCTCTGACTTGCCCCCACCATAAAGGTGCCAGAGTGCTCACCATTCCTATTCTCATCCCCCCAAAATTCCCGCACCATCCGCCTATCATTTATATTCACCTATTTATCCTCCATTTTAAAGATTAAATCCAGTATGGAGTAGGCAAAACCTTTGCATACAAATGCCAGGGAAAATTCCTATTCAGCCTCCTCCACAAGGAGGATGACTGGCTAATCCCATTCTAGTTTATAGGGAGGGAGGGTGGGGCCAGAAAAGAAGAGGCGGAAGTCCACGCAGGGCGAGCATTTATAGGCTTGGCTCCGCCTCCGCGCCAGGCTACACACATGCCTTGCATGTGTATAGTCTTCTTTCTTTTCTTCTTCCCGCCCGCAAAATCCGACCCCTCCCAAGATGGTCCAGCTGGGTGGGGATCAGGCTTGCGAGCGGAGAAGAAAACACAAGAAATAAGACACAGACACCAGAGCTTGGGATAAACTAGGGCCTCTTTATTTAACATGGATATTCTCCCCTCCATGGATCTGAGCGTGAATGTGTGGGAATCTCTCTTATTTATCTCAGGCAACTCGTTGAACACAGGGGTCGGTAGAACCGGCCCCCTTATTCCCACAACACTTGAGTGTTTGGTGAGACCTACCGCGTCATTCACACCCAGGGCTGCACAGCTCTGGGTAGATGAGACAACTAGGTCCCCAAAGGCAAGTCATATCCTGACACGGAAGCTGCAAAGTCCCCGAGGAGCAGGGCCTCTGACTTGCCCCCACCATAAAGGTGCCAGAGTGCTCACCGTTCCTATTCTCATCCCCCCAAAATTCCCGCACTATCCGCCAAAGAAGGGAGCCAAGCCTCGGCTTCGGCTCCCTACCCCCACCTGAACTGGAAGAATTCCAACAGGGCCACGCTCAGATCCTGCAGGAAAATGTCATTCCCTGCATCAGAGAGGTGAACTCCAATTGCCCTGCATAAATCCCCTCTGGCAATTAGAATATCCGGGTGTGGGATGGCTACTCCCCGCCGGTCACGAAAGAATAACCTAAATTCCCTAGTAACATTTTAACTGCCCTATTTACACTGCAGGCGTTCCAATCTTCACGCCATTGAACTCTAGGGAGCATATACGACCACACTATCCAAGTGTCTGGCCACTGGCTCCATATGAACTCGAAATCTAACTTAGCTTGTATAATTAGGGCCTTCCCCTTAGAAGGCCCATGTCATTCCCCTCCAAGTGCACACCAACACCTTGGGCGCCACGGGCACATTACCAGATCTGAACAGCAGGTGGAGGAGACCTATCCAATGCAAGCCGCGCCTCCCCAACCACTGGATGGAGGCTGATGGACCGAGACCGAGCTGTGTGCCGGCAGCTGCTCGCGTCACCCTACGGCTGGCCCAGAACACCAACTGTGTTCACCGATGAGGACCTTCACAGGCGCTGGTCTCCTCCCATGCTTCTGCAGAGGACAAATATCTGTTTACAATATACTCCTGAGCGCCTCTTTCCGAACATAAGCTTTGAAGGCACCGGACCGCCATCTCCCTATGGCGCGAATCTTAGCATTGCCCATCCCTATTGCAGCTGCAGTAGATGCTGCACCAATCCTAAATGGATGGATGCAAATGGTAATTTCCCAAACCAAGTGCCTTTAATGCCTTCTTAGCCACCATCCAGAACAGATATTTAGTTATGGTGACTTGTTTAAATGACAGGATTAGAAGCCAGGCTCGCTTCTCCTGAGAGCCAAGTAGCATTTCAGGACTGCAACCGGGCAGAGCTCCATAAGTGGGGTCTCCGTTAATGGAATAAATGAACCTCTGCCTCCCTGATCAGTCTTAGATCTTGCAACCATAAGACTACTTTGTCCTCCAACCTTTGCACATTTCCCCACTGCAGTGCTCCGCCTGCTTAATCTGACTTGGAGCATGTGAGCAATTCCTCGATTCTAAACGTGCCAGTAACAGCCAAGGCATGGAATAACACTTGTTTAAATACTGAAAACAGTGGGATACCCATTGACTTTCGAACCATTAACAAGTTGGGGTTAATAGGCTGACGTGAGTCAGGAGCAGGCAAGGCCAACCTATCCTATCCTCAAGCAACTTCTTATGCAGAATTCCGACGTGATATCAGGACACCCATTTGCCTTTGACCTAAATGAGACTCTAGCCATTTTACCTCTGATGGTACGAGTAGACAGGCCAGTGCAGTGTAAACCACACAGAACTCAATCAGGTGCTCTATTGGTATAGGAAAGAGGGCCGGGAGTTGCCACCCAGCCCTGAAAATGCCGAACTCCCTACCTGCTCTTTCTAAGGCTGCACATGTGTTGGGAGCCACCAATGAAAAACTCAACATGGAATCTGTGTGTAACCTGGCCGTAGGGGCCAGCTCCCAGAACCTGAACATCTGGTTACGCGACAAAGCGTCAGCCATTCCCTTATCCAGCCCCGGAATGTGTCTTTGCCAAAAGGTAGAATTATATTGTAGGCAGCGTGAAGTCATGACTCCCACCAGACGTCCTACCCGAGGATTCCTAGATGTCAATGAATTCACTGTTTGGACAGTGGCCATGTTGTCACCAGAATTGCACTGCTGCATTGGTAAGAGGCACAGCCCAAAGCCACACTGCCACCACAATGGGGAAAAAGCTCTAAAAATGTTAAATTACGGCAATTCATGCTCTCTTTCCAACACTGTGGCACTGCTGTGTGCACCAATGCTTTTGGAAAATTACCAAAACCCAAAATGTACCTGTGGTTGAGCTTCCAACAGCAATTCCTTTCACCATTATAGTGGGCCAAGAAGCTCTCCCAAACTTCTGAATCCGCTCTCATTTCCCCAGATACCCAGATACGATGAAGGGGACATCTTGACCCCCTCCATTGCACTGCACAAACACCCTACAAAGGGCCTTCCCGGAGCTATAACCCAGCAAGCAAAGTTCAGATGTCCCACGAGCTCCTGCAGCTGCTGAAGGGTAATCTTCCATGACAAATGTGTCTGGGAAATTAAGTTACTAAGCATTTCCAATTTTTCCCTTGGGAGACTGCAGGGTGTTCTTATGGAAACCCGGAAACGGAAGCCTGGTTCCTAGCAAGGCTACGTTCATGCACTCCTAAAAAAGGGGATTCTAGCTTCACAGCCTCTCAGCTGCATTTCCTTGTTGCCCATGGGAATGATGCTATATCATGACTAATTAGTTAATCAAACCCCATACACAATTTAAAATGACCTAACCCCAGCTACAAAATGAACAAAGAACACCTCCTAGTCTTTTCTTTTGATTTGTTGCTTATCTCTTTCTTTACTGTGTAATTGTCTCAGTTGAGGATGTTCCTTAGTGATTTTGAGATAGTTGAAAGGAGTGTGGAAATTGTATGTGTGTGTGTGTGTGTGTGTGTATATATATATATATATATATATATATATATATGTGTGGGTGTGGGTGTGTGTATATATATATATGTGTGTGTGTGTGTGTGTGTGTATATATATATATATATATATATATGTATGTGTGTGTGTGTGTGTTTAAAAAAAACCGAACAGTTTAACTGCATTAGGTTTTTGATTATGGGTATAACTAACGTTAGCATCAAGAAGACTGCTGCCAGTTCAAAACAAGGGACACCAATGAGCTGGAGAAATCCATTGATAAAATTGGTAAGTGGGAAGCAGAACTCACTCTACACAAATGGCACAGGTAAACAAAGGCTCCCAGAGGCCTGATCTATACATGCACCAGAATTAAGTGGCACAATCAGTAGAATGTACTGTAGTATTCAGATTGCTAGTGAGTGATCCCATTTTAATGCTCCCTTATGTAAACACAATCCCCACCCTGCAAAAGCAAAAAAAAAAAAGAAAAAAAAGGCCCAATCACTCATATCTGCAAGTTGAAAACTTCAGGAAAAAACTTTCTAACCCAGTTTTCTCCTGGATTTGCAAATTTTCTACATGCATGCATTAATGAATTACTCAACATAGAGGGGGACTTAACAAATGTTATCAACCAGCTGCAGTCAAGTGGTACAGTCTATCCTACTATCTCCATTTTCCGTAACAGAATCCTGCTGCATAAGTGGACTGAGCCTGATCCACCTACACATGAAGCTCCCACGTGAAGAAGGGCTACAGCAGAATGCTTGCACAGTACATTCTCCAAGTTAGAGAGAAGGGCACAGACTCTACTCAGGTGAAGCCCATGATGGCTTTATGGATTACAGCCGCTAGAATGGAAAAATTTGAACAGCTACAGACGTACTTGCTCTCACTGCAATTCCACAGCACATTTGACCTCCCTGGTGACAGTATTAACAGATGCTCTTTTAAAAGTCAAATGATTTAATAAAACTTATTTTTAGTGGAAATGTCAGTCAAGTGAACCTGGCATGTACAGTATAAAGTCTAATTTCCCCAAGCATTTCACGTACAGTTCTTTTCTTTTTAAGTCTCTTGTGTCATAATAAAACAGAGATTTCCTTTTTCAAGTTTTTTGCTTTCTCATTGAATTCTTTGATACAGCCAAATGTTTCTCATTTTAAATTCTCTTGAATGAAGGAAGTGCAATATATTTCAATTATCATTGGGCTAATCTCTCTGCCAAATTTAACTGCTCTGTGTAAACCTCGGATGAGAGCATGGGATGAAATTGATAAAATTCGACATCTTTGGCTGAGTTGCTCACATCAGAATTATAAGTTTAGATGACAAAACTAATTTAAAGAATGGACCCTGCTGATTTCTACTTTATAGCAATATAAATGCCACCAAGAGTCAGTCCAGATGGATGACAGTATTATGAAAACACAGTGAATGGGAGATCAACAGGGTCCATTTCTAAATTAGATTTATAAATTCAGCCATATGAGAACAAGATACATAGCTGGCGCCACATCAGGAAATGATCCACATTAAGAAAACAAATGTGAATCATGACATTTCTCCTCTGTATTAAATCAACACATGCATTTCACTCAACGTTTTTCACCTTTCTTGCCTATTGGCTTGAGTTCTATACATGTTACTGGCATCCCCAAAGTGTCAGTTTTCATTTTTTAGTATCCAAAGGAGATTTACACTATATACATGGCATTATGTCGTCAACAACAACAACAACAACAACAATGTTTCTCTGGCCATTCTCAGGGATAAAATGGGCTTTGTTAGCATATTATTTAACAAAGAAATAGCATCTGTTCCTTGGAACACAAGTTTCTGATGACCTTAGTCTGCTTTACAAAGACCCGGAATAATAAAATCGGGAAGGACCAAGTGCCATGTAGTCAAGATGCCCTCTTGACTCTAAGGACCAAACTAGAGATAAAGCTAAAACTGTGGGCTTTCTCTAAGCATCTGGTTGGTTGTTGTGAGAATACTGGATTAAACAGGTCTTTGTTCTGATCTGGCATGGCTCTTAGGTTCTTCAACGTATCACTTGGAGTTGCTTGAAAAAGTAACAAAGGCCAGATCTACACCTTGTGTCAAATCATTACGAATGTTGAATATAAAGCTGGATATACCACTTTGAATGTGGTACAAGTATTGTGGATTGTGCCCCAACAATTATCAGTACACGTCAATACTGCTGTAAAGCAGTAGTGTAGATCCAGCCCAAGCCATAGCAAAGTGTGCTTCCTCCTGGCATGAAGCCCTTATCTTGCCTCTCCACCCCCATCCCCATAAACGAAAACAAACAGGTGGGATGGCCAATTGTGATCACCCATAGAGAGGGTAAAAGAAGGCATCTCATTGCATAAAATTTGTATGTGTTAGTTTTTATGCATGGAAGCAAATTTAAAAGACAGTACATCACACTACATAGGCTGAGTCAAGCCAGCTTGCAGGCAAGTGAGCCAGAATCCAGAGGGCTGAGTTCCCAAAAGTTTAGCAGGTTTGACATCCTGGACGGATCCGTCTGACACCCCGAACAGAAACCTGTATAGCCTTGTGCACTGGACATTTTACTGTGGTCATGCTAAAAGTAGATTTCTTCTTTGTACGAAGCATAGATAATGGCATTGGAGGGGGGCAGAGAGTGAGAGTGAAAGTGAGAGGACTCTTACCTCATCCTTTTGAGTTAAGGATGTCATTTCACTATCACATGAGAAACTGAAGGAGATTCCCCTTCTCTTGAGGGGAGTGATTTGCTTCCCAGCCTGTGTTTCTGGAGCTGAGGAGAGACCTCTTCAGAATTCAATGGGTGATTACATGTTTGAATACTTTCCAATGTGAAATACTCATTTGTACATAGATTACTATATACAACCAGATGAGCCCTACATTTTTCAGGGGAGGCTTTGTTGGACATTCTGCAACCAATAGAATGTGGCCATATAACATAATGAAAGCAGGCCATCCCAGTGGTGGGGCTCACTTACCAGAATATCCTCTCCCATATGGTTAGGGAGGCAGAAAATGTGGGTTGTTTCAAATTGTAGAGTTGGAAGAAGTGATGAAAAGGGCAACCAAAATGATCAAGGGTCTGGAGCAACTACCTTATAAGGGAAGGATACAATGGCTGGGATTGGTTAGTTTAGAAAATAGACAAGTAAGATATATACAAATCTATGCATGGTGTGGAGAAAGTAGATGAGGAGACTGTTTTCTCTCTCATAATACCAGAACCTGGGGTCATCCCATGAAACTAATTGCTGGGAAACTCAAGAGAGATAAAAGGAAGTACGTCTTCACAAAGCACGGATTTAGTGATAGCCACCAGTGGTTGGATAAATTCCTGGAAGAGAAGACTATCAATGGCTACTAGACCTGAAGGCTATATGCTACCTCCAGTATCAGAGGCAGTATGTGGGGAACATGGGCAGGAGGGTACTGTTGCACTCATGTCCGGCTTGTGAGTTTCCCATGGACAGCTGGTTGGCCACTGTGTGAAAAGAATGCTGGAGTAGGTGATCCAGCATCTTACGTTCTTAAATGCCTCCTGAAATCATACTAGTTTGTGCAAGCTGATTATAAGCCAGGGAAAGCTTGCTGCTTCATTTTGCATTTCTTTTTTATTGATCCTCTTGATGTACCATTAGCTGCTAAAATCTGATTTTTAAAAAATATATATTATATATGCATTTTTAACTGTGGTTTTTAACTTCTGTGTGTAAACCACCTAGAGATTTTACAATACGAAGAGGCATATAAGTATTATTTATAAATAGTATGTCAGGAGGAAGAATTAGTTGGAAACCTTTCTCCAAACTTGCTAACTTCCCACCTGTATACACACATTCCCCCACAGTGTGTGTGTGTGTGTGTGTGTGTGTGTTTAGCCATTGTCATTTTGACATGGTGTCATCCTAAGTGGTTTGTACCTTGTGTTTTTTCAGAATGTGTAAATTATCTCTCACATCAAACCCTAGCTATTCTAACAATATATTAAGTAATTGATATCAATTGTAGCTCCCCATAATGAGTTCTGGTGTGAATATGCCAATAATTCTGGACCTTGGAATGTATTATAGAGTCAGCAAAGATAAATATGCCCTGAGAAAAGGCACCCTGCAGTTAAATTTGTTATAGCTTCTTGCAAATACTATGTGACATTGGAAGCTGCCTTGTATTCTGTTCTTAATGCCACTGGGGACTTCACCCCCTTTAAAAAAAACCCATGCAGGGAAGGGGGTGTCAAGAAGCAAAAAGCTGGGAAGAAAGGTTTAATCCTCCCTCCCTGTGTGTGGTGGTCCTGATTCAGACTTGGGTCATGCACAGTTACTCTAGAGTAAGAAAACTAAAGATAGATGGGTAGGGTGACCAGACGTCCGGATCCCCCCAGTCATGCCCGGAAAAGGGGGCCAAATTTGAGTCCGGGGGGGAAATTTCAAAATATCCCCCAAAGTCCGGAAAATTGGGCCTCTCCCGTGCCATCCGGGCCTTGATCTTGGCTAGCGCGATTGCGCTGGCCAAGAACAAGGCCCAAATCGGCCGGGGAAGAGGCTGGAACGACGCACACCCACACTTCCGGGTGCGCGTCGTTCCAGCCTCCTCCCCTCCGACATCCGGGCCTTGTTCTTGGCTAGCGCGATTGCGCTGGCCAAGAACAAGGCCCAGATCGGCCGGGGAAGAGGCTGGAACGACGCACACCCGCACTTCCGGGTACGCGTCGTTCCAGCCTCCTCCCCTCCGACATCCGGGCCTTGTTCTTGGCTAGCGCGATTGCGCTGGCCAAGAACAAGGCCTGGATCGGCCGGGGAAGAGGCCAGAGCGGCGCGCGCCCACACTTCTGGGTACGCGTCGTTCCAGCTTCCTCCCCTCCAACATCCGGGCCTTGTTCTTGGCTAGCGCGATTGCGCTGGCCAAGAACAAGGCCCAGATCGGCCGGGGAAGAGGCTGGAACGACGCACACCCGCACTTCCGGGTGCGCGTCATTCCAGCCTCCTCCCCTCCGACATCCGGGCCTTGTTCTTGGCTAGCGCGATTGCGCTGGCCAAGAACAAGGCCCGGATCGGCCGGGGAAGAGGCCAGAGCGGCGCGCGCCCACACTTCCGGGTACGCGTCGTTCCAGCCTCCTCCCCTCCGACATCCGGGCCTTGTTCTTGGCTAGCGCGATTGCGCTGGCCAAGAACAAGGCCCAGATCGGCCAGGGAAGAGGCTGGAACGACGCACACCCACACTTCCGGGTGCGCGTCGTTCCAGCTTCCTCCCCTCTGACATCCGGGCCTTGTTCTTGGCTAGCGCGATTGCGCTGGCCAAGAACAAGGCCCAGATCGGCCGGGGAAGAGGCTGGAACGACGCACACCCGCACTTCTGGGTGCGCGTCGTTCCAGCCTCCTCCCCTCCGACATCCGGGCCTTGTTCTTGGCTAGCGCAATTGCGCTGGCCAAGAACAAGGCCCAGATCGGCCGGGGAAGAGGCTGGAACGACGCACACCCGCACTTCCGGGTGCGCGTCGTTCCTGCTTCCTCCCCTCCACCATCCGGGCCTTGTTCTTGGCTAGCGCGGTTGCGCTGGCCAAGAACAAGGCCTGGATCGGCCGGGGAAGAGGCCAGAGCGGCGCGCGCCCACACTTCCGGGTACGTGTCGTTCCGGCCTCCTCCCCTGCACCATCCAGGCTTTGTTCTTGGCTAGCGCGGTTGCGCTGGCCAAAGAACAAGGCCTGGATCGGCCAGGGAAGAGGCCGGAACGACGAGCGCCCGCATTTCCGGGTACGCGTCATTCTAGCCCCTTCCCCGGGCCGATCAGAGGCTTTTTAGAACAGAAGCAGCAGCAGGGCCCGGGCTGCTGCGATGAGAGCGACGGCGGCGGCGACGGTGGCGGCGGCGGCGGAGAAGAAGAAGAAGAAGAAGACAGATGGAGGAAGTCAGATGGAAGAGGAGGAGGATAGGACAGACGGAGAAGGAGGAGGAGGAGGAGGAGGAGGAGGAGGAGGAGGAGGAGGAGAAGAAGAAGGAGAAGGTGGACAGAGGAAGTGAAGGAAGCAAAGGAGGAGAGAAAAGAAGGAAGCGGCACCAACAGCAACTGAAGAGGAACCAGTAGGAGCAGCACTGGTGTCCAGCGGAAAAGCGGAGGAGGAGGAGGAGAACGACTGGCAGTGGCGGCAGACCAGTATCAGAAGAAGGTATGTGGCGGTGGTACTTGTAAGCCCTTGCCCGGCCCTGAGCTTACAGCTGCGGTGTGCACACCTGATTCAAGTTAACACTGTATTATTTGGAAACAGAACCATTTCTCATCAGTATAAGCAGTACAGATATTTTACTGCCTAAACCAACGATGCTCAAGAGGCAGATCAGAATCTACCAGTAGAACTTTGAGTGACTTGCTATAAATCTGCAAGGGTTTCTGACTCCCAATTTTTTTTAGCAACAATTAAAAGTATCTCTCTCACTCACTCTCACACACACAAACACAATTAGGCTGTGGTAAGACAGAAAGCTTGAGAGGGGAACTAGGAGTAGATATTTGTGCTACACATTGTGAGGTCGCTTTTGGTCCTGAAAACAAATATCTGCTCTCAGCATATACTCAGAGGCACCCTGTTCCTTAACTCTAAATTTATATCTCTCCCACCCCAACACACACACACACTCCACACTGAGCTATTATTCTGCAGGTGGCTCAGGCTGGTTGACCTTGAAATTCTAGTTTAAAAAAAAAGTTAGATTCAGCAGCCCTGTCCCTTGTATATGCAACTAGAACTGAACAGATCAGGGTCAATAGGAGCAAACTTTAACAACTTAAGGACATCTGAAAAAAGTATTTCAAAAGAACATTTTTTGCGTCATGCCTATGAACTGGGACCACAGCCTACTGAAATTACTACACAAGAGAACAGCACTAACATGCTGTTGCATAGTAATTCCTTGTGGATTCTGCCCTAGATATCTTCTAATTACAGAATATAAGCACATTTTACACTTGTTATGCATTGTACATATTCTACAATAGTTACATTAAGGATATGCTTAATGCACAAAAAAGGCTAGCACAAATGTTGATAGGGTGACCAGATAAAATCCAGGTCAGGGCTCATGTAACTTTAACAGTTGTAGAGAAAAGGGAATTTCAGCCAGTGTCATTTGTATACAATTAGTTCCTGGTGAAATTTCCTCTTCATCACAACAGTTAAAGTTGCAGGGGCCCTGCCTTCTTTTGTATATGGTCACTCTAGTAGGCTGACCATATGAAAAGGAAGACAGGGCTCATGTAACTTTAACGGTTATAGAGAAAAGGGAATTTCAGCCAGTGTCATTTGTATGCAATTAGTTCCTGGTGAAATTCCCTCTTCATCACAACAGTTAAAGTTGCAGGGGCCCTGCCTTCTTTTGTATATGGTCACTTTAGTATAGTGCCTGCACCTTTAACTGTTGTGATGAAGAGGGAATTTCACCAGGAACTAATTGCATACAAATAACACTGGCTGAAATTCCCTTTTCTCTACAACCGTTAAAGTTACATGAGCCCTGTCCTCCTTTTCATATGGTCAGCCTACACTCTAGTATAGTGCCTGCAACTTTAACTGTTGTGATGAAGACAGAATTTCACCAGGGACTAATTGCATACAAATGACATTGGCTGAAATTCCCTTTTCTCTACAACTGTTAAAGTTACAGGAGCCCTGACCTGGATTTTATCTGGTCAGCCTACATTGTTTGAGTATATCTGGATTTCCTAGGCTCTGAAAACATCTTTCTGAAGTGCACCTGCTGGTTGCATGATCCACAAGGCCAGGCTCTGGTGGGTGCATAGTTCTGCACCTGTTCAGTGGTAGCAGTATGCTGAATCTGTGAGTATGGGTATGAGAAAGATAATAGGGAAAGAGTGTTAAATGTTAGGAAAGGTGAGACTATGGTCATCCAGTGAAGGATTTGCAGTCAGAAAAGATATCTGAGTGAAGGAGAGAATGTATCACACAGAATATAGCAAAAGGTTCAAAGTACAGCAAAAGCTACAAAAGTAGGAGTGAGTGAAGTTAATTTCAAATACATTGAATGTTTCACTTGTTCTTTATTTCAATGATTTTAATGTTAAGATGTTATGTAGAACAGGTTTGTCTTAATGTGTGCTGTGAAATCAGACATGTGTCCACGGCCATGTTTGGGTGGGCACACACCCCTTGGGGGCTGGACATGTTTGGGTGGCCACACCCACTTTGGGGCGGCCATGTTGTCCTCCTTTTTGGTTTCCAAAATATGGTCACCCTATAGATGGGTCACACGCTGAACAATTACGTTAATGTTGGGTTTGGCTCACACGTGGCATGGCAGTGTCAGACTTTCATGGGCTCCAGAACTAGTTCCATAATTTTTAAGATTCTGGACTGGTTCTTAAAATTAGGTGTACTGTCTCATTATGATTTTAAAATATTTTGTAAAAACTCAGTATGAAAGAAACATGTAGCACAATTTAGTATTCACTACAAGTGAAAACGGGACTCTTACCATCACATGTTTTAAGAAATCTTAACTGCCAGGAATTTCTGCCATGGCCGCCTTATTTTTAATTATCTCAACCACAATTACTTAGCTAATAATACCTTAAGTTCTTCTTTTCTCTGGGTCAGTTTAAATTATTTCTCAGACTAAATTCCCTGTGACTTTGAGGCTTTAAAGAATTGTATCCATTTCATTATGGACTTAAGATAATCCAAACCGGCTTTGTCTAGGGTTTGAATTTGTCATTACTTTTCAGTGGAGCATTGAAGTTGAAAGGGAATTCATCAGGTAGGCAAATGAATATTGCAATTTTCAAATACTGCTTTTTGAAATGATACAGTTTAAATTACAAAGCATGTCAGGGTGACCATATAAAAAGGAGGACAGGGCTACTGTATCTGTAACAGTTGCATAGAAAAGGGAATTTCAGCAGGGCTCATTTGTATGCATGCAGCACCTGGTGAAATTCCCTTTTCATCATAACAGTTAAAGCTACAGGAGCCCTGCCCTGTTTTGTATCTGATCACTCTAGTATAGCTCCTGCAGCTTTAACTGTTGTGATGAAGAGGGAATTTCACCAGATGCTGAATGCATACAAATGACCCTTGCTGAAATTCCCTTTTTCTATACAACTGTTAAAGATACAGGAGCCCTGTCCTCCTTTTCAAATGGTCACTCTACATATGGAGCATTAAATGTACTTTGGAACATAAGACTTGCATTTCCTGTTCAAATGCTATGTGAGGCTATCAAGCCCCTGGACCTGTACTTTCTGCACACATCTTTCAATAAAAATCTGTTTGGTTTAGGTCAGACAATGGATATTCCATACTTGCAGCTGATAATAGAATAAAAAAGAGCAAATAGAAACCAATCTATCCCCTTAAAAGCATTGTTTTTAGCCAGAAACTTAAAAGGTTTTATGTACTTTTAAAATGATTGCTCTCTCACTTAATTTATAATTTTATAGTGCTCACATACTGATGTTTCCATAAGTCTGGCTGAATGGAGAGGGCTAGGGCAGAGAACAGGAAGAAAGGGCTCCTAACCAGAATGTAAATCAATACTTTGGCAATCATTCTGAACCTGTTAACTTCCAGCATGCCAGTATAAACCTCAGGCTAGCAGTGCTTCAGCATTTTTAAAATTTAGGGGATCTTACCATAACCCAGCCTGGCTTTTGCAGCTCAAGCATACTTCTGTTTTTTATTTGTTTTTCCCACATAAATGCAGAGCACAAAGTGTTTCCCATTGGTATATGCCTAACCACAAGACATGAGCTGTAAAGTTTGTGAGCATTTAATATGAAACAGTCCGACTATATAATGGACAAAAAACCAATATTTTTTGTAATGGGCAACTCTCTTCCTTTTCTCTTTCAAAAAAACCAGGCACACAAGAGTGATTCCGATTCATTCAGGCCTAATCCGCTTGATGTGTTTCTCCCTCTTTTCTTGTGTGAGACCACATCCCAGCTCTGTTTCTACATCTGGGGAACCATACAAGCTGCTTGGCATATGTTCGGGAATGCACTTGTCTTCAGTAGGTATTGCTGCATTTTTTTTGAGACAGAGAAGGGAACAAGACCAAGAAGGAGAGAATCTGGAACAGAGAGAAGGGAAAAGAAAGAGGAAAAATCTACGTGGGCAGAAAGATTAAATGTAAACATATTTGAGATTAAAAATTAAAACTGGGTTTTTATGTTACAGCTTTGATCCTGGTTTATTATACTAGTTAGTTAACTGATCTTAAGCTAGAGGACCACATTTCTGATGTAATGGAAACCAGGGTCTCCAGTCTCCACATTGAAATTGGCATGCAAGGGGAGGTGGGGAGTAAGGACACAAGATATGTGGCCCCGATATTCATTTCTGACTTCATAAACCATACTTATTTATGTATCTGGGAAATGTACATCCAAACCAGGCTGTTCGTTTGCTGTGTTGTATGATTGTGCAGTCCCTACAAGGGCTGCAGGGTTGGAAGAATGACAACCAGTTTAAGCTGAAAGTTTTCATAGAGAACTTTCAGTTTGAAATTTGCCCCCGAAAGTAATTTCATTTTTATATTGAGAATCACATAGGTTAAGTGTGTAATAGCAATTAAAACCGATGGCAATAGCAACCTTGGCATGGGACACCCCATACAGATAGTATAGCCTTTTTGAAAGGTAAATTATCATCTCTCTCCACCCCACCCACAAATCAGTAAATTGACTATTTGTTCTACAGTAATTATTGTCATTATAATGCTCTATGTAGTTAAATCAACTGATAAGGATTACTCAGTTGCCTATGGTTAAACGTTACTTGCATTGATAGAACCAATTGATAGAACCAATCAGACAACATTTTCTAGTAAATTATATGTTCCATCTCAAGAGGTTTTCTCATTAAAAATATTTTAATTAATCACCGAAAAGTTATACAAAATTATACAAAATTATACAAAGCTCCTACTGGTAAGTTGCCATTTTAGTCTCTATCTCATAAACTTATGAGACCTAATTTAAAGGTATGGGAGAGAGAAAATATATTGCATGCTGTGTTCTTTCATTGATTTTATGTATAAGGCAATTTTTGGCTGTGGAGAGGCATCAAAATACTTCAAGTAAATGTATGGTTTCTAAAGCAATGTCATGCACATGTCTCTTTGTTCAACATATTGCACTATTGATAAAAGCAATTAACAGTGCAATCCTATGCATGTCTACTTAGAAGTAAGCCAAATTAAATGCAATGGGACTGAGTATTGGATTCCATTGTAAACGATTTTTTTTTGTTTTTAAAAAATGACATTGAACCATTTATGGTACAACTTTAAATATGATTGATTTACATATCTAGTACCTCATATCCAATTTAATTCCCAGAATCAGGTAGGAAGACTTCCTGTATCACTGCAACACTTTAGTTTCTGGGGGCAGGATGCATGTTGGAATGCTCTTCTATGGCATGGAGAACTTTCTGCACATAGGAAAATGGATGTCAGGGCAACAGCGGCAATTTACTAATTTACTATCGCTTGATCCTAATTGTTTGCTTTTGCAAAGATTCCAGGTGTAATCTGACAAATTGATTGCTCTCCCATAATGTAAAATATGGCACATTGAAATAAGTGTCACTGTTTTATTGCTCTTTTCCCTTAGTTTTTCCTCATGCACAGAGTGGTAACATATTTAAATTTTAAATAATATTTCAACATACTTCTCAACCACAAGTCACTGGCAGATTTCCAGTGTGTTTAGGATTCCCCCACCTTCCCTTAAAAATACAGATAAAACGTCCTATAATGAATTCCACACCTAAGTTACTGAAATACATTTTATGTACTGAGATCCCCAGGGTTTTTCAGGTCTGCAGATTATAATGTAGCAATTAAAGCAGGCACTGTAGTAGCACTCTTATTATCTTAGCAGATCTCTATCGTGTTTAATTGACAGAGCACATTTAATTCGGGGCGTTTGTTAAATAATATCTGGAACAGTTGTGTTAAATAAGGGGAAAGAAACCACATCCCAGGTCACATTACTTTAAAGAGATGGAATTAGCAGCAGGATTTTGAGAGAGAAAAGTGATGCATTGGACAGAGTGCGTGAATTTTATATATACAGATTTCCCGAACTTCTCTTTCACTGATTAGCGGCCACGTCCCTGAAGAGAGCAACTGCTGAAATTCTATTTTTTGGGAATATTACAATGATTTTCTCCCCTATATCTTATTCAACTTTTGGTGGAAGTAGAAAAAAGGAGAGGAAAAGGAAAGGGGGAGCACTGACAATGGGATGGATTTATTTTTATTTATTTATGGATCCAGTGTTTTCTCCTGTCACTGGGAGCACTCCCTGAGTGGAAGCCTATTCAGGATGCTCAAGTGGAAAGGTGGTCGATCTTTTCCAATTCCTCATTTATTCTACACCACCTCACACATTGCCCCAGAAGGGTTTCCAGCCATCTGTAGCAAATTTTAGGGAGCAGAGGGGAATGGAGGGATTGGCAAAAATTGCCTGTTCCCCTATTCTGCCAGCAGAAATGTTCTATGAAATCTAAGGCTTTCCTCATAAAGAAGGAGTCATTTCATCCATGAGAGGCAGAGGGGCAGACTCTGGATCCAAGCCATTGTGCATGATATTGCCTGATGTTCTGGTTATATATACTGACCCAGTGGCATCCAGATCATGACTAGGAATTCTAGCAGCTAGACTCAGGCATCTGTCCCTCTATGGCACTGTGCCAACTTGCTTAAGCAGAAAGAGCTGCTGTCTTGCTGTCTCATGGACTTCAACAGCAGCACTACAGGCAGGCAGAAGGTATTGTGATATATAGAAATAGTCAAGGATACCTTCTCTCAGGCTACCAGAGGAGGTAATAAAGAGCACTCCAAGCTGTGGTAAAGCAAGTACTGAAAGGCTGAATAAAGAGGTTGTTGTTACAAAGACAAAGAGCTTCATCAGACAGGCAGAAAATTTTGGTTCCCTGCCATCACTTTTCCCCCCTTGTCCCTGTCCCATGATACTTCCTCTTTCTACCAGGAGAAGGAAGAGGAAGTAAACAAAGACCACATGGCCCATTCAAGGGCTGTATTTATCGCGCTGCTTTTCCTGCACACAGCAAGAAACAGCGGCACATTCCATAAAAAAGTCAGATTAAAAGGGGTCCATTTTATGACGGGCAAGAAGGAGTAGGAGGCACACGGAAGACTAATGTCGTTGTCTAAAGGATGATTGAACATCCATAAGTGGGCAGTAGCGAGTGCGCGATAAAACCCATGTCTGATGATGCTTAAAATGGTGTCAGCCTGTTTATGAGAGAGCAGAGATAGAACAGGTGACATTACAGGTACCAACTCAGCAGGGATCAAGTGATGCAAGGAACCAATGGAGTTCCACTTGGTCCTCTGAAGCTGCTGATTCTGGTCTAAATAGTCTAAATAGTCATATCTCTTTGCTGGGTTCTACTTGCCTGCCTGCCTGCTTGACCACCCCAGGCAACTCCTGACATGCACACAATAGATACAAATGAAACTTAAGAAAGTTTAAATGTGTGTTTGTGCCAATATCTGCTTGGCAGAAATTATTTGTGGGCTTTTACATTTTTCTTTTATAAACACAATTTATAGCACTATCCTCCTAAGCACATGCTTTAAGAGGACCTGCACTTAGAAAAAAGCAACATGTCATTACACATAATGGCCCCAATGGAATTACAATGTATACTAGCACAGAAGAGAGCAAAAGAGCATTACTTGCTTGTTTCAGTTTTTCAATTCTTCAGACATATTCCATAACAACAAAGGCCAAGATTCCTTATCACATTACAACATTTAGGATTGATGAAAGTCGGGAAACTCACTCACTATGTAGAAGTTTTTGTTTGTTGGAGAAATTCGAAAGTCCATTTTAATGTTGTATGTTGTAGTGTCTGTGTTTTGTTTTTGTCTGAAAAATAAAAAAAAACTTTTAAATGAAAAAAAAAACATTTAGTTCTATCTATCACTATCATTTTGCACCATCATTTTCAGAGAACAAAACACAAGAGACAAAAATCACTTTGAAGGAAAGCTTGCAAAATTTCCAAGAAAAGTTTTCTTTAAAATAATCCCAAATCATAAAGGAATAACTAAAATGGCACACATGGAAAAGATCTTTGTAGCCCTTTTTAAAAAAATTATTTATAGCTTAAGTATTTCATCTTCCAGAATATAGTTTGCCTGATCCTCATGGGTACTGGCTGGGAGCAATTTTGTGGCTAGCCAGCATTGGGCCAAGGCACATGTGGGAGGCAATTTGTGGATGCATGCTCCATCCCGATACTAGCTGGAGGTGGAGTCAAGATGCTCTCTTTTCCTGCTGTCTCAGGAGTTCACCCACAGTCCCTTATGTTGCAGTGTAAGCTTGGCCTGTTTACCAGATTGGCATAAGGTGACAGGTGGTTGCTGGTTGATGTTTTTTTTTAACCTATTCTACTTTGTCCACTTAGTAAAGTATGGCAACTAATACCTGGATTGTGTCTAAACCTTTCAGACAAGTTATTTTGGTCACAATTGCAGGGCTTCATGGGAAAATGGAACAGAGACAGGTCAAAACACAGGTGAGAATTCCAAAGCACCTTTATAGTGATGGGGGGATTCTTGAGACTAGCCACTCATGTCTGTATAACCTGGTAGGTGGAATACCAAATCCCTTTGAGCCAAACTGTCTAACCAATGCAGTGTTGTGGGGCTCAGGGGCAGGGAGTGATTCAGGAAGGACACAATACCTGAAGAGGTGTGACGAGATATAATAACTACACTATCTCCAATGCATGGCTTGGTATGGCTTGCCCTAATTTTCAGCAGGGGTGCTGCTATTCAGCTCCTGTATTAGAAATATTCCACACAGTGTTCTGATGGTTGCAGCTTTTGTTACGTTAAAACTAAATAACGTGGCCCTAGTTTAAACAATGATACATGTTTCTTCTTGTTCTTCTGAGTATGGTCAAAATGCCAGATCATAGATATACCAGTCTGTGCATCTATTCAGAAAAGGAACTTTTTACAGAAACCTAATTGCTAATTTATATATTACATTTGTAAGTCATCTTTTCAAAGAGCTAAAGCATTGGGCTGTTTAATTCTTGTATAGAAGTTTGTAAAACCATTAATGGTGGGGAGAAAGTAGTGTTGTTGTTTTATAAAAGTAGAACTTGGGGCTACACAATGAAATTGATGGGCAAATAATTCAAAATAGACATAAGGAATAACTTTTTCATACAATCCATAATCAATGTATGGGATTTGGTACAAGATATGGCCACTGAGTTAGAGGTAATTCATGGAACATTGGTCTATTAATAGCTATTAGCCATAATGGCTGAATGGACTCACCATGTTCTGAGGTAATGTATCTCCTAATATCAGTAGCTGGTGAACAAATGACAGGAGTAGGAAGTGCTGCAGCCTTAATGCTCTGCTTGCAGACTATCCTGGGCCAAATCTACACCTTGTGTCAAATCATTACAATCCCATCAGAGTAACGCTATATCCCTCTTATGCATTTATACCTCGTAGGATACACAATGAATGTTTTTAGTAGGGGTGTGCATGCCAAAAAATATCATCGTTTATTGTTATCGTCATTTCGGACCAAAAAAATTATCGTCTTCATTCATATCGCAGGTGAACCGTATCGTCCTCACGATAATTATTGTGAAAAAATGATATTTTTGCAGCCCTATTTTTAAAGAAAAAATGCCTATAACTTATGTATTTTAAAAGTTAGAGGCTTGCAACTTGGTCACAGTGTTTATGGGGTATGCCTAAGTATGTGTATGAAATTTGAGATCGACCCCTCCAACCCTCAATTTTATATGAATTTTTTAAAGATCGTTTCCGTTCTGACAGATCAGAATGACATGTCAGAACGGAAATGATCTTTAAAAAATTCATATAAAATCAAGGGTTGGAGGGGTCGATCTCAAATTTCATACACATACTTAGGCATACCCCATAAGCACTGTGAACAAGTTTCAAGCCTCTAACGTTTAAAATACAGAAGTTATAGGTATATTTATATGGCAGTCCGATAAAATGATAAAATTGCCCGAAAATTATCATCTCCGATGATTATTGTAGGTTTTTCTAGCGTATTGTCATCGTTAAACATATGCACAATAACGACCTTATCGTATCGTTATCGTACATTTTAACAATACGATACACATCCCTAGTTTTTAGGATGTTTTTTATGATGTTTTTCTGAAGTTTTAATAATGTGTGCCATCTTTTAATCAGTTTTATGTATTTTATCATATTTTATATTTAGTGTTGTTCCTCGCCTTGATCCAAATGGAGAGGCGGGTAAGAAATAAATAATAATAATAATAATAATTATTATTATTAATGACATTTATTGCGGTATTTTGGATAATGTGGAATAAAAAGCAGGTAATAACACTATGAAAGCAGTATATGGAATGTGTAATGTGCCCTAACAGTTATCAGTGCAGTAGTGTAGATCTAGCCATGGAGGCATCTATTGGAAACAAGCTGCTGGACTAGATGAACCTTTGGACTAAACCAGGGGAGGGAAACCTCTGGACAGTGGACCTAATCTGGCATGCACTGAAGCTCAATCAGCCTGGGGAGGGCTGAGAACCTCCATGGGCTCTGTCCCCTGCCCTTCTGTGGTCAGAGAGGAATCCCTATGTTATCTCTGATTGGAGGGAGCAAAGGGATCCCCATGCACCACTTAGCTGGGGCTTGCAGGAGCTGGTCCTGCAAGCCCCAGGCAAGTCCCTTCCTGCACCGCATGTGCCCTGATCAGAACATGAGCAGTACAGAAAAGAACAGTGTGACTTCTTTTCTCCATGCAGACAAAAGCATTGAGTCTTGTGCCTCTCTCTGCACACAGTATATATATATATATATATATATGTAGAGAGAGAGAGAGAGAGAGAGAGAGAGAGAGAGAGAGAGAAAGAGAGAGAGGGAGAGGGAGAGAAGTGGGCAGAGCAGGGTGTAAGATATCACAGGAGGCGGCAGGACTTTCCTGACATCATCTGGCCTGCTGGCTTGGTTAGGTGGGTGTGTTAATCCACTGCAGGATCAAAATAGGTTGTTCTCCCCTGGTCTAAGCCATCAAGACTCCTCTCATGTCTTTATCTTAATGAATGGGTTTGTAGGAGTGAATGAAGTTAATTTCAGATACATTGAATGGCTCACTTGTTCTTCATTTCAGTGATTTTAACATTAAAATGTTATGTAGAACAGATTTGTCTTAATTGTGTGCTGTGAAATCAGACATGTGACTAAGGCTATGTTTGAGTGGGCACACCCCCTTGGGGGATGGACATGTTGGTGGGCACACCCCCTTGGGGCAGCCATATTGTTCTCCTTTTTGGTTTTCCAAAATATGGTCAGCCTAGGTTTGTCTTAAAGCATTTTAAGTATGTGTGTATGTATCTATGTATGTATTTAATTAAGAATAGTGCTCAAAGCAGCTAACTAATAAAACAGAGATAAAATACAGACATATAATTAAAGCACAACATAAAGAATTACAATAAAAAACACTTTAAGAAAGCATCCACCAATGAGAACCTACTAAAGCACACATGTGTGCATGCTTAAGAGAGAGAGAGAGAGAGAGAGAGAGTTATTGCCTATTTGGGTTGAAGTATTTGAGCTGTAACCTGTACAGAACTGCTTGAGAATGAAGGAAATGTCTCCCCACCTTTCAGCCCCATTTAAACGCACTATTGTTGAGTTGACCTAATGTCCATGCTTTGTAGAATGTTTTGTTGTTTACTTGATGAACTGAGGTAGGTAGCATTCAAAGTCTTTGTAGAAGATGTGGATTTCAGTGTGTTCAATGATATTTCCCTTCCTTCTAAACTGTTTTTTGAATTGATGCTCATGACATGTTTGTGCTTATCTTGCATTGAATTGGCCTTTCAAAGGACAAATGCAGTTCACATCTGGAGAAAACAGCAGTCACAACAATCACAGTGGACAGCAAATAATATAAAAATTGAGCAGAGCACTTTTGCTGTAGATGGGAGAAAGAGATTGGATTTTGACAGGGATAAAGAGCAATGTTAAGATTAATGCACTTGAGAAAACTTGTCAGCACTTTAGGAGAACATCTTTTAAGTGCCATAATTTTGGGGTAAAGTGGATCAGCGGCTCAAATGTGTCTTGTCATATTTGCCTTTTTAAAAAAACAACATAGCTGGATCAAGCTATGAATTTCACATTACAATATTATATCAGAGATATTCTGATATTATATCAGAAATCTTCCCTGGACCCTGAAAATCTTAATAACTACAGGCCAGTAGCAAATGTTCCATTCCTGGGCAAGGTCCTGGAGCGGGTGGTTGCGAGCCAGCTCCAGGCAGTCTTGGATGAGACTGATTATCTGGATCCATTTCAGTCGGGTTTCAGGCCTGGTTTTGGTACGGAAACAGCCTTGGTCGCCCTGTATGATGACCTATGTCGGGAGAAAGACAGGGGGAGTGTGACTCTGTTGATTCTCCTTGATCTCTCAGCGGCTTTCGATACCATCGACCATGGTATCCTTCTGGGACGACTGGCTGAGTTGGGAGTGGGAGGCACTGCATTGCAGTGGTTCCGCTCCTACTTGGTGGGTCGGCTCCAGAAGGTGGTGCTTGGGGAACATTGCTCGGCCCCGTGGATTCTCCAGTATGGGGTTCCGCAGGGGTCAGTTTTGTCCCCCATGCTGTTCAATATCTACATGAAACCGTTGAGTGCAGTCATCCGGAGTTTTGGAGTGCGTTGTCATCAGTACGCTGATGACACGCAGCTCTATTTCTCCTTTTCATCTTCATCAGGTGAGGCTGTGGATGTGCTGAACCAGTGCCTGGCTGCGACAATGGACTGGATGAGGGCTAATAAACTGAAACTCAATCCAGACAAGACTGAGACGCTGTTGGTGGGTGGTTCCGCTGACCGGATGGAGGGTGTTCAACCTGTTCTGGATGGGGTTGCACTCCCCTTGAAGGAGCGGGTTCGTAGCTTGGGGGTTCTCCTAGAACCATCTCTGTCACTTGAGGCGCAGGTGGCCTCAGTGGCACGGAGTGCCTTCTACCAACTTCGGTTGGTGGCCCAGCTACGTCCCTATCTGGACAGGGATAACCTGGCTTCAGTTGTCCATGCTCTGGTAACCTCCAAGTTAGATTACTGCAATGCACTCTACGTGGGGCTGCCTTTGAAGGTGGTCCGGAAGCTGCAGCTTGTGCAAAATGCAGCGGCCAGATTGATAACTGGAACCAGTAGGTTCGAACATATAAGACCTACTCTGGCCCGCTTGCATTGGCTGCCTGTATGTTTCCGAGCCCGGTTCAAGGTGCTGGTTTTAACCTATAAAGCCTTACACGGCTTGGGACCACAATACCTGATGGAACGCCTTTCCCGACATGAACCTACCCGAACACTACGTTCAACATCTAAGGCCCTCCTCCGAGTGCCTCCTCCGAGGGAAGCTCGGAGGTCGGCAACAAGAGAGAGGGCCTTCTCTGTGGTGGCTCCCCAATTGTGGAACGATCTCCCTGACGAGGCCCGCCTGGCGCCAACATTGTTATCTTTTCGGCGCCAGGTCAAGACTTTCCTCTTCTCTCAGGCATTTGGCAATATCTGAGGAGCCTGGGGTTGTTTTGTTTTGTTTTTGTAGTTTTTTTGAAGTGTTGAAGTGGTTTTTAAATGTACAGATTGTGTGTATGTTGTATGTTTTTGCTGTTTTAATTTTTGTATATTGTTTTTAATTGTTTTTAATCCTATGTAAACCGCCCAGAGAGCTTCGGCTATGGGGCGGTATACAAATGTAATAAATAAACAAATAAATAAAATAAATAAATATTCCGATCTGGTAAGAAGCTAGAAATTATGCATCTAGGTGAATCCTAGATGGCTGGAAGCCTCAGCAAGTACATTTAATTTGTCAGCAGGTTTTTCTTTCAGTTACATGACTCTTATTTGCTTGGTTGACAGTCACTATAAATAATAGCATAAAATCCCTGAGATTTCTGAACGGGTAAGGAACATTAACAGTTGGTGACTCTGCCTTAGGCGGCTAACTTTGAAAATGACCCTTGAAGGCAAAATATGATTGATTTGAATAGCATTATGGCATTAATATTGCCAATGTCACATTCGAAAAGTTACTCCTATCATAAATTCGCAGACTATTTCAAATCCTGTAGTGGAATTACATGAAGTGTGTTTAATTTTGGAAGGCTTAGAATTATGAAGGAATTCATCCTAGTGGTATAATAACTAGAACATGAGGGGCTTTATGGGGGGGGGGGAAGAGCACGTAGCTCTGCCTTTGCATTGGACTGAAAAAGAATGAGTGCATAGGTGGTTGCAGTTTTTTAAAGCAAAGTGAACTTCCATCCCTCATCCACAGATTTGTGTTTTTCATCAAGTGGATACTTGTGTATAGACATGATAAATGAGTACTGTGATATCTACTAATTCTTAAATTTGAAGCCTAGGCTCAAATATTTTAAAGGAAAAAATGTGTATAGATTATTCTTACACGTAGGGATTTCCCCCTTCTTCCATCAATTTCTTATGCTGTCATGCAGCATAAGAAGTCCTGCAGGCCAGTAGAGACCCTGTGATGGGCCCACTTTCAATTCTCTGCCACAAACCGCAGGAACAATGTCAATTCTGGTCCTGGTGACAGGAATCAAATGACAGAAAATGCTTCAAATTCTCATGGAAAACACTGTATTTTTTCTCCTGGTACAACTCGCTGCACTTCAGACACCAATATGGAACAGAAACAGTTCTTCTTCATGTATGCCCAAAGTCAGCATCATGACCTGTTCTTGTATGCTAACATGGACATCACAGCAGTATATGAGTAGTATGATATAGCAAAATGGATGAGTTGATTATAGAGCTGGTAACAAAGGAACATTTATTTTATTTTCATAAAACAAAGTCATGGTTATTCCTTTCCTGGGCTACTCTTTCTCAAATCCCATTTATCTACACTACATTTTCCCTTCTCATACGCTGTTGCATGTAAATAAAACAGCCTTTCTTCGTATTGTTTCTTGGCAGCTCTGGCTTTTTCCATAGTTTTATCTTGGAGCTCTGCTCTTTCTGATAGCAGCTTTGGTAATAAACTTGAGACTGGCAGATCTGACCGTGGGAATATCAGCCTGCACCCGTGCCCATTGTGGTAGCATTTTCTTAGCACATTTTTAAAAGGGAGATATATATATATATATATATATATATATATATTCCCACATGAGTTGTGCCAAGGCATTTATGCATTGAAAAGAAATTACTTCACTGAATAATAAATCCCTTAACATCATGTCTGTGTCACATTAACACACAGTTTAATTAGGCTTTCTACCAAGTTCCTATTATTTCCCCAGTGTAAAGTTGGCAGGAGGTATCCTTGGCTGAGCTGCTATTAGACACTATTGTTCTAAGGAATTACCTAATGCAAAACAAAACAAAGCCACTGGTGTACTTGAATTGTCTCTCATAATGTCCCCTTCTACAGAAGGAGAGAGAGGGAAATGACGCCCCGCATGTGTATAAACAAACACAATCAGTGAAAGTTTGAAAGGACATTAGTAAGACAAAAGCTCCAGGCGTGTTTCATTAGAACAGAGATTTCACACCTTCTACTTTGTGAGAAACTAATACTCTTGTTTACTGCCTAACACAATTCAATGGAAATTTTTCACACACAAAAGTAACTATTTCGCCACCACCCCAGGCTCTGGAAGATACAGAAAACATAGGCAGAAATAAAACACAATTCTAATTTGCAGAGAAATATTTTTTAACTAATTTTATTCAGCACACATTTCAGGGTACATTTTTAATTTAACTCACATAAATCCGTTCTAATTAAACTCTTAAAATCTAATACACAACAATCAAGAGAACCCCCTCCCAATGAAGTTTCAAAAATATTAATATCCCAACTAAAACTCATTCATTAGTTTGCCCCTGAAAGCCAGTCCAAAGTTGTACAGCACATTTAACAAAGATTATTAGGAATATGATAAATATTGGCTTTTCCCCCACTGCCTCCTCCTATTTTTACATTTCTAACCAGTCCTTCCTCCCAGAATTTCAGTGTGTCATTTTTTAGGCTAACAACAATGATGTGAGGATCTCACATGAAATAGCTTAGCACACCTCCCACCCTCAGCCAAGGTGTTTCATCATAGGTTAACAGGACTTTGAACCTGTATTTTCTATACCCAAACCCAATGTTCCAGCCAGTTGGAGGGTATACTAAATTGATTCTCCTCCTAATGGCCACTAGATTTAGCTAGGCTAAAGTCTTGACATTTTTCCTTCCTTCCTTCCTTCCTTCCTTCCTTCCTTCCTTCCTTCCTTATTCCTCCTCCTCCTCCTCCTCCTCTTCTACTTTGCCCACCTAAACCTCAAGAAAAATGAATAGCTTAAATTCTCCTCAGGAAACTATAATGTATTACACACACATACCTCCCACACATCATTATCATCTGTAAGTTTATATAATTCATAGTTTAACTTTATTAAAAGCATGTTAACTTCCTTAAAAATGTTTATGTCAAAAGAATTGGGTGTATGCCATTCTCTTTTTAAAAAATTATAATCAAAGACTTGCCTACACTACACGTTGGTCACTTCTTTACAGGAGATTGCAGACACCCCTCATTTTAAGGATTCAATATTGTAATGGTATGGAGAGGATCCAATGTGGGCCTTCCCTGTGGCCCCTATAACTGGTGGCTATGATACAGTGCTTCCAGGGACAAACAAACTGCCTTAAACAAGAGTCCATCAGCAGCAGGGTCTGTGCATGCACTAGGTCAGCAGAACTGTCTCGGCATGGAAGCCCACCATTGGATCCTGTCCATTGATTCCCGTTTTAAAATTTCAAAGAATCGTAAAATGGTATGAATGTTCAAAATAGTTTCATATAGCCTCTGTTTTTGTTTTTGTTGTTTTAAAAAATCTCTATTGAATAACTATCACATCTATGTTTAATGCAAAATTCTGTAGTACAATACTACTATTTTCTACATTTCTGTGTCAATGCTAATCTGCAGGTTATATATACCTTGTGTTTGGAAGTGGGAATCCTCCCCACAAAAATTAAGTCAAACATTTCCTGAGACTGCCTATGAATTCCCCAGGTACTTCACTGTATATGTGTGAATGTTAATGGAAAGTACATTTGGTCGTATTAGAGAGACAATGAAGGAAGGCTTTTCTAATAGTTCCCGTTAAAAGTTAATCAGTGTTAATTTGTGAGTTAAATGTTAATGTGAATTAAATGTTAATTTCTGTTAAATTTTAATTGTTGTTAAATCAAATACCTAGCTGAAAATATTTCAATATTTTAGCTTTGTCTCAGAAACACCTTTTTTCTATTCATTCATACAGAAAGGATTGATTTGTCATGGCTGTTTCATCACCTCTCTATCATTTAGACTATCATAGGATCTGAATCAACCACAGACAATGTTTCTCTCCTTTTAGTCTAACTTCATGAACTAGTGGGATTTCAAAAGTTAGTGGCATGGATTTCAAAAGTTAGTGGTAATCAATAGGCATCATTACCAGTTCCACTAGAGATAATATCTGTTCTGTATGCAAATGAAAGCAGGATTTTGTGGTCAAGGAAATGAACCCTGAGGAAGCTGTTCTGCATCAAGCAGATAAGGAAGGATGGGGCACAAGACAAGATTCACAAGGGAAGGAGATCCAAGCAGATGCCAAGAAGAAACAAGTTCAGTGATATGGAGCATCAATAGATAAATGCACAACAGGGATAGGAAGATGTAATTTGGTTTTACAGAGGACAACAGGAGCAAAGACAGCATGAAAGTGCATGGAAAAACCCTTCCTCTGGCATGAGTGTACCACTTATAAGGGTGCCAATTGGTAGAGTGACCAGATAAAATCCAGGTCAGGGCTCATGTAACTTTAACAGTTGTAGAGAAAAGGGAATTTCAGCCAATGCCATTTGTATGCAATTAGTTCCTGGTGAAATTCCCTCTTCATCTCAATAGTTAAAGTTGCAGGGGCCCTGCCTTCTTTTGTATATGGTCACTCTAGTATAGTGCCTGCAACTTTAACTGTTGTGATGAAGAGGGAATTTCACCAAGAACTAATTGCATACAAATGACACTGGCTGAAATTCCCTTTTCTCTACAACTGTTAAAGTTACATGAGCCCTGACCTGGATTTTATCTGGTCACCCTACCAATTGGCCTACTGCCTGCTCAAAGTAACATGAGCTACTCTTGCTGGCATAGCTAATCTTTCCTATGCAGCCAAGAAAACATTTACCCACTGACAGGCATAGATGGCACCTCTCCATAGGGAGGGCACATCATACCAAGGGTGACCATAGGGAAAGGAGAACAGGGCTCCTATATCTTGAACAGTTGTATAGAAAAGGGGATTTTAGCAGGTGTCATTTGTATGCATGCAGCACCTGCTGAAAGTCCGTCTCCATCACAACAGTTAAAGCTGCAGGAGCTATACTAGAGTGACCAGATATAAAAGAGGGCAGGGCTCCTGCAGCTTTAATTGTTGTGATGCAGAGGGAATTTCACCAGGTGCTGCATGTATACAAATGACACCTGCTGAAATTCCCTTTTCTATCCAACTGTTAAAGATACAGGAGCTCCGTCCTCCTTTTCATATGGTCACCCTATACCCTCTGCTCTGTTTCTATCATAAAGGAAAGACTCTATTGACCCTTGTTACAGCACAGGATCATTAAAGTAAGCTGGAGTCATTTAAGGAATTGAATTCCTAAGGAACGATGAAAATCACAGCTAAGTAGTTGCAGGTACAGGATCATCTGGGACTGCTTTTCTTTCTTTTTTCCTTGGCAGAAGTGGATGAGTCCTTTTCTCTCCATTTGTTCTCATGTTTTTCTGACTACTCCTAGAGCTTATCTACACTACTGCTTTAAAACGGTTTATAACAGTTTTAAACCGGTTAATGGTTATTAACTGCTTTAAAACTGTTATAAACCGTTTTAAAGCAGTAGTGTAGATAGGTTCCTAGTTGGCTTATGTCATGACCAACTTTCACATTTAAATTATGTAACAGGTACTCGTTTAGTTCCAGCTGTGATATGTTAAATTTGTCTAAGAAAGTTTGGAGTTGTGGAATTGTTCCTGAATGCATTTCTGTCTGTTATTAATTCCTCCTTGGAGGCTTTTCTTCCACACCTGACACCTGCAAAGGCTTCTCCTCCTGTTCCTAACATCCACTCATCTATTTCATCCCCTGGGGATCTTGGGATCTTTTGTTCTCCTTCTACACACCTTCTTGTTTTACTTGGTTTTCTTATTGTTTTTGTTTCTCCTTCTGACTCTGTTTCTTTAAATCCCCCCTGACTGAGTCAATTAATGATGTTTCCTTCCCACTACTCTATTTGGTACCCCCTGGTCTTTGTTATTTCCCTTTTGCTTTGTGCAACTGCTCTCCCTAAGCCCCTAAAATCCACCTTCTGTGCATCCAGCCTTCTTCCCTGTTGCCTGGGGCTATTTAAAGACTCCTTCCTTCCCTTTGCTCAACCAGCCAAGCTGTGACTTGTTTCCATTCCTGGGAGACCGGGGCAATGTGGGACACCCATCGATGCTGATGCTGCTTCCAGGTGTCTCTGGCCAGATGTACACCAAGCAGGATATGGCACTTTGAAAACGTTTTGAAAACTGTCTATGGAGTGTGTCTTGGGCCCCAACAGTTGTCACTACTGTTATAAGATGTTTTAAAGCAGTAGTGTAGATCATACCCATGTTCCCACCTGCTCCAAACAGACCCTTGAGAGGGGAACAGGGGGATAAGATGGCAAATCCCAGTGGCTTTCACACCCACAATTTGGGTGGCTGAAGAAAGCCCCTACATTAACTTCCAATCATCTGGCAAAGCAGGCCGATGTTAGTGTTATATTACACATTTTAGTGAAATGATGATCAACTTACATATTTGAATTTTTAAAAAACTCCGGGTTTAGTATCACCTGTGATATGTTACTTTTTAGTTTTTCAGGTAACTCCATCACTCCTGACATCAATTTGAAATAGTAATTTAAATGTGCAGTATGAAAATGCAGTTATATCTCAACTACTTTCTATAGGAAATAAATACTGATACAAACAAACCATACTGCCACTCCATTTGCCTTTTCCACCTTCAGTGGTCCTTTTAGCCCGTTCTTTTCTAAGAATTCCATGTGTCCATATTCAGAGGCAGTATATATTTGAATACTTGATGCTTAGAACAAACAACAGAAGAACACTTTTGCTTTCATATCCTATTCGTGAGCACCCCAGAAAGAAAATCAAAAAAGTTGCTTTAGCTGAACTCTGGTGGACATGTTGTCCAATCTTGTAGTACCTCCTACATTCTTCGCTAGTTGATCAGACAAATGGAAGTGGGAACAATTGACTCACAACACTGATTCAAAGAAAGGCCATTGCAACTGAACTCATCCCAAAGGATAAATCACTTAATGTGCATGAATTCTTCTTAGGGCTGGAAGCTATAACCATTTAATCAATACAGGGCTGGCTTCAAGGGTCAGAATGGTCGGGCCCTTGCCAAGGGCCCACACCCAGCAGGGGCCCACTGACAAGAACTTTCTGGGAATGCTTGTTTACCTACCTCTTGCTCTGGCCCAAACGACAGTGGTGGTGAGTGTCATTACCTACTTGCTCCCTGGATTTCTGCTTGTTAAACAAGAATGGAGTCGCAATGATGAGAATGAGGATGAGGAGCAATAGCAACTGGTGGGAATGGCAGTGAGAAGACAGATTCACAGAGGGAAGTGGGTCATTTAAGGTGTCTTGCCCAAGGGGCCACAAAACCTGGAGCTAGCACTGAATCAGTAGATTACTCAGTTTAAAATGTGTATTAACATTTGCATATGCATATTCATTGATGAGACAACATGAAATGATACAACACAAACACATCATCCCCCCCCACTTTGCTAAGAGAATCATAGCTCATTTTTCTTACTGTCTTGTATCCAAAGCAATAGTAGTTTTCACGTTTGTGAAAGTTCCATGGCTTGCAATATCAGCCATAAGCAACTAAAAATCCACATTGCTTTACTGCAATCAATCTCAATACATGGCTTTCAAATTTCCTTTGCATCTATTCTTTGCACTGAAGCAATGCACATTCATGTCATCCAAGCATGAGGAGAAGCGAGTAAGGAGGAAATTACCATTTCTCATTACCTTTGTTGTTGTGGCAACTATGAGGGGTGCAGGTACTCAACAGCAATAGTAAGTTCTGTAAAATCATATATTCTGAAATATCTATATCTCTCTATATAGATAGTTATAGATAAATATCAACATGTAACTGTAACCCTGGGCTCCCCATCTTTTGCCAAAGGGATTGAAAGGATGGTCAGAGGAGACTGGAAGAGATCCTGAGGAGAGCTGTTTGAAGAGATCCTGAAGAATACATCCAGAGGAAACAATGGAGCAGAGAGAGAGAGCATCCTTCTGCCCTCATGCAGTAATCATCCAGCATAAGCGCCACAGCCAAGAGAGGGAACCATACTGAGATCAGAGCTTCATCCCTGTCCGGCAGGACTGTTTAACTGAAGAGAGAGGACTAGGAAACAAATCACTCCCCTACGACTCTTTAATTATTGGACTCCATCCCCTCCAACTGCATTGTTTAGATACTAACCTTAAAGTGTATACTCATCAGAGTAGTCCGTCTTGATTCCTTCCCTCTTTTCTGCTTTGTGCTGTTAAATAAATGTGAGTTCCTTTCCCCCCTTTTCTATTAAATTCCCATTGGTTTCCCCCCATCTCCTGTCAGGAAATGTGGGCTGGAGGCACCACTCACTATTTTAACCCCCAGCATTCTTTCTCCCCATCCGTTCTGTTACTGTCTGAACCCTGGCCCCATATTTCTTTCTAAAACAAGGGATCGCTGGGAGGGAAGGTGAGGTTGCATAATTTTATCTGAGACAATGAAACCTGATAGATTTCCAAACAGAAAAATCTTACAGCGATTCAGAAACATGGTCAAGCTTAGGTTTAGCTTCGTTGTCAATGCTGTGAAAGTGGCATTAAGGCCTGATGTATATTTCACAGGGATAGAATGGGAATTTCTAACTTTACTAATGGATCAGCTATCAAGTCATGTTAAAGATCCTTGCCTGAACAATACTGGGCTCAATGGACAAATAGCCTGATTTGTGTGTGTGTGTGTGTGTGGGGAAACCTAGAAAATTTAGACCATTTCATTTTCACATGTGTTAACTTCTCTCATAGGTCTGCTCCATCCTGTATTGTCATTAATCTGTGATTTTTTAAAGAGAGATCCACCTAAACAAATCACTTTTAAGAACAATTAACATACATTTCCAAACACAATTTGATCGGGCTGGGGGGGGGGGGGGGTTAAGCCCCAAACTGATACATTCAGGGAAGTGCAAAATCTGATGGACAGTTAAATTCTGATATGCTCATTAGTTGAGCTGATGTGGATTAGGTCAGTTTGCTTTGGAATTCACACAAGATAAATTATTTAAACATCTCTAGTCTGACCTGGTATAAGGCAACTCCCATTGTTCATGTAATATCTGTATCAGACGTATGGAATCTCTTTCAGTCAAAGAATGAATTCAGTTTTGAAGAAACTGTCGGGACTACTCTCTAGTGGTGGGTGGGGCTGAAGGCAAAAGTGGGTGGGGCCAACATACCTGGAATATTTTAGCATATTTTACCTTAAAGCTCTTATTGCCAGAAATTAAGCATTAGGAGAGGCATTCAACCTTTTAGAATGGGAAAGGGGGGGAATGATCAAAAGCCAGGAACCATCAAACAACCAGCAGTTGGGGAAAAGATGTGGTGTGACCACCATTTAGGAAAACCTGGAGGGCTGAATTGAGACCCTAGGAAGGCTGGATTTAAAGTCCATAGACCTGAGGTTCAACAGCTGCAGCCTCTCTGGTATTTTTGATGGCACATTTTCCACCCTGAGATATTTTGGAGATATGAGCATTCCACATCTTCTTCATTGGAACTATTTTATTCTTTGAATGGGAGAAGGCTTCCCCATGATTGACTGCTTCTGCTATAAGAAATCACATTTTAATGACTTAACCTTTAATTTCAAGAAAACCTTTAATTTAATTTTTTTTCTGACATGTTGGATCTCTGCTAAATGAAGTTGTTTTCCCCACTCCCACATATGAGCACTTTATAAGGGTCTTAAGAGGAACAGCAACAGATAGTGGGTGTTTTTAATTTTGTTTTCCTTCACTTTCTTTGGCAGGCGATTCTCTTCTCATATTAGGTAATGAATCCAAAGTTAACATCCACATCTTTTCAAGTCACTGTTATTCAGAATTGGAGTATGGTGTGAGACTTGAGGGCAAATGAAATCATTCACTAGCTTTTGCATTTCTTCTGTTCAAGACATTATTCACCTCTTTCACCACAATAAGTGCTGAATAAGGGCTGGGGGTGGGAATTCTGTAATTATTTTTAATACATGAAGGAATAAAAATGGGTTTCAGTCAGACATCCCTAATAATATATACATACCATGTGGTCATTTTCTGACTTCACATTTGTCATAGCCTATCTCAAATGCAGACGTTTAACTATCACTTTTCACTCCTTACACATGTTAAACCTCCTCATGAAGGGCACTTTATTCTTCACTTTGTTCTGCTGAGCTAAAGCTATCATTATTCTTTATGTGGTTAAGTATGCACTCCTTTGTCCTCAGCTGTTGAAATTCCTTTCAAGCTGCTGACAGCCATCATTCGAAGGATAATCATAAAATGATATAGCCTAGTTGCACATAGACCTTCAGGATGTCATTGAAAAGCACAAATTAAGAGATGGGATGTGCATATATGTAGATTCAATATACTATGGAGTTATATTCCAACAAAAAACATTAGCAATTTTATCACAAAATGCTGAGTCCCTGAGTCCATACTTGGCTTTCTAATCTGTGGGAATATGGTATTTTTGCGCCTTATGCCCTACGTTGTCAACCTGGACTAATTGAAATGTTTACGAAAAGCTGAAATATTGCAGTTTAACAGCCCAATAATTATTTAATGAGCCCTTCTGTTTTATTAATAAAATGATTTATAGAAATATTTAATCTCACTGATTTACTATTAGCATTAATGAGCCTAGTTATTAAGCACTTTATTTAGGAATGCCACAGAAAGAGGCCCTGTAAAACATGCCACATATAGTACTAAGTCATTAGTTGGAAGATGGAGTTCATGCTTCAAGAGGCAACTTGCTTGCTTCTACTAAGCCTTTATCAAAATGCTTATTGTCAGTATATCCTATAGGCCAATAGTATCTCTATGAGCTGAGCATTGTTAGTGCCATTGCTGGCTGCCTGGCTTCTTTGAAGGTTAGAACACTTTCCTCCATAAGACCAATTGCACACATTACATGTTAATTGTGTACTGATCACTTAATTAATAGCAACAGTGGTATTTATGTCACTGTAGTGACAGCCATTTTGGTATGGTTCTGATAAGGAATGAATTAAATAAATACAGACTCCTGCTCTGTGCTCATGACATCGTTGTTATGGGACTTAATCAGGATTAGGGATGTCATAAAAGTTCATTCAGGCTTTGCTCAGAAATGAATCATGGGATGTTGGGGACACTCCTCAAAATGGGGGGGGGTAAATTCTAAGCTCTGAAATTCCTTTTCCCACTCAGATAAAAATCTGACCACATGGGAGAGAATTGCCACAAGCCCTGCCTGCCTCTGCAGCCCTCCTGTGTCCCACCAGAGCCATCGCTGCCAACAAGTCAAAATGCTCCCTTCCCCTTCTCCTTACCTGGTACTTTGGAAATGCATAGGAAAAGCAGGAGCTATAGCAGATGGGAAAAGGAACTTTTCCAGTCTCTTGGCCACTTTGTGAACTAGGGCTGTGACCGGATCCGGATCTGGATCCCAAATCCGAGTCGGATCGGGGTGATCTGGACCTCCAGATCCCAGATCCAAATCAGATCGGATCTGGTCCAATCTGGATCCAGTCACAGCACTCCCTCCCACTCTCCCCATTCTCTCCCTCCCTCCCCTACTCTCCCTGCTTACCTGCTGCCTCCTCTGTGTCATCCTGCCATCGTTTTCCCTCCTCGCTGTGGGCCGCCACATTTGCTGGTCGTGGTGGGTGATGATGTCCCCTGCCACGACCGGCAAATGCGGTGCTCTAATTTGCCAGTCGTGGCGGGTGACATCATCACCTGCTGTGATGAGCAAATGTGGTGGTCCGCAGCAAGGAGGGACAATGATGGCAGGATGACATGGAGGAGGCAGCAGGTAAGCAGGGAGAGGGAGGGGAGGGAGGGAGAGAGCAGAGACAGTGGGAGGGAGTGCTGTGGACAGACCCAGATCGGATCGAGCCGGATCCAATACGGATCAGATCGGGCCCAATCTGGATCTGACAGATTGGGATCCAGATTGGATTGGGGGGTCTGTGCACAGCTCTAGTGTGAACAGAGTGCTGGACTAGATGGCCCCTCAAGTCTGATCCAGCATGGCACTTATGTTCTTATCTCTCCATCCACTCTATTATTTTGAATAAAGGACAAGACGTGTAGTGTGGAAGGTGGAATGGCAAGGTGGATGAAAGGAATGGAGATGGAATGGAGAGGGGGGAACAACCTCTTTTACCCTTTTGTTTTAGCTGCCACCACTGCTTCTATATCTTTCCATAGAAGAAAGGGGGTGATTTGGGGTGATTTGGGGTTATGGGAAACACCAGAGATTTCTTTATTTATACTAAACAATTTATCCCACATCCCCCCTCCTACCACAGCTTTTCAAGAACCATCAGCAGCACCAATATATCATACTTAACAGAAGGGATGACTTTGGAGGGCAACAGACCAGTGGATTCAGTTAGGGATTTTCCGCAAGATAAACTGACTGGCTCAGGACTTTTATTCTCAACCTTCTCCAATTTCTGTCAGTACTATGCATACCATGCACAATACTTAGCACTGGGGGCGGGGGGGGGAAGACTAAAATCAAAATAGTGTATTTAAGGCACATCCAAATTCTGCCCTGGAAAAAATTGAAAACTGCAACATGTATAAAGGATGTAAGGGTGCATGTTTTTCAGAATATATTCTGGTCCTAGTTACCACAAGAGACAAAATACTGTACTTAAGATTGAAGTTGTATGTCCAAGAAATGGAAATCCTACTTGCTCAAACTAATTCCAGAGCACTGCATATGGGTTTCATTTTGAACTTAAAAAAAAAAAATTACTGATATTCTCAAAATCCTGGATCCGGCACCCTATTCCAAATGATGTATGTGCACTACAACTGCAACTTCATAGAATACACAAAATCCCGGATTTTGTCTGTGAGAATGAATCTATAGATATTTCTGCTTTAAGCCCAAGAGTTGACCTTCAGTACCATCCACACTTTCTTCTCAGTCCCTTGCTGCTCTGACATTTTGTTCTCAAGAGGAACCATCACTAAGGGGGCATTTACCTCTGGTTGCCAACTTGAGATGTTGAGGTAGGGATAACACATAATAAAACATGGAAACTAGTCTATCTACATAAAACTGGATTTGCATATCTTCAGAAATTGAAGTAGATTAGGTTTTGTTTTTGTTTTTAAAGTGTATTCATGTGCAGACATGCAGTTTAATATAGATCTGGTTACTGCCACTAGATCTTTTATTCAGTTTACTCACCAGCATAAATGTATACAGAAACAGCATTCAGGTTTTACATGATTGTTCTGAATCCTTAGGGACCTTTTTTATGAAAAACATGTATTTGTCACCATGGCAGTAGAAATGGCCTTAAAACATGAAGGAGAAACCCAGAACGTTTGATTTAAATATTTTCCTTTTCTTTTTAACAATGAAGGGTTGAGAGGAAGTCTATGATTGATGGGCAAGACCAAACTAATTCAAGTGAGGTCTTTGCTGAACCATGCTTCTGAATACAAAAATGATTTAGACCCAAATGTGTTTGAAAATCAAGAGTTAGTTGTATGATATATGGGATGTGCTCCCGATTATACTGGATGTGCTTCTTCTGAAAAAATTCTGACAAGACCCACACTTCCACTTAGAAGGAATCTTTAGACACTGGGAAATACAGTATTTATTAGGGATGTGCACGGACCCCCGGATTGGATCGGGACCCGGATCGGGACCTCCAATTTTGTCATGGATCGGTTCGGACAAAATCGGAGGCCCCCCGGACCAGATCGAGTCTGATCCTGATCCAAAAATCGTAAATTTTTGGATCGGCCACCATTTTTTCCCCATAGACTTGCATTGCAATGCAAGTCTATGAGGAAAAAATGGCGGCGGGTGGGTGAGGGGGGGCCTAACTCCCTCCCCCCCGGGGCCGTCCGCTGTGGACGGCCCCGGCAGGTAAGCCCCCTCCCCCATGCTCCCTACCCCCCCTGGGGCCGTCCGCTTGCATCCGCTGGCGCCCGCGGGCGCCCGCGGATAGAACCGGACGGCTCCGGGGGGGGTAAGCCCCCTTCCCCGCCACTGCTTACCTGTTAGGGCCGTTCGCTCCCGTCCGGCGCCGGCGGCTACCGCCAGCCGGCTTTGCGGCTTGCTCTCGAGTAGCGTGCCGGGTGATCACCTGGCGCGCCACCCTGGAGCAGGCCGCGGAGCCCGCTGGTAGTAGCCACCAATGCCGGATGGGAGTGGACGGGCCGGGAAGGTAAGGGCCCCCCCTCCTCCCCTCCGCGCGCCCCCTGCTTACCTTCCCGGCCCGTCCGCTCCTATCCGGCGCCGGCGGCTACTACCAGCGGGCTCCGCGGCCTGCTCTAGAGTAGCGCGCCGGGTGATGACATCACCCGGCGCGCCACCCTGGAGTAGGCCGCGGAGCCCGCTGGTAGTAGCCGCCGGCACCAGACGGAAGCGGACGGGCCGGGAAGGTAAGGGCCCCCTTCCTCCCCTCCGTGCGCCCCCTCCTCCCCTCCGCGCACCCCCTGCTTACCTTCCCGGCCCGTCTGCTCCCATCCGGCGCTGGCGGCTACTACCAGCGGGCTCCGCGGCCTGCTCCAGGGTGGCGCGCCGGGTGATCCGCCGATGCGCCGAACCGGTTCGGAGCCTTTTCGGACCGGTTCGGATTGGATCGGCCGATCCAGCTGTCGGATCGGAAATCGGATAAATTATCCAATTTCCCACTGGACCGGACTCGGATCGTGGATCGGGTCCGATCCAGTGCACATCCCTAGTATTTATATCTAAGAAGGCAATTGCCATCTAAAGGAGATCCATACTCAGACAAAGGCAGGATCTACACTACTGATTTATAATGGTTTATAATGGTATTGACAACTATTGGGGCCCATGACACATTCCATATACCATTTTCAAACCACTTTCAAAGTGTTATACCCAGTCAACACATTTATTGAGGTTTATGTGAAATCAAATGCACAAACTGATTTAGGGGACATTAGCCGAGCAAAGCATGTGTTAAACATTATGCCAATTGGGGGTGTTTTAGCCTTCACCAAGAGTTCTACTTTGATGGGTGAAATGAGCTGGCTTCTCAGTAAAGCTGAGCTCCCAATGTGAGGCCACTGACATGTGCAAACTACTTGTGTTGTGAGGGGAGAATAAATCGGGATGATAGAGCAAAGAGGAGGGGTTTGGGAAAATCCAAGTACCCAATGCTCATGGGAGCAAAAGCAGAGGGAAAGTAATGAGAAGGAGAGGGGCTTGGAATGCAGTGGAAGGAAAGGATTGAAAAGGTTTGAGGGAATGCACACTAGCTTGTAAGACAACAGGGAGGAGTCTTCCAAAAACCTGAAGCACACACACCAATTTGTGTACTTTCCTGGCGGATCTTGCCCACACAAATCTCTGGCTCCACTGCACCATCTCTTCATGCTACAAGGCAACCTCTCTATAGACGTGTTTTCTTGAGCTCAAGGACAGGGGTCATAGGTGAGAGGTAGCAGAGATCCACTTAATTTAAAAAGAGACCCCTGGACATGATCCTGCCAACTGATGAGAGCTGCGCACAGGGGCTCCAACCAAAGACAAATTAACTATCAGATCCAAATTTTAACACACACATACCCACACATGGAAAGAAGAGGAAGCAGGGATGGAGGCTATGATTGTAGAAGAGCAACATACCTTTCTCTGGGCTGAAGCCCTTTCCTGCAGATAGGAACTACTGACTATTGCAACTCCTGGTTTTAGGTAAAGCAGAAAGAAAAACATTCTCTTTTTAAAATTAGGCTTGTGTTTGTGTGAGTGCAAAGAAAGGGCCTACCACCTAGTAAGGCAGGTTAGGGTGGAGCACAGCAAAATAGAACTGCAGCATCCATTACCTGTTTTGTGGTTCATGAGCTGGGCTTGTTAGGCAGTAGCAAGATGCTGCGTTTGCTTTTCTCCCTGAGAGAATGGCTCTGCGACTCTTTCAGGGAGCAGGTGGGTTCCTCCAAGCTGGACAACGGCCTGTGGTGAGAGCATCAAATGGATTCCAAACAATTACAGGTAGATGCTAGTTCTCTGCTGAAAAATGGCAACATCTGGCTTTTGAAGACCTCTTTTTCGTATGCAGTGTATTCAAAAGCGGTGATGTCACAACCCTTATGACAATGTTGCTAAAAACTTGGTAGCTCCTTTTACTCAGAATGGTGGCACTTACCATGTAATACAAGACTTAATTATGAGAAAGGAGTGTGCTCAGGGATGAAGTTTGTCTTAACTAATCTTTGTAAACTGCCCAGAGAGCCTTGGCTGTGGGGTGGTATAGAAATCATCATCATCATCATCATCATCATCATCATCATCATCATCATCATCAATATGTGTTAAAAGTAAGCAATAGGAATAGCAGCAGACACTGAGAAGGTACAGATGTTGCTCCTCACATTCGTGTTCATGTTTTGCTCAGTTTTACCCCTCTCAAGCCCACCTCCTTCCCTCTTCCCTTACATTTTAAAACCTGTCTTTTCCTATGGCTGCTTCTTTTCTTCCTCCTCCATCACCTCAGAGCATTCGCTGCTGCCTCCGCCACCAACACTGCCACCAATATGGCTGCTCCAAGAGTGGACTTGACTCACAAAGCTCAAGGCCCTCCCTCCTTCCCCAACTAAGTATTTTTCTCCTTGCATGCCTGTGCAGCATAAAGCTACATGGGAGCTGCAGTTCCTCAACTGCTTCAGGCTCCTGGCCTGAGCATGGAAACATACCGTTTGGCTATTAAAGCTCGAGCTTTGAACTTTTTTGAACTTTCAAATTTTTCTGCACATCTGCACTGCTCAAGCTTCAATTTAAAACAAAAATGAGCAAAATCGGTCTGGTAGGCCTCGAGTAATTACAGTTGCACTACCATATTCTTATATAAGATGTGAGCTTAAGCCTGACCCTGTGCTTTTCCTGCCTCACTGAACCTGGGAATGAAGACATCAAGCTTATTGGCCTTACCTCAGAATGGAGTCTGCACTATTCACTCAGAACGAGCTACTTCATAATTATGAGCACTGAGGTTAGATTAACAGAGAACTAAGAAACGCTGACTGGTGACTGGGTTCTAATTTCATGCTACTGACTGATTTATGATGTGGATTCATATAAATAATTTATAACAGCTTTCAAATTAGTATGCCTACTGACTTGAAACAACAGGACACTTTTCTATTCAGGGTCAGTATCCTTTAGTAATTTGCTGATCCTCTTTAAAATGATGAAAACATGTTTATTCAGATCTCATTTTAAAGTACTTTTAAAGTAAAAGGTCTAGATTATCCATTGATTGTAATTTTTTTGGGGGGGGAATAAAGCTTTTACAACATTTCTAAAAACAATACATTATTAAAAATGAATAAATAAATGTCTCTATTAGTTAGGCAAAAGATTTCCACCTGTACCAGGAATGTCTACAATAATTATAGCCCCAAAAACAAAAAAACAAACTCCAATGTCAAAGAAACTTCTTATCCATGAGATTTTAACAAAAGTATCAATGCGCAAAACACATCCATAAACTGACCTTTCCCCTTCATTATGTTAACTTGGCAATTGATGCCTCTCATGATCCTATAAAAGTACAATAATGAATTAGGCACTTTAAAAAAAGTATTATGCTATTATTTTTTCTTTGGTAGCCCTACTCAGATTAGGCCCTCTGTTAAGTGGAGGATTCTTACTTTTGATGCCAGACCAGAAAAAACCAAGTGTTAGCAAAAATGCTTATGATCAAACTGATCTATTAAAGCTATTCCAACATTGATTTATAGTGCTAAGATGCAGGACTGTGTTCAGTTTTTATATGTATTTACCTTGGGCTTACTTCTGAGTAGACATGCATAGGATTTCAGTTTATTTGTATTTGGGTCAACTAGGTGCTAGCAGCTTTCAGGTTGCACCTAAGACTCCTGGGACAAAGAAATACATGACTGATCCCCCAATATTTTACAATTTAAAATCGAGCAAAACTGTTTCTACCCTCAAGCAAAAAATACATATTTCTTTTGAGGTAGAAAACAGAAGTAAGAGAAACATTTTAGTTTTAATATTAGCAATACTGGAGATTAATTTTATTAAATTAATTAATTTTATTAAATTAATTAATGTTATTAAAAAGTCAATAGAAGCAAAATTAGGTAGTATATTTACTGGTTAGAGGGAATGTCATCCTCAAAACATTAAGTCCCATCTTTAGGTGGTAAAAAATCATCTTCCCCTAGTTTTGGATTCCCAGGGCAATATCTAATGGTAGCCCTACCAATTCACTTCAATTGGACTACTCTGTGTCGGAGTACCATTGGATACTACCCCACTCCTGAATGGCTAAATTATTTTAAGTAGTTTTTTGTTTTGTTTTTTACCTAGTACATGATCTAAAATTAAGCTTTGCTAATATAAACATAACCATATTTCCCTTTACTCCTGTTCTCTGCACCTTTTGCTTAAGATCTGGGGAACTGCTGGATTTTATATTTAAGAAAATGGGGGGCCACTGTTATGCTTTTCTTTGTCCAGGCAGACCCAGATGCAACCTGAAACCTGCACAACATCTAGTAAACCCTAATTTAATTCAGTCTGCTATCTATTCCTAAACTCCATTTTAAGAGCATTTCTATAGGAGACTGTTAATCATATGTATCTACTTCTGGTTTCATTGCAGAATTGAGATCCAAGCTCTTCACAAAGAGTTTTTCCTTTTCTGGTGCATACTCTCTAGGTGACACTCTGCTATAGAGGAGTAATGCTATTCCTACACAAGTAGAAAAATAGGTTTTCTTTTGCTTTCACAAATAAAACTCAATTTCTCCACTCTAAAAATACACTGGGAAGTGTTCTTCAAAAGCAGAAGTGAAACTGGAGGGTCATGTCACCATCTAAAGAACCCATAACAACCATGAGTAAGGGATGATGATGGCACAATAAATGCCTCACGTAGAAAAGCTTTTAGACTATGACTTTGTTACCATTGGCAGTTTTTCCCCCCTTTCCTCCCCCCTCCTGGTTCACAACCTCAGATTTGTTTAACATCTAGCCTTTTTGAAAAGTCAAAAGCTTTGTCATGATTTTATGGCATTTTGATTGATCCTAATAAAAGTTTAGCTTCACGGGACTAACAAAGCCACTATAACTTTTTGTGCCCTATTTACACCCCTCTGCAGGTATGTGTGTTTGGTTTTTAAATAAAGTTTCTCCCCACTTTCATTTCAGCTCAGCATTACTGTGGACTATGATCACCTGGGGAGGAGGGGAAATCACCATATAAAGGACACACCTTTACAATATAGGATAACTGGCAATCCCAAGACACAAATATCATTAACATATCACATGTGAGATTGTTTTATAATGCAGAGTATACAATACTGAATAGTTGTCAGCATTATTGAAGGACTTTTGGTGTTATCACAGTCTTCAGTATAAAAGCAGCAGTTGTTTACTAGTTTCTGTTATTCTAGTTTGTTTCCTGCAACATGAGGGTAAGTCATATATTTATACTAAGGAGAAAAACACACTGGAGGACTATTTATAAAATGTTTCCTCTGGAGACTGTCTCCTTTTTGTTTTATTAGCATTTTTGGCTTTTTAAAAAAAAATACAGAGGTCTTTACAAATATTGGGATTTCAGCACTGAAAAGGGACTTTGCAGAAAACACCATTCACTGATCTCTCTATAGGGATAAGAACTCCAACACATAAACATTTCAACACAAAAATATTACTTACTCAAGTATTTTCCCCTCTAGAGATTTTAGCACTCAAAAACAGCTCATTTTCTCAGCAGGACATGTGGTCTGCTGGATTCCGACTTGTTTCACATCAGCCATCCTCATGAGATACCAGTAATGACATCAGATATAAACTATTGCACTCCATCATACACTATCGCTACCATGAAGGGTAGGAGTAACAAGGAACTTGCTGAGGATAAACCTTCCTTAAGAAAAACAATCACTCTAATTATAGGCTGTCTGTTCACCCGCAATGAGGGAGTTATCTTTGTTGCCACACTCAAAGAAATTAGTATTATATATTCTTTCATAACTACTGTTCATAAAATCCCAATTTTTGGAGGATTAACCACCTTCATTTTCATGATACTTTAATATGTTTGCGCCAAATGATACAAGTAATCTAGATGGAGAGGCGGGTAAGAAATAAATCGTTATTATTATTATTATTATTATTATTATCTCACCAAGTCCTACATTATTGGTGCACCCTAGAATGTAATGTAAAAGAACAAAACAATGCAATCCAAGTTAGAGCATGGTGATACAGTTGTACAGTAAATTTTATTTTATTTTAAAATATAGTTGACAAAATAAATTGTTATTATTATTATTATTATTATTATTATTTTCATCATTATTTATATCCTGCCTTTTGCTCAATGCTGGGCCTCAATGCGGCAACAAAATAAAGGCAACAAAAAGGAGAAGATGAACATACATAATAACCAATCGGGATTACTAAGGAAATGAAGGAATTCACTAATTATAATTCTTCCTCTATAATCCATATCTTTAAAGAACATCTACAGTAAAATGGCCAAATGAGGAGCCCAATATCTAATGGAAGAATAAGAATACAATTTATACATTGTTTTTATGAACTGCTCAGAGAGCTTTGCTATTGGGTGGTGTAGAAATGTGTGTGTGAAAGAGAGAGAGAGAGAGAGAGAGGGAGGGAGGGAGGGAGAATATGCAAGTGTGCATTATTTTGAGTGCATGTGTGTATTTCTCAGAAAGAAATATTGTAACACATTAGCTCTGCTCAGTCACTAAGCTTGAACAAGGAATTTTAATGTGTGTCTAGAGCATGGGGTTATGTGCACCACCTTGATCCTAGGAGCCCCATCTCTGCCCATTCTACCACTGCCCTTTCTATGGAAAGATCTAAAGGGGACTTAAAGCCTCCCTGCAATTGGGAATCCTGCTGAATGAGTGTACACAACTATGTAAAATATGCATATACACCCTTTTCTTTGTTTTGTTGAACAGAAATGTGCTCATGCATCTATATATCCACAATGGATTTAATGGAATTGCATACAGTCACTATGTCCTATCCATACTCCCCTGAGAGTAAGTCTCATTCAGTTCAGAAAGATGTGATTGGACTGTTAATAACCAGGAGAGATATGCATGTAAAATATAGTTCATCGCTACATAGCGTGTTTGTAGTATTGAAGTGGAAAGCTATTTCAGTGTCTCATGAAATAAGGTATATATTTGACTCAAGTTATATATCTCATGAATCAGGAATCTGCCTCATAATTTCACTTACGTACCTCAAAGTTTCAGCTGTAAGATTTGAATCATTTTTTCCTCTACAGCTATTTTAGCTTTAATCCCTCTGTGTAACCTCACACATATTGCTGTTAATCCTTAAATTGTGTTTGTCATTGTATCAGCCTTGCTGGGGCACCATGGTAGCACTACTTTGTTCATCCATAGGAAATACTCATAGTATTGGTAAAATAAATGAATGAATAAAATAGAATACAATATCTCTTTCAAAAATGTAATTTAATAACATTTTAATAACATTAAAAAAACTTTTAGATGAAAATCTTGGAAAGCAAATATAGCATAACTTAAATACAGACCTTGGCAAAAAATAAAAACCTTCTTCTTCTTCCTAAGTAATACATTTGAGATATTTAACACAGCAAAAACACACTTGGCTACGGCCTTATCAAAAGTCTACAAATTGTGGAAGTTTTAATCCAAAAGAAAAGTCATTGGTTATAGCAAGGAAAACAACATGTTGCCTATGGCTACCACTGCACCCACAGATACCACCCCATGTGCCCTCAAAATGCTCTGCTGATACCTGTGATTTATTTTAGTTTATTTATTTGTTCAGGAGATTGGGAGTGCTTTAAAGTGAAATTCTGGTCACCAGCCTCCTGCTATCTTTATTTCCCAGAATGCTTCTGGGACCCTTGTGTACCCAGAGACAGAAGTAAAGATGGTGGGTGACCAAGTTCTCCTGTAACTCTGTTAAAAATTCAATCTGTGATTGTTCTCTTTCTCTCTAAAAGGTCAAAACCCCAAAGCTATTGTAGACACTTCCCTCTCCAACACGCACACGCACACACACACAGAGTTTCTGTTATTAGATAAAGGCCCTCCGCTCTGTGCCATCCTTTCTTTATAATTTATAGCATTCTTAATTAACTCACATTGCAGCTATACCAGTTTGCATTGTCATTAGCCTCCCAAGCACCTATATTAACCAAGGCTTGGGTTATTTGGTCACACGAGTCTCTGCATTCTTCAGGACATTTCTTTTCCCAGTCAAATATTGGAACAAGTCATTTGAAATTCAGTAGCAGTTGCTTATTACTTACTGACCCCATTGCTTATAATTGGCTGTCTGTAGTTGAGCCTACAACTGGGTACTGAGTGAGAGGGCTCATTTTTTTATTCATTCTGTGCAAACTAATGCAATGATGTCACTTACGATGTGACATATGTATGAGGACTTGACTTAATTCTGTGTCAGAAGATTTCTCCGAAATGAGACTATTATTTTCTTTTAGTATGCTAATATTTTTAAGGGCCCATGACTGTGAATTGCTGTGAAGATGCCAGTGCCCGAATCAAGCCTGTTTGTTCCAGCATAAGCAAACAGGGGAAGTGCATTTCTTCCCCTTACATGGCTGCTGGGCCCTCCCCTTAGCTCAGGCCCTGTTGCACTGCACGTACAGTTTCCTCAACACTATTTTCCTTTTCTTGAAAGAATAATCAATACCATTTCAGCTTTCTAAATTTTGGACTACACCAAATGTTCATCAGGGGCTTTCTATATGCACAGAAAGCCCTGGGCTGGATGCATGTCATGACCACTCCCTTTGGGTCTCCTTTTTACCTTTCTCTTTAAAGGATCCCAACCATGAACACAGTTAGTATACAGCTGCCCACTCTGTGGATTATTTTTCCTTTCAGTTCCCACCTCTGGGCACCACCTTTTTACTCTCCCACTGGTTCTGTGATTCACTGACCCATTTTGGTCCCACAGCAACCAGCTTAGTACTCTGTGCTCCTTTTTATTCATCTCTTTACTTCACTGCTGCCGCCATTTAACTTAGTACCTTTCTTCCGGTAGTTAAAGAATCCAATCCAGGGTGGGAAAACCTCTTTTATTTAACAAGAAGTAAGTTCATGAAATGTATCAATCTTGTGGGTTGTTCCAATACAGTATATCATATATCCTTGCCTACTCTAACTTCTAGTCAAATCTGACTCCTCCTATTCCCTCTTTTTCCCAAAATAATAAAATACAGACCCTACACTGATCTATTCTCTTCAGCAGACTAACCCCAACTCTCTCTCACCCTCAACTTCCAACTGTTGCCAACTAATTTCAACTGTCATTCCCCCTCACACACTTGAATTCAGTAGCCAATCAGCATTCACTCCAACATTCTATTCACTCACTTCCCCTCCCAACAGAATTAACCACTTACCATACAAAGTCCAAACAGTATTTACATTGCAGATAAATAGCATAAAATAGTGAAATATCACAATGCACAGTGGCACTGCATCAATTATAAAATGCAGCAGCCATCTCACAGCCATGGCTGGGCTTTCCAGCAAAGCTGCGATGCAAAAAAGTCTGGGATTTACCCCAACTTTTTTCTCTAGAGCGAGGAGAGTACAGTGTATTCACCATCTACCCTTGCTCCAGAGGCGCAGCAGAGGCATGGCCAGATAGATGGTGATTGGGGTCAGGGGGCCTGGCCACTGGAAACCTGGCAATTCTGCTGCAGCATCAGGATTAGTCACTGCCCCCACGAAGCAGCAAAAGTGTGGGTTTAGCTTATCATGATGGTAACCTGCCGCTGTATAGGCAGCCCCCAGGTTTAGTTTGAGAGCATGATGACCACATAGGAGTCATGTGGCACCAATGGAGATATTTGAAAAGCCTGATTGCAGTGAGGAGGGTTAGTGCTTCCTTCCACAGCAGCAAACCTCTAGCAAATGCCCCCCTCACCCAGGAAGCTTGTTAAAAGGATAAAGGCAGCATGGTGGGGAGAGATAGGGGAAATCTCTATTTTCTGTTCCTGGGGGAGGGAGGCGGACCTGAGGAAAAGCTTTCGGTCCCGATAGAGACCTACACAGGCTAGGGATTCTCCATCCCTGACACAGGCAATCTGATTTGGTTGTGTGATCGTGTCATTAGCCCTATGCAGAAATTCTCCTGGATCATGTTTAGAGCTGAACTGGGGCCCGGACATTTGTGAGCAAACATGCCCCGCTCCTATGCATTCTGCACACCCATATAGCTGATAATGCCAGGTTCATAATCGCTGGAGGTTTGTAAGCGCATTCAGCCAAAGGTGCTTACAAGCCCCTCTGCAGACCTTCGGGCTAGATGCCTTGAAGGTTTCTGACCTAGGCATGTGGATGCTTGGGGTGGATCATGCGTGCTCACACACATCCTGTCCTCAGTTCAGCTCTACATTTGATGCAGGTGAATGCCTGCAAAGGGCTACTGAGAGCATACAAAACCAACTGCATTGCAATCATTCTGAATGGGTGTCCTTGGAAGTGAATAGATTCCCGTTGCTAGACAACCAGGCCAGCGCTCTGTGCCTTGCTCTATATGCTGTGATAGTTTCATTGTTCACCTTCACTATTGCTCTCCTACATAACGTGGGAGCACCTTTGCTCCCTTTTGCAGTCCCCCATGAAAATAAATAAATAAATAAATGCTCTGTGGGCAGAGGAGCTGCATTAAAAGCATTTCTCCCTTGGGCTCATCTGCTGAGCCATTGATTACTGCGGTAGTTTAATCAACTGCTCAGTAGTAATTTGCAGTAGTAAACAGCAGTAGTGATTTGTACCTGCCTGCTATGTTGGCAGCACTGCTTTTCCTGCCATCACAAAAACTATTGTTTCCACTCCAGGAGCTAAAACTATTCCCTGGTATCATGTCATCAGATTTTTGTTCAAAGAGGGCGGGGGGTGGGAAATGGTCATACAACATTTTCTTTCTGCATACCTTCCTGGTTTCGTCAATTACATTTTAGAAATATAACCAAAGACACGAGATTAAACTAGTATGCTACAGGTGCAGCACTTATTTGTGAGGATTCATTATAGGATGGGGAGGGCAACATGTGACCCACCATGTTCATTTGTGTGGTCCCCTCAATCCATGCCAGTGATGCCATCATTGATGCTGCTGAAATCCCAGCGATTCTGCTGGGAAACAAGGTGCACGCTTCTCACATGCCTTGTTTCTGAACAGCATCATTCAGATTTCAATCCTGGTGGCCACCTCTGGCAGTGGCCACTTCACTGATGGTGGAGGAGGGGTGCAGGCTCTGTAGGGCTCCAGGGGGACCATTGGAGCCCCCCTGATTTCCAGAAGTTGCCCACCCCTGTTATAGGACAGAGCCCTGTCTCCGTCTTCCAAAATGTTGAAAGCCGAGGGCAACATGCCAGGTTACTGTAGGATTATGGAAGTCATGTGTTCTGCTTCAACTAAATTCAGATTATTATTATTTTTTGTGGAAACACAAAGCTAATTACAATAGAGAAGTCAAAGCAAGCCAAAAATCAAGCACAGTTTACCAGACAATGGATTTTCCAGAGACAAGTCAGAGATGTAGCCAAGGCCAAACACATGTGTGATTCAGAACTTCCACTATGCTTTGGGTATGGACTGGATCAATCTCACAATGTTGACTATAACAGAACCATAGTAAGGGTCAAACTACATGGGATATTGGAATTCCATGATTGCAGCTACCAATGTCATTTTCTTCTTTAGTAATTTGTATAGGGCCATAGTGTGGGAGAAGGGGACATTCAACTTTTCTTCCCATGCTACAACCCAGATCCAAAACACCTCCCTAGTACTGGTATTAACAGAAGATGCACAACTATTTCCCCTCCATGGTTTATAGCATTCCCTTTAACTATTGGTTTATTGGTGTGGGGACAAAGAGTTATTTCCCACTCCCTCTGGATCGAATAACCCTTCCTCCTACACACATACTATGACTGTGTTTTGAAGAAGCATACTATGTTGGAACTCCAGTCATGGAACACCAATATAATGTGTAGTTTGGCTCCAATTCATAACGTGGGTTTTCAAATCATCCTAAAATGATGTCATTAACATATGCAAAATTTTATCATCTATTGAAACACACATACACACACAACTGAGGCTTCCAGATACTGGTTGATAAGTACTTGTTCTTCTGTGAAGGAATCATTGTTTTGTAGTAAGGAAAGGAAAGGTGTGTGCATTTCATTAGTCCAAAGCATTAAAAAATAGTGGGATTAAAAAAAATTATGATCTTTTCATGTTTGAGTTTTTCTTTTTATGAAACTTAACTTTCATGTGTCTAAATGTGGACCTATACATTTTAGAACTTTATTCTCAGACCAGTAAGTCAGAGAATGCATAAAATCTGGTGGGAAAAGGACTCTTAGTTTCTGTTAAAATGTGAAAACCACACTTATTAAAATAAAAATGATTGGATTTTGTCTAAGGCCAAAAAGATTGATATTTGGGTTAAGCCTCCTGTGGGAATGTCTAACTTCCACACTTCCTATTTATGGGGATTTTCAAGCTCAATTTACTTACCTATTCAGTAAGGAGAAGGAATTGTCATCACATTTCTTTCGTTACATGATGCAAATGCTATCTCTCCAGTACAGAAATGCTTCTTCAAATTAGATGTCAGTGTGTGGGGTTTATTCCAGTAGTATGAACAAGCATTTAAGAGGCCATTAATACGTTTTCAGTGAACAAACATTTATCTGAACTTATTTTATCATTTTATTTCATCCAAGATAAAGAAAATATTTTGGAAATAGTAAGTAGTGACTGCTGCACTGTCTGAGATGTGCCATTAAGTCAGGACATTTATTAGCATTTAAATATTGAGGAAGAAACAAAACTGAATCATCTTGATTTTCATGTCCACGTTCTGGTCTGGCCCATCCCTTTTACTCATTCCTTCTGTCTCCTATTGTGATAAATATTGAAATATGCTCATATTCTATTATAAATTTTTAACACTATTGTATCTGTAAAAAACAGCTATCTTGAATGTAAGACTTGTCAAAGGTCAAAGGTTCAGCTTCCCAGACATTTTCACCCTTAGTTCCGCCATGTATATCACCTGTTCTTTACTTTCCCCTTGAACTCCAATTTGCCCTTTCCTGTCAAGATACCTTTAGTGTGTTGTAGAGGGAATTCTGAAATGACATTTCCTTTCCTTGAATCAGCTCATTGGAGACTTCAGAAACCCATTTGGCTTTTACACAGCTCTCTTTGAGCTCTCTTTGGACTGGATGAAAAATAAGATTATTTGTTGTCAAAAACAGATAGAAAAATAGATTAAAAAAAACAATTGTGAACATGAAAACAAAAATAAATGGTCTTACCAGCCCTTTGTAATTCTAACTACTACAACTTTATCTATGACTTTTAACCTCTCCTGCAAAGTCAGTGAATGCAAAGCATTTAAGTATTAAAAGCAAACTTAGTGACTGGAGTGAAAAAGCTTCTTTAATAAAATTGTCAAAAAAGGCTCTTCTAGCCACTGCTAAAGGGTAAAATCTAGTTTGACATATGGACAAGGAAAAAGGACAATAAATACTTCCAGAAGAGAGAATGTTGAATCAATAACTTCCAAAATAAAAGAAAACTGTTATCCCTATAAATTGCTATTCCTGTTTTATTATTATATACAGATACAGGTCTAAATGTGGTGACCTTCTGAGCATCATCAGATAAGTGTTTTATCGCATGCTTACTACTGCCCGCTCATGGTTTTTCACCGGTCCTTTTGATGACGCCTCCCAACTCCCACGTGTCTCCTGCCCCTTCTTCTTGTTTTCTCTTCGCAAAAAAAGACTCGGAATATCCTAGCATTTCCTGCTGTGTTCAGGAGAAGCAGCAGAATAAAAATGGCCACTGAATGGGCCACGTGGTCATTGTTTACTTCCTCTTCTTCTCCATGTAAAGAAAGAAGAAATATTGTGGGACAGAACTGGGGGAAAAGCAATATGAAAGAAACATGATTACCTCCTGTCTGATGATGCTCTTTGAGTTAAGGGTAATAAACCCTTAATATTGATTGAGAATGAAACCATATTCACAAAAGAGATGCCAAAAATGCTATATGGGAGGGAAGTTGATCAACTTGCATTTGGTTTGATGGAATATATTAACATTGAGATAAATATACATATAAATAGATCAGGAAATATTTATAACTTCATTCCATCCAAACAGCCTAAACAAGAGGCACAATGATATTAGTATGTAAAATGATAAAATGTTAATAAGACTTCTTTGAATTCATCTTTTTCAGTATGTGTGAAACTTTCATTTTGTTTCAAGGTTCATCTTAATAATTTATGTTATTGTTACATGGATAAACTTAGGCATTGAAATATTCATGGGGAATAAGCATAGTAGAGAACTATCAATAAAAAGAATTGCTCCTTATTTAGTACAACAAACAGAAAATTGGATTAGTGCAGTTTATTTGAAAAACTAAAACTTGGTCCAGTAACTATTAGTCACTCTTGATGTTACTAGACATGACACTTGTACAATGCTGTCACAATAGTTGGTATTCTACAGGTGATGAAAAAGGAAAAAGTCAAACTTCAGGTATGGATAAAAATACATTGTTTTACAGAATCAACAATGTTTGTTGGTACTAAAGTTTCAGATTATTCCATCCTCCAGTGACCTCAAGTAAACACAAGCTCACAAATTAAGTAATCTGAGCCATTAGAACCACACACATATTGTCTTTGAAAAGGGGTGCATGTTTAAAATGCAACTGGATAAGTTCTGTAAATAAATGTATATGCTTGGATCCTAACTTCCCTTTCATGAATGGAACAGAGTTAGTGTTCATGGAACAGGACTTACCTACTTCTCCTTTCCATACATTCCCCTTTCCCTTTACAGCCCCTTGTGCCTCCCCCCGCCAATCTGTTCCTGTGGTTTGGGGGACCTTCAGGAATGGTGTGGGATATGGTGCTGGGGACCATATGGAGAGTTGCAAATGGAAGTAGAGTTGGTAAACATGGTCCCCTTCCTTACATAAGTAGAAGAGCCATATTTTTCAGCACCCAAGATGCTTCCATGTTTCCATTTTTGTCACCATTTTTCATGCTACATGTCCAGTCTTTTTCTTCCTCATATTTATAAGTAATAGTAATGGGGGGAAATGATAAGTTTTTATTTGCACATTATTATTATTATTATTATTATTATTATTATTATTATTATTAAAAAAGAATAAAATAATTTGCATTGGATGAATTCAAGGATATTATGATCATGGGAATAGTTATTTCCTAACATCACAAGTATTTTATTTATATTTTATTTATATTCTTTGGCATATTTATTATGACAGCCTGAAACTATTCATTTGCCATTGCTATTTGTAGCATATAGATGGTGAGCTGAGGATGATGGCAGACAGTGATATGTCCAAGGACATGTGAGCAGTCTGTGACTGAGGTCACATATGAATCCAGTCCTTCACCCTATGTACTGTGCCATAGTGGCTTTTAAACCAATCATAAGAATGGATTAAGGAGCTGTCTTCATGGCACCGAGTTGGCACTGCTCCGCCACCAGACACCACAGTTTCACTGGTGCGGGGTGGTGGGAGATTATCCAGATGGAGGGAGGCAGCATGGGCTTTCTGGCAGCAATTAGGCTCACTGGGCATGCCCCCCCTCCCGTGGCTTCTGGAGATCAATGGCAGGTCACCTTCCACCCGGGAGCAGCACTTTAGCAAGGACAGACAGGGAAGAGCCATGTTGACCTTGCTCAGGTGGGAAGTTGGGGAAAATCCTAGACTTTTCTGCTCCACGTCTTTGGCTCTTTGCCCTGGGGTTGCTACATCATATAACCAATGCACTGCAGATTCAGAACCTCCCCAGAGCAAAGACAATGCATAGACAGATTCTAAGTGAAACATCAATGCTCAGCGGCAATATAGTACCAATATTTTGAATCCTATGATAACTAAAGGAGTTTTATGGGGGAAATGTCTCATGTCCCCCTCACTCTTGCAGTCACCTGTGCCCTTTGCCACACAAAAGCCTGTCTGGAGGTTCAGAAACTTCCTCCTGAACACTGGGAGATGAGACAACACAGGTTTCTAGGGGAGGGGGAATTGCCCCAAATTGGGCTTGGATGTTCGGGTAAATTAACTTCACAAAACATGTGAGTTTCCCACGTCCTCCTCCCTCAACTGCCATTTTTGGCTCATCTACGTCTAGGATGGGTGGGAGGATCTTGGGCTTTCTGGCTTCTGGGATCCTCCCCCCCCCCCCAGCATCTAAACACAAGTGCAACATCCCAGAATGAAAGAGGGACATCTGATGCAGTGTGGGTGTTTTTTTTGAAGGAGAAGCCAGTTGCGCAATTGTGCAGCCCTTATCCTCCACAAAAAGTGAGTAAAAGAGAAAATGAAAAATGGAGCAGTATACAAACATTGTAAATAAATAATTAATAATAAATGTTCCTAGGTGGGTGACAGAGTTGCTCCAGCAGGCACAGAGCATATGTTCATTTAATGTCTCCATGTTTAGGGGATATTAAATAATATTTCTTTGAAGTGATCCTTTTCAAGTTGAATCCACAAACCACTCAAACCAAACATTTCTGATTATGGCTTTGGACTGTTCATACCTAATGGTGTAGCATGTATCAGGTGCATTCTGCAGTCTTTTTGAATATTTAGCCCCCAATAAGGCTGATCATAATGTCTGAACCTGGACACTATAAGTTAATTATGACTTAAACAACCCCAAATTAACCTAACTACTAATTATAGGTGAACTGTGGATTGTTTAACCCATGATTAACTTACAATGTCCAGGTTCAGATGGTACATAGCAACCCCCAATCAGCACGTTCAGCGGTTGAATATTCAAAATGGTCACAGAATGTGCCTGGCATGCACTGCAGCAATTCATGGGTTAATTAACTCATGATTTTCCATCATTACATGTGAACCAGGCCTTTGTGTCATGGATTCCAAGTAAACTGAAATCAGATTAAATAAACTACTCTAGCTAAACTTATATGTAGAACAGGTATAAATGCTTACTGTACCTTTGAAAGACTGCCCCCCTCCCCCCAGATTCAAAGCTGAAATGCACACATGATGATCTCGAAGAACAGAGAATTTTATAAATGATGTTCTGAATCCTGCCCCCTATTTTCAGGAATCTTTTCTCTCGAAGGAGGCATTTCCATATACCTTTTAAAATGTAGCCAATTGTTGAGGGGTCATCTTTCCATGTTTTATTTAAAAAACACCCACTCACCCAACACTTGAAGAAGCTCCACAGTTCTTCATGAATGCCTACTGGTGACCATGTGACCTTGCCTTCTCCAATCGGCATTCAGGAAGAACTGCAAGTACTGGGGGTGTTTTGTTTAAAACACACACAGAAAGAGCACCCCTAAAAACTTCATACACTTAAAAAGGTACGTAGAAACTCTGCTCCCTCCCCAGTGACAAATTTCTCCAAATTTCTCCCAGCCTCTTTTGACAGAGTATGTCCCCCACAAAATGCCAAAAATTGAATAATCAAATTTATGGTGCAGCACTATTTTTTTTATAGTAGAAGTGCATGAAGGGAAAACTGTTGAGATACTATGAATGTTAAAAAACTTGTAATGCCATCAAGTTAAATGGAGCCCGATTCACTAACTGCCCTTTCTCACTATGTACTGTGTGATGTGTGCCTGACAATTGACGAATATGTTGGATCAGCCTAAACTACTACCAGCTTACTGGGTCTTTGTGAGAAATGCCTTGCTGAGATAAATAATTGCCATGTCATTCAGAAAAGCAGATGAAAATCATAACAGGATTAAATTCATTAAGTGCACAGTCCTATGAACATTTTGACAGTTCCCTATAGTTCCCAGCTGACTGAGGAATGCTGGGAGTTGTAGGGCTTTCCCCCCCCCCATGTGTAAACTTGCATAGGATTGTGCCCTAAACTGTTGTAAGAAGTGAAATATAGTTCTGAATCACACTATTCATCTATAGGAGCTAATTGACTCCATGGATACAAGAAGTTATTCAGAATAAAATATGCAATTTGAGAATGCTCATCCTGGAAATAAGGGCGGAAGCAAGCTTGTATCATCATAAAAGGCCTGTGTATTAATGTTGGGAATTTTGAAATTTGGTTTTTGTAAATTTCTAGAGGGAGAAGCGAAATTGTGCTATATTTCCTTATTATCATTTCATGGTGCGTTTAGTGAATTTTGAAGCATTATACACTGCTCAACAAACAATCTGAAGAATGTATCTGATATGCCTAGCAGCACTCTTATATTTAAGACAATCTAAATCAGTCTATACATTGCCTTCCCAATGATCAAATACATTACACAGCTATCATTACGTTACTTTATGTAGGCTTTTTAAAAATTCTGAATCTTCAATTAGATTCAGATCAAATCTTGGTTTTCTTTGTTTTCTTTTCAGCACCAAGTTAAAACTTACTCTTTATCAGGCTTTTTAACATTTTAATATTGTAACTGTAAAATTAATACTTTAATATTTTACATTTTAAATATTTTAAATATTTTACATTTTAGAAACAACTACATTTTAGATGTTTCTAAAATGAATTGATTGTCCTGTATTGTTTTTGTTTGGCTTGCTGGTTGAAGAGTTGTTTAATTTGCTTCTTAATGTATGCCTGTATGGTTTCAATATTGGATTTATGGTTTGTTTTTAATGCTGTGGATAAAGGGTGGCTTATAAATTTCATAAAAATAAATAAAGAAATAATATTTTAAAAGCACATCTATCTTTACTGGTCCACCCATTATCACATCTAATACAAGGAGGATGCGAATAATGGTTAATTAACCCTGAGTCAGGAGACTCCAGTCAGAAACTGGAGCCATGAATGCTGGACTGAGTATTAGGAAATCCAGCCCAGACACACCATCTCCCTCACTGAATGCTTTGGGGACTCATGAGCATATTGCACATAAATCTTTTTTGTAGACATCTATTAGCTTCTTATCCAAAGGATGAGGATGGACAAATCTGCCAGTTTCACTTTTTCCCGAATATAGTGTTTTGAAATCTCAAGTTCTTCCCATCCCAAATATGAAGACATTTGTGAATTTTGGTAAAGTTTTATCAAAGCCAAACTAAAATGAAATTCTCACCAATCTGCATTGGCCAAATTCAAGAGGTACTGCAATACCCAGCTTGTAGAGGTCCATGTAGTAATTGTCTGCCATAATGTTTGGACCTCATTCATATTTATTAGAAAAAAGAGAAATCATCTATAAAAGTGATTAACTGTAGGAAAGTGACAACTTGAAACATTTTTTTCTGAATTCAAAAGAATAAAGATGGAAAGTGTTGAAGCTGAAGTTGTATATGCCACCTATGAGGCTTGGGATCATTTTAGAATTTGAGACAGGCTTTCCTTATTTTTAATTATTTGGAAAGTGGGCATATGAAAGTAAAGCTGTGAGATTCACACACCTGCTTTGTTAGTCAATTAACCTGTTTATTCTCAGGTCAGAAGAATATTATCAAATGAAAAAAGTGAGAAGTCAGTAAGTGTTAGTATAGAATTCTGTTCACAGCAGGAGAGCGACAGTATCTGCACACTGAAGCAAACATTAATTCTCAATTTTTCAACACGAAAGTTCATGTGTTGCAAACACAAAAAGTGAAGCTATTCAGTAGAACTTTAAAAGTTAGATCAACGTCATTACCATCCAAACTGATTCTTCAGGAGAGTGTCATTTTAAATAAATGAACAAAAACCAAACATTCATTGCTATTTGTTATAATTTACTAAATTTCTGCACTGACCTCTCACTCACTTAGGCCCCAGTTCAGTGCTTCAGAAAATGGGCTACATGCTCAGACTGATCAGAGTTCTTCTTCATCATCTTGGTACTGAACTCAAGTTGATGTTTGGAAATCTGAGGCTTCTTGCTTTCCATTGACTATCATTGGAAATAAAAAGGCTATTTCCCCCCTCTTAGTTAGAACTGGCTGATAGCCACTGGCATAGTAGCCCCTTATGATTTATTTTTACACTTATATTCCACCTTTTTTCCACTATGGAACTCAAGGTGGCTACATGCAGGTCCCAGGTAATGTCCCCTCCAAGCACTGATCAGACTTGTCCAAGCACTGACCAGAATGCCTGATGTGCCTTCAGACCATGTCCTGGAACCAAGGGGGGTTTTACATTTGACCAATGTAAAAAAAAATGAGTGTAGGTGATTAATAATAAGTAACAACAACAACCAAATCAGGTGGTGTCGTATTTTTAAGCTCTTGGTCGAGGAAGCCTGCCAACTCCCTTATCTAAGAATGTCTGGGAAAAATGCCAGGCCTTAATGGTTTAAAGGGTTTTTATTTGCGGTTCAAAAGTCCAGTTACCAATAGCCAGGGTCACACCAGTAGTTCCATCAATTCAGTTGTCAAAGCCAAAGGTCAAACCAGGTTTTCCAGAAGTCCAGGGTCCAAAGCAAAGCAGTTCAGCTGGGTGTACAGTCCACAGGTTCTGATCCAAAATCACACAGGATGTCAAGAGCCAAATACGTTGGTTGTTCTCAACAAATCTTAGCTTCTGCCTCCTCTCCCCTTTATAGTTGCTTGAGCCTGTCCACAGCTGCGTGCAATCTCTTCGTTATCTTACTTAAGGCTTGCGTCAGCTGTGCTCTGTTTTCGCAGTCTCATGCTGCGTCTTGTGGGCCTAGCTTGCTCTGCCTGTTTGAGCTGCCGCCTTTGCTGGGGAGTTACTGGACAAACCCCTTCAGGCCCCGAATCTTCCTCATTAGAATCAGGGGGTGGGAGAGGGTGGCTTTCCTGGGGCTCTTCTGAGGAATCTCCCTGCTGTTCCTCCTCCTCCAGTAAGTCCTGGGGAATGGGCGAAGCTGCAGTTTCTGTCCCTTCTTCCTCCTCAGAGGAAGATTCTTCAGACTGCCTTATGACAGGTGGAGGATATGGTCATGGGTCTCCTAAGGCTGGCCAAAGATGAGAAGTAAGGATGATTTCAAAGATTGATCCAGTGCTTTGAATCAAGGTGGACCTGCCCATCTATGGTAGACAGTAAGTATATGCATCTTCCTGGGTTTCACCACACTGTTTGGGTGAGATAATGAAGTGATACAATTTCCTGCTCACTGCAGATCCTTAGAGATGACTCTTTATTAATCCCATGTCTATCTCTTGTCTTCTTGCAGGTAATGGAGGGTGGAGAAATGAAGATGCAGACACAAGGTATGGATTTTAAACAGGGCCACTTTATTAAAGATCTGCAGAATGGGTAATGTAAGCGGGCATCTATCTCTTTTGGGTGAGACATTCACCACCTGTGAAGTAGTGCCAGCAATGAATCACAACACAGGCTGTCCCATCTGGGGTGGGGAGGCCTTCCGATGTCACCCCCCCCCACTGTGCCATATGGCTCTAGATAGGTGAGGAAGGTTGGCCACAAAGGTAACCCTTATCCCACCAGCTGAGGCCATAAAACTCACAGCTGTGGGCCCTCAGGCATTACCAATCACCATAACAGTGCCTGTGAATGCTCACCTGCCCTATTCTGCTCCAGATGCCTGTGCCTACCTGCCAATCGAATTGTGACCAACATATTATTAACACAACATCAACCTATTTAATACTCCCAGCCTGTCTTACAGTGTGAAGTAGGCAAAAAAACCCATAGACTAACAGAGTTTATGAGCAAAAAAATCCTACTTGGGCCCCAAATAGGCAACCAGTGAAACCCACACTGTCTACAGGTCGGAAGGAAGGGAGCTGCAACAAACGAAGGTGCAGCAGAGAGGGGTGAGCTGCTTTACATCCCCTAGGGCCCCTCCTTGCTGCAGTGGTGCTGATTTTCGAAGAAGCCAATGGCTGGCTTCCACCTAACCTCTTCCCCCCACCCCCACCTACAATGGCCTACATGCACCCAGACAAGCCAGGGCATGTTGAGAAGGCATTTTCTCGGGTCCTCAATAACACACTTCTTAGACAATTAAATCTACCTATTCATTGCAATGGAGAGTGAGATCACCCTATTACATTGAAGGAGGTAAATTTAAGAGGCTGAAGGAGCAAAATGAAAGAGCTCCATCTCCTGTAGGGTCTTCATTACATTGCATAGGAGAAACCAGCAATTCTTCTCCAGCTTAGATTTTAGTCCTTGTTGGAGAAGAAGCTAATCTTTCTTTTAGGCTGACCATATGAAAAGGAGGACAGGGCTCCTGTAACTTTAATAGTTGTAGAGAAAAGGGAATTTCAGCCAGTGTCATTTGTATGCAATTAGTTCTTGGTGAAATTCCCTCTTCATCACAACAGTTAAAGTTGCAGGCACTATACTAGAGTGACCATATAAAAAAGAAGGCAGGGCCCCTGCAACTTTAACTGTTGTGATGAAGAGGGAATTTCACCAGGAACTAATTGCATACAAATGACACTGGTTGAAATTCCCTTTTCTCTACAACTGTTAAAGTTACACGAGCCCTGTCCTCCTTTTCATATGGTCAGCCTATTTCTTTTGACCCTGGGCCTGGAGAATTTCACTAGTGATTAGGTCATGTAATGCCTACATTGTGCCAGCAGCACTAGTTATTGGTGTGTATTCAAGCCCAATTCAAAGTGTAGTTTTTGTCCTTTAAACCCTTCAATAGGTTGGGACCAATTTACTTAAAGGACCGCCTTCACCCATATCAACCTGCCCGCACATTAAGATCACCAGGACAGCTGTTCAGTGGGCAACCACATGAAAGAGGGCCTTTTCTGTAGTGGCCGCACACCTCTGGATTAAGTTGCCATTGGGGGTCTGCCAGGCTTCATCATTGCTGACTTTTAAGAAGGCCCTGAAAACTTACTGTTTTATTCTGGCCTTCTCCTGATTAGGTTTTTGAGATTGAATTATAGCTGCAGTTGACTGTTGTTTTAGTTTATGCTGATGTTTGCTGTTTATTTGGAATGTTTGCTGGTTTTATTGTGTTGCTGTTGTGATTTTACTGTTTTTATTACCACATTTGTTATTATGTGTTTTATTATTGTGCTCCACCTTGGGAGGACTCCTGCTCTGAAAGGTGGCCAAGAAATATTTTAAATAATAGTATCTTTAGTTATGAATAAATAAATATTTAATTCAACATTGGCCTTTCATTCTGGAAGAATAAATATATCCCAAAAGAATAAATGCAATCTCACAGTAAGAACACTGATAAGCTTAATACAACAGCAGGACTGATCATTCCAAAACAGATCAATTAAAATATCCTATGCTGCAATCATAAAAACTCAAAGGCCTAATGAGACATCTGAGAGATGGGGTGGGGGGAATGCCTCTTGTTGAAAATTCTGTAGATGGCTACAATAACCAGGATACTATTTTTTTTTTTTAAAAAAAACTTTAGCTGAAAGTTTTCTTCTGTCTTTAGAACTGAATTCATAGAAAGAATAGGAGGGTATCAATATGCTTTGGTTGAGATCTTGCTGTGGTTGAGACTTGAGATCAAGCACAGGATTGAGTCCCAATAAATAGATTTGAAGATGACATGATGGAAAGGAAATTTGTCTATGGTCCATGCTAAAATGCCACACCTACGGGCTCATGACATGGAGTGGGGAAGAACCATGTATACCATCTCAAGCTCCTTGGAGGAAAAGCAGGATAGGCCAATAAGCTAGCAGTTATCAAGATGTTAAAAGGTAACTGGTTGGAGCAATCTTATTAGAAAGTTTAAAAGAGTCATCTCAACATTTTCCAGGGTCAATTTGGGCAGATAGACAGGCAAAGAAGAGCTTGGGGAGAAGAAAGTAGCAGGATAGCCTAAGGGGAAGTGGTGAAAAGAACCTGAAAACCACAGAAGGCAGATTTTCAGCAGAAGATGGTTGGCCTCAGGGTGCAATGAGACTTTGGGAAGAGGCAACTGAACATCTTATTATTATTATTTTTTTGCTGTGATATTGTCATTGAGTCCATTACCAGAAGGAAGTCTTCAGGTGAAGCTGAAGCAAGCCTGCCAGTTGAAGATTACCTGAGGGAGCTGTGAGTCTGTGAGAGACAGCTGAAAGACTTTGTACAACACTAAATCCTTCCAATGAGTTCCTTACCAGAGGAAGAACTTTAGGTCTATATCTGAAGTGATTCTGGTGAAATCATTCTGGGGGAGCTAACTGAGGTGGAGCAACTGGGTAATAAGGTAGTAGCTGCTTCCTTAAAGAAGCAATACCTTTAAAAGCACGCGATCTTTAAAAGCATAGTAAAGCAAGTCAACGACATCTTAACTTCTATATATACTGAACATCTTCATATGTAGATAAGTTTTCTTTTTTGAAAAAAATTAGTCCATTTGTTTCAACTTTTAAATGCATTTTATTATCAGTTTAACCCCACCACTGTGTGTTTTTAAGGGAATATGATTTTAGTAGGAGTTCAATGGTGTCAGTGAAAATATAGTAAGTAAGTATATTTGTCAAATTTGGGTATTTGCGGACTCACATAAGGACTCACCTTTTTTCACATTAGGTTGGTAGGATGGTGTAAAGCAAGTGACCCATCATGGCATTTGGGATTGGTATACACAGTTTACCACAGAGGGAACCTGACTCCACTTTCTGGCTAATAAAAAACTTCTGTCCTGATCTGGAAATAATAATAATTACATTTATATACCGCCCCATTAAAATATTGAACACTAAAAAGATTGTATATTGATACAAAATTTAAAACCATAAACATAAAACAGCTGACGTTTAAAACATTTTAAACTGTTAAGCCTGGCCACAAAGTCAGTTAAAACCTCAACTTAAGCTGTTAAAATGCCTGGGAGAAAAGAAAAGTTTTGACCTGGCGCTGAAAAGATAACAGTGTTGGCCCCAGGCGGCCTCATTGGGGAGATCATTCCATAATTGGGGGGGCCACCACAGAGAAGGCCCTCTCCCTTGTTGCCGTCCTCCGAGCTTCCCTCGGAGTAGGCACCCGGAGGAGGACCTTTGATGTTGAGCACAGTGTATGGGTAGGTTCATGTTGGGAAAGGCGTTTCATCAGGTATTGTGGTCCCAAACTGTGTAAGGCTTTATAGGTTAAAACCAACATTCCTGTTGCATAAAAGAGCTAATAATTTAGCCCAAAAGACTCGATTAGCAATAAATTTATTTGAACAATGACATACAATGAAAGAACTGGGTGTGTTTAGCCTGGAAAAGAGAAGATTGAGGGGTACATGACAGCGCTCTTCAAATACTTGAAAGGTTGTCACACAGAGGAGGGCCAGGATCTTTTCTTGATCAACCCAGAGTGCAGGACATGGAATAATGGGCTCAAGTTACTGGAAGCCAGATTCCGGCTGGACAGCGGGGGGAAATTCCTGATAGTTAAGAGCAATATGACAATGGAACCAATTACGCAGGGAGGTTGTGGGCTCTCCCACACTAGAGGCATTCAAGAGGCAGCTGGACAACCTGCTGTCAGGTATGCTTTAAGGTGGATTCCTGCATTGAGCAGGGGGTTGGACTCAATGGCCTTATAGACCCCTTCCAATCTTCTATGATTCTATGATATGCAAACTTTTTAAATTATTATTAATGGAGTCCTTCATGGCTAGTCACCTTTATTTATTTGTATTTCTGTACCACCCAGAAATAGGTGGTACAGAAATAGGTGGTATAGCCGAAACTTTCTGGGTGGTCCACAGAAGCTAGTCTTCTAAATCTTGGTAAACCTGTTGCAAGCCACACAGGTTTTCCCCTGTGTACATTTAGTGAATATATGATTACTGTATTCTCCCCAGAAAGGTGAGATAGATGAAGTGAATGATATCTTTCCACTCCTTAAACCCTGTGCAGAAATGATTGCTCAGACTTTCAGTCCAGGTTGCCCCAATACTATGCACCCTGTTGACCCTGTCTCCATAACTCCTGGGTATTTCTGATTGTGTGGAAGCCTTCAGCTGTGCACAAGAGCGCTGCCCCTTTACACACATCTGCATCAACACAGAGGTGGAGAGGAGCATGGAGTATGCAATGACAGGGCCATTGAGCTAAATCAAAGTCAGTAATAATTTCTAAATAGGGCATATAACTGAGAGAAAAGCATCTTGGCATCTGCACTTGCAGTCTGTAGAATGAGCTCCCAACATTCACTGATACAGCCATTCTAATTTTATTTCACTTAGGCTTTAAAATAATCTGAATTTATTATAAAAAAGTAACAAGGGAATCTATCCTACTTCTCTAGTAACTGCCACCTTAGACTGAGAAAGGGTTGTCCCTGACAATCTTCAGACTCACTTGCTAGTTTCACATTTATTTTCCTTGTGTTAGATTTCTATAAAGACTAACAATAATCTGTGCTGGCATATTTGATCCAAGAACAGCGATCCCAAGAGTCACATTCTTACATGACATAGCAAGGCAATATGCACCTGCTTCTGGATATTTTTTACACCCTACAATGTCATATTTGGCTAGGAGGGAGTGCAGGTTGTTCTGCAGTGTCATGAACCACCAGCATTACTTCTTGCTTTAAAAACCTTGGCCCTACCAAGGTGCAGAAAAATATGTTGTCATTTGCAAAGATATATGGCCATATAAGCAACAATTATAGATACCTCTACATTCAACTGAAATTTGTGCTGACTTGATTAGCAGTAAAGAACAGTATAAGTTTGTACTGGAAGTTTGTTCAAACTCAAATTTGCAGCTTGCCTATTTTCAGGGAACGCAAATGTGAGATTTGGCCTTATGATTTAGTTTATAAAGGTTTTGTTTTGTTATTATTATATTTTTATCTAACATTTCCTCCAAGTAGTTCAGGCCAGGGCAGCATACATGGTTCCCCTCCCACTTTACCTTCACAACAACCCTATAAAGTAGGATTGGCAGAGAGAGATTTAATGACCCAAGGCTATCCAGTGAGATTCATGGCAGACTGGAGATTAACATCAGTTTTTCTCAGTCTAAATCTTAACACTTCAACAAGAGATGGCTGAATCTCTAATTTTCTCTTCTGCCTATAATTCATTTTCCATGTTACATTCTGTTCCATTTCCATTATGCGATTGTAACCAACTGTTCATCTATATGGGTTCTCTAAATTGCATATAATAATTTGAAGTTATTTGTACAATATTTATATGAACCTCTATATCAGGGGTGCAGAACCTCAGGGGTGCTCTACTTAATCCCCTCATTTTTTGTACTACCAACCCAATACACCCTTCCCATTGCTAAACGGGCAATCCATGCATTTCTGTACTCGTGTTTTGGGCTCTGGATCCAGGTTCTCTGAGAACTCAGCTGATTTCCACGAAAAAGTACAGATTTCAATCAAGGCTTGCAGGTTCATCATTATTATCAAAAACGTGTCGAGGACTGTCTTTCAATAGATTGCAGCAAGGGAGCTGCTCTGCTATGCACAACACCCTGATCCAGAATCAGGTCATCTATGAATGGTTTAGCACCAGGTTCCCCATGAACATGTCATACACTACAGTCGAGAGGCAGCCCACTTCCGGCAGCGCTCTGCTTAAACATGTTTGTGTTTAAATTGCAATTGTTCTATCAAGTTAATTTCCCCAAAATTCAGTTTGTCCATTTAAAATTCTTGTTGTAATCAATAAATATGCCAAGGGTCTGTCCCTAAAGCTTATGAGTATTGGATGGAGTCTCCTCTTAGTCATAGACACTCCATGATCAAAATCTAAAAAAAATCCATTGTTTAGTGGATGTGTGTTTTTAAGAATGTGGGCAAGTTTATACATCTATAGAGAGATAGGGATGTAAAATAAATCTGTTTCACTTCCTTTGTGATCAGAATTAACCCAATTAGCACCTTCCATAAAGAACACTGACTCAATCTCAGATACATTTCCGAGCTTGCTATGTGATTCATGGACCCACCCTCCCACCCCACATTCGACAGTCTGCATACATTTGAAAAAAAGTGTACCATTGAAAAAATGTGCACAAGTAAACTTTAATAAATGAGATAAGAATGTGTACATTTCAAAGATGAGCACAATTGATGTGTACATTTGGAAAAACACACACAAAAATACGCTTGCAATCTAATACGGACTTGATCTGGAATGCGCTTCGTAATGGGATTTGGAGACGTTTTGCTAGCTTGAGTTTTGCTGATTTGCACATCTCTATATAGAGAGAAAGAGGACATTCAGTAATAAAACTGTCTGATCCATTAATCAGTTTGTATAGTATGGATTTATCTGTTTGACAATAATTTTGTGCAATTCAGATTCCTCCAGCATCCCAAACTGTAACCACTATATCACATGTATATATTTCTTACCTTGGATCACACACATCATCTATATAACCCTATACAATATATATATATATATATATATATATATATATATATCGAACATCAAATTGTCACAATAATGTATTATTATTATTATTCTAAATCTCATTTTCTCAGAAACCTGTGTCTTGAAGAAGTAAATATAGTGTTACTCTGGTTTCATTACTGTCTTAAGGATTGCCACAAAAATGGATTGGGTGCCATTTTCTATTCTTGTTGCAGTCTTTGTCAAGAGTTCTCTCAACTCTTTAATGCTTGATATGCTCTCATTTTCATTGCATATTCTCATTCCCATAACAAAGATTATAATGAGAGAAGAAAATGTCATAAAATTAATCCATTCTCCTAACAGACTGTAATGAGGACAGAAAATGGAGCAAAATTAATCCATTCTCTTAACAATCTGAAGATTGTAATGAGAACAGAAAATGGCATGAAATTTATCCTTCTTCTGACAATTTTAAAATTGTAACCAGGCCAAAAAAAAAAAAAAGGATAAGAGATTAACTGGCCGTTAGGACAAAGTCTGACTGGAATGAAAAAGGAATTATACTAAAGTAATCTGTTCTGTTGACATATTCTAAACATGTAATACTATGGCTGAACTATGATTAGCTACGCATATTTACCAATGAATAACTTACAAAGGTTGAAACCAAGGTATTACGGGAGGGTCAGAAAGTTCTCAGCTCCTTCCTCAGGCTGCACAGTTGGGTAGGCACTTTCCACTTATTTGAAGGTGGGCTCAAAAGAATATACTGGGTGGATATGTAAATTCTTAGCAGCCAGAAACAGTAACACAATCAGAGGCTTCCCTTCCTTTTTTAAAACTTCTTTCTTTCTCTCTAAAGTGTGGGGATGCAGCCCCCTCCCAGGTATTTCCAAAGACTCTTTACTGCTGAGTGGTGGATAAATTGGCTACTCAGGGCTGAGAGTGACATAAAATGGAAGAGTGCTATCCCAGCAGCATCTAGAAGGAAGTGAGATATTGCCTCACTGAGGAAGGTGACTCTGGAGGAATCCCATTTAGAAGGAGAAGCCAGCACTCCCAGGAACAAACAATATCAAGGAGCAACTCATGTACAAAGACCAGGAGGAGCCTGGGCCCATGGGGAAGACGGTCCCAGGAGAGGAGGGGAGAGGAAGTCTAAGGCTGAGAGACTCCCTAGCCTCCAAGAGTGGCAACGTCTCAATAAGCAGGCCAGAAAAAACTCTGTGAGAAAGGGTGCCATTTGCAATGGAAGGCTTGTTATTAGTAAAGGATTCCCCAAGAGTAGGACACTTATGGGGGTTACTTACCACTTTGTCAGGCAGTGGCACAGCTGCTGCTTCTTTCCCATGTGGTGGTGATTACTATAATTGGCCCTCCTGAATTCTGCTGTACAGCCCACCGCGAGCTGCAGGTCATGACAAGTTGGGGCTTCCCTTCCTATTTTCAACTGTCTGTTTTTTCCATGTTGACTCTGCCACTCCATAACATGTTGGGGAAGAGATGCAAGAGAAGGAAAGATCACTTCATATTAGTACCAATTGTTTCTTTTCATCTTTATCCTGAAAGAGCCCCTCCTTCCCATTTCCTGCATCTGTAATTAAAACCTAGGTACCCATATTTTGCCACACTGAAGGTTGCAGTCCTATGTTCACTCAATTGGGTTTGGTACCCAGATAGAAGCGGACAACCTCCAATTCTGCTCAGAGTGTTTGGGAGGCTGTCCACTTGTATTCGGGTACCAAACCCAATTTGAGATTTGGAAATCTGAGGCTTTGTGCTTTCCATCAACTATCATGGGTTTTAAAAACAAACAAACCTATAACGTTTTCCTGTTTGTCAAATGTGAATGAAATTTGCAGTCATACTAGCTGCTTAGGCTGAGATTATACCTGCCAAATGTCAGAAAATAGGTACAGTGCTATGCACCTTTATATTTTGATTTTTTTTAACAGAACTGGTGCTAGCTATTTATTTCTTAGTTGAATTGGATGAAGCTTGGAGAAATAGTTGTCCCTACTGAAGGGATTGGGCCTGCCAACTTTCAGATGAATAGTTGCAGGTATATTTGTGTATGAGCAGCCTTTGCATTTTGAGGGTATACCAAAGAAAGAAAGAAAGAAAGAAAGAAAGAAAGAAAGAAAGAAAGGACACATATCCCTTGTGGACTATTCTTCTGAAAATGATAGAGCTTAGAAGTAGTGCTAAGTAAGTAAACCTCAAGGTTTCAGAAACTATAGGTGCAGCAGTTTATGTGGAAGGAGAGTCCTCAAATGGAATGTGTGTGAATGATTCAACTCACCTCCCCCCATTTTTATGGAGCAATATGTATGAAAATGCAGAAGTAGAAGAGTTTCCAGGTATGTACTCTGCAAAGTTTTTGAAGGATAGGTGCAGAGTCTAGGGAGTGATGATCAACTTAATGCTTTTTTTCATAATGAAGCTGGTAGCATTGAAAGGATGACTAACTCATGGTCCCATCCTTGCCTTCCCCCAAAGCACAGTGATTGGAGAACCGTCAATTAACCCCCCACGATCTGCTGTGCAGCGGAAGGTCCATGAGCCTCCCGAATAAACCTGTGGCCCAAAGGCCAGTTGGAAGCACCGTTTGAGGTCTCTCCCTTCCTCTGTCGCTCCTGCGCTGCCACACTCGAGGCTTGTAGCTTCCGCAGGGTGTGTCAGCCGATGCTTGCTGCCCTTTGCTGCCGCGCCTAAGCCTTCCTCTCATCATGTGGATAAGGCTGCTGAGCACATCCTCTCCTCTCGACAACCGCGCTTCGAAGAGGGAGAGGGGAGTGGCCGGAGCCCATACATAAGCCCCTCTTCCCCTCCCCTCTCTCCACTGGCCCATCTGGAGGCAGCCAATGGATTGCCTCCATGCCTCATCCTCACTCCCTCCCACAATGCCCCCCCCCCATGCCCAGGCTGTGCAAGTCGTGGCAGTTGGGCATTTGTGTGCCATGTTTGCACATATTCACTCCAATTCCCTTCTGTTTCTGCATTAACCTGTGACTTAAAAAAATCTGCACAAAAATTGCATTTAAATATGTATTTAAGTATTTAAAATGAATTTTTAAATACACATTTATAATTGTATACTGTGTGTGTGTGTTTGACAGAGAAAGCACATATTTTAATGCGTTTTGACCTAAACAGTGTGGGCAGTATTACACTTCTGCTAATGTAAATTATTCTATGGTAGCCAAACTGGCCTCTTGTGCAACACTAGAATGTGCTGGTGAGGCAGATTTCCTGGGGAAACCTATTTGATCAGCAAGCATCATTGGCATTGGACTAGAAGTCATTCATGGCAGTGCGTTTACGTTAGTGGTAATACTGCATTGGATATTGCCCTATGTCAGAAGGTATGAAAACAGATGGATAATTTAGTTGCAATCTGCACATTAATCTGGGAGGTACAGACTAGGGATGCTGGAGAAATTTGAGATGGACTAAAATGAGTTCAGATTTCTAAGAATCCAACCTGCAGAATCCACTGCGGACTGGCCTCCGCAAGCAGCGCAGAGTCCTGGACTTCTGGATTTGTTTTGTTTTCTACTTTTCCCAAATTTGTGGGAATTCATTTGCAGGAAAATATGCAAGATTGTGCTGAGACATTTGCCATGCTGGAAAGTATACACAGAGAAAAGCCAAACTGAATGGGGGACAATATGTTAAATATTACAAACTAAAATAAATTATGTCAATTGTTGTGAACTTTCCTATGGAACTATGTGTGAATTTTTTTTCCACATTACGGGGAAAAAATCAAATCCATTTGTGGATGGATGCTGGAACGAATGACACGGCACAATCCACAAAACACTGATGCGATGGATTTCACAAAATCCGGCCATCTCTAGTACAGACCAGATCCACCTGAATTCATAAAGACCAAAATCCTCAAGCCTCCAACTGTGAGTCAGGCCCATCAAATACAGTGGGGTTTACTTTGGAGTAAACATGTATATGACTGCATTATAAATAAAAGATTTACTTATTCCTATCACAGGATGAGCCCTTTACTACTCAGGTACATTAGAGGTGACATGCCAAGTGCTACAGTGTCAAATGTCTACAAGAGAAAATATTCAAAATGTCAAAACTCATTTTCACCTGCAAATGTTACAATTAGTTTGGGTTGTACTTAGCAAGTGAAATGAGTATGGTGCTGAACACAACCTGTACCTCTGCCAGTTTTGGTGATATAGAGCAGTTAGTAATTAGTTGGCCTTTCTCACCCATAGGTTTCTTTCTTCTATTGATGGAAATGTCATGGAACTATTTTTTCCTGGTATATCTGAAAGTGTTTCATTCTTCTCTTTTTAAAAAAAAAAATACTAGAGGCCTGCAGCCAAATAAATGGCTTGTAATTTCAAATCAATATATGAACTTCAGTCTCCTTCACCTCAGCAGCTCCTGGCTGTGTATACCAGCCAGCTTCCTCTCTGGCAATGGAGGCTCCATCCTGTCACAGTGAAGGAGGTTACTTCTGCCTGCTGCTTTGAAAGAACAAACCCATACACATACAAGAAAGGCTGTAGTTTATCCCTCTTCTGCATTTTGCTTGCCTGAAAAAACCCTCCTCCGTACTACATGTGTGCAAAAAAGTTCTGCCCCAGAAATGAAACCAGTAAAGCTTCCAAGAAAGATATTGACTGGATACTTACATGTGCTCAGAGAGCAATACCTACTGTCAGTATTGAGAGTATTGGTTCACTGGGGGTCTTTAATTTTCCTAACTGTGCTGGCTTCAAACCCATAAGGAAATTTCAATTACTAAAAGGGCAGTGAATGCATTGAGTGCCCTGCTCAGAAGAGATCTGTACAGGGTAGTAGGATAACATATAATCTACCTGGTTAATAGTAATTTGACGTTACTTCCCTGGAAGTAAAGGCAAGGACATTACTTTTTGTGTTGCATGCCAAAGCATCAGTAGAGAATCCCAAAATACAGACCCTTTAGTCCTAGCAAAGCTTAAATACTGTTGATAGTAGGAAAAAGCAGGATTCTCTCTTGAATAGATCTTGTATGGAATGTCTTTTTCAGACTTCCTACTCATGAAGGCTGTGTTTGAACTATCAAGGCCTGAACATTTTACAGGGCTCCCAGATTATCATTCAGATAATGAATGGAAGTTGGGAGTAGGGAGAGTGTCTACAATTCCATTCCATACCTCATGTATTCACTGATATTGTATCTGACTAGGCTTTGATTTTCCCCACACCATCTTTAATTTCATGGAGAACCAAAGTGATTCAAGTGCCCATCATCAAGAATGGCAGGATTTTCTTAAAATTGATGGCATCCTCATTTGGTGTGTATAATATATTTGCATTCTTTGGTTCCTTCATGCTTACACAGAGTTGTATAATGCTGGAAATAAGCTTCAGAGTCAAAATGAACTGCTGACAAGTTTTGCAGGTCTGTGAAACATAGGTTTTTAATGCTGTTGAATCAAGGGCTCGTTAAAAAAAATCAATTGCCATCCTGGCTTTCAAAAGATGCTGGGTTAATTTGTTAACAGCCTGCTTGGAATGAAGTTTAATTCTGTTTGGAATGAAGTTTAACATACTTTTCTAAAGGAATATCTGCCTAGGTGTATTCCGAAAGTTGGATCTGATCCACTACCTCATTAGTATCAGACCTCATAGTCAACTGGTTTCTATCTGTAATGTAGACAGCTAACACTGTAAAGTTAGAACAGAAAGCACAATTTTCAAACAAGGAAAATCAATGCAAGATTTTACTTGTAAAATCCAGTTTAAGGGATAATGGGTTGAGGCCAACATCGCTCGAGCAGATTTCTGTTTGCACAAGAGAACTTCTCCCTGTTCAACTTGACTTTGCAAAGGGTGGGGGGAGCTGTTCTGCAAGCAGTTTCCGTTCTGCTGGTGGACAACCAGCATTGGATCCAATTCAACCTTTCCCATTTCTGATTCATTGATTCAAGTAGCAGTTTGATAATTACTGAAAAATTCGTTCCAGTTTATTTTTGGTCAGGTTTTACCCATTTTGCACCTTCCAGATTGAACAAAAACTCAGATGCAAGCTGTGGTTCAAGTCTGTATATTTCTGAACTTGCAATGTGATTTGTGGACCAAAACAAGATGTGTTTGATGGCATGAGTATATTTGAAAAATGTGCATGAAAAATACATGCACAAATGTGCACAAATACGCTGTAATCAATGGGAGAAGAATGTGTACATTTCAAAGATGTGCACAATTGATGTGTAAATGTGGAAAAGCACACATGAATATATGCTTAGATTTTCATGTGGAAAGAAAAAAAAAGCTTGCAATCTGATACCGACTTGAATCGGAACAAACTTCGAGATGGAATTCGGAGAGCTTTGGTGGGGTCGAGTTCTCCTGATTTGCACATCACTGCAAAATAGTTCCTAGTCTTCGCAGTCTGTGTAGCAAATTATGTGATCTTAGTTAAAAGTAATGTGTCTGTCATTCATATATGCTGAAAATTCAATTGTTTTAAAACACTCACTTGAATAATTATGGGATTCCATTATGGAACACATTTAAATTTAAACAAAGTCTGACAGATTATTCACCGGCAGATAAGTCTCTTTGTTAAGCAAGTCAGTTAAGAAATATGTAAAATATTATGAATTGCATGTAGCAATGAAACAGCAGCCACTTACAGAGAATTAATTTCAGGCATTTATAAATGTTACTTAAGGATGAATCAAATTAAAAAGCAAGTTGTTGCTATCAATGGCTACTAGTCCTGATGGCTATGCGCTACCTCTAGTATCAGAGGCAGTAAGCCTATATGCACCAGTTGCTGGGAAACATGGGTGGGAGGGTGCTGTTGCACCTATGTCCTGCTTGTGGGTCCCTGGTTGACAGCTAGATGGCCACACTGTGTGAACAGAGTGCTGGAGTAGATGGTCTCATGGTCTGATCCAGCATGGCTCTTCTTATGTTCTTTTTCATCACATAGTATACCTTTCTTTTATACACATAGTTTTTATAGTCAAATTCTGCTTATATACATTTTTAAAAAAAATGCAATTCCTGCAAGGAATATTGCCAAAATATAACTAAAAGCAATTGGATTTAATTATTGTTAACAGTCTATGCCATTCATAAAACATGAAAAAAATCAGATATTTTTTAACTTAGTGAGATTGACAGCAAGGTTACAGGGCAAGGTTGATCATTATGCAAGGTAAGCTAGAAAATAGGGCCCCAGGCAAACCAGACCTCCTGTTGTGCTGTAATCATCTTAGAATTGCCATATGTGGAAAGTATCCTGTTCTCTCTGTAGTGGACTGCTTTAAAAGTCCTGCTGACTTGAATAAGTGTGCCTGTTGCCAAATAACAAGCATGTGACAAAGATGCCATGTTCCCAGTTGGAGCAAAATGTAGATTATTCAGAGTTTGTCTTATCACAAAGATGTACTTCAAAGACAAGGCAATATGGAGATAATAGAAACAGGGAGGCTTCATGCCATCAAAAATTGGACACTACAGAAAGAGTTGTCATGTTGTCTCATGTCACATCAAATACCATGTTTTTATTTTCTTATTCTTCTCATTAGTTTTTTTTAATAATGGGGGGAAACGAAAAATCACATGATTATTTCATACAGATTTTAAAATAACACACATTGTAGTAAGCTTTTCACTGCTTTTCAGCAGAGGCAGTTTATATGGTCAACTTTGAGTCATTGCCTGCTAGTTCACAAAGGTCTAATTCTTAAGAGATGAGGAGGAATGCAATGTGGCTGTGCTGTTTGGAAGGTTCCATCTGAAGTAACACTGAGGGAACTTTCTGAGGCAATTGTTGGCAGGCAAATAGAAACTGTCATGCCATTGTGTTAGGCCCTGTTTAAGGTGATTGCATAGTGATTCAGAAGTCTGTACTTTTTAGCTGCTCATCCCTTTTTTCCAGTGAATTAGGAGTATGCAGGCAGACAATAAGGGATGCAAAAAAGGTTTTTGAAAAGCATATTTCTGATAACGTGAAGACAAAAAATAAAGAATGCTTTAAATACATTAAAAGCAGGAAACTAGCTACGAAGACAATTGGATCAGTGGATAGCTAATGACATAAAGCAGTACTAAAGGAGAATAAGAAGATTGGAGAGAAGCTGAATAAATTCCTTATGTCTTTCTTCATTGCAAACAGAGGTGTCAAGAAAAGAGGTTTTAGACTATACAGACAAATTGAAAACAAACATTAACTGTGTCCAGATGTCATCCATCCAAGAACACTTAATGAACTCAAATGTGAAATTGCTGATGTTCTAGCAACGATATAACATGCCCCTAAGATCCGCCTCTGATCCAGAGGACTGGAGAATGGCCAGCAAAACACCATTTATTTATTTATTTATTTATTTATTTGTTGTTGAAAGTGGGAGAATCCAGGAAATTATGGTCCAGTTTGCTTAAAGTGTATTCTGGGTAAATTAGGCGGCATAAAGATGGATATGTCCTGCTGAAAAAGCATCAACTTCTGAAAAAGTAATTTGAGAGTATCAATGCACTTCACATAGGTTCCTTCATGTGGTTTGGATCTTTTTGATGCCAGCACTTTGGAGCAACCAAAGGAAAGCTGCACTGTGAGAATTAAGGCAAAGTAAGGTAAATGGTTCAGCAAGGCTGGATTCATTATGAATGGCAGGAATCTCTTTAGTCCTTTAGCATATTGGCATGTTTCTCTTCTTGGGAAAAAAAATGCCTGTGCAGCGATGTTTGAAATATTTTTATTGCTCTATGTAAAACAGTGTCATACTGCCTGAACAAAATCTAGTCATGATCTTTGTTCTTTTCATTTTCCTGAAAGTGCCCTGTACATATATTATAATGTACCTGGGAGAGGGTAAGAGGTGGAGAAGTTCCTATTTCTGAACTCCGCATGTTCCCTTGAATGTCTGTGTGGAGTCTAATGTATGTGTGCATGCAGTTAAGAACTCTGCGCTGAAAGAGGGACCAGCATACACAGTCTTACTCCCTTCCATATGTTCCTTATAACAATTGCACAGAGCCACTATCTATATTGCCAACTGATTACAACTGAGTTTTGTGAGTAGGATCAGGCCCAGCATCAACATCCAGCATGTTCAAGCACCTGTTATGGTCCATGTACCCCAGCAGGGCCCACCGGGACCAACTTCAATTTTGCCGCTGGCCCTGATCAGCATTGCCAGTTACATTTTGAGAGCTGTAAGATGGCAGCCATTAAACTTCCATCTCCAAAATGCTGCCACTTCCCACCAGCAGGTAAAAATTATGGGTTAGCGGGAATGACTGATGGATGCAGTAGCTCTGATGGCTTCAATTAGTGGTGGCCAGCAGTGGAAATGACAGCAACAATGGTGGTATCAGGATCCCACATCATCATGGGGTTAGCATTGACAGCACTGGTTGTGAGTATCATTATAACTCACAATGAAATGACGTACAGCAAAGACACAGGAGAAAGAGGTGGTTTTCTGTTTGATTAGAGAAACTAGAAATCTATTTGGGCTAGAACACTATGCTTGCTTACAGTGATCCCTTTGTAGGCTGTATGGACTGCTGTGGATTAGTGGCAAGAGAAAAATAACCATTGACTATGGAAACATACAAAAGGCCCTTCAGAGTAGTGAAGGAACTGGCTTATCTAGCTGACAGGGAGATTTGCAGCTTGATATTTCCTCCCTGATGTGGGTCTTTGTCATAAGCCTTTTAGCAAGACAAGAGAAACAATGAATTTCTAGTTAAGAAATCTTTCCCTGATTCCTATAAACTGGACAGGTTTGTGTACAGTGTGGATAATTCAAGCATGATTTTAATATTGATTTTCCTCAATATTTTGGAAAGGTCTTGTTTGTTTGTTTTAAAATAATTAAATACAATTTTGTTAACACACAAAAATGGCTTGTGAAAGGAATGCACTTTCTTTTCTATTTTTCCTCCCTAATAGGGAAATATAACTTTCAAAATAGTGTGTCTTGGTCACCCTGACCCTGAGTTTAAAAATGACTCAGAATTTGGCTGATATGCTGCAATATAGTGATTCCTGCCTCTTCCCTAGCCATTCCTAGAATGCTAAAAGTCGGGATTATTTTCCCTCAGCACAGTTAATGCGCACTAAGACTCTGTGTAGTTTTAAAGGAACTGGAGGTTTGAATGGATTGCATCAGGTCCTGGCAAGGAAAAGCAATCTCTCCCAGCAGCTAGCTCCAAGCCTCAATATAAAACCCAAACCTTGCATTCCAGGCTTGAAAGCGTTTTTTAAAATCATACAATGCCTGTATCTCTGCAGAGACAGGATTGTACTCCCTCCATGCCCCAAAGAGCCAGACTAAAGGGTCATTTCATTTTTGCCCAGCAGAAAAGTGGTCTGGTTGAAATACTCATCTGCCAGGACTTGACTGGAGGGAGAAAGAGAAGGGGAGAGGTGGAGAGGAGAGGAGCGGAGCGGAGCGGAGCGGAGCGGAGCGGAAGTGCAAAGGAGTGAAGGAGTGAAAGAGCAGCTATTCAGGTGACTGGGATCATAAGCTTGATGCACTATAAAAAATTGTGGAGGACAAACCAAGGTGGGGGGAAATTAGGTGTGATGGAGGTTTCTGGCTGGGGAGACCCAAGTTTAAATCCCTGCTCAGCCATGAAGTTCACTGGGTGACCAGACCTTGGCCAATCCCTGTCTCTCAGCATAACTTTAGAATGTTGTGGGAATAAAAGGCGGTAAAGTAGAGCCTTTGGATTTGTTAGCAGTCCTGAAAACGCTTCGGCTGAAGGGCAGGATAAAATACCTTAGACACTCCTTAGCCTGCAATCCACTTTGCACATTCTTAAGCCTAATTCTCATATTATGTTTTGAAAATATAAAGTTACTCTTGGAAATTCTTTATATTTGCATAAGCAAATATTGATAGCTAATGCCATAGCAGACCTGTGACCTGCTAGCAACATTCTGCCACCATGCTGTTAATGGGTCTTCTAAGGAGCCAGTTTTGATAGACCTTTCATAAATGATATTGTTATATGTACATAGCGTCTAGAGTTATTTTGCAAGAATTATTCCATATCCGGATAAAGTAATTGAAGAAACAGTCCTCAGCACACTAAGCACAAATAATCTCAAGCTGGGCACACAAAAGATGAGGCAAAGAGGATTAACGAACATCTCTTTCAATCTCCTTAAGGCACAGAGATGCTATTGGTTGTGTACTAAATGCTATTGCATATGGCTACTGTTAATCTTGGGTAAACATATTCAACTATTATGAATAAATCCATTTATGCCAACTGTAGAACACAACATTTTGAAACTCCAAACTGTAGCTGATAAGAAAGGCCTCTATTAGTTTTCAAATTACCATTGTCAGTGAAACTGATGTAGTACGGAGTGAAAGAAACATTATATAAAGTAAATGATTAAACTTTAGAGCCACCATATATCAAATGTGTGTATTGTGCCACAAAGGACTTAATATTACATTAGCTTCATATAGTGTAATTGAATGTGTTCACAGAAGTGCTAAAAATGATGAGAAAAATACTGTTTAGGGAATAAGGCATGAAAGTGAAAAGTTTGCGTAAAATTGAATTGCATCAAAGCATTATCATTTAAACTAAGTATATCAGGGAACAGCTAAATGCAAACCAAATACAAATATTAAACATTAAATTATAGTCTACATGTGTGTCAATGCCAGATACAAATGATCATGTAACTTGAAAATTCTAATATTAACAAATAATAAAGCCAATATTACGTTCTTTTCTGAGACACAAGTAGTTTAAAAGATGTATATTTTATAGTGTACTGTTAGAAAATTAAATAAATATTATCTGCATGTAAATGTTACTGAGATATAGCTTTTGATACCACTGAGAAATTTCTCAAAATCAAATTTTTACACTTGAGTATTGGAATTAATAGATTACAATGCTTAAGGGAGACAGGAGAAAACATTAAAAAGCATTATGAACACTATTTTTCTGTAAGGGCCTTTGTATGCTTCAAAAGCCTACAGTCTCAGAAATGTCTGCTTGTATCCTACATATTTAAAAACAATGGGAAATTTCATTAATTTCATTCATTCCATTAATACAAGTCATATCAGGCTCTCAATTCAATTTGTTGTATTTTATCTGTAGGACTGTCCAGCTGCCTCATTGTCCCAAAGGAGGATTTAGAGAAACCTGAACTACCTTGGACATATGCACAAGATCTAACTGTGTGTGGTTAAATGATACCAGGTTACCTATGTTCAATCATGTAAGACCTTGAATATAGATTCTAAGGTACTTAGTAGGGATTTGTTGTGGGTTCGATTGAATCACGAACTGAATTGAGCTGATTTGGACAGATTTGGGAGCTGTCCAAATTGAAGCAGGGCTCCTCTTCTGAAGTGGAAGAATCCGAATCTGAATATTCTTGAAGATTTCAGATCTGGAGGGACACATAGATGCAGACAGTCTGTCTCCAAAAATCAATATATAAGGAAAATCACAGGGGGAGGAGGGAGAACAGGAGTGTGTGTAGTTTTGTTACTGGATGCGCTAGTTTTGAATCACAGTGAATGGCTTTATCAGGCCTTTCCAATTGCAGTGCTTTTGGGGAGGGATAACGAAGTGATATATCAAAAATGGGGGGGAAAGACTGTGGAGGCCGTGCAGCGAGCTTATGGCTCACTGCTCCACCACCTTCCCTGGCCAGGCCACTCCAATCTAAAAAAAGTCAGGGTAAATGGCTGACTCTTTTAAATCGGAGCGAAGGGCCTTTGCCCCTAGATGGCTTCACAATGGCGGCAGCATCATGTAACACAACTGCTGCCAGTGCGAAGCCATATTGACGGAAAGTGTCTGTCTAGAGGTACCCTAGGATGTTAAAATGCTAAAATAGTTGAATTATTATTATTATCATTATTTATACTGCCCAACAGCCAAGGCAGTTTACATATGAAACCATGGTACACAAACATCAAGATTTAAAGTATTTCATCCCAAAAAACTTCCGGTGTGGCTTATACGCTATCAATAAAATAAGGGAGTCTTTGCTTGCAGGTTTACACTCTGAAAAGACATGGTACCCAAGCAAAAGGGGGGTGGGAAACGAAGAGGGGGGAAATTACGTACTCTTTCAGCAGAACGGGCTTGCTTGCCCTGTCTCTCATTTCCAGCCTGCTGGAGTGGCTCCTTGTTGACAGCTGAAGGAGGAGTCACCTTTATGGAGGAGGTTAATTTCATTTTGTTAATTTCAAAACACATTTGAATTAACTTTCAAAAGCAGATTGTGAAAGTACCTGACTTCTAAAAATACCCCTCCTGGCTTGCCGAAGCCCCTGGGAGCACCTAAAGTAGTTCTTTTGCATGGCCTTTCATCTGCATCCTTTCTTAGACAGGATAGAAAATAGGAATTTTCTCTAGACTACCCATCTCTCATCTTATGCTAACAGCAGTTTTTGGTTTACAGACTTGTTAATATGAACCACATTCCGAAAGCCAAACAGTGGTGGCAAATGTAATAAATGAGGAAATGCAAAACCATAGCATAGGATTAGATATTCCTCATTGTTAGGATGTTCTTTGGAAGGTGTGTGTGTGTGTGTGTGTGTGTGTGTGTGTGTATGGAATCACAGCCACTGGCATTCAAATTTGTCAAGGACTGTTTCAAATAAAATGACTTTCTTGTATGTACGAGACCCTGTTCCCCACTCTTTTGCTCCTATAAAAAAATATTTTGAAAGCATTTCTCAGAAGAGACATGAATTTTAATGTTTCCATGAATAGTTAAATTGACCCTGTTCTGACAACACGCTAAGCCACAACGGTTAAGCATTTTGAGCTAAACATCATGGCTTAGCGTGTCATGTGAACCATGACTTAGTGTGTTGTGTGAACCACTCTTAACTATGGTGGTTACATAACCACAGTTTAAACATGCTCACTAACCAATTGCTGCAAAAGGGTTAGCAGCCTGACCATGGCTTAGTGTGTTGTCTGAACAGGCCCAATACTTATTATTCATACAATCATTAATTTTATTAACTACTAGCTGATATTCCTAGCGTTGCTCAGGTCTGTGAATAATGTTTATAACATTTATTTGATAAATAATACATTTTCTGTGCAACTTATTCATCTTTAGGTTGGTTTTGTTTATATAGTTTGGCTGAGTTAGTAAATTGTCTTGTTAGAATCAATGGAAAATTGTGTTAATAAGAACTGTATTTTAAATTAGAGCTTCGTGATAAACCATATTTTTTGTTTTACATGAAATGCCTACACCTCCCATGTGCTTTGGCCAGCTAAAAAAGATGCAAACCTAAAAGTATGTTTTCAAAATATACCTGGCATTGGCCAGATATCCGAATAACATATAGTAGGGAAGCGGATCTCAGTGGACGTGGGGAACTGTTATATGCATGTGCTCTGAAGTTATTATTATGAAAAAAGGAAAGCAGCCAGAACACCAGCCAGTGCTAGGCCTGTGAGTTAACTTTTATACAAATTAAATTCATTTCTTTTTTTTTCCTCTCTCACCCTCACGACAACCCTGCAAGGTAGGGCAGTCCTAGGCCTGTGAGGTAATTTGAAAACAAATTAAATTAGTTTCTCCTCTCCTTACCCTCAATGCATGGCCAGAGCCACCTTGAAGCTGTCACCATGATTTTCCTTGTCCCCCACAGAAAACAAAAACTACAACTCCTGGCATGCCTTTTGCTGTGGTGTCTGACTTGCCCAATGGGAGTCCTGCTGCTGAAGCTCATGGGAAGTGAAGTCTGGCTGTGTAACTATTGGAATACTCACACCAGATGTATATAGTATGACCTTTCTTTCATGTTATGGTTCAATAGCCAGCTTTTGGTTCAAAGTTTTATGTTATTTTAATACAGGTTGTCTTATTTTGGAGCATTTAAAGATGTTTTTCAAGAATGGCTTCACAATCCTAGACAAGTCAAAGTATATTGCTTCATGATATATTTCTACCTTGTTCAAAAGATACTTTATTCTAGATAAAAGAAGACAGAATTTGTACATAGCAAGTTTAAAGGATCATTTTTGAAAAAAAAAACCCTTAAAAATGGAAAAAGAAAAGAAAAAGAAGTATTCAAGTGTGAAAGAGAGAAGAACAGATTTGGCATACAGGTTTTCAAATGGCAGGAGCCATATTCATAGATCCAATATGAATCTCATGTTCACCATCATTTCTTCATGCAGTCTCATGTAAACATGTCAAAATGCTTTAGTTTGCCCAGACTCTGATTACCTGTTTTGAATGGGCCTCCGATAACTTGATTTAAAACACTGTTCTGTTATAAGGGAAAAGTGATATATTCAGAGATGAGAATTGTAAATATGAAGTGAACCGATGATATATATCTTCAAAGAACCAATGAGAAAAAGGATCCTAGGGCAATTTTGTCTTTATCTGCAAGAACGAATGTTTCATGCTTCCTCTATCCTACATCCCACCATTGTGGGAATGGACACCGAGATTAAAGAGACAACACAATAAGTTGGATTTAAACAAGGACCACATTTATTAACGCACAAGGTAGATGGAGGCCTAAGCAGGCATCCTGTCTTTGGCCAATGTTTTGGCCATAATTGGGATCGGGCGAGCCATTCAATATCCTGGTAGGTGTCGCTGGTGCATCAAAAGACAAAACAAGGTGCTAACCTTAACCAAAAAACACAAACAAGGAATAACCAAAAAGTTAAGGTTTACAATTTTTTAAAAAATATATTTTATATAAATATGTCCACAATCAAATAGAGCAATTGATATACACATTCAAATTTCTCATCAGTGATAATCAAGCAAATTGCTCTATAAAAATTAATGAAGGAGGCAGGCCAAACGTGTTTCGACATTTTCAGTCTTCTTCAGTGGCCTGTAATTACTACAGCAAGTACTCGCAAAACAAACCTGACCTCCGTTTCCCAAAGTCTAATGCCGTGATGGTGCGTCGACACCTACCAGGATTCCCCATTTGGGGTAGGTAGGCCTTCCTATGTCACCTCTCCTCAGGTTGCAAAACTCAGAGTGGGTGAATAAGGTTGGCTTCAGAGGTAACCCTTATCCCCACACCTGGTGCCACAGGACTCCCAGGTGTCGCCAATCACCACAATGGTGCCTGCGAACGCTCACCAAACCTGTACTTGCTCCCGATGCCCGCACACCTGCCCTCAATTAAATGTGACCAAATTCAATCAATTAACCTATTTAGCACTCTCCCATTGTTTTACAGTGTGAAGTAGGCGAAAACAACCCAAATAAAGTTTGAAGGTAAAAAATTCCTATTTTGCCCCCCAAAAGGCAGCCAGCAAGCCCACACTGTCTGCAAGGAGGGAGAGAGGTTTCTGAACAGCAAACAAAGGTGGGAAGGGGAGCCACAGAGGCCGGTTAAATAGGCCTACAACTCCACCCCCAGCTGGTGGCCCCATATGGAGGCCGCCAATGCCACCCGCAACTGCCTCTGCCCGCCCAGGCAAGCCGGGCGTGGCAGGAAGGGCCTTTGTGGGAATGGACAGCAAGAGTAAAGGGAAGACACAATAAATTGGATTTAAACAAGGGCCACATTTATTAATGTACAAGGTAGATGGAGGCCTAACCGAGCATCCTGTCTTTGGCCAATGTCTTGGCTATAACTGGGATCAGGCGAGCCATTCAATATCCTGGTAGATGTCGCTGGTGCGTCGACACCTACCAGGATTCCCCATTTGGGGTAGATAGGCCTTCCTATGTCACCTCCCCTCAGGTTGCAAAACTCAGAGTGGGTGAACAAGTTTGGCCTGAGAGGTAACCACAGGACTCCCAGGTGGGGCCTCAGATGTCACCAATCACCACAACGGTGCCTGTGAATGCTCACCAAACCTGTAGTTGCTCCCGATGCCCACACACCTGCCACAGGGTGCGAAAAGCCACTAGCTTATTCACTATCCCCCCCACCTAAGCCAGGCTCAACAGTTTAAAATGTTTTAAATGTCAGCTGTTTTATGTTTATGGTTTTAAATTTTGTATATTGTCTTTTTAGTGTTCAGTCTTTTAATTTTTGTAAACCGCCCAGAGAGCTTCAGCTATGTGGCAGTATATAAATGTAATTAATAATAATAATAATAATAATAATAGCCTCCATCACACCCTCATGCAAATCCTGTTGGATGCTAAAAGCCTCCTGTGTGAGCAATTCTTGTACATCTTGCCATTGACCCATTGCCGGGCTTACTCCAAGGTCCTCTGATCACTGCCTTGCTGCCTGTTAAGTCTGGGCATTTTACAGTACCCGACAATTACTACGCTGGGCCAGAAATAATTCATTAAATTTCCTACTTTCTGTTAAATTTTTCATGGCACCCCCAAAGTGGGTGCGTGCTCTTCTTAGAATCAGGCATGGTACATCGCAATTTTGGGCTGCTGCCCCAAGAGGGTTTCTCCTTCTCCCAACTCTCTCTGGGAATCCGGCCAGACCTCGTACTCACTTCCATTATGAGTAAATGCACGGATGATCCATGCCCTACTTGAATCGAGCATGATCGCATTGCAATTTTGAGTCACTGCCCACATGGGTACCTGCCAATCCACCCAGCTCGTTCTGGGAATCTGGCAAGACCAAAGTACTCACCTTTTAACGAGTAAACGCACGAGTGATCCAGGTTGTCACTCTCACACTGACATGGTATTGGCAGGATCACCTCGCAGTTCAGGACCGCCACCCACGTGGTTTTTGCTGTCCTCCTGGCTCTGGGAATCCATCAAGGCCACATATTCGCTATCCCAGGCTAATGAGGTGGGTATCTGGAAGACCGCAAAAGCCTGTAACTCCCCGGCTTCTCTTTCAGCCCCCATGAATTGTTGCATGATCACCCATATGGGGTGGGGCAATATTGCATGCTGTATCTGTCCCACAGCTGTCATTTGGCAAAATGGCCCATTTGTAGATTGGTGTGATGGTTGCACATCTTCATTGATCTGAGAAGACAAGAGCTATTGAACTTTCAAGGATAGATGGGCATATACACTAAAGACTCGGAATGCCCTCTGCAAACCACCTGCACTCTGTTTTGTGCAAAGCCGGGCGCTGTGGCCGTAGCACAGCCCTGACTGGGAAACTTCAAATTGCCATATTATGTTAGTTAAGCCCCCCTTCCAGAATGATGGGTGGCATCCGTATGTCCTACTAAGGACAGAAAAAGATTCCTGTACCTTTAACTGGATAAGATTTGTCCACAAGTAGCAATCTGTACTCATGAGGCCTTGCGTTGTTGTATGGTCTTAATGACCAAAGCAAAATAAAGAGTGCAACCTTAGGAGACGCCATGTCTCGAACCAGAAGGGAACTGATTGGATGTGCTATCCTTGGCTGATAGCACCAAGAAAATGTTGGGGCAGACATTTGCACTGCGCAGACCACTTTGCTAGAGATTAAACATCTGGGGTGGGTGGGGTGGCCGCCTATCCAGTATCATTCTTGCAAAAGGCCTCTGCAGTGGGGCTGCATCTTATAATGTACTCCCTGCTCCTGAATAAGGATGCAGGCTGCCATCTTATCGTATGTATAATTGCAAATTCTCCCCTTTGGTATGGTATTAGCCAGCAGGAGACCCACAGCCCTTGATCAAAAAAGGCCAGATCAGCATCTTACTAGGGATAGTTACGGACGAGAAGCCACATTTGTGAGACACCAAAATACAGCGAAAGGTCTATGGGAAAAGTCACTACATTAAATGTTTGTCCCTCTGAAGGCAAGGGATCTCTGCATGTTTAGAATCAGGGCCCCCAATGCTGGTGGCTAAGGGTTGTGTCTTGGCTTATTCATCTTAAGCTCGCACCTCTCCCCACATGCTCCTGGCCGATCTCTGAGTATGCCCTTACTCTGGGGGTGGGCGATCATGAACCCTTGTACCAACAGGCACAACCTGGCATCTACCTGTTAACTAAAGCTAGTCCTTCATATGTAATAACTAGATGTTAATCTGCGAGAATAAATATCAACATCCCTGGATGGTATGAGAGCAGTATATGTCTGAACTAATACTATTATCACAGCATAATACACAAACAGATTAGATTAGTTCGCGCGTTGTTGAAAGCCATAACGATAGGAGGAAAACTCCACCTGAATGAAATCCCTCTTGTTCCCTGTGGAAAGTCAAGATACCAAAGCTGAATGGCCTTAGATGCCTCCTATCAGCTGTGGAATCTGACCAGCATGATGCACGCATTACACTAAATCCACGTGCCATTGATTGCTTGCCATGCCACAACAGGGAGGCAGGTACTCCATCTAGCAAATGTTATTCTAACCCCAGCTGTGGCCACAACAACTCTAGATGATTCTGAAACCCAAGAAAAGCTTGCGTGACATGAGTAAATTGCCCATATTTCGCTATAACTTTTCTACGGGTCCTACTTAGGCTCAGTGTAGGTTACATTCCTTCAATTTGAGCCTGGGAATGAATAGGGCTAGACAATCAAGATTTCATGCAAGCAGGAGATGCTCAGAACACATGCCCCTTCTGCCCAAACATTGTACGTTAGCAGATCATCTCAATCAAAGCTCCTTCTTAAAACGTGATCTGGGAGCCTTCACTCCAGCTCAGCAAAATATGCTGTGCCAGATGTTCACCCATATAGGTCATGGCCTGACTAGACATCCTGGTCCTAGATTACCATGTTTGGTATTCCCAAAACTGGCTATGTTCCTTAAATGGGACTGGGATGGATTGTTATCGCAGGGAATTCTTACACAGAAATCTTGAAGCTTCCTCCATATCCAAGCAAGCCAAGGAGCGAGAAGTTCTTGGCATAGACCATTGTTTCCCCAAAGCAATGTAGTAAAATCTTCAGCTATATGGAGGGAAAACCCTACTTGAGGTGTAAAAGCAGAGGAACACAGAACTATCCAGACTTATGTGAAAACTGCTCCTGCCAGAACCAGAGAAACAACAACTGTGTGAGTTCAAACAAGAGAATGTTTACCTCGCAAAGGGAATTAAACTCCCAGGGTTTGGCTATACTGCCAGGGCACCCCGGTTCCACTGGGCTATGTTCGCTTCATATATGCCATCATGGGGTGGGGTCCTGCTATTTCCCCCAGAACCGTGGGCAGCCATGCTTTTGGTAGGTGCAACTATAGCATATCAGAGAATGGCCTTATACTGGCCCTGGTGACCATTTCCTACCAGCAATGCAGTGTCCATGCCCACTAGCAGCAGCTCTGTCAGGCTACCAGACAGGCTTCCTTCCTCAGCATGTCTGAGTAAACCTAGCTGCCTGTGCTTGCCCTGAATAAACAAGGCACAGGAATTGGCAGCAACCTCCCAGGTATTCAGTCAGGATTCCTAATTAGCCCTACCTGGAGCTGGAGGGTGGGGATGAACTTGGACCTGCTGCATATAATATATGCTCTATCACATTGAGCTCTGGCCCCTCAACTCTTTTGGCTATACTGCCAGGGCACCCCAGTCCACTGGTCTATGCCTGCTCCATCCATGTAATCATTGGGGGGGGGGGTGACAACCATTCCCACCAACACTGGAACATCCACACTCACTGGCAGAAGCTTTGCCAGGCTCCACGAGGGCTTCTTTCCTCCTCCCAGGAAAAGCTGAAATGTCGGTGCTTGCCCTGAATAGACAAGGCTGGCAGTTTCATGACCCATTGGAAATAATAGAATCATAGAATAGTTGAGTTGGAAGGGGCCTACAAGGCCATTGAGTCCAACCCCCTGCTCAATGCAGGAATCCACCTTAAAGCATACCTGACCAATGGCTGTCCAGCTGCCTCTTGAATGCCTCATACTTACACAGGTGTAAGAAATCAAGAAAACTGCCTTATACAGAATCAGACAAATTTAATTGGTGTATTTATATCCCACCTTTCTGTCATCATGGAACTCAAGGCAGCTACATGGAGTTCCCAGATGGTCTCCCCTCCAAGCACTGACCAGACGAGCTTTATCACATTGGCTGCACTGTATGCCCCCAGAGCATGCCCTGAATAATCGATATTGCCAACAGTGACTGGCAGCAACTTCACAAGGATTTAGACAGGATTTCTTCCCAGCCTAGAAATGTTGTGGGGGGGAGGGCTGAACATGGGACCGCCACATGCAAAACATGAGCTCTGTCACATTGAGCTATGGTCTCTAGAACTCCACTACCTCAATAAGCCCCCATGGCACAGAGTAATTGCCCTACCAGGCTTTGGATAAGGAACAGAACTGTCAGCCAATGACTCCAACTGCCAAGCAAGGGCTCAGCTCACAAAGCTATGTTGCCTACATGTGTGAGCCATCGGGCAGATTGTGCTGACCACCCACCCACTACTGCTTCCCTGCCCTGGAAAACTTCTTGTGCTCAGTAAAGGGGGGCAATCCAGATAACCTCCTCTCAATCCCTGCCGGTTCTGATAGCTCCCAGCATGGAGAAAACTTCTGGAGGGAGGCATGTCAAGCAGCTGCTGCCTCACCCGGTGGGCTGCTGCCTGCAGGAACTGAGGAGCTGCAGCCTATCAGCCAAATGGGACAACTGCCCTCCTCTTGAGAAAATGCATCAAGGCTGAAGGCCAGAACCGCTCCCCATTCTCCCTGCCGCAGCCAAAAGAGCTGCCGCTGAAGGATCAATGAGACACCGGGTCGCTCGCTTAGAGAGGTGGGCGCTGCCCATCATTGCAGCAGATGCGCCTCTTTATCTCATTCAGCAGCTGCCAAGATGCCCATGTGCACCTTCAGTTCAGCCACAGAAGCATGATCTTTCACCCCTGCAGCCGTGATCCAAAGAGCCAGCAAGCATGGTGCCTGGAGGGGCTGGAGGGGCCCCCTCTGAAGGCTGTCCTGGCAGACCCTGCCAAGAAAACCCCTCCTGGGAGGGAGGGAGTAGCAAACTCCCGCCGCAAACCTGAAGCCACCGGCTGGTGGCTTTTTTTTGCGCCTGCTGCTTCAGCTAGGCCGTGCTGACTCTCACTTCATGTCTTCCATTGTCATCGGCGAGGTAGGGAGTCACAGCTGAACAGCAAACAAAGGCGGGAAGGGGAGCCACGGAGGCCGGTTAAAGAGGCCTATGGCTCCATCCCCAGCTGGTGGCCCCATATAGAGGCCGCCAATGACTGGCCTCCATGCAACGTCCTCGCCACCACCCGCAACTGCCTCCGCCCGCCCAGGCAAGCCGGGTGTGACAGGAAGGGCCTTACTGGAGGGATGAGGCCACATGCAGCCCATGGACCAAGGACTGCCCACCGCTGTTCTATAAGAAGTACAAGTTAATGAGTTGCAGTAGGGCAGTACCAAGTCTAAAAGTGTTACCACTTGTACAACTTGCAAAGGCAGTATCTCAGCATAGTGACTCACTGGATCAAGGTGTTAGATGTGAAATGTAGGCATACGTTTTTGCTAGTTAGTAAATAAAAGACTGTCCAAAAACAATGACATGCATATAAATAGGATAAATGTGTCTACTTCTGTATCAACATCCATAAATGTTAAGTACTACTAATGATGAAACCAATGTCATTCTTTCACGGCAGCTTTCCAGCATTAACTGCTGCTTGTTTAATAGTTCTCAGACAGCCTTCCCCATTGATTGCTTGTTTACCTTTTTCCTCCCAACACTCTACATTCTGAACCTTGTCTTATTAGAGTTATCATGCATACACACACCATCCTGGCAGTAACCCACAAATAACCTTGATTGGCAGTTGCAAGTCATAACCTACTTTATATTCACTTTTTTAAACACTATGATATCAAAAGTGTCTTCACTGCCAACATGTACACAAGATCATTTGCAATTCTACTATAGCAGTGCATGCCAGTGTGGTCAAGGGTATGCTATTATTTCTATTTTAAAATCTTTTGACACAGTTCAACAGGTGCAAATTTGCTCCAGGCTCAAAGATGTTGCAAAGGGTTACAGGATAAAAACATCTCTTGGGCAGCATTTCCTACTAATTGGATACATCTGTGTCCCAAATGTAGGTCAGGAAGTAACATATATAGTCTAAAGTGATTCTCTATGAAATGGTGTGATGCAGCTGCTAATGAGTTGCATCTCAAACATTTCTGCTTAAATCCAACAATACAGTTAAGCACACTTTTAAGCCCAGTTAAAATCCATGGACTTAAGTGCATATTGCTTTTGACCTATGGACATGTTTGATCCAACACACTGAAAGGGAATCAGGATTGTGCCTTCAGTCCATGCATTGGTAATAATGACTGCCTTTCTCAAGCTGTTATAGGAGTGCAAGTACCAGTTTTATTGATCAGTACCCCTAGTAATTGGTGTTTTATGATCCTAGGCATACATACTTGAGGTTAGAACTTTTGAGTAAATTGTGTACAGGACTGGGTTGCAAGAAATTCCTTTCCACTCTCTCATTGATTGATGTCAGTGGAGCTTATACTGATTCATTTTCTAACTAGAGAATGGGGGGATTCATCCAGGTTAGGGATGCATTAGAATTTCATTTCAGTTTGCAAATTGCTTAAAAATGCTCCCTTTGCAACCCCAAATGCAAATGCGACTGGGAGCATGTTTTCCAAAAATGTTCACAAAATCCCAAAATGCACAACTAAAAAAAAATGCACAACTTAAAAATGCACACTTTTAAATATTTGCAATTTCACGCTTTAATGGGAAGAAAGTGCACATTTTTAAATGCACACTTTAAATTGTGCATTTCTAAAGTTGTGCATTCAGTCAATGGAGGAAAATGTACCCTTCTGAAAAATGAGTACTCTCCCCCTTTGAATGAACTGAAAAAATAGGTCACAAGAGAGCCAAACTGGGCTTGGACAATTTCAGTGAGCTTGAGCAGCTCTGGTTCTCTCATCTGTAATTCAGTTCACATTTTAATTTTAATGTGAATTTGCTTGATTTTGCACTTTCAAGCCACCACACAAACCAAAACTCAGGCCAGATCTACACCTCGTGTCATGTTGATATGATCCATCATGATAACACTCTATCCCTCTTGCCCATTTATACCTTACAGCACACTCAAGGAGTAACAGTTCACTTACACTGAGATTGATCTATTAACTAGAATATCTTTCACATGACCAAACTCAGCTTATAAAAGTGTTGGCATGGAGGGTTATTGCATGGAGAGAGAGAGGGGTCTTTATTCCACTAGTCCTACCACTGATATCCCTGCACCTACCTGTCTTTGTCCCTCTGGTTTCCATGCATTTTGTGAACATCTGAAGGGAATACTGTACTCACATGGTCTCCTTTATATAATTGAGACCTCTGTGCAACCAGGACTTTTGATTATGCTGAAGAGAATACACAAGTAGAGTTGTTTTCCCCTTTTGAACTTCCTTGAATGTGCAGAGGTTAGAGGGGTAAAGCCAGCTAGGGAAAACAAAGTTGAGGCAGGGTCTACACTACTGCTTTATAGTGGTATTGAAGTGCACTGACAACTGTTGGGGCTCATATCACATGCCATATACCACTTTCATACTGCTTTCATAGTGATATATCCTGCTTGGTGTAGATGTATCATGGACCCTAACAATTGTCAGTGCACTTCAATTCCACTATGAAGCAGTAGTGTAGATCCTGCCTAGGATTGTACTACAAGGGAAACAAATAACACAACGAGTAAAAGATCACAGAGCAAAGTCATACAATAGAGGGGGAAACTTACTGAAAGTGTTAAGATGAAGCTAGTAGGCCATTTCCCAGCAATTTCTATTATAATTTGCACCTGTCTTTAATTTTAGTGGAAACAAAAATAATGCAAGTAGTTGCTTCACATTAACTGCTGAAAGTTAAGAATGAAAACTAATATTTGTATTTCCAAACTTTAATCTTGTGTAAAATACGTTGGCAACCACTCTCCATTTCTTCCTCACCCCACTTCCATGCAGAGTTCAATAATGAGCATATAAGCTGATTTAAACAAGCTGGTAGGAATGACAACATTTCCTTTCCATTTTTATGCATCCTACGGGGCAAGATTTGAAAAAAGTAACTGGCAGCTCCTTTTCTGTGTGAATCTCTGGCAGCAAACCCAGCAAGAAAGTTTCCACTGTAAAATTGTACAACTCTCTTGAAAGAAAAAAAGAAAAGAAAAAAGAAAAAAGAAAAGAAAAAGAAACCTTTTTGACAGAAAGCAGAATGTCTGAAGTTGGTAAAGCAAATCTTACGTGCTGAATTTGAAGTACCAGTTCTGGTAGTTCATTGCCTGTATTTCAAGATTACAGGTGGATATTACATGTTGTCAGTTGGGGAAAGTAAATGGGCTTCCATCTGGAGCACTGTGGAGAGCAGGTAAATCCCAGCTTTTACTCTATATATGCCAGTGTCACTAAATACAAGTTGTGAAGGAACACTGTATTTTCGACTGTTTGCTGTGAGGCTATGACGTAACTGAGGAGGCTAGAGTCCTAGCTTTGTTACTGTGTCCACATAGGGTATTTAAACAGTTGTGGTTGCCTAGGCTATGGTGACAAATAAAGGGAGGGCCCAGGCTGTTTAGAATGTCTAAGGGGAGAAGTTACCTTTCTTTTGGTCAACAAAGATTTGCAGTTAGATGTTCCCTAAGGAAGATGACTGGCCAGGACATTTTTAAAAGGTAAGGGAAAAGTCTGTTAGAAATAATTGGGGGGAATCTACACATGTGCTTGTTACATTTTACAATGTTGATTTTAAAGTATTTAATTTCATCGTTTTAAAACGTCTTAGGCCACATTATCTTATACTTTTGTTTTAGTAAATAAGTTTTACCATCTTTTCTGCGTATAGTTAGGTGTCACTGTCGCTTCTCTTTGTTTCTTTATGTTATGTTCCTTCCTCTCGCCATAGATTACATGCCCACTTCCTCCTAAACCCCCCTTCCTTTCCCTAGCAGTCATTCACGTACAGCAGCCACGAGGGAAGCCTATGGCAATAGAAAGCATTTGGCAGCCAGGAATGAATGCCACGCCACCACACTTCCATGATTGGATATCAGACACTTGAAAACAGAGACTCTAAGATGGTAAGGAAAGACATATTATTCAATTTACAATTATTTTTCAATTTAAAAAATGGAACAAAACACATTAGATTGTCAAAATTTACCATGTGTTTAAAACTTTACAGTAAGTGCGTCATGTGGCCCAAAGATTAGTCGTAACCCTTTAAAAACGTAACAAACCTATAGTATAGATCCCCCCTTGGGGCCCTTGACACACTCCATATATAGTTTTCGAAACATTTTCAAAGTGTTTTATCCTGCTTGGTGTAGATCTGGCCCTGGTGGCTGCAGAGAGCAGAAGTCAGGCTGTGAAGTGGTGATACGACCCAGCATCAGGGAAATTCAGTCAGAGGTCTGACGTGAGGGAACTTCAGCATGCCAGTATCATCATCCCAAATGCCAAAGTCAATGGGAAGGACTGAAGGCAGGGCTAAATTTATATTTAGATCCCTTTTGAAAGGGAGGAGGGATGATCGCGAGGGTTACCTGCTTCTGTGGTCATGGCTCGTGGGGCACACACCAGCGAAGGTTCCCACAATCATGGGAGAGCCATTGCGGGAAGATGGAGGGTGGAAACAATGAGACGACACATAAATTGGGGTTTTAAACAAGGCCACATTTATTGATAGATATGCAGAAGGGAGAAAGTGGGCATCTTCAGATCTGTACTGCCAACACCGTGATAGTATAGGGCGAGCCATTCTCGACCGAAGGGGTGGTGCCAATTCCGCGCCAACCCCCCACCTTCCCTCTTGGGTAGGGAGACCTCCCGGTGTCACTCCCCCTCCGTCCGCATGGATCGGAGTGAGTGAGAAAGGTTGGCCTCAAACCTTATCTCAACACCTGGGCCGCACGGCTCGCAGCAGTTGAGCCTCAGGTATTACCAATCACCGCCTGGTGCCTTAGAATGCTCACCGACCCTATCATTTGAAGATGCCCACGTCTAACTGCCTTAAATGTGACAATTAAATTAGAGCCAATTAACTTATCTACTACTCCCATTCTGTCTTGCAGTATGAAGTAGGTGAAAAAACTCATAACCAATAAAAGGATATGAGCAAAAAAATCCTACTTGGCCTCGTAAGGACAACCACCGTAGCCATACTGCCAACAGGGGTGGGAGGGAGCCGCGCCGAGAAGAGGAGGAGAGGTAGGGCTACAAGCCTTAAATAGGCTCACCAGCCCCCCCTCCCCTCGGTGGCCTGATGGGAGGCCAGCCAATAGGAGGCCTCCACGCCTCGTCCTCCACCCCCACCCGCAACAGCCACCACCGCCCAAGCTGTGCCAGGCGTGTGTGTTGGTCCTTTCTAGGGTGTTTTTTTTTGTTTTTTTAAACAAGTCCCGAGGCATGCACACGAGCACAATTGCGATCATATATATATATATATATATATATGCACAGTATATATATACACAGTATATATATATATATATATATATATATATATATATATATATTTAAAAACCCACTTGGTGTTGAAACATGGTGATACTCATCAGGAATGTGGCAAGCATGCACTTCCCCACACCCCCGATATCCATGGACTCACCCCGCACAGCCGGTTGCCTGTTCCCTGAGCTCCGCTGAGCCCCGCTGCTCGCAGCAAACAGGAACAGCTTCACAAAGGCAGGCCACACCAGGCACACACTTCTAGATTCTTGCGAGAGAAGGGGGAAAGCTACAACAAATCCAGACACCAATATCCTGGGAAACTGAATGGTTGCCTGAAGATCAAAGCGGGATCAGCTGTGCAACATGTGGCCTGGTAGGGGCAATCTCGATATAATTCCTGAATAAATGGCTGGTGTGGAAAAGCCCAAAGACTCTCTTCCTGGTTTTGAGGGATTGGCTGGGTAGAGTTTAGGTAATTGCAAAGAACCTCTTGGTAAATATGGTACCCAAGGACATTCAATTTAAGGATGTCCCTTTTTTGCATTTAAAATCCCTTAATAAACCTCTTTGTTTTGACTCCGGTAGCAGTATCAAACTCATGCCTATGCCTCAGTTACCAGACTACTGATGTTTATAACACAAAGGGTTTATTTCGGTGGCATTTATGATTGTTTTTTTTATTCTTGAGATGGCCTTAGGGAGGGTATTTCATAGACCCAAGTCTTAAGGTAGTTGAAAAGGGAATAGTGGCAGAAAACTGATGTGGTTTTTCCAGATTTGGTGGCTGTAGCAATTTCCCCTTACACAAATGACAAAGTATGTATCACTGCATCCCTTCTCCCATATAAGTGAAAAGGAGTGGAGTCCTCATTTGGGGACAACACGATAGTGGGGCAAAATCCACCCATTCCCCTAAACAGTGGTTCTTTTCTTTTTCATATGTATTCAGTTCCTTAAGTGGAATTATCTGTGCACTGCAGCATGCATGCCTGTCACACACATACACCCTCAATCAAACTGACAGGCATTTCATTAGCGCAGCTTTTAGAAACATGAACGAGAGGAGGGAAAGAAGCAGTTTACTTGAAACCAAAGTCTGAAACAAATGTGAAATAATGGTTATTTTCAATTTGACTTACTACTATCTTAACCAATGAAGCACTTCTTCATTTTACAGATTCTATCAATGTTAAAGTTGGCATTAGGATTAGAGTTGGCCAATCCTATCAGTTTCACTTTCTACCACACACTATTTCCCCCAAAAATCAATTCCAAATATGAAAAACCGTGAATCCTTATCAAAATGGACTGAAACAAAATTCTTACCCACCTGTAGTAACCAAATTCAATAAGTACAGCTATGCCCAGAAGGGAAATATCTATGCTGTGCTTACATCCCATTAAAAGGTGGAGTGTGACAGAAAAAAGAGGCAACAGCCCTAATTCAGCACTAATGTGGTCGAACACAATGGGATTTAAGCCTTATGTTCAATCTTTAAGTGAGAAGTACTCAAAGCTCTGGGCCCAAATGGATGGATCTGTCAATTTTGGTTCACCCCACATTTATTTAAAAATAAATAAATCTGGAAGTCTTTCTAAACCAAGTATGAAAACATGTACAAATTTTGGTAAATTCTTATAAAAAATGAACTGAAATTAAATTCTCACCCATCTATAATTAGGATTAATGTTGTTGCTACAGGACGTGGACTGTGTTTAGAGGAGGGCAACAAGGATGATCAGGGGTCTGGAAACAAAGCCCTATTAGGAAACAACTGGGCATGTTTAGCCTGGAAAAGAGAAGATTGAGGGAAGACATGATAGTCCTCTTCAAATACTTGAAAGGTTATCACACAGAGAAGGGCCAGGATCTCTTCTCGATTATCCCAGAGTGCAGGACACGGATAATGAGCTCAAGTTACAGGAAGCCAGATTCCGGCTGGATGTCACGAAAAGCTTCCTGACTGTTAGAGCAGAATGACAATGGTACCAATTACCTAGGGAGGTTGTGATTTCTCCCACACTAGAGGCATTCAAGAGGCAGCTGGACACCCATATGTCAGGTATGCTTTAAGGTGGATTCCTGCATTGAGCAAGGGGTTGGACTTGATGGCCTTAGGCCCCTTCAAACTCTACTATTTTATGATTCTATGATGTCTAGCTCTGTGTGCTTCATAGGGAAGCCATTTTTAATCATCTATAATAAATATGTGAGGAAGGCCAGTGCTAGTCTTAACTGGCATTGCCTTCCTCAGCACACTGGGTCCAGTCGGTTATTGGGAATAAAAAGTTTGCCACTTGATTATCTTGCCTGTACTTGGTCAATAGAAACTTTCTGTGCCGTAACAATGGGTCAAATATCACCTAGTTCCCCCCCCCAAGTAATTAAATAAGGAAGTATTAGGGTATTTAAACCTGTCTGCACTAAGTAGAAGCCAGAGCACCTCCCCACCCCACTCTTCCAGTCTAACTGAATTGCTTCAAAATAACAAGTTGTTCTACGGCACCGGTAGTAACGTGATGTCCATAAACAATGCACTTCCAGATATTTTTTTAATCCCACTAAGGTGCCTTAACCCTATTGCTGTGAAATAGGTTTCTATTGGTGCTTAAAACCGTGGGTTCAGAGGATTTTTTTTTAGCACATCTGCTTTATACTCAGTCTTTTAAACAGATTACCTGTCCTTTCATGCCTCCCATGGCAACCATTTAGTTGTGATGCCTCAAATTGCTAAATGTCCCCATGCCCCCAAAATGTTGCCTACTCTTGTTCTGTGGGAATAGGCTGAGAAACCATAAAGGTATGTTCTGTAGAAGCACTGCCTGATTCACACCATAAACAAAATGGACTCCGCGGGGTATATTGTTTAATCCTGCATATTTATTTCAATAAATTTAATAAATTTGGTAACATGCCTATTCAAGTCATCATTCAGATAGCTTAGAACAGGGTACATGGAGTTTTTAAGGAAGTTACAGCACTGTGTGTCTCCAATCTTTCTTGTAACCTTCAAGATTAGGGTTGTCCAGATTTTGTGAAATTCATTCCATGTGTGTTTTGTGGATTGTGCAGTGTCATTTGTTCCAGCATCTTTTCACAGGTAGATTCAATTTTTCCCCATTATGTGGAAAAATACACAAAGAAAGTTTGCAACAATTTACATAATTTTGTTTGTACATAACATTCAGTGTATTGCCCCATTCTGTTCAACTTTTCCCCACATATATTTTTCAGCATGGCATATGTCTCAGCAGAAACTAGCATATTTTTCCTGCAAATGGATTTGTGTAAATTTCAGGGAAGTAATATAAGTACACAGACTCCTTGCGGCCTGGGAACTCCTTTTCATCCATCTTGGATTTCTCCAGCATTCCTATTCCAGCACACTTTGACTAGTGACTCATTTTCAGTCTTGGTAATGTCAAATCACACAACCAAGCCATTACATGACAGTTACATACATTACCTGCCCCTCAACAGCCCCAAGATTCAACTCTACTCTTCTGGAAACTAAGGCAGTATCTACACTACTGCTTTAAAACCATTTATAACAGTAGTGACAATTGTTGGAGCCCAGGACACACTCGATATACAGTTTTCAAACTGTTTTCAAAGTGTCATATATTGCTTGGTGTAGATCTGGCTGAAGAGAACAACTAAGGGCTTGTCTACACCTGCTATTTATCCCAGGGTGGTCACGAGGTCATCCCTGCATATCCAAATGATGCACAGCTGATCCCGGGGTGAACCAGGGATGAGCACTCAGTTCTCCCGGAATAGCTGGGACAGATTTTTCCAGGTTTTCCCCGCCATCTTGGGACCATCCCAAGCTCTGTGGGCAGTGTGGTAATCCCTCCCAAGATCCACCCTCTTCCTCACAAGTAGCGGGGCTCAGAAATGGGCACAGAGATGGGGGGGGAGTCCATGGGCATCGAGGTGAGCATTTTTGTCATATTTGGGATGGTGCTTGGTGTCTTCCAGCACTGAGGTTGTATTTTTTAATTTTAAAAAAATCCTTCATGCAGGATTGCAGCTGTGCAATTGCGCAAATGTCTCCTCTTTTTTTTAAAAAAGAAAAAAATGGGCCCCCGGAACGTCCCTCTTTATTTTCAGGATAACTTGCTGGCGTGTGGCCCCTGAGGAATGATCTGAGAAGTGGAAAACTCCATGATCGTCCCTCCCCACTCCCCAAAGGGCTGCAGGTGTAGATAAGCCCTAAGAGAATTTAGCAGCCATGCCTTTCTTTACACTATTTTTACATCTCTTATTGATGTTCAGAACCTCTTCCTGTCTTATCTGTAATCCACAACCTCTGTCCTAAACCATAAGGGAATTACAATCTACAAATGTCATCAAGTCTTTCAATTCCGCTAGATATATGAAAACACATGGAAATATGCCAGCTGGAAACTAAAATAGTAGCTTTTGACTAGTGACCTGGCTATGTGCTCACAACCCTATGAATTGCCTAGAAACGGGAAGAAAAACTTGGCTTTTATATAGTTTCTTAAGATGCAATCTGACATTAAGATCCTGACTCCTGGAACACAGCAATACAAACAAAGATCCAAATCCAATAATAAGAAATCTGGTAACTTGAAACATGTGTCTTTGCCATTTGAATTGCCATTTCTGAATCTTTAACTATTGAGCAAATTCCCAGGAAAAGTGCTCAGCATGAGCTAGGGAAATTATGAATAAAAGTTTTGAGTTTGAGTTTTTTTTTAATAACAGGAATGTAATGGTTTATGTTAAGACTGGTCCAAAGAAAAGTCACATATTCTCCATGGAGGAGAGGTTGAAAAAACAAATGAAGTTCAGTCTAGGCTAGAACTGACAAAATGTGAGGAAAAGAAGAAATGAAGGGCAACTTCTCAAATGTCAGAGGCGTGTTGCTAATGGCTATATAAGATGCATGGTAACTTTGGAGCATTTTGAGTAGGAAGGATGTGCCAGCCTTAATTTTACCTTTTGAAGGTTTAGATTCTCTCATCTCAAGACACAGGACTATCTATGGGGGGCTTTCCTCTGTGATTCATGCATGCTAGCAGCCATAACACATAAAAGAGTTAGGGTCGAGGGTCACTTAAAGAACTTGAAAGTTTGCTACCATTACAATGATAGATCCTGCCTATTTAATCACATGTGTGATAGGGCAAAAGGAGGTTCACGCTGAATTACTCGTACCTTGCCTGCTTAATTTCCTAATGCACACTAAACAACCCTTTAGCAGTGTGTGGCCTCTGGAAATTTCTTGCTAGCTTGACCTCCTTACATACAAATGAGTAGCTCTATTTAAAAATCAAATGACCCCTCTTGTTCAGTTTAGCGATTTTCCCCATTCTCTCAATTCTCTGCCTCTATATCTAATGTCAAGACCCATAGCCACAATTAAAAATTAGTTAAAAATAAATAAATATCATTATACAAATGTGGCATAGTCTACTCGGGAACTCCTCTACCTTGTTAAACAGCCATAAGGATCAAGAGTGATTTATCTATGCATCTGACTAATTGTAATGTTACTTCTGTTGTTATTGAAATGATAGAATTACAGGCAAGATCATCAGCTCTGCAAAGCTACTTTTGCAATTTAATTTATTTACTCATTCAAAATATTTTATACTACCCTTTATCAAAATTGATTCTTTCAAGGGCAGTTTAAAAAAGAAGATACAAACCCAGCAGTTTAAAAAAGATTCAAACCCACTTACATAAAACTACAAATAAAACATAAGACCAGCTGATAAAAAGTACATGTGAATAAATTAAGTTTTCAGTCTGACACTTAAATGAAAGCAACATTGGTACCTGGTGAGTTTCCCTAGGGAATTCCATAACTAGGGCACTACCGCCAAAAATCTCCCTTCCTCCCTAGTTGCCACTTGATTCACTCCAAACACACAAAGAAGGGCATCAGAAGATGACCTTAGATCACATAAAACTACAAATAAAAGATAAGACCAGCTGATAAAAGAGTAGTCATCAATACTACTTAAAAGTACTTGTGAATAAATAAAGCTCGGTGGGAGAGCATGTGCTTTACATACAGAAGGTCTCAGGTTCAATCTCCAGTTATGACTAGTGGCAAATTCTGCCTAAAACCCTGGAGAGCCGTTGCTAGCTAGAGTCAATAATACCAATAATACCTGACCAGATACAAAAGAGGGAAGGGTTCCTGCAGCTGTAATTGTTGTGATGTAGAGGGAATTTCACCAGGTGCTGCTTGCATACAAATGGTACCTGCTGAAATTCTCTTTTCTATACAACTGTTAAAGATAGAGGATCATTTTGCTCCTTTTCATATGGTTACCCTAATTTTTTTGGGGGGGTCTCTTGAACCAGGTTTTTGAGGGAAATTGTTTTGAAGCTAGTATCAGGTTCAACATCTGTCCTTCTACAGATTATACCCGGGCTGACCAGATAGCTCACAGCCTTTCCTCCCCAACTGGAATCTTTGTGAAAGTTGATGTGCTGTACTATTAAAACATATGTAAAGCATCTGAAGGTTTTTAAATAGTGCTAGAGTGACATTTGATTCTTTCCACTTTGGTGGTACTGTTATCAGAGATGCTACACCGAAGGGCCAAACTAGACATGAATGCAATTAACATGCCTGCTCTTTTGTTGTGTAAGTAGAAGGCATGGGGAATCCTGAGTAGGCTCAGACTTTGGGGGTGGGGAGGGGGACATTTAATTTCTTCTCTTCCTGCCACAGTCCTCTCAAAAATAGCCTTTCTGAAGATGCTAGTTTCATTGCAAAGGGAGCCTTCATAGGTGCCAATGGGACCATCCTTTAAAAATGCAAACAGCAGCTTGAGGGGAAATATTCACACAATTCCCAGTAATAGCTTGGGCTCTTCATCTTACCATGGGATGGAGTGGTACTCCATGGCACTGGAGTAATATGAATATTGGGCTTCTGCTCATGTGTAAATAGGCTAGCATCCAGTTGTGTCTATGCACTCACAGGAGAGAACGCTCATGCAATGGGGCTTTCACACTTCTAAAAAGAACCTAGAATAAGCAAAAATGTTCATTTGTGGAACAAGTCAGGTCAGTGGAGCTTGAAGAAGGGAGCTTCATTGACATGTCCTGATCCAGAAATGAGCTTTTGCACTTGTTTCTGGGATTATTTTTAGATATGTGAAATCCCTGGTGCATGAACAGTTGCTCCCATGAGTGTAACAACCAGTGGATGCAAAATGATCCCATAGGATACTGCCCAAAGATTCATAGAATTCTATTCTAATATATATATATATATATATTCATCCACAACATTTCTGCACAGGAAAAAGAACTCTTTCCTCTAATGTTAACACATTATCTTACTGCAGTTAAGTTGTTTTTAGCTTTAAGCAATAATTTGTCTTCCTTCTAACTGTCTCTACTATCGAGAGAATGCATGCAACAGAGAAACTGTAATGTCCCAGCAGGGAAGAAGCTGGACTTCAAAAGCAATTGTTAATCAGCTGAAGCAAGGCCAAATACATCCTTATTATGAAACAATGCTTAATATCAAGGCTAAACATAGTTTTCCATAGTGAAAGGAGGCAGCAATAGAGCGCTGGCAATATCTTATGGAGTTGTGGCAAAATAGTTTACCCACATTCATTTCTAAGCAATGTGCAGGGATGAGAAACTTGTGAGCTTCCAGATGTCGCTGGACTCTGACTCTGTTCTAGCATGGCAAGTGGCAGGGCTAATGGAAGTTGTAGTCCAACACCTCAAGGACAACAGTTTCCCCACCCTTGGCATAGTGTACCCAGTATAACAGAATGGGAATTCCGGAAAAACCATTTAACCTTCTTTCAGCACCGATTTGAGTAAAGTCAAAAGACACATTAACCCATGCTAATCAACACATGTCATTTTGGAATCGTGGGAGGTTCAGGATCAGGACAGGTCTAAGGAAGTATTTTTCACACAATGCATAGTTAAATTACACAATTCACTTCCACAAATATTCCATCTTTTAATTTTTGTAAACCGCCCAGAGACTTTCGGCTATGGTGCAGTATATAAATGTAAATCATAATCATAATAGGGCCACCAACTTGGAAGCCTTTAAAAGGGGATGAAAGATAAGGCTATTGATGGCTATAAATTATATCCAGTAGCAGAGGCTGTGTACCTTATATACATTTATTAAAGTCAAATAGAAAACAGAAAGTAGAAAGTAGAAAATGATTAGTTATTAAATAACATTGTAGCAGAAGTTCACAACCAACAGGGTCCTCCAAAATAAGACAGTTTGTGCTTCTATGTTGTCTTTAAAATTTTGAACTTCGCTATTAAAGGTAATTAGAAATGTGTGGCTGACTGCAAGGTGTGCCTGTGAAATAATCATGTGGCAGCTATGCTGGCCTGGGAATACTGGGAATTGTAGGCCTTTTTTCTGCCTAAACATGCATAGGATTGCTCCCTGAAGCTATATTACACTGGCTAGACATTGCCTTGATTGCCTCTAAGTCCATTTAGCTGTGAATACAGCAAGATCAGGTCCCTGCTTCATCATCTGGCTCATATCCACCTAATCTGGGAGGGTGTCCAGCTCCAGCTGGGTTAGGCTCAAGGCTATGCAAATCCAGGGACAAATCCAAATAGGCAAGTCAATTAAGCAAGCAAATGGTCAAGTGCAAGATTTCAGTCCCAACAGGAAACAGACTAAAGCAGGAGTGGTCAAGATACAGGCAATGGTCAAGAACACAGTTTTACCAGGCATGGAGGTGTTTTCCAAAAGTGAGGTCTGAGACACAGCCAGGTTCAGAACATAAGAGAGAAGCCCAATACAAAATCTAAGAACCAGAGTCAGGCAGGAGTCCAGAAGTCAGCAACACCGAGGTCAGGGAAAAACAGGAAACTACACAAGATGTTTCCTGTGTGCTTGGGATTCCTTACTCACTTTTAAACAATATTGTGATCTTTCAGTTGCACTTCTGTTTTTTAAGGCACTTTCCCAGATTTTTTTTTAAGAGTGGCAAAAATGGAGTACTATTTGCAGCAAATTGTTAATGTGCATGTTTAAACTGTGATTGTGTACAATTTGGAAAGGTTCACATGACATGCTAAGTAGTGATACACATGGCAAGCTAAGCCATAATGTTTGTGTGCTTTGTGTTTGTATTGTGATGGCCATTGGCTACAAACAATAAAAACTTGATTACTGTACCATAATGTTTAGTTCAAAATACTTAACCATTGTGGCTTAGTGTGTCATCTGAACAGGGTTACTGATTCAACTGCACAGCTGATTAATAGCTTCCCATAGAAAAGCTCTAGAAACTGAGATGACATTGGGCTCATCTACATGTAAGGGAGGGGGCGGATCATGGACTTACCTGCTTCTGTGATCCTCTCCCAGTGTCGATATGGCCATGTGACATCCCGGAAGGGAAGAGAGATGCCGCGGGCACCATTTTATTTTGAAGAGGAGCCCAGTCACATGGTGAAAAAGTAAGGAACCCCCCTGCCAAACTCCATGGCCAACCCTCCACCATCCCGGGGATGGTGAAATTGCTGCCCCCACCCCCATGGGCAGCCCTGTGCCCATTTGAGGACCCGGGAGCCCATGCCACACCAGCTGCAGTCCTCGGGATTGTCCCAGGACCATAGAAAAACTGGGACATCCCCTGTTTCAGTTATCCCGGGGACCTCTCTAGGTTATCCCCAGTTGACTCCGAGATCTCCTGTGTGTTATTTGGATGCACTGATGACCTAGAGATGACTACCTGGTGTATACATGGCCACTGTTTCCAGCAGCTCTCAAGTTGCAATTTAGAGCTGATATACCCAGAGCTAACAGAGTCTTGTCCAGGGCTCACCTGGGCCAGATCTACACCAAGCAGGGCCCCAACAGTTGTCAAAACCGTTATAAACCATTATAAAGCAGTAGTGCAGATCCTGCCCTGCATCACATTAGAGGCTCTTGTCAGATGTCCTTCTCAGGAGGAGAGTCTGACTCATGAATAGTCCTCTTCTTATGAGGAGCCCTCTTCAGTAAGTGAGCATTCGTTCACCAGGCCCTCATCCTATCATGAAACTTAAGGCACGGGTGCTCTTGAGGGTTAGGTGGTGGCCCAACAGCTCGCTCTGTTTGAGAACGTGAGCTTTTCTCTCTTCAAGGATTCCTCCATGACTGAGGGCAGTGCACTGACTTCAGCTACGGAAGCTCTTTACCTGCAAACAAATCAGAGAATTTTGTTTATTGGATGGACTAAAAGTGTAATAAACAAACAAATAAATAGTTGTGAGCCCTGTGAAATTTGGGCCCTGCTTCTCTGTCTGGCTCATTTCCATGTGATATGAGAGCCCAGAGACTCTCTCACTGACTCCAGCTACAAAGGCTGAAGGTCCTAGAGACAACCACACTCTTTGGGGCATATTATGGGAATAACTGGTGGTGGTGTATGCTTTTAGGCTACCTGAGAAAAAGAGTAGCCTATGATGGAGGATTGTCTAGGTGTGAACAAGGCTGGCAAGGAGGCTCAGGTGAGAGATGGGCAGCCCAACTATTATGAGAATTCATAAACTTCTTTGGCATGGGCTTTGCGGGAAATAGAGGGCGGAAATAACGAGACGACACCAAGTATTGGATTTCAAACAAGGCCACATTTATTGATAGATATGCAGAAGGGAGAAAGTGGGCATCTTCGATCACTACAGCTAACACCGTGATAGTCTAGGGCAAGTCATTCTGGACCTAAGGGGTGGCACCAACTCCGCGCCAACCCTCAGTCTCCCCTCTTGGGTAGGGAGACCTCCCGGTGTCACTCCCCCTCCGTCCGTGAGTGAGAAAGATTGGCCTCAATGGTAACACTTATCTCAACACCTGGGCCGCATGGCTCGCAGGTATTGAGCCTCAGGTATTACCAATCACCGCCTGGTGCCTTAGAATGCTTACCGACCCTATCATTTGAAGATGCCCGCGCCTACCTGCCACAGGGGGCCCTATTGGCCTCCCCCCCCATCTATGAGAGATGGCCTCGCATAATCCCTTCTGCAAATCCACCAAGAATATATCGGAACCGAGGTCTGAAAGGTGGACCCCGTCAGTCCGATATAGCTCCCTCCGCGTTGTAACTAACACTGGATGCAAAATGCTCCAATCGCCCCATTTAGAAAGTTCCTGATAAATTTTCCCATTCACCTTTTTTCGTGAACGGTCCAGAGCCTTGACATCGTGGACTCCTCTCCACTGCAGCCTGGGAATCAGGCATGACCATATAATCAAAATTCCAGGCCAACGCTGCCTGATTATTTGAAAGTCGGCTAAGGCCCGCACTGTCAAAGCCTTGCCGGGTAGATGCCCCAAATCATTGCCTCCAAGGTGAACCAACAGCACCTGAGGTAAACAGTCAGGTGTGTAACGCTGAAATAAGGTAGGGAGCAACCTCATACTACGCTGGCCCAGCCATTCGATGCTGGCCACTGCACTCATACTCAGCTGAGGTCCAATGCTCACTCGGGATGCCCTCTTTGCAGCCCAAAAGATATAGCTATGTCCGCAGATGAGGACCTTCAGCAGTGCGTGACTGATCCGGAGATCTAAAAGTAAACGCAACTGAATTAACTCCTAAAGGTATAGCAAAACCTATTGCATTTTTCGCACATATGTTCGGAATGCACATGACCGCCACCTGCCCACCACCTGAATGCGGTCCTGAGGAAATCCAATCGCCGCCGCTGTGGATGCAGCCCCTATACGAAAGGAATGAGTACCAAATTGGTACTCATCGAGCCCAAGGGTTCTCAAAGCGCGTTTGGTAATGGCCCAAAACTGGAATTTGGTCAAAGGGGACATATCCTGATGGCAAAACAAGGCTCCAGGGCTTCGCCCTCTCCTTGCTATAAACACCCCCATGGCTTGAACCGGGCATAAATCGCTCCGAGGCAATGGGGATAACACCACCCTTTGACCTTTCCCTTGTTGGTCGGTCTTGGATTTCCTCAAAATTAACCAAATTTGCTGCCCTACCTGCTGTAAATCCTGCATTTGCAGAGCCCTGCCTGAACAGTCCGTCTTAGACGCCACAACCAACTCGGAGATTCTGAATGCTCCGAAAAAGGCCGTTAGCGCTGCCGCGTGAAATAGCGCGGCTTCAAATTCTGAAAAGCACAGTGAAGGCCATAATGCCCTTAGGCCCACCAGTATCTCAGGGGATAAAGGGTGCCTAAAATCCAGTGCCGGGGGCGAGGACTTAGCCCAGCCCTGTAAAGCCCGATGCACCCTAAAATCGCACGTGGTGTCAGGGACTCCGCGGAGGTTAGAGCAAAATGCCAAAGCAGCCACCTTACCTCTAATAGTCCTAGCTGCTAACCCCCTTTTATGTTCTGCAATGCAAAACTGCAAGATATGGTTAACTGGTAAGGACCAATCCTGCAGCAGCTGCATGATCTCTCTAAAGTCGTAGAACTCCCTACTTGCCTTTTGATAAGACGTTCTGGTGCTAGGAGCTATGGAATGCCAAACAGCGCTTTCTATATCGGTCCTCCAATCTCCCACAAGGTCTCCAGCATGACCTCCGGGTGCTGTCTTGCCCATGGAGCGAGTTCCCGAAACCGTCTGACCTGCTGACATGATAAGGCGTCAGCAATACTGTTATCGAACCCCGGAACATGCCGGGCTCTGAACAGAATGTTGTGCCGTAGACAATGTAATGTAAAGGCACGTAACAGCCCCACAACCCGAAAGTTATGGGATGCTAGTGTATTGATGACATGGACCGTGGCCTAGTTGTCACACCAGAAATGCACCACTGCGTTAGCCAGTTCTTTCGTCCACAGACACACCGCCACATATATCGGGAAGAATTCCAGGAAGGTAAGATCCCTGCAAATGCCGGATGCACGCCATTCCTGAGGCCAAGGCAAGGCGCACCAACGGTCCCGCCATATAATTCCGAAGCCCAAAGCTCCAGAAGCATCTGAGTGAATTTGAAACTCAGGATGCAGGAGCAGTTCCTTGCGCCAAAATGCCACTCCATTAAATTCTTCGAGAAAAACCAACCATATCCTAATATCCTCCCTCATGGAATGGGTAATACGCACCCGATGGTGCAGCCGGGAAACCCCCCGCATGGAGTTGCAAAGGTGCTGCAGGAAGGCTCTACCAGGGCGAGCTCTGTCTATGTAGAACTGTCCCTGAAACTTGAACCCTAACAGATTAAAATCTAACGGGTTAATGGGCAATAGGCGGTATGCAGATTTAATATCGCATTTGCCCATAAGCGCCCCTACACCATTCCTGCTCACCATTTTTACCGCCGCATCAAATGATGCATACCGGACAGAACATAAGTGTTCCAGTATTGCATCATTGACAGACCCGCCTTTAGGAGAAGATAGTATAAGCCTAAACACCCCTGGTGCCTTCTTTGGGACTATGCCCAAAGGAGAAACCCGCAAATTGGGTATCGGCGGGACCTCAAATGGTCCAACCACCCTGCCTGCCTCTATCTCTTTATCTATTTTATCCCGCACCAGCTGATCCATAAGAGCAACTGATTTCTGGTTCCTGGCTGAGGAAGACACCCACGGGCCGGTGAACGGAATACGAAAACCCTCCAGAAACCCCTTCCTGAGGTAGTCAGCGTCCTGTCTACGGGGATACTGCCTCAAAAGTCGCAGCAGCGCATCAATTTTGATTGGGCTGGGGCCCTTTAGGAGGGGGTTGTTGCCCGCCTTGTTTTCTGCCCCCTTGGTTATCCTTGCTATAACCTCTTCCACCTTTTGCTTTAAAGCAATTGGCGGCTGAGTGCGGACCGTTACATATGGGGCATTCGTGTCTGTACTTGCACTGGGGGCGGGCACATGTCCCTCTTGAACTAAATTCCCAGCAGGGCAAGCGGGATTGAACCCCCTGCCCCGCACTCCCTTTTATGAGGGGGCGGGCTGTCCTTTGGCCAGAATATGGCCGCTATCGGACTTTTCACCGAATCCCGGCCTGGCTGGCGTCATGAATTGGAGCCACAAATCGTGGTCCTTCATGTTCCAACTTAAAGAATGATCAAATGCAGATCGCATATGAAATGCCTCATCATACGCCAACCAGGCACCCCCTTCGTACTCTGTATATGCTCTATAAATCATATCCAGGTACTTAGTCAAAATGTAACCCCTTTCCGGGAAGCGCTGCTGCACAATCTCCATATAAATGAGGAAACCCGGGAGCCAATTTGCCCAGGTTCTAGCAACCTTTTTCTTCCTGTTGCGTTCAAAATCTTTATCCCCTGATTTTTCTTTTTCCTTGCTCTCCGACTCCCGGAAAAGCAAGGAAAACACATCCACGAATTCCCCCCTTAATATTTTCTCCCTTGTAGCGGGGAGTAGGTGGAAACCCAATGGGGTCACAATACTGCCTGTCAGTATGGCGTTCTGTTCTATACCCGCGTACGGGTCCTTACTTGATGCTGCTGCTGAGACACCCGTGTTAACGATGCCAGCAGGCCCTTGCCATACTGCAGCACACGCCGCCACCGCAGTTGGCAATTGTGGAGCCACTTCAGCTGCCGATTGAATGGAGGGGGAGCTAACCCCAGCTCCTGAATTAGGCGTGTCCTGAATCGGGCCCGCTGCCTGTAACTGAGTGGGTGTAGAAACATTGTTGCTTCCAGCTGCCATCAGGGAGGACCCTCTTTGGCTTGCCGCTTGACCACCACTACTAGGAGTGCAGGGTGAGGTGACCTGTGTCGCTACATTCGCTATAGAAGCATTCTGCACTGCCCCTTCCCCTTGTGTGCTTCCCCCTGCACCAGGCATTGCATGCCAGGCAGGACCAGACCACCACGGGAACCAATTCCAAGGGTTTGCCCCCCCATGCATGCAATTGATTGTACTGCATGTTATGCGTTGTCTCATCTTGCGGCTGAATCACCGGTTGTCCCCAGAAGGCTGGTCCCGTGGCTGTCACTGGCGCCGCCTCCACCTGTGGCACTGGAGGGGAATCGGCTGTGCTAACCGCCTGGGTCGAATGCTGGATGTTGCTCTCACGTGTTTGGGTATCTGAAGTTGAGGAAGCCTCAATCACCGCTTGCCTAGCTGAAACTGAAGACCATAAATGATCACGCTTCTGCTTTCTAGTAAATGGACGTTGGTTTGTCTTAGCTGGCTCTACGACATGTGTATTGGGTGGCACAATTCCTTTTTCATTTTCAACCGCCTGTAATCTCGCTAAAATGGCTGCAATCTCCGGGCTGTCCTCATCATCCGAGGAGGATTCCGCTCTAGCCCTTGGGCGTTTTGCGGTGGTTGGTGGGGCCCGGCCCTTTCCTTTTTTCCCTCCTACTCCTTTTTTGGGTGGCATAATAACATTTTTGTGAAGCCAATAAGCCTTGCTGCGCCCAGCAGAACAATCACCTACTGCGGCTTATTAACAGCCGAAGGTGGGGGGGGATGGAATGGGGAGGGGTTAACCGTCACCCTCCTTACTGCAGCCAAGACCTTCGTGCGTGGGAGGGGTGAGGGGGGTTCCACTTCGCTGCCTCCCCCTAGACCAAGAGCCTATGCTTGACCCGCCCGCTAGGCCCCCCGTGTGCAGGACCATCAGGATCCTTCCCCCGGAACCCTAAGCCGTATGGCCGCAAGGCGCGCCGCGCATGGGCGCTGTTGCCAGAAAAAGAGCTGCTGCAGCCAGAAGCAACCTTCAAAACAGGTGGGGGGGCGCTGTTAATAACAGCCCCATGGCCCGACTGGGGCGAAGTGCCGCCACGCGGGTTGCTCCGCGCCGCCTCCGCGATCCTTCCCGCCGCTCCTTAACCTCCTCCCAGCCCCAACAGAACAATCCTGGCTCTCGCGGAGCCGCTGCTGCTGGCTACAACTGCCGCCTCTCTGCTCAGCTCGTTGAGCCCCAGCCGAGGCTGGCTGTTGCCGCTCTGCTGCCTCCTCTCCTCTGATCTGCTCCGCGGGCCTGCAAGGAGCCTGGACCGTGCTCCTGAAGCCACCCGAGCCGCGCAGAGAAGAGGGAGAGGGGAGGGGCGTCCAGCCGTTAAATAGGTTATCGCACCCCTGTGGCCTGATCGGAGGCCTGCCAATTGGAGGCCTCCACACCTCGTCACCCCACCCCCACCTGCAACAGCCGCCACCGCCCTAGCTGTGCAGGGCGTGTGTGAGGGCCTTTTGTTGATGGCCAAGGGGATTGAAAGATAAGCATGTTTTCTGCTTCCCTTTTGTTGACTGAGGTTAATGTATCTATGATTTCTGTTTCCTTATTTTAATGCTGCTGCTTGGATATGGGTTGTATCCAATGATGGCTTTGCACCAGCAGAAAGTACTGACACTCATGCAAGGTGGGACATCTAATTTTTACCAGTCCCCCTATTTATTGCAGTTCTCTGAGCCATATCCCATAGTATTCCAGAGGGTCCCCCAATTCTCAAGAGCACCTTCTCAGAGTTCATGGGGGTCTTGTGGGTATGGAAAACTAGAAAAACATATGTGCCCCCTGCCTTTTTAGTCTGAATCTACCATTTGATACAGTCCAATAGCATAAAATGTGTTTGATATATTTAGGACTATGTTTCTGCTACCTACATACGTATTATTAATGATGAGTCTACTGTTGTGAGCTAATGTGAGCCAGGAGTCCCACCACAGTTTCCAGAAACCATGTGCCGTACCCCCTACCCAGCCTCCTTGTAGCTGGCATGGTTCTCATTGTACTGGCTACATCTCCATTCTTGGTAACAACACACAGAGAGGGCAAAAAGGGGGTGGTCCTGGGGATGGGGATGGGAAGCCAATTTATGCAACTTTCTATGCACTGCATGGCCTCCACACCCCACTCTGAAGCTCCCTCACTAGAGAGGCAAAATCACCCATCCAGCAAAAAAATGCAGGGTGCCCAATGCACCGATTGCCTCCATGTTCCAGCTGTCCTGCATTTGATAGTCATCAGCCTCTGATGGTCATTTCCATAGATTGTAACCTTAATCATTGCAATCATATACTCCAGCTTTCCTAACCTAGGGCTTTCCAGATATTTTGGACTACAGATACTGAGCATGCTGGTTGGGGCTGACAGGAATTGTAGTCCAAAGCAACTGAAGAGCACCAGGCCTAAGAATATGTCTCCTTGAATTAATGGGACTGACTTCAGAGTAAGCATGTATAGTATTGCAATGTGCATCTTCGTTTTGAGATAGCCATTTCAGCTTCTATTGGAAGTGCAGCTTCCATAGGTTCATAAATTTTACAAAAGCGATGTGCTTCTCATTGGTTTCCCCATGCAGTGTTGCCACTTTGCCATATAAAATAATAATCAGCACATCCTTTAGGTTTAAAGGAGGTATTGATTCTGCAATTACCCATCTTATCTCAGTAAACATTCCAAACTAGAATTCTCTGTCACTCTCATACATTGTGTTTCCACTTTGTGAGGAGGGAAATAAAATAGCACCTATATGCACTAAGCATTTCTATGCAAACATGCTCTTCAATGGGAAAAGACAGTTAACAGTTCAATCTCAAGGTCTGATGTGGCAGAAAATAAGTGCTTAGGGCCATAGCACCATCTCGGTGTCAGTAAGTATGACCACAATTATGTGAGGTAAATAATACTTATCCAAGCAATGGCATGTCCCTATGCTTTCATCTCTGTTCATTCTTTATCAATAGTAAGTCATCCTTCTTTGAAGCATCCCAGATGCTTGGGATTGAAGGAACCACTAGATACTCTATAATTGTAAAAACCTTTTCCCGCCTTGCTTGCTGGGGCGGGGGGAGGAGGTTGTGAGCGGGGATGGGGTGAGGCGACGTGGGGGCCTGCAATTGGCAGGCTCTGGGTGGTGCCACCAGGGCAGGGAGGGGTTTAGGGCTATTTAAGCCCTGGACTCCCCCATACCTTCTCAGTTGGCTGCGTGGCTCAGCAGCGAAGAAGAAGTGGCGGCGGAAGACGACGGAGACCCGGCGGGGGATCAAGCAGCAGCAGCTGAGCAGTGCAGCAGCTGACAGCAGCCCGGGCAACCTTGGGCGGCCCGGCCGACCTTGGGTGCCTGGCGAAGTTGACGGCAGCAGAACTGCGGAGGAGCAGAGCGGCGAGCCTCGACAGGGGCCGAACGGGTGGCCAGCTCAAGGGCCGGGTGGTCCCGGCAGAAGAGCTGCGCTGGCAGCGAAACGAAGCAGCAGAGTGGAGCCAGTGGCGTGGGAGCAACCCAGCGGCAGCGGCATAACGCGGCGGTGCAGCCTGGTAGCGGAGTACGGCGCAGGGGGCGTGTGCACCAACAGCGTCGGCCCGGGGAGCTAGGCGGCGGCTAAGCAAGCGAGTGCATGGCGGTGCACAGCAGCCCAAGGTAGCCTCGCAGTGGAAGAAATTGGGGACGGGCGGCATCCGCAGGCCCCATCTCATCCCAGGCCTTTGGGTCATCAGGTTTTTCCGGGGCTTGGGGGGAGCTGGACGGGCGGTTCTTTCTGCTAGAGGGGGAGGCCCAAGTCCATCTTTTGGCTGCTGGTTTTTGCAGAAGGGGGAGGCAAGTGGAGCCCCTCAGGCTGTTGCGGTGGCACTGGGGCCTGGGGTAAGGCTTTATATCCTGGCAGTAGCCATCGATCAAACAACATAAATAGCCTCCCCCTTCCATGGGTGCCAGGAGGGCATGGGCACACAACCCCCCCCCCTTGCATTCACAGTTGCTTGCTTGGTTAGCATATGGTAGTGGTTGGCTTTAGCTGATTGTTGTATGTTAATAAACCATATCGGCTGATCCAAATTAATTAATTTATATAAGCTATTCGAGTTATACTCTAGCTAGTCCTTTTGGATCAATTGCTTAGAGGCACCGCCCATTGTTGTCATGCCTCCAAAGAAAGGCGTAGGGGGCAAGAAGGGCAAGGGAAAGGCTCCTGCCCAATCATCAAAACGAGCAAGGCCTATAGGGAATTCTTCCTCCGAGGAAGAGTTAGACCCACAGATTTCTGATTTTGTAACAAGATTAGAAACTCTGGAAAAGGAAAAAGGCATTCAGGCACCTAGGATCACGTCTACCCCACACGCTTATGCAGGGTGGAGGCAGACAATGAAAAAGAGGCAGGATGAACTGTGGGATGCTCTTTCTGCCAGGTTGAGGGCAGTCGAGTCTTCAGTGGGGGGATCTGCAATGGAGGTGTCGGATCCGGATCCGGGTAACACCCTCTCCGCCACCCTTCCTGACAACACCGAGCTGAGAGCGGTGGCTCCAACTGAACCAGCTCTTCAGTCAAGTACTACGGCGCAGGGACCAGGGCCTACAATTCAAGGAGAGCTACCGACACCACACACGGCAACACAATTGCAGGCAGCTGACATGCTTCAGGCACAATGGGGCTTATTACCATGGCTAGCCAGGATGGGGTTACCCGTGGCTGGGAATCTAGCCCAACCAGTTATGCTATCCCAAGCTCCTTTGTCCCGTAACACCACTTCTGGCACAACACCTGATCCACAGCAGGTAGGCTTAGTGATCACAGGAAGTAACAGGCCGGTGCAGCTGAATGTTTCAGGACCAACGGCACCTCCCCAGGCCTTAAATGCAATTTCTGCTTGCACAAGTGTTTGGCAAGGTCCCGCCGGTGCAGCCGGACATAATTCAGTTCAGGAGGTCAGGGACCCATATGCTGGTGCCAGCAGCGATACTATTCCCACAGGCAGCACGTCAGCACCTCTCGGCTATCATTTGCTCCCAGCAACCAGGAATAAGATTGGCAAAGGAGAGTATGTAGACGTGTTCTCCTTGCTGTTTCGTGAACAGGAAAGCACGGAGAAAGAAAAGGGCGCAGATAAGGAAGCGGAGAGGATTAAGAAAAAACGGGTGGTCCGTACTTGGGCCAACTGGCTCCCCAGATTTCTCATTTATATGGGCGTAGTGCTTCAGCGCTTCCCGGGAAAAGGTGTTATTCTCACGAAATACCTCGATATGATTTATCGGGCATATTCCGAATATGAGGGCGGGGCCTGGTTGGCCTATGACGAACCGTTCCGTTGTAGAGCTGCATTTGACCACCCCCACCCCCGATGGGATGTGAAGGATCATGATCTGTGGTTACAGTTCATGACACCAGCACGGCCAGCTTTTGGTGATAGGGTGGATAGCGGCCACATTTTGGCCAAACAACAGTCCGCATCCACTTCTCGGGGGTACGCGGGCCAGGCGGTTCAACACCGCCCACTCTGCTGGGACTTTAATAAGGGAATCTGTAATCGCAACCCCTGCAGGTATAGACATGAATGTCAACTGTGTTCCGGATATCACGCAGCTGCAAATTGTTTCAAGAACAAGGGTGGAAAATGGCTCCCTAAGGATGGACAGGGCGCTAGACATCAAGGAGGGCAGCAACCTCCTTCCAAAGGGACCCAGCCCGGTCAAACTTGAACCCCTTAACAAGCTCTTAGCATTATACCCCAAGCGGCGCGAAGCTTTGTACCTTAGTTTGGGCTTTCGGGACGGATTTTGTATCCCATTCCAGGGCATTAGACGTAGTTCATTGGCAAGGAATCAAAAATCTATAGGTCTTTTGGGACATATTGCGCAGGAGAAAATTGAGAAGGAAGTACGGGCTGGGCGGGTGCTGGGACCTTTCCTGCACCTCCCTATCCCTCATTTACGGATATCACCTTTGGGAATAGTTCCCAAAAAGGTGCCAAGAGAATTCAGGCTGATTCACAACCTGTCTTTTCCAAAGGGCACCTCTGTAAATGACGCAATACCGGAAGGTTTGAGTTCAGTTAGATATGCTTCTTTCGACTCCGCTGTAAGCATGGTGCGTAAAAATGGGGCCGGAGCTTTGATGGGGAAAATGCGATATAAAGGCCGCTTTTCACATTTTGCCCATCAACCCCAGGGATTTCAATTTGTTAGGAATTTGTTTTCAGGGACAATTTTACATCGACCGCGCCTTGCCAATGGGATGCTCTATTTCTTGCGCTATGTTTGAGACGTTCAGCTCCTTCCTGGAATGGGCCCTCACGTTGAGGGCAAGAACACGGGATGTCATTCATTATCTTGATTACTTCCTGTCCTCGGGGCCGGCAGGAAGTGCACATTGCAAGCGGTTGATGGACACATTCGGCGCATTGTGCATCGAGCTGGGTGTTCTGCTGGCGCACAAAAAGACTGAAGGCCCATCCGCGGTGCTTAAATTTCTGGGTATTGAATTGGATTCTACCCAGCAGTGCTGTCGCTTACCAATGGACAAGCTTCTCACTCTGCGCAACAAATTACAGGTCATTTTGAGCAATAAAAAGTTATCCCTAAAGCAATTACAGGCGGTGGTAGGCCACTTAAACTTTGCGTGTAGGGTAATTGCTCCTGGGCGCGCCTTTTTGCATCGCCTGTGTGTGGCTATGTCGGGCCTGAATAAGCCACACCATAGGACACGTGTCACCAGAGGTATGAGAGCAGACATTACAGTGTGGCTGGATTTTCTTGCGCATTTTAACGGCGTATCCTTCTGGAGACGTGAGCTCTTGGTGGAGGCGGAGTTGCAGGTGCATTCTGATGCCTCTGGGTCATGGGGTTTATTTATCTGGAGGAATAAATGGTGCGCAGAGCAATGGCCTGAGGAGTGGGTTTCTGACGGCACATGCAAGGACCTCACTTTTTTGGAGTTGTTCCCCATAGTCATGGCGGCGCATTTGTGGGTTGCCGATTTGGCCAACGCCACTGTATTATTCTGGTGCGATAATCAGGCCACAGTCCAGGTCATCAATTCCCTTTCTTCGCGCAATCCTCGTGTTATGAATTTAGTCAGATTTTTCACCTTGCATTGTCTGAAGTTTAATATCCATTTTCGGGCACGGCATATACTGGGTTTAAATAACGATATAGCGGACGCTTTGTCACGACACCAGGTCCAGAGATTCCGGGAATTGGCTCCCTGGGCCCTCCCGCGGCCGGAGAGGATGCCTCCGACTCTTTGGAGGATTGGAAGGAGGAAATAGAGCAGGCTATAGGGTAGTCCTTGGCACCTAGCACCAGGGTCACCTACCGAAGGGCAGGTAGGGAGTTTCAAGCTTTTCGTATAGCCAATCACCTCCAGCTGCTATGGCCCTTACCTGTTGACCATATTTTGCAATTTTGTGTTAGTTCTAAAAATATGGGCCTGTCCACACGCACTATTTCGCTTAAGCTGGCCGCCTTAGCATTTTTGGCAAAGGCACATGGCATGGAAGATCACACGTCGGATTTTCGAGTGCGTAGGTCCTTGAGCGGTTGGGCAAAGGAAGCCCCACGCGCTTCTAACGCTAGACTTCTGCTGTCCCCGGATATTTTACTCGGTTTACAGGCTCGGTGGCTGCTTCTCTGCCACTTTCACTTTGAGGCCGGTCTGTTTCATGCCGCAGCAATAACTACTTTCTTCGGGGCATTCCGCATATCTGTGGTTCTGGCTTCATCTAAGGGGAACAGTTCCGCTAGGGCTTTGCAGTTCTCTGACTTGCGCTTAGAGGCCCATGAGGCCCATTTGCATTTGCGGCAGTCTAAACCGGACCAGACGGGAAAGGGACGCTGGGTCACCCTTTTCCCTTCTACCAATCCGGAGCTATGTCTGGTTAGAGCATTGACAGTCTTTGTGGCTTTGCGGGGTAACACGGCAGGTTTTTTGTTTAGCCATCAGGATCATACCCCTCTCACCAAGTATCAATTTTGGTCTATAGCTAGAAGGGCCCTTAACGATTTAGGCTTACGCGCAGCTTTGTTTGGCACACACTCGTTTCGCATTGGGGCAGCTTCTACGGCAGCATCTTTAGGGTTTTCCCCTCCGCAGATTCAGGCTTTGGGCAGATGGCATTCTGCAGCATATAAATCATCTGTGTGGAAAATGGCTAACTAAGGATAATGCGGCATATACTAACATGTTCATGTTTATTTTAGATCTGCCAGTGGCTAATGTACCCGTGCGGGTTTCCATATGCGGTCACAGCATGGTCTTCTGGGCCAGCAAGCGGGCATCCAGTTCCAGCTTTGGATCCCAGCTCAGCTTGAGTCAACACACTACCATCCGTTGGCTCGGAAAACGTGGTATGCGGTGGGAAAATCTCATACCCACCTTGCTGCAGCAGCATTCTGCCTTGCTTCCCCCACAAGTCTTGCTCATCCATTTAGGGGGAAACGATCTGGGCCTAATGAAAGGCAAAGCTCTTATTTTGCAAGCCACAGCAGATTTTCAGCTTCTGCGCCAACGCTGGCCCGGTATTAGGATCATTTGGTCCTGCATTTTGCCCCGAATGCACTGGAGGGTCAGCTGCGACCCTATGGCAATAGAGAAGGCTCGCAAAAGGGTCAATACAGAAATATTTAAAGCCCTGGCCCAGCATGGCAATGTTAGCATACAGCATCTAAATATCAGCCAATCTCGGAGGGAGCTGTATAGGTGCGACGGGGTGCACCTGTGACAGTTAGGGAATGATTTGTTTTTAGCGGATCTGCAAGCAGGTATACACAATGCGATCTGTCAAGGGGGAGTGGGAGTGGGAGACTAAGCCTAGACTTGTCTCCCCCTGTGGTGGTAGGTGCGGGCATGTTATGCTTTGGTTAATGGTGAGCATTCACGGGCACTGTTAGGGTGATTGGTAAAGCCTGAGGCCAACCACTGAGAGCCCTGCGGCATCAGTTGGGGGGATAGGGCTTACCTTTGAGGTTAACCCTTCTCGTGTACTCGGAGGGGAGATGACACTGGAAGACCTCCCACCTCATATCGAGGAAGCTCGAGGGGCGGCGAAAGTGCAGGCGCCGCTTCCCGGGCTGTGAATGTCTCGCCCAATCCCCACAATGGCCGGGTTGGCCATGACAATGCCCGCTTAGGTTCTCCTCCCCCTTTTTCTTGCTAACTGTTGAAATAAAATGGCCCATGTTTACATCCCAACTTTTGTGTCAACTGTTCATTTCTCATCCTTCGCTTCGCAATAATAGTGACTGTATGCGCCACTGTATAAAAATGAACCATTTGGTTTATTTAGATTTATTTTTGATTCCAACTTTGCAATTGTCATTCTAGGGATCTCATCACTCTGATCAGATGCAGAACTATGCTACCAAAACTGCTCTTCTTGTCTCATCTTAATCAAAGTTAAGTCTGGTTGCTAAAAAGTGGGGGCTAAGTGTGAAAGCTCAGCCTGCTGTTTTATTATAGTGTACACTTTACAAACTTGGTGATAGTGAGCACAGTAGAAAGTTACTTGAAAGCCTTATAAGGAATTACTATAAACCCCATGTCACAGAAATCCTCAGATTTTCTTCCCTGTTTTGGGATTATGCATAGTTGATTCCCCCCCTTTAAAATATAATATAATAAAATAAAAATTAGGAAGATAATTTTAAAAATGCATAGTTGATCTATTATTATTATTATTATTAATAATAATAATAATAAATTAAAATAGATATCTGGATTTAATTTATCCATTCTAGAATTATATACCATTTGCCCTCTGATTTTATTTAAGTCTGGTTTAGTAGATATTAAACCTAGTGGCCATGAAGCCCTGCATCATGATGGTGGGGACCCCTGTCATAATCAGTGTCAGGTACACATCTCACTGACCCAATCTGCATAATACAAGAGTGGTTAATAAGCCACAGTGGCTGGTTAAGCACCCCGCACATGCTGACCTGATTTACATAATCACACTGAATGGGTACGGCTTCTTGTGTCATCCAAACCAAGTGAGAATGGGTATTTGAGATGGTAAACAAACCACCCAAATCCCATGGCTTGTGATAGGGTTGCTGGGAGGTTTGTTAACCACACCAACCAACCACCTTTGCCAGACTAGGACATCCACAGGATACATCTAGTGAGGGCAGGCACATGACCACAGAACTTGCAGGGTGATTCATAAGCCACCATGGCTTATTAACCATCCTCATCATTGATCCATCTAACTCAGCATTATTTACTCTACACTGACTGGCAGTGACTCTCCAGGGTTTCAAGCAGAAGTCTTTTCTAGTACTGTGTAGAGATGCTAGGGAGTGAACCCAAGACCTTCTGGAAGCAAAGCATCTATTCTGCTCCTAATTTACAGTCCTTCCCCAGTAATCTCTGCACAGCAGAGTTAGTGGGAAAATACATTATTCAGGCTCTACCTTCTATTAAAAGCAAATATTTTAAAAACAGTAACATGAAAAAATCTTTATTTTATTTATTTTTCATTTCAGGAAATTCCTAATTTGAGGAAAATATGTAAATAATTCCACCATACATGAATAGCTAACGGAAAACAAAAATAATTGCAAATATTGGGTCTTCTTATTTAACAACCTCTATGACTTTCCATTAATTTAATAATTTGTATTCCTACTTGTTAACTGTAACAGAATAACTGCCTATTTTCACTTTGTTTTATGTCTTTTCTCATTATCATAATGGATACTATTAAACAGCCAATCCTATTTGAAACTAATTTGCATCAGGCTTAATGTGATTTGGAACCTTTAAGGATTATGGATATATTTTGTTTCTCATTAGGTTCTGACTATCAAAATGTGTAAAAGAGAAAGAAAGAAGAAAGAAAGCTATTATCATATCTGCATTTTCTGTTATAGTTATACCTTTGTCATTTTATTTCTGGGAACATAAGAATTAAGAACTTTAACAAATAAATATAAGCCCATTCCATGCTTATGTTTTATAAGCAAATTTCCCATAGCTTAAAAGAGAGTGAGAGTAAGGATAAATGTTTTCTCAATATTATATGAAGTCTTGTTGATTGCAATAATCAGAGGGAAAGGAAGCAGCAGCCAGACACCTCTCCATCCTGCCTGGCTCCAGGTCCAGCTGAGAAACCCCTCCCTCCTGCTGCCAACTGTCGCTGCTGAGGCCATCAGAGGGAAAGGAAGAGGCAGCCAGGCACCTCTCCATCATGCCTGGATCTGTATGAGGCTATTAGAGGGAGACGGAAAGGAAGCAGCTGCTGAACTTTGCAACTAAAAATCGAGGGCCTGAATCTGCTTCCCCCCCTCCTCCCTCCCAATCCCCTTTCCTTTTGTGCCAGGTTTTTTAGATTGTAAGCCTGTGGGCAGGGACTGTCCTAAGAAATACTTTTGTAATCTGCCTTGAGAGCCTTTTTTTGCCTAAAGGGCGGGATATACAGTAAGTGCTAAAATAAATAAATAAATAAAATAAAATAAAGCTGCTGTGAATCTGAGTACAAACCACTAAGAATGTTATGCCTCGGGCAGGAACTTGCTGTCTTTGATGGTGCAGAAAGGTTAACAAGTAGCATTGTATCAAAAAAATCGCCTGGACCTGCGAGGGCAATGGAAGCCCCTACGTCTGGCTCTTGCAGGCCCAGGCAGACACACTCAGCTTTAGGACAGGCCCACACCCAACTGCTCTCAAGCCTTGGAGAGCAGTTGGGTGGGAGTTCACCCTGACCATATGCCAGGAAAAAACAGGACATGTCAGGATTTTTGGTAACAAATCCGGGAAGGGGGGGGGGAATTATGAAATTTGAAGAAAAATCTGGATTTTTCCCGTCCTCCCCCCACCCACCCAAAGGGCAGCTCTACTTTATAGTCAATGGGAAATAACAAAAATGCTTAAAGCTCTGTCATTTTTAAAGATAAGGAGATGATACTTGGCACTATAATAGCCCTTAGGTAGGGCTTTAGTGATGCCAACTGTGATGCAGATCCATTCATCTGTTGATTTTTAGGATTTTTTTTTTAAGTTTGAGGATTTTAATTTTTTAAAAATCATTTTAAAGACAAAGAGATGAAACTTGGCATCATGATAGCGTTTGAGTAGGGCTTTAGTTATGCTATGTTTGAAGCAGATCAATTCATCTGTTCATTTTTAGGAATTTGTAAAAAAATGAGGTTTTAAAATTAATTTTGAAAACTACCATCATTTTTAAAGATAAGGAGATGAAACTTGGCATCCCCCCCACCCTACTTAAACACCAAATATGGTGTGTGTGGGGGGAGAGAGAAATAATGGCATCATGATAGATCTTAAGTAGGGCTTTATCCCTCCCCCCCTGTGTTAATACCATTAGAGTGGAGGGAGAAAATATGCAATTTCCCTCCCATTGGTTAAAATGAACCCTAATGTTCTATGATACTGAATTTGCACCAAACTCTTTATGGAGAGTCCAGTTGACTTTGATGTTAACTTATTTACTTTGTGGTAGGGAGGGTCAGCAGTGATAAATTTCATACTCTTTGGGGTGTCTTGCAGGGTGACCAGATAAAATCCAGGTCAGGGCTAATATAACTTTAACAGTTTTAGAGAAAAGGGAATTTCAGCCAGTGTCATTTGTATGCAATTAGTTCCTGGTGAAATTTCCTCTTCATCACAACTGTTAAAGTTGCAGGGGCTCTGCCTTCTTTCGTATATAACTCTAGTATAGTGCCTGCACCTTTAACTGTTGTGATGAAGAGGGAATATCACCAGGAACTAATTGCATACAAATGACACTGGCTGAAATTCCCTTTTCTCTACAACTGTTAAAGTTACATGAGCCCTGACCTGGATTTTATCTGGTCAGCCTAGTGTCTTGCCACTACACAACTAAGGTCCCTTCTACAAGGATTCGCTTTTGCGCCTGGTTAGGCGATTATGCGCATAATCGCTGAAGCGCATTTACACCTAATACCTCTGCACGAGAGGCGGCGAAGCGCATTAACGGATGACCAAAATGCGCTTTCCAAGTAGTTAATGTGCATAAGCGCTTGTTCACATAGTCAAAATGCACTTTAACGGCCGGAGCAAAATAAAGCTCGTGATTTAACGCGCATTCGATAATGCGCATAATCGGAGAGATAACGCGCCTCTACGCCCGATTTGCGCTCTGTTCTTGTAGAGGTAATTTTTTTAAAGCGCCTTGAAAGAGCTTTAAACCTCTCTTGTAGAGGCAGCCTAAGTGAAACAATTCTGGGGTGGGGGGGAGAGGAAGTGATACAAGGAATTAATTCACTATTAATTGATGAATTTCTTTTCCTGAAAGAAAGACTAGTCCATACCAGGTTGGCAATGCAATCTAATGCATGTCAACTCAGGATTGCAGACTGATTCAGAAATTCCTTTCTGTCCATTTCTTCCCACATTTCTTCCAAACAATCCTTGCAGTGAAGTGTGATACTATTTCTCTACTTTAAAAGAAAAAAGAATGGTCCTGCATACCCTTAGGTCTATTTAAACTTTAAGATTTTATTGAAAGTGTTCTTTTCTTGGAAGTATTGCTGTTTTATGAAAAGAAACAACTCCTGCAAAGACTTGCTTTGAAAATACTCACATTCAGCTTTTGAGACCTCCTAATCAGGCTATTGCTCAATTCATTGCAGTAATTTTCTTTGCATCAGTTTGATCTGCAGTCAGTGAGGCCTCCACCAGCTAGTAAAATACAATCCATCTTAAATTAAAATGATCCCCCATCTCTCTCTTTGGAAGACAATGCAATGTTCTATGACATGCAATGAATTATGTGGGTCCATGTGTCTAAATTTTCTGGCAACAATAATAAAGGATCCTATCATTCATTTTTTTTCTTTCTAGAGAAAATAAGCTTTTCTTATTCATTCTGACGTAGCATTTCCATTACGCCTTAAGAAAGGCTTGGCAATACTTCAAATTGAGTGTTATTACTGAATATTCTATTACTGCTGCTCAGTAAATATATTACTTTCTTTTTCATTATGTTCACTACTTTCCAAAAAGGGCTTTGCTTTGATTACACTCATCTACCCTGCTGGGAGAACAGTGCAATTTCAAGATCTGCCCCTACATGAGAAATTAGCAGCTTTAACTAGAAATGCCTTCCATACTAAATAACACATAGCAGAGATGCAGGCATTATGGATTCCATTGTTTTTGGCACATAACTGTAGTTTACTAAATAAATGCTCTTCTTTTTAGCTTTCACTAGGAATTGGGGGGGGGAACTAACCGGTTAGCTACCTCTTCTTGTTGTTGTATTTCTGACATGTTTATCTCAGAAAATGTAAGAGTTTCCCCCCTTTTTCTCACTTCTATAGAAAAAGAAGGCCACTTTGCAGAATTACCCCTAAATATTCTCCATCTTTTTTTAAAAAAAAAAATTGGGGGAAGATGCCACTCCCCATTCTCCTAATGGCTAGGCTGGGTCATTATAAAGGATATAAAATTGTGGCCAGGCTGCCAATATGACAGCAAAGGGGGGCCCTTTGGAAAAAGCAAACTCTATTCATTTTGAATTTATTGCAGATGGGGAGGTAATAATGAATGAAGTCAATTAATTAGAGGGAGAACAATATTTTGAGAGGGTTTCATCCTTTAAGGCAGCTCATAATCTTCTTCTTCTTCTTCTTCTTCTTCTTCTTCTTCTTCTTCTTCTTCTTTAAATATATTTAGTTTGGATTTGGTTGGGAAATCAATTGTGGTAAATTTAGGAAAATTGGGGTGATTTGGGGGTTGGTGCACATTAACTGAAAACTTTATATGGGGTGGTTGGATGGAAAAGTAGTTGGCATGCATTCTGCAAAATTTGAATTCTAGCAATTATGCACGTATAAATTTGCACATAAATGATTGTGTCTTTTCGGGGAGAGAAGGGTTTGCATTTTTGGCATTATGTAAGCTGCCACTCTAATAGAATAAAAACAAAACCCCAAGGTTATTGTGCAATATGACCTCTATCCTTGCCAGATCAGCATAACCACTGACAAGGCTGTTCCCACTCCATCAAAGTGAATCAGGGAAGCGACGTCTTTGCTGAGACAAGGCAATTTCAGTGGTGATGCGCACTTCATTAGCATCCAGGGATGGGCAGAGCATGCCCCCTGCAACAATCCTCTTTCCATTTGGCAGCTTTCCATGCCCCTCCTGGTCTTTGTGTGGGATTAGCTCCCCCTTGCCTATTTAGGGGCTGAGCAGGATTTTTTGGCGCACTGATCATCAGGGTTTATGAGTTTTTTTCACCTGCTTGAAAGAAGACACTGGCTCAGTTCACACAACACGTTTACCTATGCAGTGTGAAAACTCCATTCAACAGTTGAGTTTGTAGGGGGTACTCACCACACAACATGTTCCAGCTCCACCATTGTGTGAATGTGGGCTCCCGTGGAGTTGAGGAAAAGTCAACAACAAAAGTCTGTCCTGTCTCCTCCCTCAGTCCTCCCAATGGTATCCCATCAGCCATTGCTGCAAAAAAAAAAATCCTGGCAGCTCTCCTAGAGTGGCACTTGCTCCTCTTGCCACTCTAGCCAGGGGACTCTGTAGCCAGTGGAAAAAGTCCACTCAATGCAACAGGAAACTCCACAGAGCCCTCTCACAACACGCAACACAACTCTCCTCTGCACAACATAGAGGAGTTTTCTTTCCAGACAACACATTTCTCAATGGTGGTGTAACAACTCCACAGTGGAGTTCTAAAATCACCGTTGAGAAATGTCTGAACTGAGCCACTGAGAAGGATTGATTGGTTTGAAATTTTTAGTATAGTTGCTGGATAGGTAAGTTGATTTGGTCACATTTGCCTGGGATGTACAGTTTCGGTTAGGAGAGGCATGTGCATAGGTAAGCAACCTGAGATACCAATAAGGTGACTGGCCAGGACTGAGATCTATAACTCTAGGGAACTGGGACCTGTTGGCCTTTGGGGCTGATCTCTGTCATTCATTGGAAGTTATGAGGCACCAGGAGGGAATGTCTCGGGAAGTCCATTCTCCACTGTGACCTTGGAGGAAGGGTGGGAATTTCAGCCCTCCCAGTACTCTGGGCAAGGTAAAGCTTGCCTGATTTGATATTAGGTTAGTTGTTTATGGGACCCTGAATTTGTGCATGAAAAATAACATGAAATAAAATAATGGTTATCCTTCAAACAGGTTTTTGGGTCAGTGTCTTGGATCCACTGCCTCTTTGAAGTAGGGATGTGCACTGGATCGGACCCGATCCACGATCCGAGTCCGGTCCAGTGGGAAATCGGATAAATTATCCGATTTCCGATCCCGCAGCTGGATCGGCCGATCCAATCCGAACCGGTCCGAAAAGGCTCCGAACCGGTTCGGAGGATCGGCGGATCGGCGGGCGCCCACTGGCGCCCACCGCCGCTTCCATTGGCGGGCGCCAGCGGGCGCCTGCCGATGAAAGTGGACAGCGGGGGGGAGGGAGGAGGGGGGCGCTTACCTTCTCGGCCCGTCCGCTCCCGTCCGGCACTAGCAGCTACTCCCAGCGGGCTCCGCGGCCTGCTCTAGGGTGGCGCGCCGGGTGATGTCATCACCCGGCGCGCTACTCTAGAGCAGGCCGCGGAGCCTGCTGGTGGTAGCCGCCGGCCCCAGACGGGAGCGGACGGGCCGAGAAGGTAAGGAGGGGGTGCGTGGAGGGGAGGAGGGGGCGCGCGGAGGGGGGAGGGGGGCCCTTACCTTCCCGGCCCGGCGGCTCCCGTCCGGCGCCGGCGCCTACTACTACCAGCAGGCTCCGCGGCCTGCTCTAGGGTGGCGCGCCGGGTGATGTCATCACCCGGCGCGCTACTCGAGAGTAGGCCGCGGAGCCCGCTGGTAGTAGCCGCCGGCGCCGGACGGGAGCGGACGGGCCGAGAAGGTAAGCAGTGGCGGGGAAGGGGGCTTACCCCCCCCGGAGCCGTCCGCTTCTATCCACTGGCACCCGCGGGCGCCAGCGGATGGAAGCGGGCGGCCCCAGGGGGGGTAGGGAGCGTGGGGGAGGGGGCTTACCTGCCGGGGCCGTCCACAGCGGACGGCCCCGGGGGGGGGAGGGAGTTAGGCCCCCCCTCACCCACCCGCCGCCATTTTTTTCTCATAGACTTGCATTGCAATGCAAGTCTATGGGGAAAAAAATGGCGGCCGATCCAAAAATTTACGATTTTTGGGTCGGGATCGGACTCGATCTGGTCCGGGGGGCCTCCGATTTTGTCCGAACCGGTCCGTGACAAAATTGGAGGTCCCGATCCGGGTCCCGATCCGATCCGGGGGGTCCGTGCACACCCCTACTTTGAAGCTGCTCATAGTGCTACAGAGCCATAAGGCTTCAATCCGAAAGGCAGATAAACTGCAGCTCTCAAAAAGACCTGAACCAGAAGTAATTTTATAGAAATCAGCAACTTTGTTAGTTAGAATCATAGCATTTAGTCTGTTTTGATGGGAACGATCCATTTCTCTCCCCCCTCCTATGTTTTCAACATTGTTTACAATAGATTGCACTGGCAATAGGTTTTTTTTCCAGCTTTTGAAAATTATTTTTTGGTTATGCTTCCTCTGACCTAGTCTAGAGCTCTCCAGCAAATTTCACATGATGAGACTTTTCAATGTATGTCCCAGAAGTACATCTCCCTTACGAACAATAAGCTGCAAGGTATAACCACTTCTTCAGCTTTTCCTGGGTATATTGATTTTGCCTCCAGCACCACAACTCACTCCAAACACACCACCCTCGGAACCACTTCCTCCCTAGGCTGTGATAATAAGCAAGGCACAGAAATCAATATCAATTAGACTCCATTCAGAAATGAATAGCAAATCAGCAAGGTTTATAACAAAGAAAATGTAGAATCTATCCACAGCTATAAAGAGCAGAAAGGTTGATGCAACTATGTGAGAAAAATTAATAGAAATATATTAATTTCCCCTCTCTTCAATTTGCCACACTCTGCATTATACACCCTGCACATTGCACTCTTTCGGTCCTTTTTGTTTATGGGTAACATTTATATATGCCCTTTGGCTTTTTCTCCACATTTTACCCATAATTCATGTTATAGATTTAAACTAAACACAAACTTTTCCTATGGGAAAAAGATAACTTGGTCCCATTGAGACCAGACAAGAATGGCTATACCACTATTATTGAGCAGAATTATTATTAAGCAGAACTTTAGGGTTATTGCAGAGACCCAACTGTAATGTTTGGAAGTCTGTTGCAAGAGTCCTGATTCAGTGTTTTACAGCAGTTTTAACTAACTAGGTTCTGCAGGAGTTCAACCTTGGCCTTAATTTTCATGGTGCCTCTTCACAGAAGTGAAGGATTTTGGAGTGGCTTTTCTTAGGGAAATTATTACCAGCAAATGACCCAGAATGGTTAGTGTTCTGTCTCTGGTCTCTCAGAAACAGGCTGATGCAAGCACTTGGGTGGGCGTCTGCGCTCGTGTCGGGAGCATCTGACTGGGTCCAGGAGGCCAGATGCAGGGGGAGGGGGTACAACAGACTCCCAGGCCCAGTTGGGTGTCATGGCATCCCTAATTTCTATATATTATGGTTAGGAAATAGCTGGGAACTGTTCTGGAATGTGATAGTCACTTTGGAGAAGATGACTTATTCCCTCCTGCATCTGGAAGAATGGGGTAAACTAAGAGCCTATCTACACTATTGCTTTAAAACGGTTTAAAAAGGTTTATAACAGTTTTGAGAACTGTTGGGGCCCAGGACACACTCCATATACAGTTTTCAAAACGTTTTCAAAGTGTTTTATCCTGCATGTGCAGATAGGCTCTAAGTATGTACATATAAAGCAGCTTTCCCCAACCTGGTGCCCTCGGGTGTGTTGGGATACAACTCCCAGCATCCTGCAGCATTGGCTGGGAGTTACTGGGAGTTCTGAGGGTACCAGGTTTGTGAAGAAATAATGAAACACATTTTCCTAAGAGATTCAGAGAGAGAGAGAGAGAGAGAGAGAGAGAGAGGTCCAAGCTGGGAGCTGTACTCGAAAAGCACCTGAGTGTACAGGGGTGCCTCTTTCTAGGAATCTCATATGGAGAAGTGGTTTTGTTTCTTGCAGAAGTACCTCCACCTATGCCCAACTTGTTTTTGTGGAAATAAATCAAATATTAAAAAGCATCAAGAGTTTTCAGTGCTCTTACTTCCAAAGAAACCAAAACCAGAAAAGCACTGCCATTGGAACTTTATACCACCTTGGGAAGAGAAGAGGCATGTAAGTTATATATGCCCATTCTTGCTTTTTTTTTTTTTTAAAGACTTGTATTTGACATAGGAATGAGACCCTTGCTCTCTGGTACACTAATAGACAAGTATTGAGGGTGGCTCAATATTGATATGAACAGTGTGGTGGTTGTTTCTTATTGTGGCTAGCAAGTCTGAAGTGACCAAAAGAATGTAAGAATTTACTGGGTGACTGGAGAGAGGATGCATCTTTTCCGCTTTACTGCTGTTGTTCTCCTAATCAGGATTGCATAAAGGTGGTTTGTTGCTTAAAGGACAGTTCCTGTACTTTACTGTCCTGGAAGAAGCACCTATAGCACTTTTTCCTTGGTGAAAGAAGTATGCTTCCATTTCTTTTCCCTCTCAATTCTTAATGTGGATCACAGTTGAATTCTCTCCTCTGATATATAGCTTTTTGTAGGAAAGCAAGGAGGGACCAGGCAAGCCTTTAAACTAGATTAGAGCTATCTGCGAGATCTGATATGCCTGTGGCTGCTACTGAGTGAGATAAGAAGGATAAATCACCAATGTCCCCATATAGTTTCTAAAATGAAGTAGCTGAGAATCATAGTTGGGAAAGACCTTGGATATGGCCTTCTCAAGGCAAAATCTACAATGCAGGATGCAGCTGTAGCATCCCTGAGAATTGGCCATCCAGCCTTTACTTAAATACCTCCAGTGAAGGATAGCCCACCACCTTCTGAGGCAGTCTGTTCTCTTCTCAAATGGTTCATACTGTTGGGAAACTTTGACTAATGTTTAGCTGGATCTGTTTCCTTAAAATTTGTACTCATTGGCTCTAGTCGAGTCCTGTACTGAAAGAGAACAAGTCTGCTCCATCGTGTGTATGACAGCCTTCAAATATTTGAAGACCACTGTCATGTGTCCCCTTAATCATTTCTTCTCCAGCTTAAACATAAACAGGTCTTTCAACCTTTCCTCATACAACTTCATTTCCAGATCCCTCACCATCCTAGATGTCAATGTGACATTGAGAAATGGACACACTACTTCAGCCTGACCAGTACAGCCTCTCTCATTTCAAACTATCAGCTTCCATTGCCATAACCAAGGCAGGCACTACGATCTTATGCCCAGTAGCAAAGCCAGGCTTCTGGCCTACTCAGTGACATTATAATCTTACTCAAAGATTACGCAAAGAATATAAACTGTATGAAACATGAACAAAAGTATACAAATACAGTAATTTTTGCAGAATATACTGCAAAACTCATGCCCTGTTGTTCGCCCCCAAACATCTTGTGATTAGAATTACAAGGCATATAACCATGAAGGGACTATTTAGCTGCTCACAAGTGTGCATTGATAATACAAATGTGCTTGAAATTCATGACAAGGAGAAGTTTGTTTAGTTTACATTTTTGGTTCACGTTGACCTAATAAACACTACCTGAACCAAGATACAAACTGTAACAAAATTATGCTCTTGTATTCACACTTCTCTGAATATTATGATGTAGTTCTCCAGGAAAAACAAAACAAAATGCATACAAGATATGTATATTAGAAAAGATTGTGAGCAAAACGTATATACAGTAGTAGATATTGTATATGAATGTGAACTTCTATTCAGATTTTAAAAAAAATAATAATCACAGACTGATGTAGAAATTGGATGAAAAGTATTTATGACTGAATCCATGCAAAATCAATACACACATTTATGCACACACATTTCCCTAATATGCACATTTTGCGTGCATTTTATTATGGGGGAATTGCATCATGACATTCAGAGAAGGATGCAGAAGGATAATGGCATTTTGGTTTGTCATTTATTGATTCAGGAAGCACAAATTAGGCTGGTTCATTTTGAAATGCAAAGGGAACTAGGGGTGTGCACGGGAGGAAAAATTGTATCGGAATCAGAATCAGAATCGGGACCTCAGATTTTGCCCTGAATTGTATCGGACAAAATCAGCGGTCCCACGTATCAAATTGATTCTGATTCCGATACGAAAATCGGATGTCCAATTTTAGAATCAGACGCCATTTTATGTGACTTTGCCATAGGCTTGCATTGGGGGAAAGAAAGCTTTCCCCCAATTCAAGTCTATGGCGAAAACATGGGGGCAGGTGAGTGGGGACCGAACTCCCCCTCCCTCCCTCCCCCTCCGGCCAACTCGCACTCCTTACCTGCCGGGGCTTTGCGGCCTGCCTCTCAGTAGTAAGGAAACAGCAAATGGAAGCGGACGGCTCCGACAGGTAAGTGGGGACCTCCTTCCCCCTCCCTCCCTCACGCTCCTTACCTGCTGCCATCGTCTGCTGCTGCCCGCTGCGCCATACTATTGTGAAACAGGCTTTGTGGCCTGTTTCTCAGTAGTATGGAGCAGCAGGCGGCAGCGGTCGATGGCGGCAAGTAAGGGGGGAGAACTCCCTCTCCCTCCCTCCCCCCACTCATTGTCCTTACCTGCTGGCATTCCGCGCTGCCACCCGCTGCTCCGTACTACTGAGAAACAGGCTTTGCGGCCTGCCTCTCAGTAGAGCGCCGGGTGATGATGTCACCTGGCGCGTCAATCTACTGAGAAACAGGCTGCAAAGCCTGCTTCTCAGTAGTATGGAGCAGTGGGCAGCAGCGGACGATGGTGGCAGGTAAGGAGCATGAGTGGGGGGAGGGAAGGCCCCTATTTTAGGTGTTTTCCCCATAGACTTGCATTGGAGGGAAGCTTTCTTTCCCCCAATGCAAGCCTATGGCGAAAACACCTAAAATGGAGGTCCGATTTTCTGATTTTTCCGATTAAAATCAGACACCAAAAAAAATCAGGTCAGATAAAATCGGACCTCCACAGGATTGCATTGGAATCGGGTATTGGATGCCTGATTTCTTCCGATTTTATTCGGACATCAGACCCGATATGATGCACATCACTAAAGGGAACACTTTTCTCTTATTCCTAGTGCAGAATCCTGAGATTTGGGGAACAGGAGGACACTATTGACCCTTAGCAAAGGGAAAATAGATGACATTAGTATAGAATGGAGAAGCAGGGTGGGCCTCACAAGGGATCAGGCCTCACAACCTACAAGGTAAGATGGAAAGTGTGATTTTATTATAGGAAGGGGAGACTTATTGTGGCTTCTGGGGACATCTGGATTATATGATAAAAGAGGGGCATTTAAAATAACCCAGCCACTGTGAACTCATGGAAAGCTCATGTGCATCACAATAACTTTTAAATTATTTAACTGTTTGAGCAGGGGCCAATCACCGAGGTGCAAACCACAGAATCAATTTCCACCAGAATGTAGGCAATGCAGATCCCCTAATACAGACCCATGCAATCAGTTTCACCCCTTTGTTAATTAAATGTGACTTCAGCCACATGGGACCTGATTATGAGAAAACATCTCTATACAGCTAGAACAACATTTACAGGACTGTAGAATCTGAGCATTGCCTGTTTATTTCCACAACAAAACCAATATTCCACCCCCACAATGCAGAGAGAAGAATTCAACTAGTCAAAGTATAATTTTGAACCCCATTCTGATTTTGTGAACCTTAAGTGCACCTCCTTATGGACCAGATTAATTATGGGAAACAAGAGGCTACATTTTCAGGATGTGAAACCTCAGGTATTTTTTGCAGTGTCACAGCAGTAAATTGGTGCCATCAAGAACTCATGCTGGTATAATCACATCTACCTAGCTACATCAAGTACTGTGTAAATTACCTGTACAGCTTATGATTAAGTGTATAAGGAGATGATGCCTCTTACTGGAGTTGTCAGCTAAACTTGAAGAATTTCTGTAAGTCTGAACCAGGAAGTTGCCAAAATGAGAGGAGGATCCCAGATTTCATTATGATTTATATTGTTCTGGTATGGTTTCAGTTACTGGCAGAATAAAAAAGGACTAGATTAAAACATAGGAGAGGGAGGGTATAGGGTCAAATAATCAACATAGAATTTACTTATTTCAATACTTTGACTATGCTGTTCTTAGTAGGATAAACTGAGAAATAATGGAAATGGTTGATTAAAGCAGATTTTTCAATTTATTTGTATCAACATTTGTAGAAGAAGAAAATTCCACAAATGAATCCTACTGAGTTATAAACATCAGCTACATGCAGAAAATAAACTGTCAAATGCACCATCTAAAAACATGGTCTCACTGCAGAACTTTGATTATGTCTATATTACAAGTAGTGATTTCAGATGTGAGCAAAATGTATAGCAACCGGATGGCATACTAAACCTAGAAATTAAAGAAAAATAAATGTTCAGAGGTAGGGTGACCAGATAAAATCCAGGTCAGGGCTCATGTAACTTTAACAGTTGTAGAGAAAAGGGAATTTCAGCCAGTGTCATTTGTATGCAATTAGTTCCTGGTGAAATTCCCTCTTCATCACAACAGTTAAAGTTGCAGGGGCCCTGCCTTCTTTTGTATATGGTCACTCTAGTATAGTGCCTGCAACTTTAATTATTGTGATGAAGAGGGAATTTCACCAGGAACTAATTGCATACAAATGACACCTGCTGAAATTCCCTTTTCTCTACAACTGTTAAAATTACATGAGCCCTGACCTGGATTTTATCTGGTCAGCCTATTCAGAGGTTTTTCTTTCTAGGTTTCATACAGGAAAACAAATTAAAACATGCAAATGCCAAAACTAAAATCACCTTGGAAGCAAAATATGTGCCTTGAGGTACCAAGGAGTTTGAACATTTTTTCTTGAAGGAAGTAGGGTTTGTCCTCCTATTTATTATTACAAATATAAGCTGAGTTGAGATTTATTCAATATTTAATTCTGGATGGGAGGAGGGAAGGAAACTGTTAAGCCACTGTTTGATTACCTACCATGATTACTTTCAAATATTGAGAAACCAGTTTCTCAGCAGGAGACTAATCAGCATTGGGTGAAGTTGAGGAAATTATAGGAAATCAACCACCGTTTCTAAAGATGTGAGACTTTCCTCAGGCTTGTCTTGGTTTGGCTCAGAAAAGAAGCAGAGCTACTTTTCAAAAAATGGGAAGCAGCTTGGGTTATTCCTCAGCCAATCTATTTTTTAAAATTTATAATACTTGTTTACTAAAATCCCTAAGTGGTTTACATTAAAAATATGATATAACAATATAAAAACTAGGGATGTGCACTGGATCGGACCCGATCCACGATCCGAGTCCGGTCCAGTGGGAAATCGGATAAATTATCCGATTTCCGATCCCGCAGCTGGATCGGCCGATCCAATCCGAACTGGTCCGAAAAGGCTCCGAACCGGTTCGGCGGATCGGCGGGCGCCCACTGGCGCCCACCGGCGCTTCCATTGGCGTGCGCCAGCGGGCGCCCGCCGATTAAAGTGGACAGCAGGGGGGGGAGGAGGGGGCGCTTACCTTCTCGGCCCGTCCGCTCCCGTCCGGCACTAGCAGCTACTACCAGCGGGCTCCGCGGCCTGCTCCAGGGTGGCGCGCCGGGTGATGTTATCACCCGGCGCGCTACTCTAGAGCAGGCCGCGGAGCCCGCTGGTAGTAGCCGCCGGCGCCGGACGGGAGCGGATGGGCCGAGAAGGTAAGCAGAGGGTGCGTGGAGGGGAGGAGGGGGTGCGCGGAGGGGGGAGGGGGGCCCTTACCTTCCCGGCCCAGCCGCTCCCATCCGGCGCCGGCGACTACTACTACCAGCAGGCTCCGCGGCCTGCTCTAGGGTGGCGCGCCGGGTGATGTTATCACCCGGCGCGCTACTCTAGAGCAGGCCGCGGAGCCTGCTGGTGGTAGCCGCCGGCGCCGGACGGGAGCGGACGGGCCGAGAAGGTAAGCAGGGGGTGCGTGGAGGGGAGGAGGGGGCGCGCGGAGGGGGGGAGGGGGGCCCTTACCTTCCCGGCCCGGCCGCTCCCGTCCGGCGCTGGCGACTACTACTACCAGCAGGCTCCACGGCCTGCTCTAGGGTGGCGCGCCGGGTGATGTCATCACCCGGTGCGCTACTCTAGAGCAGGCCGCGGAGCCCGCTGGTAGTAGCCGCCAGCCCCGGATGGGAGCGGACGGGCCGAGAAAGTAAGCAGGTGGTGCGTGGAGGGGAGGAGGGGGCGCGCGGAGGGGGGGAGGGGGCCCTTACCTTGCCGGCCCGGCCGCTCCCGTCCGGCACCGGCGACTACTACCAGCAGGCTCCGCGGCCTACTCCAGGGTGGCGCGCCGGGTGATGTCATCACCCGGCGCGCTACTCGAGAGTAGGCCGCAGAGCCCGCTGGTAGTAGCCGCCGGCGCCGGACGGGAGCGGACGGGCCGAGAAGGTAAGCAGTGGCGGGGAAGGGGGCTTACCCCCCCCGGAGCCATCCGCTTCTATCCGCTGGCGCCCGCGGGCGCCAGCGGATGGAAGCGGACGGCCCCAGGGGGGGTAGGGAGCGCGGGGGAGGGGGCTTACCTGCCGGGGCCGTCCACAGCAGACGGCCCCGGGGGGGGAGGGAGTTAGGCCCCCCCTCACCCACCCGCCGCCATTTTTTCCTCATAGACTGGCATTGCAATGCAAGTCTATGGGGAAAAAAATGGCGGCCGATCCAAAAATTTACGATTTTTGGGTCGGGATCGGACTCGATCCGGTCCGGGGGGGCTCCGATTTTGTCCGAACCGGTCCGTGACAAAATTGGAGGTCCCGATCCGGGTCCCGATCCGATCCGGGGGGTCCGTGCACACCCCTAATAAAACCTAAATGAAAACAACAAATAATTTAAAACATTAAAGCAACCTAATAAATAGGGCAGTAACAGTAACTTTGGAAATAAGTTGATCACCATAGATCCCTTTCTTTTGACTCACCGATTATTCTACTTCTCTCCCACCCCATTTACTTTTCTGATCTGGTCTAGTGGTGCTCCAGCAGCAAGCAGAGAGAAGGGCTAGAGGGAGGTTGTTTTATGTTCCTTTCTTTTCTCCTTTCTGAAATAAGCTCTTGGGAAATGTAGTTTTCTAAGAGGTACTGTAACATCAGAAATGAAAAGAAGGGGAGAGAACACCCTGTTTGCTATCAGAGTGCCACTATGCCAACCCAGTAAGTGAGGTGGGAAGGAAGGAGAAAGGGGGTTTGGAGGATTGGTGCAGGACTGGATAGGTGCAGGGAGGGGGTTGAAGGCAAACAGAATGGGAGGCATGAGACAGATATTCTTTTCTGCAGCTGATGAAAATCTGATCTGAAAAAAAACGCATAGTATTCTCCTCGTAGGTAAGGCAAATATTATGAGAACCTGAAATGTATATTTTAAGTTTGGGCCAAATGTTTCCCCTTCCCTACAGTTGTAGCACCATTTGTCCTTGCACAAATGTGTATGTGTATGTCTTTGGGGACAGGTAAATCACTGATATGAATTGATCAACTGTTTCATTTCAGCTGATTTTTTGGTGGAATACTGTCCGTCTGTATTATACTGGAAATAATTTCTTTGGATTTGTTTCATTGTGCATAGTATGAATCACTATTAACTCAAAAACCCAACAGAAATTAGTGCAATTTTGAAAGCACAGGGTGCCTCACTTTGCAACTTAGGCCCTTTCTACACCAGAGGGGTGTAGATGGCCAGAGGGGCGGCAAACCCGGCAGTGCCTGTGTTGCCTAAAGTTCTGTGACAGCTTCGGAAGCTTCGTTCGCCCGGTGTGCTTTTAGCTAAACTCACACACTGGTTGGGGTCTTTGTAAACAGCAAAAGCTTTATTTCTGTACAGAAAGGGAAACAATCCTGCTTAACAGCCAGAATCGTTCCAATCAGCAATTACACAGGCACAGCATTTATACTCTTCAAAGACAAAGAAATCATCTGTGATTGGTTACAAAGGAAGAACTTATTCATAATTGGTTATAAGCTAGGGTGATCATATTTTGGAAACCAAAAAGGAGGACAACATGGCCGCCCTCCAAGGGGAGTGCCCACCAATATGTCCAGCCCCCTGGGGGATGTGTCAAGCCCCAAGGGGGTGTGCCCATCCAAACATAGCCTTGGTCACATGTCTGATTTTACAGCACACACGTACGAAAAACCTGTTCTACATGACATTGTAATGTGAAAATCACTGAAATAAAGAACAAGTGAGACATTCAATGTATCTGAAATTAACTTTACTCACTCCTACAGATATAGTTTTGCTGAACTTTGAAGCTTTTGCTATACTCTGTGTGATACAGTCTCCCCTTCCCTCAAATAACTTTTCTGACTGCAAATCCTTCACTGGATGACCATAGTCTCACCTTTCCTACCATTTAACACTTTTTCCCCATCACCTTTCTCATATCCATACTCACAGATTCAACATGATGCTACTACTGAACAAATTAAGCAGTTGACACGTGCAGAAAAATTTAGTACAACAAAGTAACAACCTAGCATTCAGAAAGAGTATAAAACAGTATAAAATACTATTACCCTGCAAATATTAGCCATGTAAACAAGACCATGGTTCAGTAGAAGTACAAAGAAAGACCAGAACGCATGTCCATTATCACAATGCTAGACAATGATCTTTCCCTCATTTTATCCAAATATGTCCTGATTTTACACTGCCTCAGTGTGCAGAGAACAGAAATCCTAATCAGAGAGTGTACTGTCCAAAGAAAACTCAGAAATAAGTCCCATTGATGTCAATATAGCTTTCTCCCAGATGAATGAATATAGGATTGCAGCCATAAATTCTTAAGATCAGCTGGAAACACCTCGTGACTATTTCTGTTTGTATACCAAAGATAGCTAGAGAGGTATTTTGGTGGTTGCTCCACAATTCAGAAAGTTGGCAGAGTTAGAGCCTGAGCATCTTTCCGGATGTTGAAAGTCACTTAAAAATATTTGACAGAGTTTCAGCCTGCAAGAGGTGTTAACTGGGAATTTAATTGTTCAAGGCGCATTGGGCAGCTAGTGCAGTGTTCTTCAAACTTTTTTGCCTACAACCCAGTATAATAATATCACATACCCTCAAGACCCTATTCCTGTGCTTAGTCTGAAAATGTCTAACATGTAATATGCTTTTGACGCTTTAGTCAAGACGTACTTTATTAGTTTAAGGTGATTTGTTATAATTAATCAAATACAACAATTTACCTGTTCAGTGTAATAATAATGTTGATTTTCTTAGACATTTTTAAAAGGCAACACGCACACACCTCACATGCACTAAATTAAATTTAAGGCATAATCCAACCAAAGTTAAGCCCTTCTAAGACTGCAATTCCATGCATTCTTACCTGGGAGTAAGATTCATTGAACACAGTGGGACGTGCATCTGAGCAAACATGCATAGGGTTAGGCAATCTTATTGATTTCAATGGGAGAATGTTAAATGCCTGTTTTTTTCTACAAATTTAAGTAGAAGCAAGCCCACTGCAGACAATGGGACTTACTCCCCAATAAACATGGGTAGGATTCTAATTGTGCAGCCCAATCCTCGGCATGTCCACTCAGAAGTAAGTCCCAGTGAGCTCTGTGGAAATTACTTCTAAGTAAAAAGTTTAGGTAAGCTAAAAGTGTTTACTAATAGCTGGATCATGCCATCATGTGTATTTTTTGTTTGTTTGTTTGTTTTAAAAGTGTTAACAGAAACATAATTACAAACACAACACAGGATCATTGAGAGAGGAGAGGGCAGTTGTTAGGAGGGGGAGGTTTCTACAATTGTGGAGACTTTGATTTGGTCCCCCCCCCTTCCAACCTCTGTCTCTACAGCAAAAATGACAGCTCTCAAAAGCAAGGCAGAGAGAGAGATTGCTACGGGGAACTTGGGGAAGCGCCGTTTGTTCTGTGAAAGTGAAGATGCCAGGCATGGGGAAGACCCACTTCCCACCAGAATCCCCTTCATGCCAGAGTGTGGGGGTACCCACAAGGATCCCCCACTGGGGCATCCCTTTCCTCTCCCACCTCCCACCTCCCTACCTCCAAGTAAGCCCCCCCCCCACCATTCCAGGGAAAAGGATTTCTCTCATCACTTGATCTGGGGGAAAAATGCTTACTTAGAGGTAGGGAGGATGGGGAAGGAAAGGGATGCCTCAGTGGGGGGGATTGGATGTCCCCCACACACCCCTATTCCCACCTTTTGTTCTTATAGCCCCATATTCGCTAATGGGAGCTTTTAGAACAAACACAAAAAGCAAGAAACTGGGGGTGGGGGTGAAAATGATCCCTTGTCCCTCTTTCCAGCCACTTCTAGGGCCAAGTTGGCTTCTTGAGCCAGTTCTCTCTTTGTCCTGCTCTGGGCACACCTGGACATAGCCATAGCAACAACAGTCGCCATAAATAAATAAAAGTTTGTCGCTTTATGCCAGAGCCTCCTCAGTTGCAGAGCCACCCCGTTGCCACGCCTTGCCTGCCAACACACACCCAGCACCATTTCTACCCACCCACTGCGCCCCAACGCTTCGTGTACTGCCTGCTAGGCTCCCTCCCAGCTGAGGAAGCGGGGTAAGGGGAGAGAAAGTTTTAAATGCAGCCTGCAAAGGAGGAAGGGTGCTCGGGGAAATAACTGGAAAGGGAGGAAAAGCCGGAGGTTTGCAACCTGCTGCTGCAGCTCTTCCCCTCTTGAGTGGAGGGATTCTGCCTCTCTTGCCCCGGGAGTGGATGGGAGGAGGCGATGGATACGCTCTCACCTGCTCATCCTCTCCAGCCATGGCTAGGAATGTGTGCCATTGGCAGCAGACCAGTGAAAAAGAGTGCTGCTAACCTCGTGCTGCTGCTCCTGCTGCTCTCATGCTGCTGACCTCGTGCTGCTGCCTCCTACTTTTGCTGCGCCTCCGGCCGGAGGTTCATCGAGTGCTATTCCCAGTTAAGTCTCATGAGACTTGAGACTCTGGGAGGAAAAGCGAAGCCATCTTCCAGGAAGGAAGCATCTGCCTTGCACTGCCTCAGGAGACAGCGTGGGACATAGCGCAAGATGCACAGGTTCATGGCATTTATTTGGGCATTTACTCTGTTGAGTAAATCTGCTGCCAGAGGCCCGGTTCTGAAGCCCCAAACCGGCGAGTCCTCCTTTTTCTGGAGGGCATGGCCAGACTATGGGAGGGGCTAGAACAGGCATTTTGGAGGCGCCGAAACATGACTTCCAGCCCCTCCCCCTGGCCGATCCGGGGCTTTTCTTGGCCTGTGCGACTGTGCCAGCCAAGGGCAAGCCCCGGATGGCCCCTGGAAAGTTGACAGTTCCCGGACTTTGGACGAAATACGCCTCTTTCCCCCCAGATGCCATTTTGGCGCCCTGTTTCCGGACTTGTCCGGGGGAAACAGGACGTATGGTCAGTCTATAACATAAGCATCATGTGAGCTTACAAATAGAATCATGTGCAAAGCTATATGAGTTAGTCTTCTAATTGCGCACGCGTGATTGCAAAGCAGGGGGAGGTGACTAATTAAAATATTGCATCCCCACCACTAGGTGTGTTATCTAACATGCTAATTAGTTTCAGTGCATCTAAAGTTCAGCACCTTCAGCTGTCTGTGGTTCCCTCCCCCTTGCTCTCGGAGGAAATAATTCCTAGGGGCCCTTATCAGCTTCTCCAACCTTGACTGGCTCCTAGTGATTGATGGTTTGTTTTTACACGTATCACCTGCACACATCATTGTGTGACAACCCAGGTTCCTCTTGGGCCATCGCATGTCATGGCCATGATTTTTTTTTACACAGAAAGAGCAGAGGTCTGCTCCTCTGCAAAACATACGTCCTTTTAAAAAAACTCATGTGCACAGGCCCCCACCTCCCCTCTAACCTCCTGGGGGTGGCAAAACTGGTGCCACCCCCTCACCTGCTGGGCACAGAGCCGTGTGGTGTGGCTCCATGCCCAGTTTGCTGCCATGCTTACTCGCACATAAGCATGGCAGCACCCGGGGTGAGTGGCCACATCTTTCGTGGTCCCGGGAAATTCCTGGGACCATGGAAAAATTCAGGATTTTTGAGGGTTGCTTTATCCCCAGGACTCTCTGTGTGTCATTTGGACTTATAGGGAGCACCCAGGGGCTAGCCCATACAAAACGCCTGGTGTGGAAAGGTCCCTACTTTGCATGTCCATTACACCTACATGCAAATTCAACCTTAGGTAAGTGGGTCCCAAAGTGAAAATTGGGCCCTCATTCAAATATGCATCATAATAGTCCTGACACCCCAATTTCATATAGCTTATAAGGCTCTGTGGCTTGTCAAGACCTGATGGGGGTCCCTTCTCACTCCCAGTACAGAATCTGGAGAAGTCTTGTAAATCCATTAGCTCAGCTGACCTGCTAAAATCCACCCGTCAATCCACATAACCTAGCAAGTCACAAAAAGAGGCTAGGTACATTGCATGAAGACTGCAGAACTTTTAAGTGCGCCCCATCATTTGACACAGACAAAGACATGGCTCAGATCCATCTTTGAATCCCTCCACTTAATTATGATGACAAATATTGTAATGAGCGCAAAATAAATGTAAGTGAATGCAAAGCGGAAAGAAAATGTGGTGCTGAAAATGGAAAGTCCATTGACAATCACTGAGGAAAAGGGAAAGCATAAAATATGTGTGGCACAATGTTGCTTGCGAGTGACTGATTTATTTTTCCTTCATAACATAAAAGTTAAAAAACACACACAGAAAAAAATCACTTCTGGCTGAGGTCCTATTGCATGGCTTAGAAAAGAGAAATATTGAAAATGACAGGATAAGGGGAAATAGAAGCTTACAATGCAGGGCAAGAATGGATGCAACATATGGAAAAAGTAGCCTAAGGCTTTAAAGTCGATGATATAAAGTAAGCTGGAGGATGGATTCATATTATCAAGACAGTAGGCCTGATTCTGATCTTGCTTCAAGTGCTTTTTCGACATTGTTGCTCTTTACATCAGTTTTGCTACATCTTATCTGCAGGGAACAAGGGGGGGAGGGGGAAACACAGATTGAAAAAGGCATCAGGCGTTATCCTTTTTTCCCCTTGTCTGTTCACCTTGTTTACGCTTATGATGAGATATAAGGCATTAAGCAACACAATCCAAATGTAAAATGCACATTCTGTGAGATATGCCCTTTCTTGGCACTGGAGGTGAAAGAACAGGATTACAAGACGCTTTCTCTAAACTGTTATAATCTCACTGAATTCAATAGAGTGCACTAGGAGTTTATGGTTGAGACATCATTGAGACTCTATGGCAAATTTCCAAGGAAACATCCTGCATTCCTGTGCTTAGAGTGATGTTATCTTAATGCATGAGATAAACATATACACTGAGGACCAAGCTGGATGATGTCATGTTTCCTGTTTCCTTTGGCATTCACACGTTCTAGCAAATACAGGATATCCACATCAGTGAGTCTTCTTTTATTGAGGGAAATCTCACAGTGAAAAGCTTAATGGTTACACACTTCAGAAATACCTAAATCTGATTGATGGTCAGAAAGCTTTAGGTTCCAAGACAAAGTACAGTCAAAATGCTATTCACTATAATAACAACCAGTTTTCCCAATCAAGGGAGGGGAAAGATTTCCCTAACCATGTCTAGGGAGCTAGTCCAAATGTGGATCATTAGTTGGTAACTCAGGGATACAAGGCCATAGCCTAAACAAGATCACAGGGAAGGTAAAAATCTCAGGGACAAGAAACCCCATGCTTCTGCTTTAGCACAGGGAACTCTCTGCCACATGAGTCTGCAGAGAAAAAGTCCAACAATAAAAATTAACCCCGGTCTACCCTTACACTGAGCAGTTGATGAATTAACACACACAATCCACATCAAATGAGAGTTTAAGTCTATGAAAAGCCTCACAGTACTTTTCATGGCACAGTCCTTAGTAATCCAATGTCCAAATAGGATAGAGTCCATGTGCAGAGCACTTTCAAAGTCCCAAATGGTGATGGATCCAAACAGGGAGGGTTTTCGGGCCATGAGTCGAAAGATGATTCTCACAAAGGTTTCTCACCTTTGCTTCAGCTTATAAAGGGAGACATGTGCTCTTTCAAACCACTTAACAGACAGGGACTCTGGCCTGTAAGCCATGTCCATGTCCAAACGGTGGCATTGCCCAGCCCACCAAGATGACTCTACAATCCGAGTGACTCATTGAACAAGCCTCCCCCCCCCACACCTTTTCTAACATTCTCAAGTTCCCAGAGAAACCATGCAGCCTCAAGGTTGAGACAGGGAGTGAGTGTGAAGTTACTCCCTTCAACTTTTTCCTTGAGAGCTCTGATACAGATAAGTTTGCACAGATTCTGATGTCCCAAATTAGTTCCAAATAAATCTAACTCCAAATGGCAAGGCCTCAACGGCCTTGCTGAAACCTATACCTGACAGATGAGATGGTAGAAATCTGTAATCAGTTTTTCTTAGCAAGGTTCTCCCGCACACACACCACCACTCAAAGCAGCAATATGGGGGACACACACGCACACTACCAAATCATATCAGGGGAGCAGCATTTCAGAAGGGGTATTTAACCTTTCCTCCATGCCATTGTTTCAATCTACTTCTCCCCTTGCCATGAAGCTGCTATTTGCCCTATTGGAGAAAATAAGCAGGCTCCATACAGACTTAAATTATCCCCTTCCCCCTGCAGAGATATCACTGCTGCAGCTGGTTTTAACTAAAACAATCAGATCAGTGCTCTCTTAGTGTCTCATCTTCTTTAAAATAGGACTTCCAAATAGGACTTATTTTGGTGTAAAGAACACTTATATTTAATGTAGATTGAAGGACAACTCAAGATTAATTGTTCTTCTTGTGCAAGTTGTGTCACTAATAAATTGATGCTGGAAATTACAATGGTTATTATGTGAAATCCATGTACATTGGCAAGAGATGGATGGGAATGTGTATTTGAATATACATAGGGATGTATGAGAAATTTGTTTCAGTTCATTTTCTTTATCTAGACTTAGCCAGTTCGCATCTTCCGGATCAAATATGGACTCAGATACAATATGTAGTCAAAGTCTATGCATTTCCAAGCTTGTAATGTGACCCTCAAACCTTTTTTCCAATAGCATGCATACATTTGAATAATGCACATGAAAAAAAAAGTGTACTTTAAAAAAATTTGCACACATACACTTTAATCAGCTGGAGAAGAATGAACACATTTAATATGTACATTTGAAAAATACTCATGGAAATTCTTTTCTCATGAAAATACGGATTGTCATGAGAAAAAATATAACAAAGTTTGCAATCTGATATGACTTGAGTCGGAATGAGCTTCGAGCTGGAATTTGGAGAACCTCAGTGAGTTTGTGTTTTGCTAATGTACACATCCCTAAATGTACATCCCCATCAAAATTCTGTCCCATTAATCCTGCCTTAACTGTATATGTCTTGAACTGGGCCAAGGTGAGAATGATGTTGTGAAGCACTGGTGGGAAATGTTACTATCAAAGAAGACAGGAAGAACTGGTTGTATAGGTAATGGTAACATAGTGGAGGCTGTCATTACCCCCATCTTCCCATAAGGCTTTTTCAGTTCAGGAACTGCAGGCAGGTTGGAAGGCTACAAAATGACGGAGAGATGTGCAATAGCAAGAACACATACACACACACACACACACACACACACACCACCCTTGACCACCTCACAGTGATTAAGCTAAAAAACACTACCAAAATAAATTCAAAATAAGGTATAAAACACCCTAAGACAAAAACAATGGGAGGCTCTTTAATGAGAGAAGAAAACTTTAAGGAAATTAGAGGGCAGATTTTGGCACAGTACAAGCTCCATCTCTTCACTGGAGCTGGATATAAAACTGACCCTGTCACATCTGCATTGTAGAGGATGCAAAATGGGGTCTAGACTGCCCAGTGGCAGTGCAAAATCAAAAAGAAATTGGCAAAAATGAAAGAAGCTGTGCTACAACGCATGCCAATGGTGATCCCTATGAGAAACTGTTGGAGAATTTGTACTTCCCCTTGAGAAAATTTGTGGAATTTCTTTGCCCGTATTTAGGGTGGAGAATTTTGAGAGGCTGTCTGCATCCACCTCTGGAGTGTATCGTCATCGTCGTCTTCGTCGTCGTCATCCTCATGATCAACATCATCTGTAAACATCATCCTCTATATACAGTTTTAAAAAATAAAACTTTGATAAAAATAAGGGGTTGCATCTAGATTTAAGCTGGCTCAACTGTGCTGGTGGAAGTGAACTTCCTCGCCTCCTCCTTCCCATGGCAGCCCCTCCAAATCCCAGAAAATACTACACAGAGAATCAGGAGAACCTGTTATGTGTGGGGAGGAGGAGGGGGAATTCCCTATCAGGTAAAGGGACCTTTTGAGAGCAGAGCCCTTCTTCTCATGGAAGGCAGATCCTAGATCCCACCCAAGCACATTAAAAACAGTAAAACACAGTTTTTAAATTTCAGCTTTTAATGCTTTAACTATGTAATGTAAAAACCTGAGTTTAAATGATGTAGGAAGCCCCCCCCCCTCCAGACATTAACTCTGTATATGTAGCGGCAAGTGGATGGGCTACCTAACGTGTGTGATAGTGGAGGTGGAGCTACTTGGCTTGGCCTCACCCATTTTTCAGCTGCCCAATAAGATTGGTGCCTGACTAGGGCTTTATAGTGTATTTATTTGTTACATTTATATCCCACTCTTTCCTCCAAGGAACTCTTGGCAGCTTGCATGATTCTCTGCCTCTCCATTTTATGCTCACAAAATGGAGGTAGGTTAGGCAGAAAGTGAGTGACTGACCCGAAGTCACCCAGTGAGAGTCATGGCCAATCGGAAATTTGAATTCTGGTCTCCCCAGTCCCAATCCAACACTCTAAGTACATTCTACCACACTGGCTCTCAGATAATGTTGAAATAATGTTCAGATAATGGAAGATCTTTATTTGTGATGTAATTACATAGCCAAATCTATGTAGAGCTGCAATATAAATCAGGACAGAAACAGCAACAAATTGGGGAAACCATTGCTGTGAATAGGTGTGGAAAAATATGTGGAAGTGTGAATGTTGGGCTTTTTTACAAACCCTTTTGCTACCATCCCTTCAAAATGACACACTTCACAACTGAAGTCAATCCACATGAAAATTCGGCATTGCTCTACTTAGAATTAATAATATTACTACCTTCACATCTGATGAAGTGGACTCTAGTCTACGAAAGCTCATGCCATAATACAATGTATTAGTCTTTAAGGTAACACAAGACTCTGTTGCTGCAACAGACTAACACAACCACCTTTCTAGAAATTGCCTTATCAGACACTATGATGGCTTTCACTGCCTGTCTGTAGAAAAACTGGATTCGAAGAGCAACATCTAATGTGATGTTAGTCTTTTCTATACTACTACTACAAGTATTTATGTTTCAAGTCCCATAGGGATAGACACTCAAACTAGTGTCATCCACTTTCCCAGGCTTTAAGAACTATCTTTTGATGGCCTGCAGCTACACAATTTTCTGCAGTGTTGATTTCATGGTTAATATCGAAAAACAAACTTCATATTGCTCTAGGTCTCCAAAATGGGAATAGATTAGGATCTATTCAGGACAGGGCCTGGAGCAGAAATAAAAGATGTCTTAGCAGGAATTATTTACCATTCAACTTCCTTTAATATTCATATTGTACTCCAAATCACAATCATTTTTGGGTGTGTATTTGTGTGTTATTTATTATTTATTTGAAATACTTTTAGACTACCTATATAGTGACTCCATGTTAAAGTATAAAAAACAGACTATAAGATCAAAACCAATTTCAATCATAAAACATCAGAACCATAAGTTAACAATAAAATACTGATAAATCAGCAACATCCAGCCTAGCCATAAGAATCTAATCAAATACTTAAGTTTATTACTTATTAAGGTTATTATCATACTATGATTCAATCAAGCTTGTGTATGAGAAAGCAGTTTTTAAATTAATTTTATTATAAATTTCAACAAAACAAAGCAAAACAAAGCCATAAAAGAAAAAAGTATCTGCATGATTGAACGTATTAATTTCAATAAATACATATGAAAATCTCTGTGTGTGAAAATACAGCTTTCTAGAAAATAATTTATATATAAACTTCAACAAAAGCAGACCAAATATCCAGAGATGTATCCATTTGTGAATGGTGCTGGTGCCTGTATACTAGGGATGGACAGACTTACCTCCATCCGTTGATCATTCAATAAACTGCCACCACCACCCACACCTGCTTGCCATGCCACGCAACTTCCCGATGAATCAGCGAGTGACTAACAAGTGCTTTGGGATCACCCACTCCATCCCTGAGTCACCATTTTGTGTAAGAATGGCCCATTCATGACTGTAATGTTGTGTAAATCACCCTTTACAGCCTCAATTTATACAATATTAGTATTCAGGAAAAGACTAGAGCCACTATTCTTACACAAAATGGCAGTTCAGGAAAGGTGCAGGAGGCAGCCAGATGGTCATGGAACATGCAGCACTTATAGACAAGTCTGGTGAGTGCTGCATGGACCATGAACAGGACTTGGGGAAATCCATCAGACTCCATCCCTTTATCGGGCATCTGTAACATCCCTACTATATACCAGCAATTCAAATGATGAAAGCATTGTTAAGCCCTCAATCCATTTCATTGTAGGAGATGAGCATTTATAACTATGGTTATACTTTCAAAGATTTGTAATGAAAAACTGTACAATTTAATTGTATAGGTTGGGATGTTGTGGTGCGTGGTAGATCCTGGAGCACAGAACAGATAATATTAGACTTACAGGATTGATAATTCAATTCCCCCCCTTAAGTATAAGATTTTGAGTGTAATGTTGTTTCTCAACTTGTTTCTGTGTTTTTTAGTAGAATAAGGTACTAGAATTTTCCCCCCTAGAATCTCAGTGGATTAAGTTTTCTTTGGTTTATAAAAAAACACTTAGAAGATCTTAACTTTTAAGGCATAACAAATAAACATGTTTGTGTTATATGTTTCTTAATCTACTTTCTTGCTTAATAAGTGTCTTTGATAGTGAATTTTAGAAATGGGAGGGGTTTTTAAGAACAACACCCACCCATCCAGTTTGGAAATTCCTGAGCCATTATGAACCTTTCCTAAACCCTTTCTGAATTTTGGATCTGTTCATAGTAGTGGTGGCTAATTTCGGCAGCACGCCTGAGCAATGAACTGATATTTTATTATTTATTTTACATCATGGTAGGTGGTGTATTGTTGCATTAACCAACTGAGCCTGAAAGTGACATAATCAATTTTCATTTTGCATGTGGCTTTTCAGCCACAACTTCTTAATCCTAAATTTAATTAGAGAATAATAAGCAACCAAGTAAAATAATAATGGACAACATTGTAGGCCAATCTAATGCTGAATATTGCAAAGGGAATCTTGGGTATTAATATGTGAATATCAACAACTTGGATGCAATGTAAAGAGATAAACCAATGACCAACCATTTACAAAGATTAACAAAACAGAAAGTGACAATAACTCATCCCTATTATAGTTTTTAGATTATCATCTCATAGTGTGGCTGGTCCTCCATGCAATATATCATTGTAAGCTGTATCAGGAAAAACATAGTGGGTTTTTTATTGTCCGCTACTTATAACTCTGAGTGAAAGCAGTAATAATTTTTGTCTATTGCTTGTTTTCACAGTGTGAGTTTTGTTATCCTAAAGGCTGTAACATGAATTGACTGAGCATTCTAGCTCTCATAGACTCCAAGGTCTTTAAACTACCCCCTTTTTTCTTCATTGGTGTTGTAACAGAGTCCATTAAAAATCCTGGATTTATTGTTATTCTGACTTCAACTAAGCAGGGTCCTTATTATGATCATCCTGTAATAGTTCATTGAGGAAAACCTTTTAGAGAAAATGTGACTGGGGACCTGTAGCGTTCTTACTATTATTTATATTTACTTGTCTTAAGGGGGCAGCAAAAGCACACCAAGTACTTTGAGAGCTCCATTTATCTTCTCTGTCTATGGGTGAGATTAAATGCAGCTCTTTGTAGGAGAGTAGCGCTTAATGGGAAAAGGGTGTCTTTTTGTTGTTGTTGTTGTATCAAGATTTTTTTTTTAAAAAAATGTCGTGTGCTTTACCCTGATAATGTTCATTTCTTGGCATTTGCTTGACACACACACAATTTACTAGCATTTCAAAGTATTCTGATGTGTCATGGTAGTGTTTCTGGACAACTATAAGGCTGCTGCAATATACATACATGTTTGCACAAGCATTGTACATCTGGCATTGGCTGTTTGCACATTTTTAGGAGACATCGTGGAAATAATAGACTGCATAATGCAAATGCATTCCAGTGCCAGTATCTTAAAAAGTCACAGTGGCTCTGTAGTTTGACATTATGATGAGTTCTGACAAATGGGTTATGCACAGCACAATTTATTTTGAATGACTCTCGCCTTTGTGTTGAATGGAATGTGGAGAAATCTTTCATAGGACGAGCTAGAGGTAAGTAAGGTCTAATACAAGTGAACTTGTCTTAGGACAAATTAGTAGTTGTCCAATCAATTTACTGTACTCTTGTATCTTCTAGACATAATGTTGCTGTTACTTCATTGCTTCAGCTCTCTTATTACAGCTTTTTGCCTGATACTTGATGGAAGGGGCACTTCCTGAACCCTTGGTGTTCAGTAATTGCGAAGGAATGGGCAGGTACCATACAGAGATGGTTAGAAATTTGTTTGGTTCTCATTTTCATATGGGGCAATCTTCCTCCCACTTCCCAAACTCATATCTGAACTGAAAACAGAATATAAAAATCTGAACATTGGAAATAGCAATAAAAAGGCATACATTAGGGAACAATGCTGGCTGAAATGACATACACAAATGTATACAAATTTTCATGTGCAGAAAAATGTGCATGAGAGGGTTTTTTTCAGACTTTTAAAAAAAGCTGATGCAGGAATAGAATGGAATGCATGTGTGCTTGGAAAAATGTGACCATTTTAGAAAGTGAAACCACAGATTTGTCCATCCCTATTTCCCAGGGCTGCAGAGGGATTAGTGTCATCAGTGGATGGTGCACATGGACTACTGCAAATTGCACTTTTGACACTCAGTCAGGCTGCACTGGTTGCAGATGCCAACCTACCCATCACCTTGGTTTATAAATAGTGACGGTCTCTGGCAATCCCCACAGTCTTAGCTGCTGCTGCGTCAAGAACTCACCAAGTGTACTAACCACTTACTGATGGCAGCTAAATACAGCAAGGGATGAATGAGAAATTAGTTTCAGTTCATTTTTGATCAGGATTAAGTTCACAAGTTCCAGATCAAATGCAGACTCAGATGCAATATGCAGCCAAAGTCATTTCCAAGCTTATAATGTAATTTGCAGACCCCCCCACCAATGTGTCCAACAGCATACATACCTTTGAAAAATGTGCATGAAAAATGCATGCTTTTAAAACATGCACCCAAATATGCTTTAATCAATAAGAGAAGAAAGTGTAGATTTCAAAGGTGTGTACAATTTATGAATCCATTTGGAAAACTACACATGGAAATATATTTACAGGTTTTCATGTAAAAAGAAGAACAAAACAAAGCTTGCCATCTGATACAGACTTAAATTGGAGTGAGCTTCAAGATGAAAACTTCAACGGGCCTAAGTTGCTGATTCACACATCCCTTTCAGCAATACATATCATAAACAATGCAATCTAGCCAAATTTAAGCACCTCAAGGGCGCAAATCACTGCTGCAAGTTGTGTAGTAATGGTCATGACTAGCTTAGATGTCTTTAAAGAAAATGACTGAGGAGAGAAGTCTATGAAGAGCTATTAATCATGAAAGCTAAACAGGCCCTCCATGTGCAAGTGTTGTATATCTGAATATTAGATGTGGAAGGACAAACAACAGATAATGGTCACCAACTTTTTGACCTGTTGTGAGCTCCCAAATGACTGCCCACCATAGGAAACAGAATGCTGAACTAGAGAGAACATGGCCTGATCCAGCAGTGCTCTAGTTACTGAGGTATGTTTTGCTTTGGCATGAAAATAAGAAATGCTAACAATAAGAAAGCTTATAAAATTACAGAGAGATAGGGATGGGTAAATTTACTGCTGTCAATGTTGTAGATTGCTCACTGGACTCCCATTGGCTGCCTGATCCTGCTCACCACATGTGGCAAGCTGCCGGGAACTCCGTAGTTGCATGGTCAATTATCATAATGTGTTATATATGGGCTGCCTTTGAAAAGTGTTCAGAAATGATGAACATATGTCTGCACTACTTTAAAAAATCATGGGTTTTTACTTTATTTTTGGATAGAATTCAATTCAATGTGCTGGTTTTGTCCTATATATTTATTTATTCATTTATTTATTACATTTGTATACCGCCCCATAGTTGAAGCTCTCTGGGTGGTTTACATAGGATTAAAACAATTAAAAACAATATACAAAAATTAAAACAGCACAAACATGCAACATACACACAATACACACATACATTTAAAACTGCTACAACCGCTATATAGTATGTAAAGGGCCACCTTTTCCCAAACCTGCCCATTAGCGGAGAATTTCTCCAGTTACTCTGCACCATACAACCATCAGATGTTAGGTTGTAACATTTGCCCTAGGCAAATTTATCTAACACCATTGTAATTATTTATTTAAAGTATTATAGCCTGTTCTTTAGTCAAAAGGGCTAAACAAGACAATCTTTGTCCTCACATTTATGATCTACAAGACACCACTCAAAAGGAAAACAGGATGAAGAGGGAGAAAAGAAGAAGCAAACTACTAGTCACAATGGCAATACATAAACTCCAGTATAAGTAGCATTATACCTATCAATATGGGAACACAAGTGGGAGGGTGCTTGTCAGCTTCCCAAAGGTATATGGTTGTCCCCTGTGAGAAAAGAATGCTGTACTAGATAGGCCTTTGGTCTGATTCAGACCTGTTCATCTTATGCTCTTAAGCCCGCTTTTAATGCTACAGTTCATATAGACCCTGTTCAGATGACACACTAAGCCATGGTGGTTAAGCATTTTGAGCTAAACATTATGGCTTAGCATGTCGTGTGAACCTTTGGTAGCCATGGTGGCTAATTACTGTTTAAAATGCTCACTAACCATTTGCTGCAAAAGGGTTAGCAGCCTAACCATGACTTAGTGTGTTGTCTGAACAAGCCCACAGTGAACCATGGTGATACCAAGCAGAACAGCTAGGAATTTACTCCCCCTCCCCTGCTCTTCTCTATGAGATCGTAAAGACAGCCCAGAGCAAGGGGGGTCAAGGGGGGTCTGTGTGCTTGTTAGAAAATGCATTCCTTAATGGAGTTTTGAGCCTCCTGTGTAGAGACAAAGAACTGACTTTTATCCAATCAGCAGTTGCTTATTCTGTGATATATGAACATACTTACTCAAATTAGTAATCTAGTTTGCTAGAAGCACTAACCAGTGATGTTCATATTCTGTTAACATGTGACAATGCTAGCCAATGAAATAGCTTAAGAATCAGAAAGTGTAAAAAGTACTGCCTTCCTTTGTTCAAGAAGTCAGATCTGAGAGACTGTAGAGGCATTCCATGGCTGCAGACATAGGAATGGATTGATTAAACTGTTTCCTCCCACCCTGTGTGTTTAATTGGGCAAGGGCGCACCGGGCCGAACTATAATTACTCTCCTCTTGGGAGTCATCAATGGGAAGGAAACAGTTCAGGTAGCCCGATCTGCTGTTGTTGATTATTGTTGCTATTATATATTATTTGAAATAATAGTAAGTTCCCTTGAAGACTATCATAGTGGAAAGTCAGCCTAAACATATTTTCAATAAATAAATAAAATGAGAGAGATAGAGACTTAAATTATGGCAAAAATATTAAGATCAACCAGTTTTCTGTACTTATTTCAATCAATTTTTTTAAAAAATGGGAAAGAAACCAATAAGACTATGCAATTGCTTAAATTAGGATAAATGTAAATCCAGGTCAAATCACTTGCATATGCCTATTCAAGCAGTCCTTGCCTTGAGAAGGCTAAACAGTATCTTAGCAAGCAGATTTACTCTTCTATTAGACACTTTGTCTGTGAAATCTTCAGACAAATTGAAATGTACTTGTTGCGCTTTGGTAACCATTTACAAGGTTCAATCTGCATATGAATATGGAACGTATAGCTGGATCTGTTTCCTAATTTCATTCTGTATGTTTAGACATCCAGAAAGCAGATAATAAGCTGGGATATCTGATGGTTCTTTTAACTCCTCATTTTACAATCTACTTCAAACATTCTGTGTATAGTATGTAGGTTGTGTTTCCTTTCTTAATTGCTCAGGTAGTTGATTCTTCCTACTTGCCTGCCATTTTAAAGTTTATGCTCTCTTAAAATATTATGTCCAAGCATGGATGTCTGGAGATAGGCATGCCCCATTTGGGGGAGGGAGAGAGAGGCATAAACTCATTTCTTTACTGCACGTCGGATCAGATGGAATAGTATAATTTGGCTGAAGCCATGGTCAATATGTACTGATTTTTGTTTGTGTAGATACATGGACTTATTGAAAAAAGGAAAACAGCCTAACACACACACACAGGCCCTTTCTACACTATAGGGGTATAGAGGGAGGGAGGGAGGGTGATCCTGGAAGTGCCTCATACACGCCATCATCACACAGGGAGGAAAGGAGGGAGGGAGGGCGATCCCAGAAGTACCTAATACATACCATCGGCACGCAGGGACCAGCCGGGGGCCATCCGAGGCAAACAGCCTGGTGTAGAAACAACCACACACACACACACACACTGGTGTCATTCCTCAGGTTCATAGGCTGAAATGGGCCCACCTTGGTCCTCATCTGTGTCTCCAGTGTTCCCCAGAAAGCCAAGCTCCCTTACTTTTGTCCCCCTTTCCCCGATGACCAATAATTTGGTGGTTTCCTGGTTTTTGTGTGTTTCTTTTTCTCATTCTAAAAGGTTGAAATGCCTCTCCTAAGGCAGTAAGTGCTTTAAACTAAAATATGATGGTATTGTTGTCCATATCCCCATTTGTCTTTGGCCCTGACAACCACTGGAATTCAGCCCACAAAAGCTTCTCTGAAATTGAATTTAGCCCTCAGGAAACAAAGAGTGGTGGTATATACCCACACATGGATATATGGTGCAAGCCTTGGTTTACTCTAACCATTTTATGTCCAACTCCCTGAAGGATATGTGAGGTTGGGCATAGCCTCATGTCCCAACATGTATATAAACTGTGTGCCAAAGGACAGTATGATGCATCTTTTTTATAAATGGCACTAGTGATTCCTGGAAGCAAAACTAGCTGACAGGGACATGAATTTTCAGTGGCACACACTGGAGGAGGGGGAATACAAACCACCCGACATGACTGACAAATAAAAATGCTTTCTTGGCTTGTCATCTGGCAAACATTTTGAGCCAATTCAGCTCACTAGGGACCAAAACAGATACTACTTTAAATCCATATCTAGCAGGTATTTCTTTTCTTTTTTCATTTTTACTCTTGAGTAGGTGCAGGGGGCACAAGTAGGGTATAATAAGAACCCTAGAATGGGAGTTGGTGGGCTTTTAAAATCTGAATTAGGATCCTTGCACTTACTCTAGGGTAAAAATGAAAAAAAAAAGATGCTAGATACAGATTTAAAGTGATGTCTGCTTTGGCCCACAGATGGCTTGTGGTACAGTGTTCACACAGGAAAATACCCGCATGAAGTGCTGATGAGGGGTTGCTTGTGTGAAAGCATTGCAACGTTAAAAATATACCTAGAATTATGGAAAGCTCATATATAGAGACGGTTGGACAGAGCTGGCCTGCATTCCCTTGACTATAGAAACCTGCTAACCTGAGAGCTGATTTAAAACACTCAATGGCTTACAAGAGACTGCACTACCTCAGTTTTCATTTGGGTGAATGTGGCCTCACGCAGAAATCTTATCATATCATTTAAACTTACCTGATCAGAGAGATTGCACAGTTTTCTTTTTCTTAAAGCCGACATTACATTGTCTGTGTGAGAACAGCCCAGCTATTTAGCTCTCTGTCTCAGACACCCCCCCCCCAAAGAGAATACACTTAAAATAGGCATTCATACTTGGTGATGTTATTGTTATCCTATCAATCATTGGTAAAGTATAATGGTGTGTTTCAAGCAAAGGTGTCATTCATCATGCCAGGACATCAATCTCTGAATTTTTTTTAATCAATAAAAATCAAAGCTTCTAGTTGAAACAGAGAATCAAAAGAGGCCATTTTATTTACACTTTCCATGGATTTTACATAGTCTCTGACCGCTAATCAATCTCAACTATAGATGCTATTTCTGAAGATTTCAGAGATACTTTGATCAGCACATATTTATGGAAAGTAGAAAGCAGCTTTGTTAGTCCTGCATTTCGTCATCTCCCCACCCCCAGTTTCTCAATTGTTCTCCAGCAAGCAGTTCTCCCTTTGATATTTTTCAAAGAACATTAATTGTTACATTGTTCCTTTTTCAAAGGCAATGACAACAGGATTCTATATTTTAACTTATTTGCCTTGAAGTAGTAGGAAGAGAAAATGAAAACAATATTCAAACAGAATTAATATTCGGTGTCACAGTGTTACACTGTCTGGGATAGGTGGAGAATTTGAGGTCTCAATTTGATTATTACTTGCAAAATTATATATTCTATATGTTATTGCCCAGTCTCCCCATCCTCAGACCCCTTTCCTAGGACATAGGAACAGGAAGTACTAAGGATAGCCTTTTGTGAGGTCAAGGAAATAAGTGAACATTAAAAAATGAGATTAAACAGGCTACAACATTAATAAAGCATGCAGAGATCACTAGTAATAAGATCAGTGAGTTGGGGAGTTGACTGAAATGACCAGGAGACTGGCATGGCCCACTAGCCAAAATGAATCCTGACACCCCAATCTTAACACCTAATCATTCTTCACCCTTACTGGGTGAGGTAGGTTCCCCATTGATACTGGCTAAAACTATTGTTGGTTGCACTACACCTTCACTAGAGATACAGCAATACAGTTCATTAGCAGCTCCAACCCTTGACCTCCAGAGAAGATAGGTGGAGAATTTCTGTGACCTTCATGGGATTTCACAAAGGTCACCACACTTTTGTGTGGCTTGGTAAGTAACACTTTGATGAGGTGGCTGGGTGGTCTTTCTGTCTGTCTCCCCCCTTAACCTTTAAACAAATAGAATGCTGCTGCTGCTGCATGCAGCAGCTGGAAGCTGGCTATTAGTCACTTCTCAAATCTTTTCAAAATGGCACTGGGAACATTGCTAGGTGATGATGTAGCATGGTTGCCAATAATAAGGAAACAAATGAATTTCCGCCTAATTCTTAAACAGATTTTAAATTGATCTGCAGCCAGCTGCCAAGTGCAGTGTCATTCCATTGTTTAAAGTTTTTTTTAAAAAAAAAAGGGGGGGGGGGAGATGAAGATCACTTAGACACCTTTCCAAATAGTAAGTTCCTACATCCTGAATGTCTTCTCCCATGAACATCCACTTCATTCTTAGTCTTTAGATGGGTTTTCATTTTCCCCATTATTTACCTGGACATTGAGAAATTAGCACAGGCAGACATTTGGATGAGTCCTACTTGTCTCCCCACATCCCACTGCGATGGCTCTCTCAAGCATCTGCTGATACTCTCTGTACCCCCTCAGTACATGTCTGCACTGTTGTTGCTCTTTTTTTTTTTTTGCTAAAGTTGAGACAAGATATCAATAAGAAACTGAAACAGACAGATTTAATCAGAGCAGTCATGAGACACATAGATGAAATATCCCAGAGGAGGCAAAAGGAGAAGAAGAGAAAAATAATCACTTGCCATCCTACAGCTCATCACAGCTGCCATCCAACCATGGAATTCCTTCGGGGCCCATAAAGGTCAAGCAGCTGTAGCCTAGTGTACTATCTTCACCTGAGTTCATACTGTTCACTTTCCCCAACTGCACATCTGGCCCTAAAATTAAGGCAAAGTGAGGTGGCCACCTCAGGAAGCAAGTCTTATCAGATCACTGCAAAACCTCTGATCTCTGGCAATATTAAAGCTGTTCAAATGATTTCTTCCAACCCACAATGGGCATCTCCATAGATAGCCAGAATGGATGAGTCTATCAATTGTGGTTTTTCTCTGCCAGTTTAGACAGAAATATGTCCTATAACTACGAGCTGTGGAGAATGCTGGAAGTTGCAGGACTTTTTCTGTCTAAACATGCATAGGATTACACCCTTAATTTCTTATTTTTCCAATCCTAAATTCAGGTTATCCTGAAATTGGGAGATTTTTTTTTTAAATGTCTGCATGAAAATGTGTAAACATTTTTTTGTGTGTATATTTCCTACAGCATGTAAATTTGCATGCAAATTTACCTAATATACCCAATTTTCACGAATATATGCATTTTTGTGGACACGCTCCCATAATATATGCATGTTTGTATTGAAGAACTCTATTGCAAAATTCTGAGAAGTGCAATAGAGTTTCAGTTTGTGTATTGGCTTGAAAGTGTAACATTAGGTAAGATTCCATTAAAATGCAAACCAAAATCATTTCTCCCCCATTCTTAATAAATAGTAGCTACATAGGTCACAAAAGGCACAATCCTATGCATGTTTAAACAGAAAAAGTCTTACAGCTACCAGAATTCCCCAGTTAGCTATACAGCATAGGATTGTGCCTTAAACAAACTACACAGAATAGCATTCCCCCCCAAAAAAATTGCACTTTGCAAAAATAAAAAAATAAAAAATTCATACAGCTATGTATGTACATGTTTATGTGCAGTGTATTGCATTTGACTATCTATGGTAGCTTGACTTTTCTTAAGAGCACTCTCAACTTCAGAAGGCCTAGCCTGTGTTTTCATATAGCTCCCTTACTTCCAGATTCCCGCCCCATACTAGTAAAGATATAGATCTTTAACCTCATTCAGCACAGCATGAATATATTGATTATTTAAATGGAAAAGCTTGACATGCTGAGAAAATCATCAGTATTATGCTTCCAATGGACTTTTACTGATAACGGTAAAAGAATACTGAAAGAATGATGCAAGAATATTTTTGGAAATGAACTCTTTTTCCATACAGCCAACTGCCTTGTACTTGACCTGTCTCGAGATTATCATGGTAATTCTATAGTCCTGCGAAAATGGAGTTAGACACACAGGTATCTGCATGATCATTGAAAAACAGCATGCTGCTAAAGTAATGTGGAAAATTGCTCTATGTGTATTTAGGATTGCAGCCGATTTGGATGGGGTCATGTGCAAACAGACCCTGAGCTAGGAAATATCTATGACTTCAATTCCATTTCAAGATCTTGTTTTACAGATCAGCAGGCTAAGTCAGCCACCTTTTAATGACGAGGTTTCTCCCATTCACTTCAATGTCACGGACCCTGAGCTAGGAAATATCTATGACTTCAATTCCATTTCAAGATCTTGTTTTACAGATCAGCAGGCTAAGTCAGCCACCTTTTAATGACGAGGTTTCTCCCATTCACTTCAATGTCACGGACAACTCCACATGTAGATTCTCAGAGCACATGCGGAGCTGTCCAAACAATGAAATAAAATCTGAGAGCTAAGCTTCTCGAACGTGTTGGAGCTCTGTGGCACTTTAGATTGGAGCGAGTATATAATATACAGCATAGCAAACTAGAGGCATGTCTTTGATTCAGGCATTCCTGCAAAATTAAATCTCTAAATTCTAAATGTTCTCTTTTCTATTGAGGGGAGGGAAGAAAAAATGAGGGGTTCAAAAGTTTACTTTTAGAAGCATGAGTCTCGATGCTATTTTTAAGCTGGAAACAAAAAACTTTCCCAGTGGCTTTAAAATACGAAATCTAAGTGTAGCAGGGTTTAGGCTGCATGGTGGGGAGAGCGATACTGCACTGTCTTGCTTTTGGTATTGGGAATCAAGCATTGGGGGGGAGGGAAAGATGTGAAAAGTCAAGGTGACAGAATAGGAGCAAATAAAGAAAAGATTAAAAAAACCAAAACAAATTAAAAACACCCATACTCTTGGCGGCCGGAATCAAAAAGGCATATGAAATTGTCCAGAAGAATGGCAAGACACTCAGAGAAAGGATTCTTTCACTATGAAATAAATACTGCTCTCTTCCCATTGCCACTAGTAGTTTTGACAGTCTATGTTATAGTTTGTAGCAAAGATAATCTATGGGGGGAACTGTCAACTTCCAGAAGGTCACAATGTTTAACAACCCAGCATGCTGATTCAGCTTACTGACATTTATCATTGCATGTGAGTTGCCCCCTAGTACAACAAGCAAAACCTTCTTAATCATATGCCATGCAGTTTTCTTCTTTGTCTTTCTTGCTCCCACCCTGTGCTTTACATACTTGGAAGTATGTACTTTACATACTTGAGGGATAAGCTGGCCAGCTATGCTGGCGAACATAAAAAAAATTGCAACTATTATTTTTACTTTTTGTAGGGGCAAATGCCTAGCACTGGCCTGAGCATGATCTAGTCAAAGTTGCACATGTTTAAGACTCACTGGCTCAATTCGGACAACACGTTAAGCAATGGCTGTTTAATTAAACAACCGTCAGTTGAGTTGTTTAACATGTCATCTGGAGGGAGGCACACAACCCACAGTACGCTAATCGGGAGAATTAAACAACTGAGAGAAACAACTCACTTGTGAGTTGTTTAGGGATTAGTCAATTGACTAAAGTGTTGTCTGGAGGGGAGCGTGGGTTAAACAACTGTGGTGAGTACGTTATCTAAAAAGACCAGAGAGGAGAGCGGCAAGAGCGGCAGAATGTGGGTGGCCACTCAAGCAAACACACAACAGATCGCTGGTATCGCTGGTATCACCGCCATAGCAACCAGGAACGCCCACCTCCCCCACCAGGCAGCCGGCAGGGAGCGCAACCAATGGGGTTTGGGAGGCGTGTCCTGCATCAGCTTCAATGGCGGCGCCCATGGTTTTCAGCCACAGTGTGTTCTGGGATACCTGCTGGAGGACCAACGGAGGTCAGTAAGCAGAGAACATGGCGGCCTAGCTGTCAGTCACAGCCGAGTATGCTATTAACCACCAGGGTGGTTGCCGGTTCCCTGCAGCGCCTGCTGCAGCGTGTTGTCTGTGGAGCTCCACCTCTTTAACACACCGTCAGTATGCTATTAACCCACCATTGACTAAAGTGTTGTCCGAATTGAGCCACTGTCTTCAACAGGGGAGATCTAAGCATATGTATAACTCTTACACTGAACACGCTGAACCTGGCTGGAACACACATGTTCTGGCTTAAATTGAACATTTGTGCCAGCAGAAAGTTGCTAGGATGACAGGACCTGTATCCTCTACTGCAGCGCTCCACACCACCAGAAATTCTGCTCCAGAGGGCTTTTTAGCCCCACAGAAGACCAGATTTTGAGGTCCTATGCAGTGGGGCGGGGCTGCAGGGCAGGGGAATTTCCCCCTTCTCTATTGCACTAAGAGAACTTATTCCATCAGTGGAACCCCACAACTGTACCTGAACCTCAGTATATGTACTTTCAGTGGTTTGGACATTGACTGGCTTTAAATATTGAAGTGCTAAAAATGGGAATTCATTGAGAAAGCTCATGAATAGTGAAGAAAAATAAGTTGAGGCTGCAAGCCTATACCCACATACCTGGGAACAAGTCCACTGAAGTCAGTGGGCCTTGCTTCTGAGAAGACATGCACTCCAAGTGTTCCCCAAAGTGGAGATATTTACACACCAGGCTCATGATAATAGGTAAAACATGCCAGCTGCATGTGATGGGCTTCTCCAAACATAATTTGTAAAGTAAAAAGTTATAAGTATAGAATTTATAACCCAGCATGTAACTACATCAATAATGTGAGACATTTTCTTAAGTCTCTCCCCCACCACCGTAATGAATTTCCCTCATACTTTAAAGTAATAGCCAACACAATCATATCATAAGTGCAGTTTAATTTGAAAGAGGACTTCCTATTTTAAGTAGCTTTGCATGAAAGCTCAATTTATGAGCTGTGGATGTTTAATAATTTATTATCTGGGAAGCTTCAACTTTACCTATTAGCCATAAATCTATGACAAAAGCTTGGAGGTAGGAGCTTTTCTTAGATTAACAGGATGCAAGTATTATATACAAGCTTTTGGGACCTAATTAGAACATTCCTCCTTCTGGCTTTTACAATATATTACAATTGACAATAGAAAGGGGTAGGGTGTATGAGAAGGACTTCTTGGTAGAAAGTGGAAGCAGATTTTATCTGAACCTAAGGCTAGTTTCTCACAATCACTCCACATCTGTTTGGTCTTTCTTTCTTTCTTTCTTTCTTTCTTTCTTTCTTTCTTTCTTTGTATTATTGGTCCAGAAGATCTATGAACTACAGCAGACCAAATCTTATCCTTTAAATCTACTTCTCATTGATGCTATCTTGCCACATTTGTCTATGACTTTGCAGTATTTCTTTTCTACATAGGACTTTTGAAGTACAACCAGTACCCAATGGGCCTACAGCAGCTATATTGTCATCTGAGCATCACACATTTTCAGACATTGCTGATATCCAACACATCACTATCTTCAGAGGTGTTAAAAATGAGGGACAATGAGAGATCTGAGGGAGCTCAAAATACACACTCCCTTCACTCAAAAAGCCTGGCCCCATTTCAAGTCAGATCCATACCCCTCTGAATGGGACCTGACCCCCCCCCATTAAAAAAATAAATAAATGAAGTTTGCATCCCACTACGGCCACTACTTTCCATTATACATGCACTTTCCCTAAGGAAGAAATCCTTATGCTGTGTAATGGTGTAAAAACACACATACTGGTGGGTAACTTTTTTCAACTCAATTCCAGCCCAATTTTCAGGCATATTCTAGTGGTGGGTGGGGCCAAAGGGTAAAGAGAAGAGAGCAAAAATACAACAATCCAGCATATTTTAGCTTAACATTGTTACTTAGGGTGACCATATGGAAAGGAGGACAAGGTATGGCTCTTGCAGCTTTAACTGTTGTGATGCAGAGGGAATTTCACCAGGTGCTACATGCATACAAATGACACCTGCTGAAATTCCCTTTTCTATACAATGGTTAAAGATACAGGAGCCCTATTCCATATGGTCACCCTACTGTTATCATGGGTATCCATCTAGGTATCAAGGGTATTCTTCTGAGTATCATGGGAATCTTCAGTTTATCCCTTCCCCAAATGAGCCTTTTTATTTATTTGGGAAAGCCCTGTTATGAAGTGCTCTTTGAGTTTTGGGAAATTCAAAGTATCTGCCACCATAAAAATCCTTCCTTGGCTACTCACTGGGGGCTGCCATTATAGTGGAGAGCAGTTGAATATCCACAGAAAGGCATACACTCTTAGAGAGTGGATTGGCCTCTTCCCCAGCAACTCACTTTATTTGAGAGCTGAAGTGTTAAATACTCCTCCAAAGAAAGTACAGTGATTGGAACAGAATTGTAAAACATATAACATCACCATGTGCCATTCCATGTGAGCCTGAACTACTTAGCCTGGGGTCTCCAAGATGGTGCCCCTAAGGTATCACACTTGCCCTACTGCCCTCTTCTTTTCATTTCCCCAGAATGCCTCTGGGTCCAACTTTCTTATGAAAAGAAAGGAAAGGAAGAGGTGGGACAGATGGAGTTTTGATTTCCAGCATGCCCAGCTAGCTAAAATTGTCTTTGAAGAGGGAAAGAAAAAAGAAAACCCCACTATTGTCAGGTAAGCTTGCAGAGCTGGGAGCAACCTGCATGCTCTAGGGAGCAGTGGGGATGACCTAGGGTATGTGAAAAGCAGCCTGGAGCTGGTGAAGCAGCATGGAACAGCATGAAGTCTTTTGTCATTTTGGTGGTGTGCACTTTTCTTGATGTGTGTGCTTTGCCTGTGTTTTTGTATGTTTTTGTGTTATGTGTGAACTTTGTCTCTGTATGTTGAGGAAGGGGGCATTTCACCAAAGCATTGCTCCTTGAATTACTGGATCAATTTATCAAGTATTTGCTCAAATGATTGTTTTCCCTCAGATTACCTAGCTACTAGTCATGATGACTACATACTGCCCTAGGATGAGAGGCAGCATGCCTCTGTATATCATTGTTGGGAACAACAGCAGGAGAAAACTATTGTCCTTGTAACCTTCTTGTGGGCATTCCAGAGGCATGTGGTTGGCCACGATACAAAACAGGATGCTGGATTAGATAAGCTGGGTTGGGTCTACCAGGTCTCTTATCTTCTTATTATAGTATGTTGTGTTTATGCATATCACTATGTATAGGGAGAAACTTCAGAAACAGGATGGGTAATTCTGATTGTTTCAATTGTAGATCTACTAACATAAAGGATAAACAGAGAGAGTTCCTTGACTACTCTCAGATATAGAAACACCCATAATGGCAGCACGTCAACTAATCACAACAGAAGTACCCAGAAGACTGAGATTCCCAAACCTCTGTCAAAACAATTATGTTATATCTACTCCTCCATGTAGAAAAATATTTTCTTCTAAGGAAAAAAAAGTTACTGTATGCACTCTAAGGTTTGGTGAAAGTATACATTTGTTCATGTAGGGGTCGCTGGAGATTGTCCTGAGGGTGATTAGAATAGAACATCAAAAACAAACAGCCACCACTCATATAATGCTCTACTCCTCTCTGTGACATGACAAATGTGCTTTCCCTCAAGGGTTAAGCACACCACGGCTAAGACAACTTTTTATCCAGCCTGGCTGGAAAATGAGTCTCAATTTTACATTCTAGAGGTGGCTAATTTTTAATGCAGGACCACATACAAACAAATGAGGCTATAAATAATAACTTTTTGCCTGACTGGTCCAGATTTTCATTTGTGTGACTCAGTATAACCAATTGCTGAACAATTTGATTTAAATGGTCACTGTTGATCAGGGTTTCCTGATTCATGGTTTTATTTTTGTGCTACTGATGAAGATACTGAGCAAAACTTAAAGGGGAAAAAGAGAGAGCAATGAGCATTGTTTATTGATCAGAATGCTTCCTTATGCAGATGGATAATTACAGCATTCAGTGGCCCAGCAAACTGGATTAGCTATTTAGGGACACATTCTTCCATTATTTACATCTTTGCAAGCTTGGAGAAATTCTATTAAACTTAAGGTGAGTGTTTATACAGAGAAGCGCCTGATTTAGCTTTCAGAGAGATAATTTACATGGAGTGGATAGGGGTAAAACCTGTTCCACCACTTGCCACGTAGTGTAATCACAAAGATATATACACCACCTAGGAATTTTTCATTTTCCCTGAAAATTAAACTTGTGAGTTCTACTAGACGAGGTGGGGTGGCAGCCATTGGCTGCTCCTGTGGTGTCTTGTGGCAGAAAGGGGACTGGGTGAGTTTAAAAAATGGGTTCACCCCTCCCTGCTTCCTCTTCTTCCTTTTTGCGGCTCCCTCCCTCCCACCCTGTAGGTAGTGTGGGTTCACTTGTCGCTCTGTTGAGGGTCAAGTAGGGATTTTTGGCTCATAATCACTTTCGATTATGGTTTTTTTCGCCTACTTCACACTGCAAGACAGCCAGGGAGTATTAAATAGGTGATGTTCATTAATGTTTCAGTCACTTTTACGTTTTGGCAGGTAGGTGTGGGCATCTGGAGCATCATAGGGTTGGTGAGCATTCACAGGCACTGTTTTGGTGATTGGTAATGCCTGAGGGCCCCCAGCTGTGAGTTTTACGGCCTCAGCTGGTGGGATAAGGGTTACCTTTAAGGCCAACCTTCCTCACCTACTTGGAGCTGTGCAGCGCGAGGGAAGGTCAACATTGGAAGGCCTTCCTACCCCATAAGGGACACTCTGGGTTGTGGCAAACTGGGAAGCACCACTTCACAGATGGTGAATGTCTCGCCCTGAAATATTTAGGACGCCCACATAGGTTAACCCACTCTGCAGAACTTTAATAAAGTGCCCCTGTTTAAAATCCACTTCTGTGTGTCACCTCGTTATTTCTCCACCCTCCATTACACGCAAATATCTTTCTCCTTTCCTCACTGGTGTAAAAGCACTAATTTTGGTAAAGGTGGCAGCTCCATAGGACACTCTTATTTGTCTGGCCTTAGAGCATATTCAGATGGCTGGTTCTTGAGGATTTGCACTTGAATCAGGGTCTTGAACCTCCGGCCTGTGGGCCAAAACTGGCCCAATCTGAGTCTCAATCTGCCTCCCTGGGGCTCCCCAGATGGCCTTGCACCTTTTTTCTCAACCATCAATGAGTTGGTGATTTCCTGGCTTTTGCATGTATTTTCTCCCATTCTAAAATGCTGAAATGCTTCTCCTAAGGCTTAGTTACTGGAATGAGAAGCTTCAGGCTAAAATAAGCAGATATTTTTGGACCAGCCTTTTGCCTTTGGTTCCACCTACCACTGGAATGCTGGGAGTTGAAGTCCAAATCATCTCACAATCTACTTTCTTTCTACCCCTGGTGTAGAGTCTAGACCATTTCAGCAAAAGAGAAAAGGCTGTACTGGATCTAACCAGAATACACAAAAAGCTTGAACTTGTCTACTAGTATTGTGCATAGAATTTGTGGGTGCCCAGAGCGTTAGATATTGTCTGACAGTAAAATGTCAGGGAGTAACAAAATTGAATTAGAGATGAGAAAGAACTGTTAAAGGAACCATCTCCTAATCTCTGTAGGCAGTAACATGCAATATTTTTATGCAACATGTAAGGCAATTCCATTATTGCAGCCTAGCCCCTTATCACAGATTTGGCAATCAAGTTCTAATCCACCTATGGGTCCAATCCTATGAAGATAGTCATCAGCCTCTAGACTATCCAATGCAAGGTGAATGGAGCATGGAGGCAATCCTCGTCTCTGTGCTCTGGCTGTCCTGCATTTTTGCCTAGATGGGTGATTTTGCCTGTCTAGCTGGGCAGCTTTGGAATGGGAGGGGAGGAGGCCGCATAGCGCATAGGAAGGAGCATAAAGCAACTTCTATAGTTTGCTCCCCTCCTGTGAGTTTTTATTTTAGAATGATTTCAATATAAAGAAAATACGTTGTCAAATGGTTGGTAGCTATGTACCTGAAGAACTAAAAGCCATCGATTTGTGTTTCACGCCATATCAGTAACACGGAATTCATAATTAAATGAAGACATAAAATTGCATTTTAAATTATTCTTCAAGTGTTCTTGTCAGATTCATTTTTGTGACAACTTGTGCTGAAAATTTGAAATATGTGGCATTGCCAATGTGAGAAGTTTTATTTTGAACAATGTTTGGAAAATCTTATGAAGAGAATTTTAATCACTTTGGGTTTATGGGATCAATATGGGCAGGGAACTTTTATAATGAATCAAAAGTTCTGATCTTGTAGCTTTACGAAGACTGGCAATCACAATTTGAATTTCATTTCATCAGTTGCAAGTACTATAACAGAGGGACCTTTCTTAACTTCAAAGGACATTTTACCAAGGCCTTCAGAAAGCCACCTGAATTTTTATAGCTGGATATAAAAACTAGGCAAATTCAGTCAAAGAGAATGGCTTAAACTTTTCTTGGACATAAATACCTCTCTAACACAGAAGGGTAGGAGCATTGAGGTTAGGTAAAAGTACATTGTCAGTGAAGGATATACATATAAGCAAAACTCAAATTCCACCTTGAAGATTATTCTGTCTTGTGCCTGTATCAGATTGCAAGCTTCTTTTTTCTCCAGCTGAAAATCTGTACATATTTATCCAACTGTTTGCAATTCTTCACCCATTGACTGAAGTGTGTTTATGCACATTTTTTCAAAAGTACTCATTTTATCATGTGAATCTTTCAAATGTACATATTTTATTGAACCCTTTTTTTCCTGATCTGCAAATTTCCTAAGCAGAAATGTACGGACTTTGACCACAGGTTGCATTCGAGTCCATGTTCAAAGTGAGAGATGCAAAGATGGTAAATCCTAATCAAAAGTGAATTGAATCAATTTTCTCATACATCCTTATTGATAGCAAAATCTTGTACATGCTTACTCAGAAGTAAGTGTCAGTGAATTCAGTGGGATTTTCTTCCAGGTAAGTGTATATGGGTTTATAGCTTAAAATATGTGAATGACTTTTCTTAACTTTCTCAATGTAATTCCTTCATTGTACAGAATAAGATTGTGATTTTGCATTTCCCTAGCATTTTAAGGTGCAATCCTATGTATACTTAGACATTGAAAAAGGCCTACAACTCTCAGCATGCCCTGGCTGGGGCATGCTGGGAGTTGTAGGCCTTTTCAATGTTTAAACATGCATGGGATTGTGGCCTTCATTTCAATCCTGTTTAACTTTGAAATCTATGGGATTTAGGTCCCATCTTTTTCTGGGCCAAAACAGTTTGTGCAGCTCCTTGAATGAGAAAAGGAAGCCAACCTGTCCAACTTTTCCTTTCTTAAAGCAAGGCAAAATCTCCACCCTCCCCTTTGGTCACAGCTGCTAGCTTGGAATGGGTGAGAATTTTGTTTCAGCTCACCTTTTGGTAAGGATTTGCCAAAAATTGCAAATTCCTCCATATTTGGTACAAAAAGAACGTTGTTGTTGTTGTTGTTGTTGTTGTTGTTTTTAAATGAAGGTGAGAAAAACCAAAACTGTCAGATTTGTCCATCCAGGCCCATGTTTTTGAGTGCTTAGCTTATGAAAGTCTGGATTTGAATCCCTGTGTATTCAGACAATATTAGCATCGAATTAGGGTTGCAACCTCTCTTTTCTAATAGGTTCCATATCTTTAACAGTTATGCAGTTCATCATGGTCCCCTCCATGCTGGAAACAGCAATGCATACTGAATTTGGCTGGTGCAGATGGTGAGAATTTAGTTTGGTTCCTTTTTTATATGAATTTACCAAAATTCATAAACTTCATATCTGGGAAAAAGCAAAATTGACAGATTCACTCATTTCTAGGTGGGAATTAGCTGTGCCTCTTGGATTTGGTTGGTGCAGATGATATGACAATTTAATTTCAGTTTGTTTTTGATTAGAATTTACCAAATTCCGCAAAGTTCTTTATATTTGGGGAGAAAGATTTCTTTAAAAAATGAATGTGGGGGAAAGCATAACTGACAGACATCCCTATTGCTAGAACAGGCATTGTGGAAGCGTAGGTGCTATTGTCAGTCCTTAGGATATGATACTACCTAAGCAAATAGAGAGAGTCCTTGACTATATCACCATGCTTGCCATGTTGTATCTTTATTAATGTTTATATCTGTTTGCTGTGTTAAATAGAGTTCAGGTAAGTTCGGGTTAATTGTATGGTAGCGAGTGAGTGAAAGGTGGGAGGCGCTTGCATGTGTGTGAGGAGACCTGGGCCATGTCTACACCATCCTTTTTCCCTGGGTTGTCTCTGGATCATCCCTGTGCATCCAAATGACACAAATGAATACAAGGGGCAGACAGGGACAACCCCTCCATTTTCCCAGGATAAATAGTTCCCCAGTTATCCTGATTTTCCGCACAGTTCCGGGACCATCCTGAGGACTGCGGGAGGTGTGGCTCCCACTCCTGCCTCCTTGTGCCCATAGGAGTGGGAGGCAGCAATTTCGCCATCCCCAAGGTGGCAGGGGGTGGAGCGCAGGGTTTTTAAAAACCTTTTTCTGGCAGATTGGGGCCACGCGGGGCTCCTCTTCTGTAAAAAACCAAAACCGAAAATGGCAGCGGCGATATCCCTTTTCCCTTCTGGGATGCCATGCTGCTATCTAGATGCTGGGGAAGGATCACAGAAGCAGGTAAGTCTGCGATCCTCCCCCTCCCTCCCTCCCTCCCTCCCTCTATACCCTTAGGTGTAGATGAACCCTGAGTTTATATAAGGGGAGAGCAGACAATTCGTTAGTTAGTTAAGAGATAGGAGATGGGAGATAGGGCCTTAGGGATTGATGAAACTATATCTAGTTAGTGAGAGTTAGGAATAGAGTAGGCAGGGTAAGACCAAGAATTGAATGACTGATCATGTGATATAACACCTCTTGTATTAAATAAAATTTGTTCATTTTTGAAATACAAAATCCCATGTGTTCATCTTTCTGCGCTTCCAATATGTACATATTTCCTGGGTACTTCTCCTGTTTGGGTAAAGGCAACCAGTTGGGCACATTGGGTGTCTCTTATACCTGGTGCATGTAGGACCGTGAGGAGAGCTGACTCAAAGCGGAGGCAGACAAACCTGAGGAGAGGTTGCACCACAGAGTCCCTTGTACCATTGGTGGGAGAGCAGAAAGTGATGCTATGTTCAGAGCAACAGCCAGAAAAGTTCATGGGATATAAGTAGACACAATGGGAAACTGATCTTTCCCTACCCTATCCAGAGGGGACACTGGTCCTCGTGTGGCAGAGTTATGTCACACATGAACTGTAAGACCCAACAGCAGTAGTACAAAAGGCATCTGTGTCCACTAGTACCAGCCACATGCTCAAAGGCAGGTATTGTCTCAGTGTGCTGATACTATTATTCTTATGACTGCCAGAACTGATCATCGCTTTATTAGCACAGTGGCTAATTGGATTGGCCTGTTAATCTGCACAGTGCTTTTACAATCTTCTTCTCATTCTTCCTCCAATAAACTTATTATTAATAGGGGTTTATCAAAATGAATGGGTGGAATAAAAAAGGCAATTTCCTAATTGGAAACTATGAGAAAATTAGGGGGTGTAGAATTAGATCTTTTGCACTTGTGAAATATGTTACTCTGATTCAAGTTGTAATCATATTTTAAAGGAACACATTCAGAGTATTTTTAAGAACTATCTTACAAGCTGTTTCATGCCCTAAAAGCCCACTGTCTTCAATGAGATCAGTGGGAAAGCAATGTCTTGCAGAAATGGGCTATCCGGTTTTACATGAATCACAGCTGTGATTTCTGTATTTCTGCTCTGCGTATCTCAGAGAACAGTTGAATAGGGTGAACTACTCACCAGAAATAATCCCTTCAATTAATTTCTCCCATTTTTCTGTTTCCTTGCTATCTGCATGCTGCCTTATAGCTTAGGAAGTGGCTTGTTAAATTTGTTCAAAGACCACATTTTGCAAACATTCCCCATAGTTTGGTCATCTGTTTCCCTTTTGTATTATTTCTAGGTCATTTCTGTTGTGTGTTCTTCTGCTAACTTGGATGATAGATTTATGTAAGGTTAATGGGAAAGCTTAAAGCTAATTTACATATTATGACATGGAAAACTCTTAAATCTGAGAATATGATGGTTGCGAACACATGGTAAGCCATCTGTGTAATTAGGGTGGAGATTTCTGGGTCACCAAAAAAGAGTATTTGCATCACCCAAAAAGAAGACACTAATATGCATAGAAGATGCAAATTTATACTTAATTATTAAAATTTAAATAGAAATACAATACAACACAGCCATAATGTTGAAGACAAAAATCATGCATGGTGTGGATAGGGAGACATTATACTAGAACCCAGGGTCATCTCATGCAGATGATTGATGGGAGATTCAGGACAGATAAAAGGAAGTACTTCTTTACACAGCACGTAGTTAAACTTTGGAATTCACTACCACAAGATGTGGTAATGGCCACCAATTTGGATAGCTGTAAAAGGGGGTTGGATAAATTCCTGGAGGAGAAGGCTAGTAATGGCTACTAATCCTGGTGGCTATGTGCCACATCCAGTATCTGAGACAATAAACCTATATACATCAGTTGCTGGGGAACATGGCTGGGTGGGTTCTGTTTCACCATGTTTTGCTTGTGGGTACCTGGTTGACAGCTGGTTGACCACTGTGTGAACAGAGTGCTGGACTAGATGCACCCTTGGTCTGATCCAGCATGGCTCTTCTTATGTTCTTAAAACTTGACTGGGAGACTTGAGTTGTTTCTTTGTCTATTGTCCAGAGGATATCTGTTGATGTGCAAATTATCAAGGCCCTTGATCATGGTTCATGACCTTAAATTCATTCCGAACATTCTTCTGTTTGTCTCAACTTGTTCCTGGCTAGCTTTACCAGGTCCCCTATCAGCTGTAAGAAGTCAGGTACTTTGGGGCTCTTCAGTGTCATCTTGGTGTGTGTGTGTGTGTGAGTGTGTAATGTATATTTTTGACAACTGTGGTCTGGCATGGGATTTGTGTCAGGATTACCGATTTATTCCACACTAAATATCATGAAACCAGGCACTGGTAGAGAAGAGTGGGACTGTCCTTACTTCAGGCCTACCTTTTTTATTTTGGCATCTATATTCTTTCTGTGAAGGTGGGACTGGGAAGCTTAAATGTTTTTGTTCTTTTTTATATATGGGGTCTTACCAATAAATGGGAATGTGTCTATCTAAGAAAGCCATCCAATGATTCCTACACAGTAGTTGAGGAGCTATACGATACTGGGGATTCCTCCCACCCCTGCTGAGGCCATAGACAGAAATAAACTATGGCCTTGGAGGGGTAAATTCATGCTTGGATTTGCACCTGCCTGTCTCAAAATACAACAAAGGTGGTCCAAGAGGCTGTAAAAAGATCAGAGCCCTCATTGTGTTCTGTTTTTTATTTATTTACTTACTACATTTATTTACCTTTCAGTAGACAAAGGTTTGCGGATGTGGAAGCGAGAAATAATGAGTTGACACAACTGTATGGATTTTAAACATGGGCCACATTTATTGAAGATCTGCAAGAGGGGTAAATTCCTATGCGGGCATCTCCCACATGGCTCCCACAAGCCATTTCAAGGAACAGGCAACCCATTCTTAGCCCCAAAAGTGGCACCATACAGTTCGCCACTCCATGGGCTCCCCACTTGGGGTAGGCAGTCCTTCCGGTGTCACCGTCCCTGTGCCGCACGGCTCTGAAGGGGTGAGTAGGGTTGGTCTCATAGGTAAGCCTTTAACCTGATGACTGGTGCTGCACGACTCCCTGCCATAGGTTTCAGGCATTACCCATCACCCCCAAAGGTGCCTGAGAATGTTCACCAAGCTTCCCCTCACTCGAGATGCCTGCACCTAACCACCACAGGAGGTGACAACTGCCTGCTTAGTCACTCCCCCCTACCTACCTAAAATTGCTTCAAGCAATCCCCTCTGCAGACCTGCCAGGAAAATGTCATTTCCTGCATCCAATAGGTGTACTCCATCTTGCCTAGACACCTCCCTCCTAGTATGTTGAATCAGAGGGTGTTTTATGCTCAAATCATCATGTTTAACTAACTCCCTGTAGATCTCCATGTTCACCTTCTCTCTGGCACGCTCCATAGCCAAGGGGTCGTTGCCCACTTTCCATTTTATCCTGGGGAGCATACAGGACCAAATGATACGGACTCCAGGCCAACGCAGCCGTATGCTCTGAAAATTGGCTCTAGCTTGTTAAACCAGGGCTTTTCCCTTCAACAGGCCGAGGTCGTTGCCTCCGAGGTGTACAATCAAGATCTGTGGGGAAGCCTGCGATGCCAATTTCTACCACAACGTGGGAATAAGGCTCTCCCACCTCATACCTTGACTGCCAAGCCACTGGACGGAAGCCTGCCGGCACAGTCCCAGCTGGAACCCAAAATTGGACCTGGAAGTCCTTCTGCTGGCCCAAAAAACTATACTGTGGCCACAAATAACCACACGCATCGGATCATGCCCCATTCGGAGATCTAAAATTAAACATGAATTAGTTCAGCATTTAGTCCCAAACACCCGTTATCTGTGAAACTGCTTAACACATAGGTTTTAAAGGCCGCAGAACGCCATCTGCCCACCGCCTGAATTTGAGCCAAAGAAAACCCCGCTGCCGCTGCAGTGGAGGCCACTCTAATTCGAAAAGAATGTGTGAACTGTATTTTAGGGGAGGAAGACCTTGAGTGGTTGGAAACGCAAGCTGGGGAAATAGATTATAAATTGAAAAATATTTTTTTAAAAAAAATTCAAAAGAGAGATTTAAAGGGACTGGACAACCCTTTGATGAAAAATATTGTGGAGATCTGGGAGAAATTTAGGGGGAAGTTGATACCAGGAGATTCACCACTTGCCCCAGCGGTAGTAGTGGAGAATTTCCCAAGGGTATTAAAAGTGGAGATAGAAGCGAGATTGAAAGATCAGGAAATAATTAAGTTAAGGAAGTGGATGGAAAATATGAAGGATAATGATCAAATTAAAGAGGTATTAATAGGTCAAAAGTTAGTATGGTTTAAATGTATACAATTGGGGAAATGGACTCAGGAATGGAAATTGAAAAATAAAGAATGTAGAAATAATACAAGATTTGAAGATTTAATTGAGTTAAAAGGAAGGAAAGAAGAAAATAAAACTAAGAAAGGGTTGACTAGTGAGATATATAAATTATTGATAGAGGAGGAATTTCAAGATTCACTTAAAGCAATAAAAAAGATTTGGGAAGATGATGTAAAGGGAGAAATTAATGAATATAACTGGGAGAGGTTGTGGAATGCAAGAATGTTAAAGCTGCTATCGATTAGAATTAAGGAGAATTTTTATAAGATACTGTGGAGATGGTATCTAACACCTGTTAGATTTCACCAGATTGATAAAAAAGTATCTAAAAACTGTTGGAGGGGATGCCAGGAGGTTGGAACCTATTTTCATATGTGGTGGAGCTGTGAATACGTACAAAAATTTTGGGAAAGGGTATTTAAAGAAATAAGTGAAATAATTGGAAGTAAAGTGGAATTAAACCCAAGCTCGCTCTACTAGCAATATGGGATAGAGGGAAAGAGAATAAAAATAAGAGAGAATTGATAAACAACCTCCTGACACCCATTAGATTAATGATTGCAAAAAATTGGAAAGGACAAAGAAGCTATACAATAGAAGAATGGTATAAAGAAATATGGGATATGGCTTTGAATGATATGCTGACTTGTAAAATGAAGTTAAAGAGGGGAATGTCCAGTAAGAATGACTTTGGGGAAATATGGAGTCCCCTTTTGGAATATGTATTAAGATCGGGGAAAGGACAAAAACCTTCAAAAGAGTCGATAAATTTCTGGATAGATGAAGAATGATTAAGAGGAGGTCTCATGGGGTGGGGGTGCACGGGGGGGATTGTAGAGGATTATGTATGTATTTTATGTTGTTATTATGTTGAAATCAATAAAAATTATTTCAAAAAAAAAAAAAAAGAATGTGTGCCAAACTGCACACCGCTTAATCCTAAAGTTTGCAGGGCACGCTTAGTCACTACCCAAAATTGAAATTTTGTCAACGGTAAAGTGTCCTGATGACAGAACAAGTTACCCCCATATGTCCCTCGCACAGCCACAAAATCCTGCAGAGCTTGAATGGGACAGAGCTCTAGTCGTGGAGCAGTAAAGAAAGACACCTCCATGCCTCTACCCAGCTGGTCAGTTTTAGACCTATGTAACCTTATATGTGCTTTCCCCTGAGTAAAATGTAGATTTCCAAACTTAATTGCCCTGTCAGACCGGTCGTACTTAGACGAGGCCACTAGCTCCGAAATCCTAAAAGCGCCGAAGAATGCAGTCAGGGCAGCAGCATGAAACAAAACTGATTCATAATGTGAACTACACAAGGCCGGCCATAATGCCCTCAAACCTAAGAGAGTGTCGGAAGAAAGAGGGGATCTGTTGTCCATCTTTCGCGGAGCCTCTCTAGCCCAGCGCTGTAGAGTCTGCCTAATGCGGGAATCTACTGTGGAATCCTCCATACCTTTCAACTTTGCCCAGAATGCCAATGCGGCCAGCTTGCCCCCAATGGTGCTGGCCGATAGGCCCTTCCGATGAGATGATACGCAGTATTGCAGGATATGCTCCACTGGAATAGGCCATAATTGTTGGAGATTAGCAGCTGCCCTAAAGGCCTGGAACTCCCTACCTGTCCTTTGATATGCCACCCTGGTACTAGGAGCCACAGAGTGCAGCATAGCGCGCTCTACCTCGACCCTTCAATCTGCCATAGAGTCATTGGCATAACCTCCGGTATTTGCCATGCCCAAGGAGCCAGGACTCGAAACTGCTGCACCTGATGTTGCAATAAAGCATCTGCTATATCATTGTTCAGGCCCAGGACATGACGAGCTCTGAACAATATATTATGCTATAGGCAATGTAGAGTGAAAACTCGCACCAATGCCATGACCCTGGGATTACGTGAGGACAAGGAATTGATCACTTGAACCGTGGCCAAATTATCACACCAAATTGGACTGTCATGTTTGACATTTCAGTGGTCCAAATATGTACTGCCACACATATCGGAAAAAATTGTAGAAAAGTGAGGTCCCTGCAGAGACCTAAAGAAGCCCAACCTTCCGGCCATGGCTCAGCACAACAATGATCCTGCCAAATCACACCGAAACTCCAAGAGCCAGATGTGTCAGAACGAACCTTCAGCTCTGCCTCCAAAAGTAATTCTCGATGCCAAAACGACACCCCATTAAAGTGCTGTAGGAATTCCAGCCACACTCTGATGTCCTCTCTCATTTGGCCGGTAACCCGCACCCAACGATGCGGAGACCGAAGGCCTGACATGGCGTTGCAAAATTGTCGTAAAAAGGCTCAACCAGGGGCAATGACCCTGCAAGTGAAATTTAAATGGCCGACTAACTCCTGCAACTGCCTCAACGACACCTTCCTTTCGTAGTTCAATTCTACTAGCTTTTCCCTTAATGCTGCAAGCTTATCCGGCAGCAAGCAGCAACGTTGTTGGGTGGAATCAATTTCAATTCCAAAGAACATAATGGTAGAGCAGGGGCCTTCTGTTTTATCGTGTGCCAATGGGACACCCAGCTCTGTGGATAGGGCATGAAACTCTCACATCAAGAACACACAATAGTCGCTCAACGCTGCCCAGAGAACAGGAAGTCATCCAAGTAGTGAATCATGTCCCGCCCTCCGGTCCTGTCCTTAAGCGCCCATTCAAGAAAAGAGCTGAATTTCTCAAACATGGCACACGAAATGGAGCATCCCATAGGCAAAGCTCTATCTATATAAAATTGCCCCTGAAAACAAAAACCTAACAGATTAAAGTCTGCAAGATTGATGGGCAAAATGTGAAAAGCAGCTTTTATATCACATTTACCCATCAAAGCTCCCCGCCCATTCCTACGCACCATATCGACCGCCGAGTCAAACAATACGTATGTTACTGAACTGAGATGCTCAGGTATCGCATCATTGACTGATTCACCTTTGGGAAAGGATGTTTTGAATTAACCTATATTCCCCTTGTGTTTTCTTAGGTACTATACCTAATGGTGATACTCTCACATTTGGGATGGGCGACTTGCGAAAAGGTCCGAGGGCCCTTCCAGCAGAAACTTCCTTCTGGATCTTCTCTCTAACCAAATGTTCAAACAGTAAAACTGAGCTCTGATTCCTGGAAATAGAGGCCTTGAAAAGGAATGCGAAAGCTGTCTGTAAAGCCTGAATCTAAATATGCTGCATCCAGGCGCCTAGGATATCATGCCAACAACCGCCTGAGATGTTCAATTTTGATTGGGCTGGGGCCCTTTGGGAGGAGGCTGAAGACCGCCTTGTCTCTTAGGGCCCTGGTTGTCCCTATTTGCACCTTTGCCATTCTTATTTCTGGGGCAACTAGAAGAGGGGTGGTGCCGAGAACACAATGAACAGTCGTGTCTGTAATGACACTGTGGGCGTGTACAGAAACCTTTCGAACTAAACTCCCAGAAAAGCTGGCGGTGTTGAACCACCTGCCCCGCAGCTCCCCTAAAATTGGATGCGGGCTGTTGTTTAGCCAGGATATGGCTGCTGTCTGATCTTTCCCCAAAACCTGGTCTTGCCAGGGTCATATATTGTAACCATAGGTCATTATCTTTTGCATCCCAATGGTTAAAATGGCCCCTTTCTCTGGGAAGCATTGTTGCAACACCCCCATATAAATGAGGAATCCAGGCAACCAATTTGCCCAGGTTCGGGCGACCTTCCTCCTTCTCAATTTTTCCCCTTCCTTGTCATAGGCTTTCTCCTTTTCTGAAGTCTCCAACTCGCAAAACAATAAGGAAAAAATATCTATGTAGTCACCCTTCCAAATTTTTTCTCTCGTAGCAGGGAGTAGGTGGTAACCCAAAGGAGCAGAAGTGCTCCCCGAGGGAATAGCGTCCCGTTCCGCCCCTGCGTAAGGGTCTAAAATACGTTGGCTAGGTCGACTAGTTCCTACACTGGCTGATCCAGCCGGCCCCCGCCACACGACTGCACAAGCAGCCTCAGCGGTGGGTGTCTGCTGAAGAACTGTATCAGTCATGCTGGCAGGAACTACTGTGGAACTTTTCCCATTGCCCAAAGCACTGTCCTGTCCAACTACTACTCCCGCCACATTATGAGGCACAACGGACGGCTCTTGAACCATTACCCTGTTTGCTGCCACATTATGCGTTAACTCACCTTCACTACTTGGCTGTAAGTGCTGTGGTGCTATCTGAGGTACAACCACTCCTAAGTTTGTGTATGTACAACCCATGCCACCAAACCATGGGAACCATCCCCTCATAGGGGGATAAGCTCCCACAGTCTGTGGAGGAGCTGGTGTCGTGCCAACATTACGCTCACCTTGTACCCCGGGCCAATCGGGCAATCCCAATGGGACAGGCAACGAAGCTGTAGTTGCGCCAACTTCCCCCCTCCAGTCTAATATGACATCAACTGGCATTGCTGCCTCCGTGTTCCAATCCATGGCCTGCTGCTCTGCATTGTCCTGTGTGCTGGTATGCGACTTTTCAATGGCATCCAATCTGCTTGAGAGAGATATGAATAAATCATCCCACCTTTGTTTCCTAGTATTGGGACGCTGTGGGATCTGCAAACCTGGGTGGACCAAAGGTTGCGGTGGTGAAGCTATTCCCTTCTCCTTCTCCATAGCCTGCACCCTCATAAGTAAAGCAGCCAATTGGGGATCCATCTCCTCACTCGATGAAGAATCACTTAAATTTCTAGTACATTTTGGGGGGTGATGGGGGCTTTCCCCTTCCCCTTTTTCCCCCCAATTCCTTTTTTAGGAGGCATATTGTTTACCTACAGCTAGTAGCAATCTGCTTAAGGCAATAATGAACACTCCTAACTTACAGAAACTGCAATAAACATACAGTAAAATTAAATACAATTCCTTGCAGTCTAAACTCTCACAACTTGAATTGTATACTTATTATATAAAACAGTTTTTAATATTATTTATAATTCTTTTATATATTTAATTATCCAAATACCCACTATAGAACTGAATGCGCAACCAAGCTCCCAAATATCTGTCTCCCCGTACAAAAGAAGGGGAGGGGGAAGCCTTCCCAGCCCTCTTATGGCTGGATGCCTGGGCTATGCTGCCCCTTCATGCGGCACCTTCCCACAAACGGCTGCCTCGAAGGCTACGTGTGCCCCTGTACGCTAATCCTAGCAGGACCAGGGCACTAACCGCCTCACACCAGCCCCCTGCTGCGAGCTGCACTCCGGTCCACTGCCCGATTCAACCATCAGGCGCACGCACAGCCCAGAGGCTCGCGCCGCAGCCCAGAGGCTTGCGTCCCTGACTCGCCCGGGGAAGTTCAAGCCTCCGCTCTATCCAGCCACCGCTCTGTAGCTTCCACTCCACCCCACCGGGCAGCAACCACCGCCGCTGTGCCTCAGCTGTCCCCTACACACCTGGGGAAGCGCTCAGTAGCTCCAACTCCACCCTGCCTGGCAGCCGCCGGCAGATTCACGGCTCACTAGCTGCTCACCAACCACCCCCTGATTACTTCTCTGCACACCTGCTGAGAAAGGATGGTGAATAGCTCCCCTACACAATGGGAGACCAGCCAGTCTTCCCACCAAATCTGGGGCCTAATAGGCCCGAAGAAGCGCTCCTCCTCCGCTCGTTGCTGCCATCCTGCAGCCAAGAAAGCGAAGAGGGCGATGGAGGGAGGCGCAGCGTTTATATAGCTGCACCCTCTCCCTTTCCCTTGTGGTGCCAAAAAAGGAGAGTGGCCAATGGCCAGCCTCCACGTGCCTCGTCTCTCGCCCCACCCGCAATCGGCCTCCCTTCACCTAAAAACTAATAATACACCATAATAAAACATCACATAAAACCTTTAAAAGTTTAAAACATAATAGAAGCAGAGTGAAAGCCAGGATCACTGTTAAGATCTAAAAGACAACAACAGTTTCAAAAACAAAACTAAAGGACTGTAAATGGAGGGACTAAAAACATGTTATCCACACCTAAATACACACGAAATGTGGCCGTGACAAAAAAAATAGTCTTTTGTCCCTTTAAAGACTTGCAGATGTATTTCACACAAAACACCAGGCACTGGCCAGGGAAGATGGGAACTGCATCTTATAGATATACCTTTCTTATTGTCGCATCCTACTCTTTCTTGTGTGTGTGTGTGCAGTGTGTGTGTGTGTGTGTGTGTGTGTGGGTAAGTGTAATGGGAGGCTTAACTTTCCAGATATGTGACTTTCCAGTTACAAAAGGAGCATAATCAGACAAACATTTTATAGCACACTCATTACTGGCCACTTACGGATGTTCACGGGTCCTTTTGATGATGCTGTCCACCTCCTGTACATCTTCAACTCCTTCTGCTCTGTTTTCCATGACAAAATAACACTTGGTAAATTCAGTTTTTTTGATTGAAGTGAAACTTGCTGCCATTTCCTGCTGTGTGCAGGAAATGCAGCATGATAAAAATGCCCACTGGATGGGTCACATGACCTTTGCTTGCTTCCTCTTTCTTCCCCATGTGAAGAAAGAGAAAGCTGCTCATGCCTCATGTGGAACAGAAAAGTGACGGTAGGGAAACACGATTCCGCCCCCGCCTGATGACGCTCAAGGACCAAAGAGAAAAAGTAGCAAAGAGCAGTGTGGTGAATATGAAGCTGTGGGGTGAGGTGGGGTGCAGGCAGGATGAGGAGGTGGTGCTCTTATGTTCCCTGCCCCCCTTTCTCAGATGTGGCCCATTCCCTCTTTCCTTGAAAAAAGGAGAGTGGAACAGGTTGTGTGTGTGAGGCAGTGTCTTTTGCTCAGTTGCAGATCTCTCTCTCTCTCTCTCTCTCTCTCTCTCTCTCTCTCTCTCTCCAGATGTCACCCACAGACTCAATATCTGGCAAGAAAGGAACTGACCCTCAGTGCTGTCCATGCGGAAGAGCAGGCCCTGTGGCTGCCCTCTCTGAGCCCTTTCCAGAAAGAAGTAACAAAAGGACGGGAAGCCAAGATGCTTAGTGTGCCATCTAATCAAATAGATATTAAGCTTCCTGACCTCCCATTCCCTCCTGGACCCCCACCCCCACCAATTAATTAAAGCATGCTGCTTTTTGAGCAATCAAACACAACTGCCTTATCAGCATGAATGGTGTCTGGATATATTCTTCTTCAAGTAATGCAACAAGCAAGCAAAACAAGGAGTTATGCTGTGCTTGTCCAAGAGAAGTAAGTCAACTAAATCAGCAGCTCACTCTGAAGTCTGCCTGATGATGAATCTAGCAGCCTTGCGTCTCTGTTATCCTCTACGTGTTGAGAGAAATGTCTGCTGCTTGCTTGCTCGCTTGTGCCCATCCTGCCTCCTTCCCGTTTTATTTCTGTGCCTTCCCCTCCACCCCAATGGTGTACACAGCAGTTACTCCTGTTGCAACCCATAGCAAAATCACTTAGCTAGCCAGGCTAAGTGACCTTGCCACCTGCACAGACCCAACAATTGCAAAGCAATTGAACTTCGCAGGCATCATCAATCAGCACACAATGCCCAAATTTTATTTTAACCAAGCATGTGTCATTCTGGAGGATTTTCAGGATGCAAACTCGAAAAGAGGGCCATCCGGTATGAAAGAGGACAACCACCCTAAGAATATAACCACACATCAATTGCTGCAAAAGAAGAATTGTCAAAATAAATGTCAAAAAATAGGACACGAGTTTCCATTATGGTGATGATACCAGATTTAGAGCAGCTCAGGACTTGACAATGTAATTGGTCCAACATATGTAATAGGATACATTCTAGATTTAGTTTCCTCTACCAGGCATGGGATAGTGATCTGAGGGTAGCATATGCTACAACCTGTCCTTTGTCATGATCTGACTACTTCTTGTGGACATTTATACTAACAGTGGCTTCTCCCTCTGCAAAGGTGGGGGCTTTCTAGGATAGGCTGACCAGATAAAATCCAGGTCAGGGTTCATGTAACTTTAACACTTGTAGAGAAAGGGGAATTTCAGCCAGTGTCATTTGTATGCAATTAGTTCCTGGTGATATTCCCTCTTCTTTACAACAATTAAAGGTGCAGGCACTATACTAGAGTGACCATATACAAAAGAAGGCAGGGCCCCTGCAACTTTAACTGTTGTGATAAAGAGGGAATTTCACCAGGAACTAATTGCATACAAATGACACTGGCTGAAATTCCCTTTTCTCTACAACTGTTAAAGTTACATGAGCCCTGACCTGGATTTTATCTGGTCACCCTATTCTAGGATTATCTGCTGCCAGAGATGGATAGATTCCAGTGGATTCCAGAGGGCTTTGGGGGGATGCCTCCTCCCATATGTACCTGCCCAGACCCTAAGATCATCCTCGGGGGTCCTTCTCCATGAGCCCCTGCCAAAAGAATTGAGGCAGGTGACTACCAGGAGGAGGGCCTTCTGTGCTGTGGCACTCCAGCTGTGGAATGAACTCCCCAGAGAGGTTTGCCTGGCACCTACATTATATTCCTTTAGACGCCAGGTGAATACCCTTTTATTTTCACAGTATTTCCACAGTTCTTCACTTTGATTTTTAACCTTGCTATTTAAATTTGTATTTTAAATCTGTATTAATTTCTGCATGGCTGCTTGGGTTTTATCCTGGTTGTGCTTTTATAGTGTATTTTAAATTATGTTTTTATACTGTTGCTGTTTTATATTTTGAATGGTTTTTATGGTTTTAATTTTTGTAAACCGCCCAGAGAGCTCCAGCTATTGGGTGGTATAGAAATGCAGTAAGTAAGTAAGTAAATAAATAACCCCCTCAGTGGCACACTATGATAAGATTGCTAGAGGACAAAATTGGACTCTGCAGTTGAGACAGATCAATCCATGGGGGTTCAGACCACTATCTTGTCCTCTATAGTTGGATGAATTTCAGTTGTGGGGCCCAACAGTGCTTGATAAGGTTTGGCCATTATGTTTGCTTTGCCCCTGCCCTTTGTGGTTAAATACATCTTGCAATAAGGGGACAGTTGGCTGGGTCCAGTCGGTAGAAAACTCCTCTATTAGAGGAGGCAGTGGTCCAACCACTTCAAAGAAATCATTAGTGAACCCAGACATTATTATTATTATTATTATTATTATTATTTATTACACTTATATACCGCCCCATAGCCGAAGCTTTCTGGGCGGTTTACAAAAATTAAAAAGATTAAACACTAAAAAGACAATATACAAAATTTAAAACCATAAACATAAAACAGCTGACATTAAAATGTTTTAAAACATTTTAACTGTTAAGCCTGGCCACAATGTCAATCAAAACCTCAACTTGAGCTGTTAAAATGCCTGGGAGAAAAGAAAAGTTTTGACCTGGTGCCGAAAAGATAACAGTGTTGGCGCCAGGCGGGCCTCATCGGGGAGATCATTCCATAATTGAGGGGCCACCACAGAGAAGGCCCTCTCCCTTGTTGCCATCCTCCGAGCTTCCTTCAGAGTAGGCACCCGGAGGAGGACCTTTGATGTTGAGCGTAGGGTAGGGTAGGTTCATGTCAGGAAAGGCGTTCCATCAGGTATTCTTAATATTTATAGGCCAGTGGCAAACATTCTCTTCTTGAGCAATGTGCTTGAATATATGGTGACTGACCAAATCAGGCTGTCTTGGATGAGACTGATTTTTGGAATCCATTTCAGTTCGGGTTCAGCCTTGGTTATTTCAGAGAAATAGCTTGGTTACCTTGGATGTAACCTTGGTTATGGCAGAGAAATAACTTTCAATACTATTGGCCATGGTATCCATCTGGAACACCTGCAGAATAGGTGTGGGTGGGACTGCTTTGTGGTGGTTCCACTCTTATTTAGATGTTTTCAGAAGCTGGTGCTGGCATCTTTGCTTTGGGGCCCTGCAAGTTTCCATCTTGTCCTCCATGCTGTTTAAGTTCTATATGAAAACACTGAGTCTCATCATTTAGGTTTTCTATGTACATTCTTCTCAGTATGCAGCTCTATTTTAATTTCTTTTCAGAGCCAGATGGGGCTGTGAGGTGATGGACCAGTGCTTGGCCATGGTATTACCTAGATGAGGGCTACCAAACTGAATGTCAATCCAGTCAAGACAGAGGTATTGCTAGTGGTGGCTCCTCAGACCAGGTGAGTGGAATTCAACCTGTAGTATAGGGAGTTGCACTCCCCTTGAAAGATCAGATACATAGCTTGGGGATGCTGCTTGATCCATCACTGTCATTAAAGGCTCAAGTGGCCACTCTGGCTCAGAGTAATAGGAGGATAGCCTAGCTGCTGTGATTCATGCCTTAGTAATTTCCCATTTGGGTTATTGCAATATGGAGCTGCCTTGAAGATAGTTCACAAACTTCAGCTAATGCAAAATATGGCTGCAAAAAATCTAACTAGGATTGGTGCTATGATCATTTTACCCGAGTCCTCTCCTGACTGCATCAGACCCAGTTCATTTCAAAGTGCTTGTTTTGACTTATAAAGCTCTACACAACTTGGGTAGGGATCAGCAAAACCCAAAGTTGCTGATGTTCTCAGAATTTCATCGTAAAGCTCATTTGGACTCGCATCCGTATCAAATTGTGAGGGGGTTTTTTTGGTTGCCATTCTTTTTGCATGTAAATTTATGCATTTTCATGCATTTATTTTATGAGGCATTTAATACATTCAATAAATAAATACTGATACCTCTAATGCTACTAATAATTCTAACCATTTACCTTTCTTCCTATATTCCACCTTCTTTCTCCGAAGTGACCATCGTCCTGCCTATAGAACTGAGGCATGATTCACGGCATCCTGATATATATCCAGTCCAGTCACATCTGTGAGAGCCAGTGAATGGATTCCCACTGTACCTTCATGCCACATGACAAGTAAAGAATCATACTGTCAGGTTACCTTCCACCTAAATTGACAAAAAATTTGCTGAATTACATTGTTTCAAGCTTCCCACAGTGACAGGAGGCAGTCAGGCCTGACAACCCTTTCCTTCTTGTCTGTTATCTTGAAATCAATTGCACAGCCTGATGCACAGAGTAATGGCTGTGGAATGTTTGGCAGGGCCTGATCCATTTTGGTCACTGAAGAAGCCAACATCATGGCTTTCTATTGATCTGAGATGAATACAGAGGTGACCTCCAGGCCCCGCCTAGCCTGGGAGTTGTACAGGAAATTGTAGCCTATGGGGCATTCAACTAGAAAGGGAAACACTGACATGGAAGACATTTCCGTCTTTGGATTTAATTAAGAACTTGCATTTCAGGGGGGATTAAATAGTTTGATGCCTGGTAAAGGGTGCTGAAAAATTTGATAGTTCAAATTACATTTATATAACTGTTTCACTAATAGCCAATTATTGTAGTCACTTTTTAACATATTCAGAAATTTGGAAATAACTCGAGAATGGTAAAAAAAAAAAGTGGAAGTTTTTTTGGGGAACAGCATAAAGCATTACAAACAAGCTAAAAGCAGCCATCTAATATGATACCAATATAATACAAAAACAGCAGCAGTAAAAATTTAAATAGGAAAATCCTGTCAAGTGGAAACCTGATGGATATGCACTATAAAGATATTGCATTATTGTATTGGTATTGGCATTTATTTATTTAATGCCAGTAGCAGTACTGGTATTGGTATTGGTATTTATTTTATTTATGTGTTGGACTTATTAAACATTTCATAAAATAAATGTATCTAAGTGTTAGTAGCAATAATGCTATAGATAAAATAATAATAAAATCAACAATATACAACTAATAAACATTCCAACAGAGTATAAAATATTTAAAAGGCCTGGGAGAACAGAAAGTCTTTGCCTGGCATTGAAAAGAGCAGTGTGGGCACCAGGCAAGCTTTCCTTAGGAGAGCATTCCAGAGCAGGGGTCCACTTCCGAAAAAGCCCTCTCACTTGTTGCCATCTTCCAAGCCTCAGAATGAAGGGATGCTTGAAGAAAGGCTTCTTTGGATGATCTTAAAGTAGGGGCAGGTACATATGGGAGGAGGCATTCCATCAGGTCCCAAGTTAGGGATGTATGAGAAATTTATTTCAATTAGTTTTTGATCAGGATTTACCTAGTTTCCATCTTCTGGACCAAATACAGACTCAGATGCAATCTGTAGGCAAAGTCTGTACATTTCTGAGCTTTCCATGTGATTTGCAGACCCACCAAAATGCATTCAATAGCGTATGTGCATTTGAAAAATGTGCATGAAAAAATATGTATATTTGAAAAATGTGCACCAATATCCTTTAATCAATGGGAGAAGAATGCTTACATTTGACATGGAGATGCTTATAAAATGGCAAAAGCATCTTTTGAGGAGAAAGAGGTTGCAAATGGAACAAGGTGGATTGTACTGGAATTAGAAAGACAGCACCATGGTGAGAGCTGATAGGCCACCTAAGTCTATCATTATGGATGCTGCTAAGGGGAATTTGGAGGTGCTTGCTGTGTCTTTCCTCCATCCCACCTATTTCTGCAGTTTTAGTCCCAAATTGTTTCACCAGTACTGGTTTCTTTAAAAGAGTTTTTTTGTTTGTTTAGAAATGCACAAGTGAAAGCATTTCTTGTTATACAGTAGTTACTAATAAAAAAGTTCTTAATTGGTAAACGTTTTGACGAGGCACTTTCAGAACAGCAGCGTTTTAAACCCAAATATAAGCTTCCACCACAGGAAATATCACAGCTTTTGTAACTCATGAAGAAAATTCAGCACTTGGGATAAGAAAGAAAGAAAGAAAGAAAGACACTTACCTACACAAACAAATACAAAAGACAAAATGCCCAAGTTAATTGTTACTTGACTGTATAAGGCTGACATCTGAATATAATTATAGTTATATTATGTTATTTGGGTCTCAACCTGTTACCTTACCCCTTTATTTTGATATATATCTGTACTCCTTGTTCCTATTACTCCAGCCTGTACCTGCAACACAAAATTGGAGCATGCTTTCCCCTTCTTCTGTACAACTATTTTATTACAATATTAATCATACCCTTGTTTTCATTTCCCCGTTTCAGTTTGTAGGTGGTAATGTATTCATTCTAAAAATGTTATCATGTGCTCTCAGAGTTGATGGGCAATATTCAGTTCTGACCCAATGCTAGCACTAATCATGTTGTATTAGTGAAAACCAATGTTAGTACAACATCATTCGCACTTGCTAGGCAAAGAGAAAAAGTGGCAAATCTTGCCGAATTTTGGCAGCAAACTGTACTGCCAAAATTGGGTTGCACAATGCACTACTGCATGTTTAGCCTTGAGAAGAGAAGACTGAGGGGAGACATGATAGCTCTCTTCAAGTACTTGAAAGGTTGTCACACAGAGGTGGACCAGGATGTCTTCTTGATCATCCCTGAGTGCAGGACATGGAATAATGGGTTCAAGTTACAAAAAGACAGATTCCGGCTGGACATCAGGAAAAACTTCCTGACTGTTAGAGCAGTATGACAATGGAACCAATTACCAAGGGAGGTCGTGGGCTCTCCCACACTAGAGGCATTCAAGAGGCAGCTGGACAGTTGCCTGTCAGGCATGCTTTAAAGTGGATTCCTTCATTGAGCAGGGGGTTGGACTCAATGGCCTTATAGTCCCCTCTCAACTCTACTATTCTATGATTCCATGATTCTTTGGCAAATCACTGCTTTTTTCCTTTTGCTTAGAAAGTGCTAATGAAGCTGCACTAGCTTTGATTTATGCTAGTGCAACACCATTAGCACTAGCACTGTGATAGTATTGGATATTATCCTATATATACAAACTGTTGGATTTTGATGGACTTGCTTGTGCATCCCAATCTAGCAAGGATAATTCTAGTACAAAAGTAGGCTTCTGTGCATGGATATGCTTGGTGAATGAGGAACCAGGTATGTACATAAGAGCTGAGCGTGTGATTTTCATGGTTAGATTCATGTATTCAGCACTAGGTGCTTTGTCCAAAGTTCTATTTGGGGGGGTTGGAAGTGTGGAGACAATACCAAATAGATGGTGTCATCTTGAACACCACTGTTCACTTTGAAACAGTAGTTTCAATCTTCTTCCCCTGTCGAAAAGGTGTTTTTTACGGTTAGTACTAATCACACACATATGTCTCAACTAAGGCTAATCACTGTTTTCAATCCAGGCCCAAAATGTGTTCATGATGAACTAATCCCATGGGCAAAAGCACAGAAGGAATTTTGCACAAGACCACTCAAGCCATATTAAGGAGGACTTGATTGGGCATGCGAAATTGCAGTTGTGAGTTCACCACTCGCCTAGTTAAAAAACAAATGAGCTCTTCATGAGTAGTACGAGCTCCAGGTTTTTGAGGTCCCTTGGGCATTACTTCTTCAATGGCCCTCTTCCTCAGGTGAGTGTCCACCTTCTCACCTCCATTGTCACCAGCTGCTATTGCTCCTCATCCTATTTCTCATCATGCTGCCACTTGCATCCTTGACAGGCACTGGCATCTACTGTTCCTCCTCCTTACCACCACCCTTGTCTGGACCTAACTGAGTAGCAGATTAACATGGAATGGTGAAGAGAAAGTGAACTCTGAGGAACTCCTGTCAGTGGGCCCCTTATGGGGTGTGGGTTCTCATCAATTGCCTGACATTGCCTAGTCATGGTGCCAACCCTGTTCATGAGCAAAGAAGAAGAAGAAAAAGATCATGTTAAATGGTCATTAGAGATTATGATAGGCAATACATTTTTCATACCTGCCATGCATTAGTCACAGTATAGACAACCACACCTCCAGTTCTTCATGCCAAGTGTGGCTTTGGCCTTTTGTTTCTTGAACAGCAACCTCCCAAACCACAGGTCAAAACTGCTTTTGAAATTCAGGTTTACTTTGCAAGCCATTGTATAGTTGTTTCCTGAGTCTATTAACAAACTAAAAGTGATAAGAGAAGTCCTGGCAGTCCCACTTTCCAGTGGCCTCTTATTGTTCAGTGACATGGTGGTGGTGGGGGGGGGGCTGAGAGGGAGGATATGAATGAACGAATGAGTTGACGGAATTGTTTATTGCAGTTAAAGACCAATACACAGTTTAGGCAAAAGGCAGATACAACTGATACTGAGTAATTAGATACAAACAATTCATTTTAAAATGGGGCCAACGTATTTTCCCTAATTTGCATTGAAATTAGAAAACAACAACAACACCTGCAACCTTCTTACTGAGATAGGATGAGTCATCCTTCAAACAAACATCACCAGCTCTTCATAAGATTGTCCAAGGAGAGGTTTTAATAAGGGGGAAATCAGCTTCTTTCTGTAGTCTCTATACAGGTTACAGTCCAGGAGTTCATGATCAATAAACTCTATTGTACCCATTCCAATGAGACACAGATGTTTGCTAATCAGGGTCTTATTGAATTGTCCACTTAACAGCGCAGAGGGCAAAGAGTATATTCACCTTCCTCCTCATATTACCAACAACATAATGAGCAGTTTGCCATTTGGCCATGGCATAGTGCATAGTGCAGGCCCTATCCTGTCCACAGTCTTGTGACACTGAAGGCAATCTATGGGTGTTCCACTCCTCCCTGTGGGATCCCATTGAGGTATCTTGGGATATTGCTTTAAAGGCCAGCTCTGCTCAGCGCAGCCACAACTGCCACATGCCCAGGTGACTGGAATGGCCTCTAGTAAGCTTGAGATCCCTGCCACCTTCATCAGTTTCTCTCAGCAGGTGGGCCTGGTAATCACATTTATCAACATTCCTGTGCATAGTGTCCCCCACTGCACATTGCCCCACTCCATCCTGTGGCTGCAATCTAATTCCAGAGCATAATTCAGTTATCCATGCTCAGCATATTTGGAATTTCAGCCTACAAACTATATACCAACTTCTTGTTACTGAATTCTATTCCAGTTCAAGCAGTTTGTGAACAGCATCACTACCCATCCAATACATTCCCCACAAATGTTATGCTTTTTGTTTGTTTGTTTCTGGCATCATTTTTTTTAAAAAAAAATCTGATGTGAAACAATGTTCTTTGAACACCTTGGCCTTCCTCCTTTGCATGTGTACATACAACTATATCCCCAAAGTGATGCCAATATTCAGATCGGCTGTACAATCATACCTAGTATTAACAATAAGAAAAGGAAAAGAAAGGATGTGTTCCAGTGTTTCTTCTAGTAGAACAAAGCATACAGGTCTTTTGATTTACATGCTGAGAGCATAAGGTTTATAATGCAAATTGAGAAAGAACCTGTAATTAGTAGAAATTACAAAGTGGCCCAAGAAAAATGTCTTTCACAAAGCTGGCAAGGTCCTGGATCAAAAACCTTCATTTTACAAAATAATTTGCTTAGATTTTTACAAAATCCAAGACTTGTGCCACCATCAATGCTTAAAATTACAATCCATGTACCATTTTATTCATTACACATCTCTACTGCTTTTAAGGGTTGAAAGATACTTTGACTTACAAAGTCGGAATGACAAACCGGTGTTTTATGAAACATTTCAATTTAACTTAGCCAAGCTTGCACACTGCTCGACATCTTAAATCTCTCACCATTCACTGCTATCACTATAATATATCCTGCACATTCTAAAACATTATCGCCACCTGTCCAAGCTGGCATGAAATAGCTTGCAAGGCTTTTATGTTGATTTTAAGGAATTAGAAGCATTGGGTGTGTTATTTATTCAGAGCTTATCTGCAACAAAATACAGTGTTTCCGGCAGCATGGGAATGAATTGCAAATATCGTTTTCAGGATGGGCAACTGGGCTACTCAAGTGTCATATACTGTATACAGCTATAGGGGGACTTCTATTATGCTATGTTAGATGAGTTCAATTAGGGTTCCTTAATAGTTGAAAGATGATAGGAAAACAGTGCAACCCTAGATAAACACTAATATGTTTATGATAATTGCCATATTAGTGTGTTTGTGGCTATTGATGTACTTTATATTGATTGTAAGTTATATAGAATTTTATGGAATAGGAAATGTGTAAATAAAAAATAGACGTAGGGAGCAATTCTATGCTCCCTGGGGTGGGTGGGTGTGCCATAGGATGCTGTAGTCCTACCACTCTGCCTATAGGTGCAGTGTGAGATTTCATTCTCCACCTATAGACAGCAGAAAGCTCCTCCATGGTCTCTGTACCACCAACAGTAATCTACCAATTGTGCCACCTGAATCATGATATCCCAGTGGAGTTTTGAAGGTGAATTTGGGGGTGTATCATTGATGTGCAGGATCATAAGCCCCCTCATGTCGCAGCACACTCCTGAACTGGGGCATGGAGCTATGCCAGTCTGTAGATGGTTTAGTAAATTCCATCCCACTGGAGTCAATTGGAGAGGGAAAACATTTACAAGCAAACAATTAAAGTGCCCCCACCTCTCACCCTGACCACAGCAAGCTGGCAGGGCTTTGGATGTGGTGGAACAACTACTATGGTTGATTCTCCCTCCCCCAACTTCCATGGAATTGCTCTGTCCCTGTGCAGTCTACTCTTTGAATAAGATTTATTGAATAATTTTAACAATATATACAACATCCATTTTACCTTCCCCCATGCTTGAACATATAAGGCACTAATATGTCAACTTTCAGATATCACATTGCAAAATGTCAACATTCAAAAGAAACCATATTGCATCCAATGGTGATATTTTGACAGTAGAAGGGAGAGTTGAGGGAGCTTCTGTATGAAATCTGAAGGTTGCAGAGAGGCTGCAGGGAAATGACGACAGGGCAGTCTCAAATGGAAGTCTTGTTCTGTAAGCAGACATCCACCCACCACCGTCATCAACTTTATACACTAGCTATAGGCGTTGACAAATTCCTGATAAACTCTACATATAAACTTTCCATTACAAAACTTACTTTAAAATCTACCAGGCAGAAACTTTCTGCTTTGATGTTTCTGCACATTTTTTTCTTTACCCACTACAGTCAAATCCTAACTTAGACTAAAGAGGCCTGTTATCTATTAAGTCAAGGAGTTCCCTTCACTGATACTTTCCATTTCTTTCACCCAGAATTTTCTTGCAGCTAAAATAAACAAAGCTGCTCTGTAAGTCACAAAAGTGTGAGAGTCTTCCAGTAAAAATAACAGATGATTTCCTGATCAGAACAGAATGTAAACAAGAAGCTTTCCAAGATTTCCCCTCCCCACCCTCTTGGTCCATCATATAAGGGACATTTCAGTACATTATGAATTATGTTCTACATCTGATTCAAATTAAAGATACAAATCCATTTGGAGACAAGAACCTGTTCATATCTGCCATCCAACATGGCAAAAGGCTTCATCTGTAAGTTGTAGTTCAAGAAAAGTATTATGAAAGGAAAGAATGTCAAATCTTCTAGATATATAGCTGTTTGGTGGCTTTTTTTTAAAAGTAATACTATCAACAAAATTTGAGCCATTGCACAGTTTCATGTCTTCTCCAGCATGACCCCCATAGAGCATGTGCCTTAAGGTTTTTCTTTTCTTCTGTAGATTCTACCAAAATATTTAGACAAATTTTGTAACAGATTATGAAAATGTCACAGACATATTTCAGGGTATGGAAATGACATTTAGGATATACACTGTATACAATACTTTAAGAAAGCCATAAAGATCGATCTCTTCTGGCAGGCCTACCCAGTTGAATTTTAAGAGTTGTATTGGTATTTTAATAATGTATTCATTTTATGTGCTTTTAATCAGGTTTATGTATTTTATATATGATATTGTTGCCCACCTAGATCCAGAGGGAGAGGCAGGTAATAATAAATAAATGAATTCTTATTATTATTATTATTATTAATGATGGGGATGTGCGAATCTGCCAAACTCGAGCTCACCAAAGTTCTCCGATTTCCATCATGAAGCTTGTTCTGAATCAAGTCCATATCCCCCCCCCCCGTTTCTGCCTGAAAATCTGTGGGTATCTTTGTGCGTATTTTTCCAAATCTGTGCATTAATTGTGTGCATTTTTGAAATTCACACGTTCTTTCCCAATGGAGTCATGTGTATTTGTACACATTTTTCAAAAGTACACATTTTTTCATGCACATTTTTCAAATGCTGTTGGCTTCATCAGGCCCATGCCCATCAATGCAAGGGGAACACACACTCAAACAATGCACCTGAACCCAGCAGTTGAAAGTGCAGTTCATATTGAGGTGAGATCGGTGTGAGCTACCATTGCTGGCTGGATTTGGAACCCCATCCCACCTTTCCTTTTAGGCCATCACAGCTCAGCAGACTTTTATCTCTGTCCGTACAACCCATGAGACTGTATCTCCCCACCCCCCAACTTTCACAGACACTGTAAGCCTCCAGGCAACCCACCCCAGACATGCCCACCAACCCAGAAATGTTGCCAATGGGGCCTTAGTAGATTTAGCACAGAAATAAGCAGGTGCAGTTCTAGGCAAGTGAAGTAAGCCAAATAAGCCGTTTTGTATGACAATAATTCCCCCCCCCCATCTCATTTTTCTGTGTTGTGCATTTGAGGTTTGAGGCTTGCGAGGGTGGAGAGAATTGGACATTGGGGCAGAGGGGGGAAGGAATGGAGGGAAAGTGGGAAGAGTGGGTGGGAGTGGGAAGGGATGTGAGGGGAAGGAAAGGGGAGTAAATGGTGCATTTCATATTATATCAGCTTCCCATGGAAAAAAAGACGAGCCCAATTTCCCCAATAGTGCTTCAGGTAATTTAACATGAGGAGACCCCACATGGTAAATTATGCCCCATTTCTGATAAGCTTCAGCAGAGTGGAGGGCAACCCCCTCTTTTGCTGTATGCAAGCGAGATGAAGCAAATACTTGGAAATCATGTTTGGGAAGCTGGGCAGTGGTGGGAGGAGGCCCCAGAAACAGGGAGGTACTGAGCATCAGGGTGGTGGAGGTTGGGTGGAGTTAGTGTGGGGAAGTGACTCACAAACAACACCAGGTTGAGAATGGTGGAGAAACGACAGAGACAGAAGAGAGATTGTGCCTTGTTTTATATATTTTAAAATGATTTCATAGTTTTAATTTTTGTGAACCGCCCAGAGAGCTTCGGCTATGGGGCGGTATAAAAATGCAATAAATAAATAAATAAATAAATAATAAGACAGAAGAAGCCAAACAATTGGAGACAGGCTGGTGAAGTAGCGGCAGTGTGAGGGATGGTGGATACAGGTTCCAGTGCAAAGGAAGCTGGGATACCTACACACCCAGTTGGGAGGACTACAGGGGAAGGACAGGCAAGGGGAAAAAACTATGTTGTATTTGTCCTATCATGTGAGGGGGCACAGTAATTTATTTTCAAAATAAGTAGCTTATAAGCCACCATGTCTTAATGTAATATCCGAACCTGCCCAATGTCTTTGAGCCTGTAAGAGGACCACTAAGGCAATTTACTAGGCTGGGCTGAATCATGCCCCTATTTTCAGGAACTTTCTCTCTCCCTGCGAAAGAGGCATTGTTTTTCTGCCTCTTTTGCATGGAGGGAGGGGAAATTTGGAGAATCTTCTTCATGGGGAGGGGGACAGGGTTTCCACCTACCCTTTTTAAGTGTAGCCAATTGCTGAAGGGCCTTCTTCCTATTTTTTAGTTTTTCAACAAACAAACAAACAAAATACCCCTTCCTCCAGCATTTGGATGAGCCCAGCAGTTCTTAGTGAATGCGTATTGGAAACCATGTGACCTTGCCCTCTCCAATAAGCATTCAGGAAGAACTCCTGGGCTCCTGAAAATGCCATGGTTTTCAAAAAAGAAAGAAAGAAAGGGCTACATTTTAAAATGTATGTGGAAACTCTGTCCCCCCTCTCCAAGGAGAAAATTCTCTGAAATTCTCATCTCTCCCAGCCTCTTTTGTTTTCCCCCGACCCTCCACAAAATGCTGAAAATGGAATGGTCAATTTATTTTTGGCAAAACACTATAATTTACAGCAATAAAACAATCAGAATAAATAATAAGACTATAAAATCCAAAGAGCGTTAAAGCAAGCCAATACCATTTGGTATTGTATCTCTGTCTTCCCTGAGTTTCACTTTGGGATCCTTTGAGAGATCTTAAATCTTAAAGGGGTATATTTGTGGTTCACTGGTCTATAAGTTTCTTCAAAGCAGAGCCACCTGTATCTTTATTCAGCTCCTGTTCTGATTTCTTGCTTTTGAAGCTCAGTGGAATCCAGCCTGTATCCTACACAGCTAACATCTTCAGCAACTTCAGGCAACAGTAGTCCAAGCGTGAAGGATGCACTGAAAATAAAGTTGCTGAAGCTGCTGGCTGATCTGCCTTCCAGAAACGCACCACACGTCCATCCAAGCTATCGATACTGTTGACTTTATTGGGTAATTTGTGGTGTTCTTGCAACACAGTTTCATTCGCTCCAAACTAATAGGAGAAAGAGACAGCACATCACAGCTAATTCTGATAGTGGGGAGAGAAGAAGCTTTTTTCTTCAGAGGACAGGCAAGAAAATTAGCTTTGGCCCCTGTTGAGACTAGTCAGACAGAGACACGGAAGCTAAAACAGCGGGCAGTTTCTGGATGTTGTTGCTGCTGTTCTGACTCCTTTGTGCTTCACCCTTAACTGCTCAAAAAGTAATGGGGTGCTGGGGGAAGTATGTTCATTCACTTTTAGAGCCATTAAGTGATTTTTTTCCCCATGATCTTTCTTTTAGGAATCCAACAACATTTCCAAGCTTTTATTTCTGTTTACATAGCTTTTTTGTTTGACCATAGCTACAATTTTGCAAGGCTTTTTAAACACAGCACAATGTTTTTGTTTAGGATTTAGTACTGGAAGTGCCTCTAGTTCCCGATCTACACTAGGTAGACTTATCAAATCAAATATTAGGTATACGTCACCTTGTGCAGTGTTATCTGTGTGTAGAGGAAAATTAATACAGTGTATGTGCTCACCCAAAGGTCCATCCATCAATCCACCTGCCATTTCGTTCCGCTAATTTCTATCACACATTTCCAAATTCTTGAGATGTCTTACAACTTCATTAGAAAAGCAGACTTATGATAAATATGATAGCTGGGTTTCTATAAGCTGTACATGCTAGCATCTTTGACGTGTACGTTAGCTTGTTTTCCTCTTTGATGTTAACAAGATGGAGGCCTCTAATGGATAACTTGAAATTGTTGCATGTCAGTAGTAACTCAGACCTGGGACACTATCAGCTTCTCTGGTCCAGGAGTAGCAAAACATGACAACTAGATTTCCAAAAGCCAGGGTTTCCAAAAGCCAGGATCTCTTACCCGTACATAATTTTGGGGTAACAAAATTATAGAAGGTGAAATTGGGCCACTCTTACAGATAGCTACAATTTTTTATTTGTCACTTCTTCATACCAGGATCACTATTTTGCTATTGGAACTCTTCTGATAAGAAATTCCAAAAGATAAATTCTTTTGATATCAAATGTTGTTCTGAATTAATTCTGCTAATAAATTTCATTCTGAATTAATTCTGATAATACATTTCAGAACATTCATTCATTTATTACATTTCAATTCTGCCCAATAGCCAAAAATATTATTTTTTTGGATATCTGGAAATGTGAAATGCAATATTTCAGTATTCGTGAGAAATAAAAAAATACAACTACCTATATACATCTGTTTATATAGATTTTTAGGTTTAGATTATAATTTCACCAATTTGAAAATAATTCCAAAAGAAAGTAACACATTCAAATGGATGGATATACAAGTCTTATTTTTTTTAAATAGTCAGATTAAGAGTATCAATGCACATGGTGCAGAACATAATTTTGTCACTGATGTAGAGGATTTAGAAGACTTTTGTGAGATTTTTGTTTTCATTTTCTCATCAAACATCTTGAGGTACTGGCCCTATCAGTCATCTTACTATGCCAGCAACAATCTCCTCTATTTAGTACAGCAATCCTTTTGCTATGATCTAGACACCACAAAATTAATATAGTGCTTTCTGTTTTCATCCAGTTTTCCATTATATTGCAATTATAATGATGTCAGTCTAAATATAAATTAATTATTATACAGGTAGTTCCGTATAAACCTACATTTGATGGTGTGTGTGTGTGTGTGTGTGTTTAGAAGTCCAGCATTTTCACATTACATTTAATAGTAAATTTAACTCTGAACGTGGATAGGAAATGGCAGAGTCTCACTTTCTTTGCCTTTTTGCTGGCAATCTCAGATCCCAGATGCTAAGCACTGGAAAATATTACTTCCAATAGCAGCATCTGGTACTTTGGCAGATTCCATAAGCAATTTTGTTTAACAGCTTTAAAGCTGCTTCTGGGTCTATTACATGGTTAATCTGATGGGCTGTCTGGCCTGACTTGTCCTCCTGGATACCATATGCCAGCAGCTAGAGATGCAGTGAACTGTTTGTCCATTAGGCTTGCAATAAAAAGCCATCAAAAAAAGCTGCTAAAAAGTCTCCACATTACTGCCATTTACCAATTAGATTCTCGCTGATTAGTGACCCCTCACATAAAATAATGCCAGCAGCATACCTGGAATTACTATACAATATACAACACAGTTTGTAGAATCCTTCTGAACATGGTGAAATTTAGTATGGTTGTGAGTTTTAATTTGCACATTTTGTTATTATGATAGTGAAAAACATTTTCTACCCTATGTGTAAGGAAAGACCATAAGATAATGGAATAAGCATAATTTTGAGCACAAGGGCGTTATGGCGCATTTGTCTTTTTCATTCCCAGCTTTCTTATGAATGACTAAGAGAGAATGTATGTAAGAGAGACTGTGATTTATCACTCACCTTTAGAAACCATGACCACTGTCTGCTAGAGGAACATTTGTGTCGCATTTTAATTATTGGCATATATTATTATTTTCACAGTGCACAAGAGGCAGGGAGAGGTTCAAATAAAGAATAAAAGAAAGGGGATCTAAGTAGACATTGTTTTTATTAAATAGGGTGAGGAAGTGGGATAAAAATACAGGAAATTGTTAGGATTAGGCTAAATAACACAATGAACTTTCTGTGTCCAAACAGAGTTCCGACAAGCAATAGAATATTCCTAAGGAATCTATAAAATAAATAATCTGGGCTTGGAATATTTATGTGTACCTGCATAAACACTGCTTAGAGATGGCATGGCATTGAAAGACAAAAAAAGTGAACTATGCAGAAAAAGAGAGTAGACCACTATTGATGCCATATTATTGATATGCTCTATGTTATCACAGATCACAGCTCATTTGAAATGTTACACAGAATAGATGCACACTAATGAGAATCCTGAATAAGTGGAACTTTTTAGCTTGGATCGAAACTTAGTTAGAGTAGACCCATTGAAATCAATGAGTTAATTTAGTAATGACTAACCTAAGTCCCATTGATTTCGTTGGCCCTACTCTAAGTCTTGATCCAACTAATTGTGTTATTGTAGCATTGCTCTGCAGATAAATTAACAGAAGTTCAAAGTCTTCTGTTTCCATGCTGGGCTAAATTCTTACCAATATCTAAAGAAATCCAGGTGGATGTGCCAGTATCTACACATTAACACAATAACCTCTTTTATATATATAGAAAAGTATAGATACAAAGGCATGGTTAACCTGAAAAGCAAGAGAGCAGTCTTATGAACATTTTATTTTTAGATGACACAAGAAATTATATTCCACCTTTTACTGAAAATATTTCAGAGGAAAAATTACAGAGAATACAGTAAACCCAAAACTGGTCATGATATTTAATAATTTGAAGTATATTAAATATATCCATTGTGCCTCATCCTCCCTACCATGGCCACGTAGCATGGATCAATACCATGAGTCAGTAGCAGAAGCTCTTGGATGAGTACCAGTGGGCTAAGCAGTGGTAGAAAGAGAAAATTCCCTGTACTGAAAGTTATGATATGAAGGCAAGCATGATCATGGCCGCATTCTTCTCTGTCTTGGCATTCCCTCCCATGCCCACCTACTCAGTTACCTCCTTCTTTCTTTCTTGTGTCATCTACCTCCCCTCCCCCTTTCTCTGTCTCTGTCTCTTCCTCCCCCCTTTTTGTCCTCTGATGCCTAGACTCCTCCTATCATAGCAGTTCTGGTGCTAAGAACACTAGGAAGTGTAATTTTCCCAGATAATTTTTATATTAGTATTGGCATTGGGTGCTATGAGAAAATTTCCCAAGGCTCCTGACACAACTATAGCAGGGAAAGAGGCAGACAGAGAGGCAGAGAAGAGAAATTTCAGTGGCTACTAAAGCTATCACATCAGCTATCAGATAAAGTGGTTGGGGGCATGTAGTGATGCCAATTAGAAGTATTCAACAAATTTTTTTTTTTAGGGAAATGGTACAAAGTATAAAAAAATCACATTCACCACTTTTATTATTAATTGTCAGTCAGAATCTAAATCACGTTTTGGAGAGTTTGCTTAATACTATTCATTAATGTTTGTAGAGCCTGTATTTATTCCTAGAATCCTTAGGTATGTGTCCTTACTCACAAGTATTTACACTGCAATCCTATACCCATTTACTTGAGAGTAACCACATTGAACTCAATGCAACTTATGTCTGAGTAGGTATGTATTCATGGAAATAATATTTTCTAAATGCCTTCGGTAGTGTTGTTTCACAAAGGCAACCCAAACCTTCTTTCAGGGTTTTGTTGTTGTTGTTGTTTTGTGTGTGTGTGTGTGTGTGTGTGTGTGTGTGTGTGTGTATGAATCTTGAAGAGCACTTGGCCACATAAGACAGCTTACTACTGTATTTTGTGCAGGACCATAACAGAGAGAAGCAAAAGGAAGGGATCTCTGGAAAATATTTCTTGTACATTCTACATAAATAAATACATTATTTTAACTTCAATTTACTCTGTTTCTGTCCTTTTGTTGCACACTGTATTTCTGTACCACATGTGGCTTCATGCTTTTCAAAAGTACTATTATCACTAGGAATGAATCCTTATGCTACAAAGCAAAATAACTGTGAATAAGTAAAAAAAAAAAGCACATAGGATTCCAAGTTAATGAATGTATATTAATATTATGCACATCAACACATTTCAGCATAAATCATATTTACTTCATTAAATACTAATATGAATATATAGGCAGGTGTGAATCTATAATCAAAATATAATATCTACAATAACATATTTATTGATGTATTAATTACCAAATCTCTATACTGTAATTCTGTGCCCATATCTGGCACCTGAAATATGTACAACAAATATAAGGCAACAAAATAAAACACAATATGGTCACTGCAAATCTATCAATATAATAAAAACTTACATTTAAAACATAGCTACAAAAATATTCTTAAAAATCCCAATAAACAACATAGTAAAACCACAGACACATCAAAATCCAGAAAATTCTAGAATCAAAATGAACCAGCTACAATCACTTTTAGACATCATAAAGTGCTTTCCTGAAAAGCCATACATTTATTAGCTGCTCGAAGACCAATAAAGAATTGTATGAATTAGTTTCAGTAGGCAATGGACTCTAAATTGTGGACACCTTCACCGGGAAGCACAGGCGTTCCCTTCTGGTCATCACCTCTGACATGGACAAGATGCAGAATAGCACCTCTCCTACAGATCTAAAAGCAGAGAGACCTACACAGAAGAAGGCAGGATTCCTAAGTTCTACAGATGTCATATTATGTATGATTTGAAAAGGAGTAACCAGCATTTCGACACATCCTAACCACGTATGGAATGAGCCTCAGTTTGTCAGTTTTCATCAGCCCATCAGAGCATTTGCAGATAGAGGAGAAACTAGAGCCTCTTTATTTAAATTGGGTAATTCAACCCTCCCTGGATCTGCACGTGAAAGTGCAGGAATCTAATCGCTCTGTCTCCAGACAACTGGCCTGTATTATGGATGAGCCACTTGACCAAGCCAGGAGTCGGGTAAAACCTGGCTCCTTTCTTATGCTGCACATGTGTGATTAGGGGACCCCCCCCCTCGTGTCACCTACGCCTGGGCCGCTCAACTCCGAGTAGGTGAGACAGTGAGGTCCCCAAAGACAAGCCATATCCTGGGTTGAGAGCCACTCAGCCCCCAAGGACCAGGCCTCAATACCTGCCAATCACCATAAATGCATTGGCCAGATTGATAACAGGGACCAGAAGGTTCGAGCATATAAGATCTATTCTGGCCCACTTGCATTGGCTGCCTGTATGTTTCCGAGCCCAATTCAAGGTGATAGTTTTAACCTATAAAGTCTTACATGGCTTGGGACCACAATACCTAATGGAATGCCTTTCCTGACATAAACCTATCCGAACACTACGTTCAACATCTAAGGTCCTCGTCCGAGTGCCTACTCTGAGGGAAGCTCGAAGGTTGGCAACAAGAAAGAGGGCCTTCTCTGTGGTGGCCCCCCAATTGTGGAGCGATCTCCCTGACGAGACCCGCCTGACGCCAACATTGCTATCTTTTCGGCGCCAGGTAAAGATTTTCCTTTTCTCTCAGGGTTTGTTTTTGTTTTTAGGTTTTTAGGTTTTTGTTTTTAGGTTTATATCTTTTAAGTTATTATAGTGATTTTAAATACATGTGCATATTGTATGTTTTTTACAGTTTTAATTTTTGTATATTGTTTTTAAATGTTTTAATCTTATGCAATCCACCCACAGAGATTCGGCTATGGGGCGTTATACAAATGTTAATAATAATAATAATAATAATAATAATCATGCCCAACGAATGCACACCATTCTCATCTGATACCTAAGATTCCCACACAATCCGCCAAAGGAGGATGTTAAGCCTCAGCTTTAGTCCCCTACCCTCCACCTGCCCCGGACGAAATCCCACAGACCCACATGCAGATCCTGCAGGAACATATCATTCTCTGCATCAGACAAGTGAACTCCATCTGCCCTATAAAGTTCCCCTCTGGATGGTAAAATTTCAGGATGGGAGATCTCGCATCCCCCCGGTCCTGCAAGAAGAGCCAAATTTCCCTATTGACCTTCCTCACAGCTGTATTTAAACTACTGGCATTCCTTCCCTCATGCCACTCACATCTAGGGAGCATGTTAGACCAAACGATGCACGTGTCTGGCTACGGATTCCAAATGGTATCAAAATCTGCCTTTGCCTGTATAATCAGGGCTTTACCCATCGGAATCCCCATGTCATTCCCCCCCTCCCCAGATGAATCAACAGTACCTGGGGCAGGATGCAAACAGAACCAGACTCAAACAACGTCTGGAGGAGCTAACCCCACAGCATGCCTCGCCTGCCAACCCATTGGATGAAGGCTATGTGGCCAAGCCCCAACTGTGTGCCCGCTGCTCTAGTTGCACTATGGCTGGCCCAGAAGACCATGCTGTGTTCACAGATGAGGACCCTTGAGGATTCAGCTCTCCTCCTGAGCTCTGCCAAAAGGAAGACAACCGTAAATATAAAGAAAACAGAATGTGTAACCCTTACTTGCAAATGTAAGCCTGAAAGGCCCCAGACCGCCATCTCCCAATGGCACGAATACTAGCTTCATCCATCCCAGTGGCCACAGCCACAGAGGCAGCCTTGATCTGAAGGAGTGTGTGCCAAATTTGCTATCCCCAAGGCCCAAGGCTTGTAGAGCCTTTTTGGCTAATGAACAGAATATTGAACAGTCAGGGGCTGCTGATCCCTCTGACAGAATAGGAACCCGCCTTCCCACCCGTGGAGGGCCAGGAAGGCAGACGGAGCTGAGACAGGGCAGATATCTGCTCGGGAGGCAGAAGCCAGTGTCACCATGGTGCCCCACTGCCGTTGATCGGTCTTAGACCATCTAAGGCACAGGACTACCTTGTCTGCCTGGAGCTGAACGTCAGAGAATTGCTCAAGGATCTGATAAAAATTGAGCTAGATATCATCAGCATTCTGATGACACTGTGTTCCAAAGTGATGGATGATTGATTTCTAGCAGTAGTTGTGTATAGATGTTTTAATGCTCACAGCGTCAGTTCCTGCTGGAGATCATTGGGGAAATAATTCTGCCTCCAGGCCTCTCCCATATTTTTGGAAGCCCCCTGCTGCATGCCATTTTACTTCCCCAAGGCAAGTTTACCATCCTTGGGGCTGGGCGAAGAAATAGTAGGCAGTTGTTTATGAGCTAGTGGCAGGAAGGTTGTCATTAGGGCTGGGTATTGGATTCAGCCAAAGCCCATTTCTTTCACTTTCTGAGGTGAAGCAAGCTTATGTTTGAAGTGCCCAGAACCAAAGCTGGACCATGCATGAGGCTTTGTTTACAATTTGGGTTTGGAAAAATCTCCAGAAATACTGTATTTTCTTTCTTTCTCTGCTGATGGGAGAGTATGGGGAGGGTAGTTCAGTGATTGACAGGTCCACCTATTAAACATAGGGGATGCTTTAATGGGGGTTGTCTAATTATTGTGCTTTGGGAGAGCAAGGATGGGCCCATTCTTCCAACATCACTAGCATCACTATGGCAAAAGACTTAAACTGGTTTTCAATCACAAAATACTCTAGCTAAAACACCTTTTGTTCTAAGGATTTGCAGGTTCCTTGCCTGGAGTCACTTTTAAGAAGTGTGCCGTTTTCATACAAAAAGACCACAGGAGCTGGGAAGGAGAAGTGAATTACTCCTCCCCCAAAACTGAGGGTTTCTCTTCTACATTTAGCACTGCACCTATCCTTCTGTAACTTTGAAGTTTTCTTACATAGGTCTACCTCTATGCTTTCTGTAATTTTCAGTAGAAAGATCCACAAGGAACATAGGGGGATGAATTCACACACACACACACACACAAACACACACACACACACACACACACACACACACACAAATTGGCTACTCTCAAAAAGGAAATGCTTCGCTTGCACAAAAATCCCTGCACCTATTCGTCAGAAACTTGGCAGGCTCGATTCCCCCATAAAGGGCAACTATCCATACAAATATCATACAAATCTGTCAATGGAAATGTTATTGGTAATTCCCTTTTAAATATAAAAAACTAAAGGGGCATAGCACAAGCCCTTCAGTACCTGTTTTTCAGGAAATTTGGCAGATGTAGTTCCCTCCCACAGGAATAGTGTGCCTGCAAATGTCTGAAGAACATAAACATTGTGTTAGTATTTTGGAATTCCTATTATAGTCAATGGGAAGCACAAAGCTTCCGATTTCCAAGTCATGACTTGGTTTGGCACCCAAGTTGATGTGAATGGCTTCTGAATCAGTCTGAGCAGAATTGAGATATTTTCTGAAAGCACCAAATCCTCTGCTTGGTGCACACCTCTGGTTGGCATCAGCAGGCAAATGCCCACAGCATTCAGGAAAACAGTTGAATCTGAAGTATGAAGAGGTAATGGTAATGGTTGCAGCAGATAGCAGTTTATGGTTGTTAAGATAGTCAGAAGTTGATTCGGTTCAACGGTGTTGTAGGCTGCCTTTGGACAAGGTACAGGCCTTGGTGGCCCGGATCTCGTCTCTCCGGTCACAAACAAAGGTGACTTTGAAGCAGTTGCAGGAGTTGGTTGGGCATTTGAATTTTGCCTGTAGGGTGGTGGCGCCGGGCCGAGCCTTTTTGCGTCGGCTCTGCAATGCCATGAAAGGCCTCACCAGGCCTCATCACCATGTTAGGGTGACGAAAGGGATGCGAGAGGACTTAGTTGTTTGGCTATCCTTTTTGGAGGGCTTCAATGGGGTGTCCTTTTGGAGGAGGGAGTTATTGTTGGAGGCAGATATGCAAATACATTCCGATGCCTCGGGGGCGTTAGGTTTTGGGGTGATATGGGGTGACAGGTGGTGCGCGGGACAGTGGCCTGGTGGTTGGCAGGATTCTGGCACGTGTAGGGATTTAACTTTTTTGGAGTTTTTCCCTATTTACGTGGCAGCGCATATTTGGGCGCAGGAATTGAAGAATTGCGTGGTGCACTTTTGGTGCGATAACCAGGCCACAGTTCAGGTTATCAACATGCTGTCCTCCAAGAACAATAGGGTCATGACGTTAGTTAGGGCGTTCACGTTGCACTGCCTTCAAAATAACATTCTTTTCCGAGCACGTCATGTTCCGGGACTAGATAATGCAATAGCTGATGCTTTATCGCGCCAGCAGGTAGAGAGATTCCGGGATCTCGCACCTTGGGCCAGGGCAGTGCCGGAGGAGGTACCGGCTGCCCTGTGGGAGATTGGCAGGATGAAGTAGATCGTGCGGTCTGGCAGTCCCTCGCCCCGAGCACTCGAGCAGCGTATAGGAAGGCAGGTAGGGAATTCCAGGAGTTCAGGTCGTGCGCGAACCTGGGGTTGGAGTGGCCTATTCCGGTGGACCATCTATTACAGTTTTGTGTGGCAGAGAGAAGGAAGGGAAAGGCGGTACGCACCATCTCCGGTAAGCTGGCGGCCTTGGCCTTTTGCGCAAAGAGCCGGGGTGTACAGGATAATACAGCGGATTTCAGGATTAGGCGCGCCCTGAGCGGCTGGTCGCGTGAGCAACCAGTCAAGCCAGACTCACGGTCCCCATTATCGCCAGACATTCTTGTTGGTCTGCAAGCGCGTTGGAACTTGCTCTGTGCGTCCCCTTTTGAGGCCGCTTTATATCATGCGGCTGCTTTGACTGCCTTCTTTGGGGCATTGAGAATATCGGAGCTGTTAGCGACTGCTAAAGGGGATAGGTCGGGCAGGGCTCTGCAATTTGCGGATGTCCAAATCAGCGGTGAACAGGTCTCCATCCGGCTGAGGCGTTCCAAAACCGATCAACTGGGGAAAGGGCAGACAATATTCCTACATGCTGCCCCACAGGAGGAGTTATGCCCTGTTAGGGCATTAACGGCCTTCCGGGAGTTGAGGGGTATGGCGCCTGGATTCCTCTTTTGTCATGCGGATAGTGCGCCGCTGACGAAGTTTCAGTTTGCGGCTATCGCAAGGAGGGCACTGGACAGTATGCAGCTGGCTGGTTTTAAATTTGGTACCCATTCATTCCGGATTGGGGCGGCCTCTACGGCCGCGGCTTTGGGTCTACCGCCAGGGCATATACAGGCGATTGGCAGATGGCGATCACATGCGTATCGGTCCTATATTCGGCCCCTCCCTACGGGGGGGAAATGATGCATTCTCCCTTGGGGGGGGATGGGACGGTTGGCTGACCATAATCTGTTTGTTTTTTAGACGGCCGGCCGGCGGAAGCCCCAGTTCGGGTTCTCATCTGTGGACACAGCTACGTGTTCTGGGCCGGACGGAGGGCAGCCTGTACTGCAGTTGGCACACAGTTGGGACTGAGCGGCATGGCCAACATACAGTGGGCTGGCAGGCGGGGGATGAGATGGGACCAGCTCATCCCGATGTTAATGCAGCGGCGTGCGGCCCAACCCCCACCGCAGGTGTTGTTGCTCCATTTGGGGGGTAACGACTTGGGGATGCTGAAGGGCAAGGCCTTGGTGCTGCAGGCGATCGCTGATTTTCAGCAGATTCGCAGTTGGTGGCCTGGGGTAGTGATTGTGTGGTCCGCAATTGTGCCTCGGTGCCAGTGGAGGGCACCGTGTGACCCCAGAGCCTTGAATCGGGCCGGTAGGAAGGCAAATGGCGAGATTTTTCGCAGCCTACGGGTGTGGGGTGATGGGTATGTTAATCATCCCTCTATTTACCCAGCGCGGAGGGAGCTTTATAGGCCTGACGGGGTACATTTATCGGACCTCGGGAATGACAGATTTTTGATGGATTTGCAGAGGGGTCTGCGGGATCTGATCCAGCGCAGATGGGGGGTTGGCGACAAAGCATAAGGCTTGTCGCACCCTGTGGCGGTTAGGCGCGGGCATCTTCACCTGGCAAGGGATAGGTGAGCATTCACAGGCACCGAGCGGTGACTGGTAATGCCTGAGGCTCAGCACCTGAGTGGTCTCGAGGCCCTGGTGGTGAGATAAGGGTTACCTTTGGGGTGGACCTTCCTCACCCGCTCGGAAGTCTTGTGGCACGGGCTGGGGGCGACACGGAAAGCCTCCCTACCCAAAAGGGGGGGGCAGGGGGTGGCGTGACCTGCACGCCATACACTGGCCTCGATTTGACTCGCCCTACCCTTAGGATGGCTTGGGCCATCAAGTATTGAGGATGCCCGCTAGTTTCCCCTTCTGCGAATTCATCAATAAAGTGTGGCCCATTTTAAACCCAATTTATTGTGTCGTCTCGTTATTTGCTGCGCTCCGATTCCGCAACTGTAGCATCAATGGCTACCTTAGCTAGCTCCATCAGGCATGGGATTCTGTTTCAATGTTAAAAAACCACATGATATTTTACCTTTTCCTTATTTGATCAGCTTCAAACGGATTTCTTTTCAAAGTCTTCTGGTTAAGGTGTTTTTTTTAAAAGAAAAGTTTGCATTAATTAAATTACTGCATAAGAGCACTATGATTTACACTCCTGTATTAAAGGTATAGGTATTAATATAGAAGCCTGCAAGAATAATTTAAGTGGACATTTACTTTCAGTAATGGGATTCTGAGGTCAAGTGAAGGACTATTTGATGGGCATAAAAGAAAAAAAATCCTAATTTAATACTATATTGAGAAGTGAAGATTATAAAGAATGTACTACTCAATTCTAAACTAAATGTAGATTGTTTCAATGAAAACCTTTGTTGCTGTTATTTAAATTCCTAATATAATGAAGGAGACAGGTTCACCTCTTTCAATCTTACCTGCTGGGTCAACACAGATTGCTCTTGCTATTCATCCTAACAGAATTCATTTTCTGTTTATGTTTATGGATTTATTCGCAGGTGGGCAACCCCATCAAAGTCACACTGCATATAAGTTCAAGGGGAGAATAATCACTTGCCAAAATCTAGACCCTAACAAATTTTCTTACTTGTAAAACCAATTGCATGTTCATGTTTTTGTTGTTCTTTAGGATAAGATTCATCTTATACTAAAAAGGGATTGCATCCGGTAGAGAGTAAAGGACCATAGGAATGGGGGTTTCAATACTGAGTCTCTTTAGAATCTTTCTCTGATATTTATTGCACCATTGAGCAGTGACTTGGCTTTTTGTCTCAGTTTTCCCATATTAGAATCACAAATTTAAAATTTGCACAAATTATTTAGATATTAAAATAAGTCTACTTACTGCTGAGTACCACAGTGAAGATAAGTAGAATCAGTGGGGTTTAATTAGATCAGATTGTTTAAGCTTTTTCACTTCTTTTTATCAATATTCCAGAAATCTCCCATAAGTTTTGAAATGGTATGAGATTCCAGTTGAGCATTTGTTGGGTTAATTAGTGACATTTGGCTAGAATATTTAGTGCCAAATAAGTCCCTTGGACAACTGACATGAAACGTACGGGGCAGATCACGTTCATCTAGAAGGAATCTCTTGCCACTGGACTTACTTGTAGCACTTTCAAAACCTTTATATCCAGGGGTTGTGCTGTATTTGCACACTTGGAACTTTTTTTTGGCCTATACTCTAATGGGCCTCTCAATTTCACACACACACACACACACACACACACACACACCCAATTTGGGAGCAGCAAAACAGGGAAGACCATTTCTATGACAAAGAGGGCCATTTCATTTTTAGCACCATTGTGAACTTTTGTATTAGCACTGTTCTGAACTTTTTCTTTGATTCAGGGGTGAATGGGATTTTTAAAATATTTTTTCCTCAGGAGTTTACCAGTAAAAAAGTGGGGGACAGCAGCATCTTTCTTTAAATGTACTCTTTTTTTAACAGAAAATTTCCTGGCCACTTTAAGCAGCCAGAAAGACATTCGTAATATGCAGTTAACTGGGCGACCAAGTTCTTCCATAAGGGCATATTGGGAACAAAGTTAATTCATTCCATAACGACATTACAGATGCATTATGTAGTGAAAAATGACACCCCCCCAGTTCCTACTGGAAATTTTCTCTAAGAAAAGAGGATTTGGATGGAACTGACAAAGTAAGGACCAAAACAGGCGTTACTTTATAGATATAACTAGCAGTTACATCTTTCTTTTATTTTTATTCTAGAGTTGGCACACAGGCCTCCATCCAGATCAAGGGGTAGGTGGCTTTGTGCTGTGGGCCTGATTCAGATTGGGCATCCACATCTACAAATTCTATTGCAAAATAGTGATACATAAGCCAAATGGATCACAATTTTGCAATTAACAATGCAGGCACCCAATCTGGATAGACCCTATAACAGGGTGGGTGGGTTAAAGCCTTCCTACTCCCACTCCACCGCACACACTAGGTTCCTGAACTGGATCGAGATACCTGTGCTATTCTAGAATACAAATAGAAAATAAAAGAGCCTGTAATTAGGGTGTGCATGCCAAAAAATATCATCATTTATCGTTATCATCACTTTGGACCAAAAAAAATATCGTCTTCATTCATACCGTAGGTGATCCGTATTGTCTTCACGATAATTATCGTTAAAAAACAATATTTTTGGCAGGAAGAAAAAAAGGCCTATAACTTCTGTATTTTAAAAGTTAGAGGCTTGAAACTTGGTCACAGTGCTTCAGGGGTATGCTTAAGTATGTGTATGAATTTTGGGATCAATCCCTCCAACCCTCGATTTTATATGAATTTATTAAAGATCGTTTCCGTTCTGACAGATCAGAATGACAGCTCGCCATGTGCGTTCATTTTGATCTGTCAGACTGGAAATGATCTTTAAAAAAAATCATATAAAATCGATGGTGGGAGGGATCGATCTCAACTTTGGCAAATATGTGTAGCAACATGTGCTACACATATGTGCCAAATTTGAGATCGATCCCTCCAACTCTCGATTTTATATGCATTTATTAAAGATCGTTTCCGTTCTGACAGATCAGAATGACAGCTCGCCAGACCTATCAGAACAGAAATGATCTTTTAAAAATTCATATAAAATCAAGGGTGGGAGGGATCGATCTCAAATTTCATACACATACTTAGGCATACCCCAGAAGCACTGTGACCAAGTTTCAAGCCTCTAACATTTTAAATACAGAAGTTATAGGTGTATTTATATGGCAGTCCGATAAAATGATAAAATCGCCGGAAAATTATTGTCTCTGATGATTATCGTAGGTTTTTCTGTCGTATCGTTATTGTAACTCATATGCACGATACAGAGCATATCGTATCATTATCATAAATTCTAATGATACGATACATATCCCTACCTGTAATCCCATGATTGCTTCATCATACTCTCAGAATCAGAGAATTTTCTTCTTAAAGATGACCTAAAACTAAAAACCAAAGTTTTATCATTGTGATCATACTTTATATGTCCACATTTTACACTGACAACCTACGTCCCAAAGATTGTTAGTGGCAGTATAATTTGTGAAAGTTTTTACATTGTCACTTCACCACCACTCAAGAGAAGAATGGGGTCACAGTGCATCCAGTCCACATCTCACCATCCCCTAATAGTTGTGTTAAGCAGGCTTCAACTTAACTTAAAATAATACCCAATAAAAATATTAGAAGATAGAAACCAAGTGTTCATCTGGCCTGGCATTGCCTATTCTAATTTGCAGCAGATTTCCAGGGATCTTTCTCATCAGCTGCTATCTGATTCTTTAACCTGAAGTGAGAAATTGAATCTGCACCCAGTGCAGGGTGGTGACTCCAATTTCGGAGGGGCTGTGAATCCATTCTGGATTTCACTCAGAACTACCCAGAGGTGCTTAGCTTGATCTGTGAAATAAGTTCAGAACCTTGGACAGCTCATTTAGAGTTCCGGCTGGTTCTGACTGACACCCAGAAAAGATTCACAGCCCCACTGAAATTGGAGCCACCAGTCTCCACTGCCTGCTCCATCTGCATGCGAAGCATGTGCTCCACCACTAAGCTAGGATTGCTCCCCAAGTTGGTGTTCTGCATCACTAGGGGCTCATCTACACCTAAGAATATAGAAGGAGGGAGGGGGCGATTGCGGACTTACCTGCTGCTGCGATCCTCCCCCAGCATCTAGTCGGCTGCACGACATCCCAGAAGGGAAGAGGGATGTCGTAGCCACCATTTTTTTTAAAGAAGAGGAACTGTGCGGCCCTGATTCTGGTAAGTTTTTTTTAAAAAAATGTGCCCAACCCCCCCCCCTGCTATTGCAGGGATGGTGAAATTACTGCCCCCACTCGACCCCCATGGGCACGAAGCCACCCCAGGCAACTCCATGCCCATTTTAGGACCCGTGCCACACCAGGCACAGTCCTTGAGATTGTCCTGGGACTGAGGAAAAACCAGGATATCTTCAGTTTCCATTATCCCGGGGTCATCCCTAGGTCATCCCTGGTGGATCCCGGGATCCCCTGTGCATCATATGGATGCACAGGGATGACCTAGAGATGACCCCGGGATATCTGGCAGGCATAGACATGGCCATGGTCACTTTACCCAGGAAGGATAGGAAATAGTGAGGATTAGGATTTACTGCATATAGAATCAAAGAATTAAGCACTGTTTCTTCTTAGCATTGTAAGCAGGTGTGTGTTTATAGGCAGCTACATTCTCTTTACGTGTGTGTGTGTATTACTGAAGGATACTTAGAGAATCTAACTCATCTTTTGTTTCCTGTTGCTAGCTGAACAATTCCAACCTGTAAGGCAAGGTCACAAATTGTCACCCCAAAGTATTATTCTGTCAGTGTGCACCTTTGTAAAACAGGGATTTGGCTGAATTTCAGATGGACATTTTTTCCTCTTGAAATTGAAAGACCACCAACAGATAGGTCATCTGTCAGCATGACTGCTGCTGGAATTTTTGAACAGGTTGCATGCATAAAGACAAGCACAACATCAAAAGAATCTCGCAGGCTGTTGAAACTCAAAGACCTTAATGTCCTTGGCCTGCTTATGGCTTACAGGAGACACAAATATGGCTTGAGGATTGGGACAGAAAGCCTAACATGTGCAGATCTTCCACTGTCAATTAGAGAACATCATTGAATCTGTAACAAACACACCAAGGGCATGTTTGTCTGTAAAATATGGGATTAAAATAGACAGCCCCAAGAGATAAGGTACTGTAATTCATGACACTTGGGCTCCATTCCCCCCCCCCCCCACACACACACAATGATTATATCTGAAGTCATGGCATTTCTTTATGCTCCAGTAATCTAGGGAAAAATCCCTCAGAAAATACTCTGTTAATAATCTAGTATTTATAATGACATTTACACCTCACTCTTTTGATGAAGCAGAACCATATGGCATTAGCCAGATGCAAAAGTGGAGACTTTCATAATCTATCTTCCTGACTTCCCATCAATCATCTTTGGTCTGTGTGGGGTACCCTTCAGCAATTTTGTTTCCAGGTAAATTCTGTATGCATGTGAAACTTCTCAAAGTGAAAGTCTTGGAAAGTGAATGCTTAGGAAGTGAATGCTTTGTAACATGTTGAGTTTCATTCAACAATATCTGCTTAATCAAATCAAATTGCTCTAAGATGCAGGTATGGTTTTTTAAGATTATCAACAGAAGTGATTGTTAAAGAGAGAAAAATAATGAAAGGGTTTCCACCTGATCTCATGACAATTAGGTAGCAAAGTGAAAACTAATTCCATAAGTAGGCTAGGTAGTATTATCTTTTCTCCATGCCAAAATAAGATCAAGATCAACCCATTAACTTGCTAAGTAAGTTGAAGGTTGAGCTTTTTCTTTCATTCATTATAGGGAAGTCTGACAAGAAACATTCTTTAATTCACATTGGAAATCGTAGATGAGCTACTTTTTAAAACCACTTTAATTAATCTCTGTGTTTTTAAAAGTTGATTTTCACTTTTGGTTGAAAGATCAAGTTTATTTGATCTAGTCCAGAGAGAGTTATGCATGAACAACCACCTTGTGATGAATTAAGTTATTTTAAGCAAAGCATCTCTCAGAGAGTAGCAATACAATTTTATGAATTATAGAAATTTTCTAAGAAATAAATATGCCAAGATTAAAGTAAGGTCTATCTATCTATCTATCTATCTATCTATCTATCTATCTATCTATCATCTATCTCTATCTATCTCTATCAGTTCTGGGTAGTAATTTATACACATTTGATTTGCGGACAGAGGGAGATAATAAAGAGACGAGGCACAGAAAATGGGTTTAAACAAGGGCCACATTTTATTTAAAGATCTGCAAAGGGAATCCTATGGGGCATCCAATATAGGCCTATCCACCGGCTCCAATTTCCCCCAAATTGGGTGATCCATTCTTGCCCCATGAGTAGGTGCTGTTACTTCGCCTCCCCACAGGCTGCCCCTATCGGGGTAGGGAGACCTTCTGGTGTCGCCTCCCCACAGGCCACATGGCCCTGGGTAGGTGAGAAGGGTTCGTTTCAAAGGTAACCCTTATTTCCCATGCTAGGCCATGGAGCTCAAAGCTGGGAGCCTCAGGTATTACCAGTCACCGCAACAGTGCCTATGAATGCTCACCAATGTTCTTTCCCCTCTGAATGCCCCTTCCTATCGCCACTCGCTTAGTCGCTCACACCCCATCTAGATACAATTACTTTGTGTATGCCCCTCTGCAGATCACGCAAAAATAAATCCTTTTGCTTGTCCGATAAATGGACCCCATCCTGCCTATAAAGCTCCCTCCAGGTAAGAGTAATATCTGGAGGTTGGATGCTGAAATCACAGTGTTTTGTCAAATCCCTAAAGATTTCTCTATTTGCTTTTTACAGGCTTTCTCAAAGCCAGATGAACACTATCCATATGCCAATTAAACCTGGGTAGGATGCATGTCCAAACTATCAATACGCTGAGCCACCGCTGCCTGATCAACTGAAAGTTGGCAATCACTTGAAGAATGAGGGCCTCGCCCTTCCGTAATCCAAGATCAATACCTCCCAGGTGTATAAGCAGCACCTGGGGGCACAATGCAAGCCACCTGTTGTTGAAACAATGTGGGCAGGAGGCATTCACACCACATTCCACGTCTGCCCAACCACATAATTTTGGCATGTTGACTCATCTCCAGCTGGGATCGAATACTAAAATCTCCATGCTCCGTCAAATCCTTGAAGATTTCAATGTTAACTTACTTATGGGCTTTCTCCATAGCGCTATGATTGCTGCCCTTATGCCAATTGACTATGGGCAGCACGCATGACCATATAATGAGAATGCCAGGACAATGCTGCTGAATTGTTTGGAAATTGGCAATCACAATTGTTTGGGCCGCTGCCCTCTTCCCAGCTTGCTCTGGGAATCTGGCAAGACTAAGTACTTGCCTCGTCATGAGTACATGCACCAGTCCATGCCTTCCTTAGAATCGAGCATGACTGCATTGCAATTCTGGGGCACTGCCCAAATGGGTACCTGCTCTCTGCCTAGCTCACTCTGGGAATCTGGCAAGACCAAGTACTCCCCATCCCCAGCCAAGGCTGGAAGCATCTTGAAAAACTGCAAAGACTGTAACTCCCTGGCTTCTCTTTCAGCCTTTCACATTGTTCCACACATCGTGTACGACTACCCTTATGGGGTGGGCAATAAAAAATGCCTCAGTGGGACCATGCGGACTGCTGGCTCACACATTGCCTGCCGTATCTGTCCCACCACTGTTCTTTGGCATGACAGCAAATTCGCGTCTGTGAATCAAAGACTCATGTGACTGTTGTGCTTCTTCAGCTATCTGTGAAGACAACAGCTATTTAAAAATGTCAGGGTTGGCTGGGCATATGCACTAATATATTTGTAATGCCCTCTGCAGACACTCTGTGCAAAGCTGGACATTGTGGCCATAGGGCAGCCCTGCCAGGCAAACTTCAAATTTCCCAATAGTGTTTAGTTACATCCCCTTTACCAGCATGAGGAGGGGGGCATCCGAATGTCCAGTACTTTTTAACTGGATGAGATTTAGCCCCCAGTGGCAATTCATACTCAGGAGGCCTTGCCTCATTGGCCGGTCTTAATTACTGAAGCAAAATAAAGACTTTATCCCTGGGAAACATTGCTTCTTGAACCAGAAGCGGCCCGGCAAATGTACCATCCTTGGCTGATACTTCCCGGTCAGGCACTCCAACACACACAGAAATGGTGATAAGGCTGTGACATAGCACAAGGAAAGTTTGGGCAGACAATTGCGCCTTGCAGACCACGTTGCTAGATATTCAACATTGGAGTGGGGGTGGCTGCCTCACATCAAATTGCTGGAGATTCAGGGTTGCTGCCTAACTAGATACCATCAGTCTGGATTTCCACTGAATCATGTGCACCCTTATTCTAAGAAGAAGGTCCCGTGCTGCCAGGGATACCTTGGGCAGAAAAGCCTCACTTGAGACCACTCCCTAACAGACACCCTCAGTTCTAAGCCAGAGCTGCCTGCTTCTCAGGATCCTTCTGGCAAAAGCCTCTGCAGTGGGGCTACATCTTATGATGTACTCACTGCTCCTGGATAAAGATCTGGGCTGCCATCTTATTGTAGGTAGATTGGCAAATTATCTCATATGAAACAGTATTATCCAGCACCCCCTAGCAGTTGATCAAAACGGCAAGGGCAGCATCTTATTTGGGATAGTTCCAGCTGAAAAGCTACATTTGTGAGACACACCAAAAAACTACAAAAGGTCAATACTGCATTAAATATCTTTCCCCCTGAAGGCAAGGGATCCCTGCACGTCTAGGATCATGGGGCATGATGTTGGTGGCAAAAGATTGTGTCTTGGTTTATTCATCGGAGGCTTGCAAATCTCTCCACATCCTCCTGGCCAGTCTCTGGATATGCCTTTGCCTGGGTGTGTGTGTGCTTGTGAACCCTTGTACCATGTAGCGCAACCCAGCATTAGCATGTTAACTAAGTCAGCCCTTCATATGTAATAACCAGATGTTATGCCGCAAGCATAAATGGCATCATCTCTGGACTGTGTAAAGGCAGTGTGTATATGTCTGAACTACTACAGTTATCACAGGAGAATACTCAAGATTAGAGCGTGGTTCTCCTGGAGTTGAAAGCCACAGTGATAGGGAAAAACTCCAAATAAAGGAGGTCCCTCTCCATCCCTGTGGAAAACGAAGACACCCAAGCTGAATGTCCTTAGATGCCCCCAACAACTGTGCAATCTGGCTACCATCACGCTAAAACTACATACTCTTGAATGCCTGCCATGTCACAGCAGGAAGGCAGATACTCCATCTAGCAGATGTTATTCTAACTCTAGATGTGGCCACCCCAACACTAAATGATAAAACATACAACATCCCCAATATTGTGAATATATTAAAAGTAGTTTTAAATCTTCAACATTGTGCCGTATGCTGCACTAGTGTCAACTCTATAATAAATGTCTTATTAGGGAATAAAACCACAGGAAAATGTTCTAGAGCCCATCTATTGAAAGCTCATCTATTGAAAGCCCAGAAGGACTTCTGCTTTACAAGAGAAATGGACCCTTCATGATACTTAAATTGGGATTCTGAAACCAAATAAAAGCTTGAACAGCGTAACTAAATCACGCATGTTTTGGTAACTCTTAAAGACTTCGCTATAACTTTCTCCAGGCCCTCCTCAGGGCCCAGTGGTTGTTACGCTTGTTCAAATTGGGCCTGGGGATAAACAGGGCTAGACAATCTAGACACTAGGCCACCGTTTCTGCATTGTATGAAGGTCTGCAGGGAGTGCAATATGAGTTGTCCTTTAAGCTAAACCTAAATTGTTGCCACCCTGGTGCATGAGTGAAACCCAAGAGGACACTGATCAACATGGCTAGGATAAGATGAGCAGGAGGTGCTCAAAATGCATGCCCCGTCTGCCCAACCATTGTATATTTGCATATCATCTCAATCACCGCTGTTTCATAAAACTTGATCAGAAAGCGGTCCATTCATCCCAGCAAAGGATGCTGTGTCCATATGGTCGCACACATGGATCATTGCCCAACCAGACATCCTGGTCCAAGGTTATAATGTTCACTGTTCTAAACTGGTTATGAGCCCCGAGTGAATGGGAGGATTGGTGTGACCAGGAACGCACTACCTGAGAGTGATTGTGTTACCCGTATTGCAGCCTTCGTGTGAGGAGAACTCCTGGAAGCTTCCACCGTATCCAAGCTGGCCAAGAGCCAAAAACTTCTTGGTGTGGGCCTGCCATTTCCAAAGCCTCGGAGTAAAATCTTCAGTTATATGGAGAGAAAACATAGATTTAGATATAAATGTAGATGAATGTTCAAATGTCCAGGCTTACGTGACAATACAACTGTATAAATTAAACAGGAAATGTTTACCCCACTCAAAGAATTAAATTTATAGAGTTTGGGTATATCCCATCACTTGGTAATGCCTGCTGCAGAGTTCGGATATACCGCCAGGGCACCCAAATCAACAGAGCTATGCCAGCTCCTTACCTGCGAATATGGGTGTGTGTGAACCCAATATTTTGCCCCAGTACCAGGCCTTCTCGTAGGTGTAGCCTACCACACATCCACCTCCAAAACAATGAAGTTTGGTTAAATGGCCTAAGAAATGGCCATGGGTCTGAAAAACAGCCCATACTGACCCAAACCATCTTTCCATCCAGCACTGCAACATCCATACTCACTGACAGCCACTCTGCTAGCATCTCACCAACTTCTTTCCTCATCCCTGGGCAAGTTTAGATGTCAGTGCTTGCCCTGAATAGATCAGGTAGGTAGTTACCTGACCCACTAGCAGCCTCATCAACTCCTATTTACACAGGGGTAAGGAATAAAGGAAACTGCCTGATACTGATTTCCTAGAATAGTAGAGTTGAAAGGGGACTACAAGGCCATCGAGTCCAACTCCTCCCCCCATTCAACGCAGTAATCCACCTTAAAGCATCTCTGACAGATGGCTGTCCAGCTGCCTCCTGAATGCCTCTAGTGTGGGAGAACCCATGACTTCCTGAGATAATTGGTTCCATTGCTATCAGTACCTGCAATCGACTGACCAGGGATTCAGGCAGGATTCCTTCTTAGCACTACCTGGAGATACAGTAGAAGGAGGGATTGAACTTGGAACCCACTACAGGCACCAGATGCCCCTTGGCACTTCCAGTTAGTCTGCAGCCTAGGGATGAGGCATCATCAATTGAGTAGGCTGGCTGTGTTGTTGTGGGCCAAAAGCCAGCAGGGTTGATGGATTGTCCTGCTCCTGACGGAAGAGAGTCAACCTGGAGCAGGCCCTGATGTCTACTCTGCCTGCTCCTGTCTCCCATATTTTTTAAAGTACAAAATTAGATAAAATCACATTGAAATGCAAACAAATGAATTTCTTCCTCATCTCTATTTCTGCTCTTCTGTGATAATTGGTATGTCTTATCTGCTGTTTTACATACATTCCCATTTTCTTAATTTTTTTTTATTGTTGTGTTTTATAATTATTGCTTTTAATTATTGCTCCTATTTTAAGACTGGTTGAGAGCGGCTGTGGACAGCTGGAAAAGTGGGTAAAGAATCCCAAATAAAATAAAATAAAATATTTACTCAGAAGTATTTGGCTACAGCTATCTCTAAAAGCAGATCAAAAGCATGTTACAATAAAAATGTGTTTGGAAACTTTACAAACTAATAGTTCAGTTTTAGAAATGGTATGAACAGCAAAACCTTTGAAGGGAAACAGTAAACACTGTGGTCTACTGACTAGCTGAATGGTACCTGAGCAGTTTACTGAAATATGTCAAAAACTTCATAGGGCAATGGAATTTCATTTTCATGTTTAGGTAGCTTGATAGAAAGAGGTCTGGAATCAAAATACTCTGCTTTTTCCCCTAGGAGTCCTTAGAAACATCATTGGATATGGCATGCATGTATTATGTCAAAGTAGTCAGCATCCCTAGGCTGACCAATGTTGCCCTGTGCTTTACGAGTCGTCTTGTAGAATTATTATTACTTTAAATTAGGGATGTGCACACCCAAAAATATCGTATTTTATCATTATCATGATTTCGAACAAAAGAAATTATCATCTCCGATAATATCATAGGTGAACTGTATCGCATCATATTTCCGATATTATATCATTTTTACTAGGGATGTGCAGCGGATCGGATCAGATCCATGATCCAAATCTGATCCACCCAAAAATCAGATAAAAATGATCCAATCTGCAAACCATCCGATCTGATCTGATCTGATCCGAAGGGACCCAATCCGGATCGGAAAAAATCTGATGGCATTTTGAATGCTTTTCCCCATAGCCTAGTATTGTGTTCCAAAAATGCCTATAACTTTTACATTATTAAAGATAAAAGGATGAAACCTGGGCATTTTGTAGATGGGTTAGGGATAGTTATATGTGAGAAATTTCAGAAAGATTGGTGCAGGCATTTTGTGGCAATTAATCTTTTAATAATGAACCAGGAATGCCTGTAACTTTTTCATTTTTAAAGCTCCACACATGAAAATTTGCCACATTGTAAGTGGTACATTGGGACTCGTGTGTGTGAAATTTCAGAAACATAGGTGCTTGCTTTATGTGGCAATTAATTTTAGAAAAATGGGTAGCAGTGGGGTAAATACATCTATGCCTTCAACTTTTTTAATTTTAAAGATACAAACAGGAAACTTGGGCACATTACAGGTACCACTTTGCTTGATAAGTTTGAGAAATTTCAGAAATATAGGTCCAGGCATTTGGTGGCTACGAATTTTTTAGATTAAAAGTTACAACAACACGGAGTTTTGACAGATAAAAGAGGGAGGGGGAAGCAGGGGAGGGGGTGCAATTGACAGCCCAAGCCTCTGTGGAAAAACTTTTTAAACTTTTAATCTAAAAAGTCCATAGCCATCAAATGCCTGGACCTATCATTCTGAAATTTCTGACAGATAGCTACCCCTAACCCATCTACAAAGTGAGCAACATTCAGACTTCTAACTTTTAAAATAAAAAAGTTATAGGCATTTCTTTCCTCATTGTTTCAAAAATACCTTGCCACTACATGCCTTGACCTATCTTTCTGATATTTCACAAACATATCAAGCAAAGTGGTACCTGTAATGTGCCCAAGTTTCCTGTTTGTATCTTTAAAAATAAAAAAGTTGAAGGCATAACTGTATTTACCCCACTACTACTACCCATTTTTCTAAAAATAATTGCCCAAGCCTGATTTTCACCGCAGTCCGAACTTCCCCCACTAGCAGTTCCACCCACCCCAGACTAGAATTGGCATCACGGACGCTGTCTTTTAGATGAGGATCACACATCGTAGCCAAGATGTAGATCCTGTCCTTGAAGATGGGCTCCATTCTCTTAGCTAGTCCTGCCTTCAGTCTGGTCACCACTTCCCGCACATCTTGCGGGAAGTGCCTCACGGTGATGGAATCTCCAGCCTCCAGAAACTGCCGCATCTTGGTCTGGGGATGCCTGGCCACAGGGATCACCTGGTTGAGGAGGGTGGTGCTGCTTCTGAGGGTCTCTGTGACCTCAAGGAAGGGCTTGAGGACCATCACCAGATGGGGCATGGTATCCCACTGCTGCCTTACCAGTGGTGCTTGGATACATATGTCCCCGACTCTGCACATTTCGTGCACAGCATGCTATTGCTCCACCAAATGCTCAAGCATGAGGTAGGTGGAGTTCCAGCGTGTTGCAACAGCTTGAAAGAGCTGATGCTGCTTCTCCTGCAGCAACCAACTTCCTTTGACACTGTGGTGGAAGTGTCCAGCCACCCTCCGGCAGCTGTCCAGGACATTGCGCACTGCTGGCATGGGAGGGGGAAGGCTGCTGCTGCTGCTCCCCATGCCAAGCCCACCCCTCACTGTGATGATGTGGGCGATGCGGTGGACCCCATCAAAACCGCCCTCACACACCGCCCTGACCATATTGGCTCCCCTGTCCGTGACCATATAACCGCAGGTGTGCTGATGCCCAGACAGCCACCCCTCCACCATGCAGTTAATGGCCTCGGTGATCTCCGTTGCTGTGTGGGACTGGTCCATGACTTCAGTATGAAGGAGGGCCCAGCATTAGCTCTTCTTCCCAGTCCCACAAGTGATGGGTGCTTCGTTCCCTGTGGTTCCCCACCAGTGAGCCATCAGGGACAGGTAAGTGTGCGCGCTGTCCTCACTGGACCTAATGTCCAAGGTGCAGTGCACCTTCTGTGCCTCTGCCTGGCACAGTCAACCCATCACCAACTCCCTGCATGCCCGGTACAGGGAGGGCACCACACGCCTGCTAAGGGTGGTGCGAGACTGCAGCTTATAGTATGGGACCACCATGTCCGGGAGATTAGCGCCCCTGGTTCACTTACAGCAGAGTAAGCGTGTTCCAGAGATCCATCCAAGTAAGAATACTCACACACCAGCGGTTTGTGTTTAGTATAAGCTTTACTGAGATTCCAGTAATTCCTCTAAGTATATGTACAGCAGTTTGGTCATCAAATATTATACAGGTTTCCAGGAAGATTTCCACATCAAATAACATCACCGTCCAACCTCATATCCTCATACAACCAGCCTCATCATTCTATCAGATATTTACAGATATATATATACACTTGAATGGACAATGACCATGCACAAATCTATAGAAAAAAACCACTCTCCTGTTAATTGACATCAGGTGCTATAGTCAGTCCTCTGGACACTTTGCAACTGTCCAGTCCTTTTATTCATCTGAGGGAAATTTTCCTCAACACACCATAGCCATCAACCTCTTGAACCCTGCATTGTCCACAAGGCTGAATGGCTGGTCATCCGATGCCACCATCTCACTGATGCAGTTGGTGAGCTGGTTGGGCGTTGGAAACCTCCTATGCGTGGTCCCATACCTCCCCCACCCCAGGTCTTCCATGGTGGCCTGCCGAAGAAGCTTGGGGATGGGAGATGGAGAAGCAGCAGGAGCCTTCTGATTGCCATTAGTGCCACCACTCACCTGGAAGGTGCCCACCTCTCTCCCAAGCAGGAGCGCATTGTAGTTCCTCTTGAGGTAGTAGCGCATGTTGGAGGTGGTGAGGTGCGCCAGTTTTTCCCGTTGCTGATGGCGGCCTTGCAATGCCAACATACAGCAAAAAGGGGATCTGCAGCCACCCCAAAGTGATCCCACACCATGCTGCGCCGCTTGTGGGGTGAGCCAGTCTGCTCGTCGCCAGTGCTGCCTGGACTTTGGGGTGCCACCACAGGAGCAGGGGTAGAAGGCCTCGAAGAGGTTAGGGAGCCACTTCTGCCTGCTGCTGCTCCTCCTCAACCTCAACCACTGGCTGCTTCTCCTCAGCGATCTCAGGGAAAAGATCACTGAGCGGGCTCCCCACCTCAACCACTGGAGCAGGAGATGGTGTTACTCCTACTCTCCTTGATGTAGATGCAGAGCCACCTTGCCCAAGGCACACCTTAGGGCCACGTTTCATTATGGCAAATAAAATGTATGCTTTGCCAAAAAACACTTTTTGAATTTGTGTGTGCTCCTTTGGCCACAGATTGTGTATGTGTGTAGTGCTCCTGTGTAGCAGGCTACAGGACACACCAGCACACTCACAGCCAAACAAACACACAAAGAGAGAGAGAGAGAGAGAGAGAGAGAATAATTTTGTTTTGTATTATTTGGATTTTTTTATAACAGGAAACAGGGGAGGGAACAACACACTCACTCACAGAACACCCCCCCCCAGTCATGCTAACCTAACCCTCAATCAAACCAAGAAGTAGCACACACACAAGGAACGAACCTGAGACACAGAGGGGAACAGAAAGAAAGATGCAAGAAGAAAAATAGAAGAAGAATTCTAATCGTCAGTATACTAGTAAAACGCACAGACCTCCATCAAAATACACCTTCTCCTTTCAACTCCTACTCCCAACAAAGATGGAGAACCCAAGGGTGGGGGTTTTATACTCAGCCCTCCTCCAACATTGTGATTGGAGCCTGCTGGAATCCTTGCTGCACGATTGGTCACTGAATCTGTCAGTCTCAGCAAGCACACCCCACCTTCTAGCTCCGTCCATGCCGGCAAAAGAGAAAGAGCCTTACGATAAAACGATAAAAATGATAATTATCGTAGGATTTGTTATCGTCTCCGATAATTATCTTAGGAGTTGTATCATATCATTATCATTAATCATATGCATGATAAAGAGTGTATCATATCGTTATTGTATATTTTAACGATACGATACACATCCCTACTTTAAATCAAATGTAGCAGTAATTTGTGGCAACAGCTTATTTTGATTTCTTAATAAATGACATCTCCTCCTCTTCTCTTTTCCATTTTGCATACCCACACCATTGTGTAATAAATATATATTTGCTGATTTATTTCCTATGCTATGTCCCTGTTTTGAGAACCTTTTCCATAGGTTCTCTACCAAGTTGTTTTTGATATCTATAGGCTTTTTAAAATATCTCATTGCAGTCGTCTCTACTAATCATAGGCATAATCTCACCTTGCCTCTTCAGACTACAGATGGAGGCTTGCTTGACTGAGTGCTCCTCCATATAAAATAATACTTACACACAAGTATATCAGGGAGAAAACTTCTCCCTGAGATCAGGTGTTTTGTGAAGACAGATCTCCTCCTCCTCTTCCTCCTCCTCCTCCTCCTCCTCCTCCTCCTCCTCCTCCTCCTTTTTTGGTGTGTAGTAGCCTCACCTGTCTTCTGAAGTGGTATACACTAAGCAAGGAATTTGTCAACTTAACAGTCTCTCTGAATTTAAGAAAACCATAAAGACTGATCTATTCTAGCAGGCCTACCTAGTTGAATTTTAAGATGTTTGATTGTTATTTTAATAATGCATTTGTTTTATATGTTTTTAATCAGTTTTATGTATTTTATACTATTTTGTATTCAATGTTGTTACCCGCCTCAATCCAGGGGGAGAGAAGGGTAAGAAAAAAATATATTATTATTATTATTATTATTATTATTATTATTAAACTCAGTTTTTGCTCAATTGCTCATTTTTTTCAGTATTAAATTCATTCTGTCTGGGTGTGATTTCCCCCCCAAACAAATCTGCACAAAACAATTCTAAATATCTTCTTGTGCATTTCTCTATGTATACGCATTTTCATAAACACTTCTAAAAATGCACTTATTGAGATATACACACTTTGGAATGTCAGATATGCAAATTCAGATATGCACATTCTTTGCAAGCAATTTTCCCCTAAAATAAAATACTGTGTGCACACATTTCTGCAATATATGCCTTTTTTGTGCACCTTCCTATAATATATGCATTTTGCATGCACTTTGCTACTGGTGAGCTGCATTGCACAGTTCTGGATCGTGCAAAAACCACCAGATAGCTGGATCCTGGTTCATGGGTAGGTTCAGGATGTGCAGATTTGATAAGTTTGCATTGAAGTGCAATTTCTCATTCATCCCTACACATGGCACAGATTAACACCTCAGAAAAAAAAACCACAAGTATATAATGTGTATGCGACCAGCATGTATTGCACAGTATGAGAACAGTAAACCAACTGAGCAATTTGCAGAGATGGACCAAGATATTCTAGGGCCTGAGGCAGAAAATCAAAATTTTATTCCATGCCGGTGTGTGTGTGTGTTAAATCTTTGACAATTATTCTAAACATTTTCCAAATTCTGCTGCTTCATCCCACCTAATTGGTAGGGAAAGCCCTGGCACTGTGGGAATGTCTCAAGGGAAAATGCGTCTGCCACTGCCAAAACATTTTTTTATGTACAGGTGTGATACATTGTCAAATCAGGAGCATGAAAAATTGCTATCTGGATATGCCAGTCCTTCCCCCACAACATTTTACACATTCCTACCAATTTTTTTCAGTTCTAGATTTCTATACTGTATAATATTATATCAACAAACCTGCTATTTCACTTCAGTCAGGTTAAGCTGGGCAGGCTTTACTTTTGAAAGAACCTTTAGCTCCTAGCTTCTACAGGTAATTTCCCCACAAATTTCTCCTTGGACAGGCAGAACACTCAGCTTATTCTGTATTTCTTCATATAGCAAGTTTTAATGTTAGACAACTCTTCTTTTACTGAACATATACATATCTATCAGAAGCAGACAATTCTGTAGTGAGCAAATCTAGAGGCAATTTTGTGACATGTAAATAGAATAGGAACGGAGAATCATCTTTGAGGACAGAGGTATATTGTCTATGTGAAATGGATTGCTCCTATATTCTTAAAACTGTTCACTGGTATAATTCTCTTTTATTTTAACATGCTTACTCAAAAGAAGTTCCTGGTGGATTGTGCCAATTTAGTAGAAATATCTGAGAATAAAAAACCCTCTGATAAATCTTGAGATGCAATTATCACAGAAAGTTTCTTTCTGTTGTATGTATCTGTCTTAGAAATGTATTAGGTGAATTAATCAATAGTTATCAAAAGTTTCCATTAATTCTATTATGGATGAAACATTGAATTTGATTAATATTAAAATTATCTCCGATCTGAACCAAGAAGTGCTTCCAGTTTAACTTTTTAAATATAGAGACAGATATTTCTGTCAGAAAAGGTCTACAAAAGTCTTGAGCACTGTCAACAGAGTAGAAAAATCACTCTGTGTGTGTGTGTGTGTGTGCACATGCTGGGTTTTTATAATAACATGGATTTTCCCATAGTAAAGGTGTGAAAAGATATTTCCATTATGTATCACAGCTTTAACACTGCATTACCTTAATTTCTAAATTCAATGCAAGAACTAATTTATATGTTGGCTGCTTTGATCACTGTGAAAGCTCAGGGCCTTTGAGAAAAGAATGTTAATATTTCTTAATGACTGTGGCTGTCTCCTGAATAGACAAGTCACCTGTGGAGATGAGGAACAGAGTAGTGCCCCAGAGATAAACGTGTGAGAAAAAGCAGTTTCCAGGAGGAATAGGCACATAAAAAAGGGACTTCTGGTTGGTTACCTGAAACTTAGGTCCAAACCAGATATATCCATCTTTATTAAACACATACTATTACCCCTCAGTTGCAAGGCGGAGGTTAACTTTATATACTAAATGGAGTCCTCAGGGAAAAAGAGTGGAATGTGTCCCTCTTCATCTTCACTCACTGGCTGAATTCGGACAACACAATAGTCAATGGTGGGGCAATAATCAACTTTACAGTTTTTCATCTAGGGGCTACTCCTCACACAACATGGTAATAAATAATCAACCGTGGTGTGGATTAGGATCAGCGCTGAGTTGACTATGGCAGTATTCGGACAACACAATAGTCAATACAACTGACGATTGTTTCCCCACCCCAGTTGCTTATTGTGTCATCTGAATTCAGCCACTGTGTTTTTCTGCTTTAGGGTGCAATCCTATGCAGTTTTAGACAGAAAAAAGGGTCATACAATTCCCAGTCATACAATTCCTTATGCTGGGAGCTGTAGATTTTTTTTCCTGTCTAAATCTGCATAGGATCCAACAGAGGCTGGTGGCTCTGGTCATGATCTCATTCTGGGTTTCAGTCAGAACCAGTTAGTATGATAAAGGAGCTGTCCAAGGTGCTGAACCCTATCCTCAAAATGGGCTCAGCAACTTGGGTAGTTCCTTTAGAGTTCTGGCTGGTTATGATTAAATCCAGAATGGAATCACACTCCCACCAAAATTGGAGCCACCAGCCTCCACTGAGAGTATTGCATTCCTTAAGATATTTTCTCCCTGCCTGCTCTTGTCCATAATCAGAGCTAGGATGAAAAACTGCATCTAAAAACAGCAGAGCAGAGCAAGGTAAGACAGGAGAATGAGGCAAATTTTGCTCTCTTCCTTGTGTTCTCCCCCCCCCCCCAAAGGTTATCTCCCAATTCTTGTTTTGTAGGCTAATTGACATATGTGTATTTTGTAGGCTAATTGACATAGGTGTGGATGTCTGGTTTGGCCTTGATATACAGTCTTCAGGCCAGGAGTTTGTCCAAGTTTCTGTCTGAGGAAATGTTCTGCTTGTGCTACCAGTGCCTCTTTACTTCCACTCCTAAGCAACACTTGTGTTTTTGAAAACAAAGAAAACATTACAAATTCCACCATAAGACTCCAAAAGTCTCTCATCCAAAGGAAAATAAACCCAAGGTTTTTCTTGAAGTTCATCACTACAGTTCATTATGTCTTTAACCAAATAATTAACTCTCTCTCTCTCTCTCTCTCTCTCTCTCTCTCTCTCTCTCCCTCCCTCCCTCTCTCTCTCTCTCTCTTTCTCTCTCTGGAAGCTTTTGCATACCCTTTCAAAAATCCACGGTTCTGGTTTTATGGAAATCCATTTAAAATATCTCAAATATTTTTTCCTGAGGATAGAACTCTAAATTTACTTTATTATTTTTTTAAAAAAAATTGTGGCAACTTTTAAAAGAAAAGAATGAAGAAAAAATATAAGGGCCTGAAGATTTGATGTACTTAGAGCAATGCACATTGTTAAACTGCCTCTGTGTTAGTAGATCTCTAGAAAAGTTGGAAAGAAATGGTTCCTATAAATCTCTTTGTTATATATGTGGGGATGTACACATGGGGGCATGCTCAAGCATACACAATTGTACAAAATCTGCCTTCCAAATTAATTCCGGATAAGGATCCCACTGCATACCACCAATTTTCTCTGATTGTATTCCTTAGCCTCTTGAGGGAACCTTGAAATGTAGGTGGGATCCATCGTAACAATAACTATATGCTTAGATCTGATTTGCAGTACACAACATAGATCTTCAGAATTTGGCTCTTCTTCACAATTTTTTAAAGGGGTTAGACAAATTCCTGGAGAAGGAGGATATCAATAGCTACTCCTCCTGATGCTTCTATGCTATCTCCTGTAGCAGTTGCTGGGATCATGAGTGGGAAGGTGCTGCTGCACTCATAGACTGTGTGTGGGTTTCCTGTGGGCAGATGGTCAGCCACTGTGTGAACAAAATGTTGGACTAGATGGACCATTGGTCTGATCCAGCATGGCTCTTCTTATTATCTTATTTTTGATGAAATTTCTTTGCTTGATCTGTTTAACAAAGACAGTCCTGCCTCTTTGTATTCACAAACAAGCTCTGTTCAGGCATTCAACTGAATGCTGGAGGGCTTAAAGTGGTTAGAGTTTGGACAGTGCACTCTGGACCCTCCCCTATGTCTCCAGAAATGCTGGTCCCACCCCACTCAGTTTAGACCTATCAGGGTCCATGATCGTGTGGAGAGTTCTACTTGCGTTTAAGTGGATGTGAGTGGAATTTCCTTTCAGACTTTGCCAATTCAACACAGCAAGGTCAGAACATAGGGGTGGGGCCAGCATGTCCAGAGTCATACACTGCCCCAATTCTCTACGCACTTTAAGCCCTAACACATTCAGTCATGCACCTGAGCAGGGATAGAGTTATTGCATGGAAAGGTAGCAGTCTCAATTGCAGGTAACTCATAACTGCTTTAATACTACTCAGTGGCTGCATTCGGACAACACATTAGTCAATGGTGGGTTGAGTAGCCAACTCACAGTTGGTTATTTTGTGGGTACTCCCCACACAACATATTCCTACACAACTGTGGGTGGTTGGGCTGGCATTGAGTGGACTAATAGTCAACCCAGCATTTGACTGACATAGCCCCCGCCCCTCTCCCCACCCTCCCTCCTCCCTCAGTCCTCCTAGTTCTATCTTAGCAGCCCCTGCAAGTTGCACCAGTTGTAGCAGAGTGGCAGCCGCCACTTTGGTCACTCTTGCTGTCTGCCTCTATGGGCTTGTGTTTTAACCCACTCACCACATGCCATTAACACAAGCCAGTTGTTTCTCTCAGTTGCTTATTTGGGCGGAATAGCATACCATCAGTAGTTTGTGAGCGGCGTGTTACCCTCCACACAACACAATAAGCAACACAACTGATGATTGTTCCCCCCCCTCGGTTGCTTAATGTGTTGTCCGAATTCAGCCAGTCTGAGTGGCCTTAAAGAACATTCCTGGATGCTTACTTTCATCCAGGATATGAACAAACTGTCAATACAATGATTAAAAAACCAGAGCAATAAATGTTGAAAACCTTCAGCTGGCATTTTCAATATTAAAGAAAAGTCCAATTTGAAATGCCAGGTTAGTATATTTTGTCATAAACTATTCTTTCTTTTTATTCTTCCAATCTTAATTAATACATAGCAAATTCCAAATGCATCTATAATTTTCCCCAAATACTCATCCATTCTTCCTTTGCCATTTTTTTAAAAATGCTGGGGATGGAAGTGTACAGAAAGGTGTCATTGAAACCATTGCAGCTGCAGATGAAAGTATGTTAGTGTCACATGCTGTATCATATTTTATTGCTTTGCGTGTTAAACTGTAAAATCCTGAGGTGCTGCTGGAGTAATTCAATCAAAGAAAGTGAAAGTAATATTGATGAAGAACCTTTCATTTTTATTGGCCCATAAACATCACAAAGTAAATGCCGATGCTGGTTTTTAAAAACTGTGAAGATGTTGGTGCTATAATCCTAAATATTGAAAAGGGGGATATGAATCATTCACTCAGCAACAAGACTACAGTTGGTTGGTCATATATCTAGGAAATAAAATATTGGGTGTCCATTAGTCCCTTCTCTTTTATTTGTTTCTTGCTGTCTTTACTTTTATGCAGCAGTCCACAACTTACTTGCTAAAGAGTAGTTCAACTAGATTGTAGACAGCAGCACCTGAAATGTATGAATAGTTCTATTATGAAAGGGATTCCATCCCAGTTTAAAGAATCACTTTCTAGGAGCAGAAGTTGATAGCAGGTGATGCAGCAATAGCTTCCTTTAGGAATACAAGAGCTTGTCAGATGATGTAGAACATGAAATATTACAAAAACTGAGGAAGATAGTGGTGGAATGGTAAATTTTGAAGTGCAGGCACTCATCGTGGCAGTGGTTTGGATCAAGGATCTGCCTTCCCTCAGTGGAAGAGGTCTGCTCATGAAAGGTGCCTCAACCTGATTTTTGAGGATCCACCTCTCCCCACACGACAACCGACCCTATGCAGCAGGGTCCCTTGCCCTTCTGTGTAATGCCTTCAGGGAACTGAGGGACTCCTGTAGGGAGGAGGGATGGGGAAGTCCACTCCTGCTAACCATTTTGCACATGCCTAAATCTGAATTGAACCCAGCGTGTATACCTAGATACCACAAAGGTCAGCCGCAGAAGGTTACATAGTCCTGAATGTATTAGGATCAGCCTAGCTGCAAGCCTATGCACAGTTACCACTGAATTCAGTAATACCACTCATGAAATTATTGTGATTACTACAGCATTGGGGAGAGAGAGGATTAACCTGACACAGAGATAATTGTTTCCTTGCTCCTAATTCAAGTGGTAAAACAGCAATCTGGATTAGGGTTTTTGAATGGCTGGGGGATAGAAACTCCCACCCTAGTGATCTTATCCCCTGATCTCAGTGGGCAGGGAGGTCCCAACGTCTGGCATAGTTTGCAGCCCTTTGGACAGAAAAATTTGTCCACTTTTATTTTAAAATTAAAATCAGAAACAAATGCTTCACATACACACCCAAACATTTAGGACTGTGCAAATTCTGTATATTTCACTTGAACTTATAATATTTCAGCCTGCTTACTTTTAATTGCACCTTCATCTTCTCTCTGCATTCTTCTGCCTAATCTGATTTGTACATTCCTGCATTCACATCCTGACTTTTCATCTAGTATTTGGTTTTCTCCAGTTAAAGTGTCTCTAAGGAAATATGTATTTTTCTTGTCCAATAAAGCAAATCACTGCATGGTGTCACTTTATACAGTGAACAGAATTCTGTTGTGATACTTTCTCATAAATTATGGCTCAATTACAACTTTACAAGTCACTCTGAAAGTGTACAAGGTATTGTACTACTTCAAAGAACAAAGTGTGACCAGAATTAAAATACTGCTGCTACCACTGATATGAAAAACTATCAAATGTTGCTGTGGCAAAGCATTGCCCTATTCCCTGAAATGCAGGATTTAAGTGATTACCATCTCCATGTAAGACGTTATTATTTTGGCCTGTTTTGTGCCTTGTTCATATTGTGTTTCAACTCTAAAGCCAAATGTTCAAATTCTTTTGTAGTATCAGTGATTGTGAGCCTATCCACATTGCCCTTAAAACAACTTATATTTTGTTTAAAAGCATGGTTTTTTAAGTTGTTTCATTACATGGTAGGACACACTGAACAATACTTACATTTCATAGTGACTGCTTCCTCCGTCCTTAAAGTGTTCAATGGTGTATTACACGGTTAATTCCTTCTCCTTTAGTTTCTGTTTTGCAGGCTGCTTGAGTTATGGAGACAGAAGTGGGTGGGTCAAGTAGCCTGCAAAATAGAAACTAAAGAAGAAGAGTCAAGGAATTAACCCTGTAATACACCATTGAACACTCTGAGGACAAAGGAAGCAGTCACTATGAAAAGTAAGTACTGCTCAGTGTGTCCTACCATGTAATGAAATGACTTAAAAAACATGCTTTTAAACAGAATATAAGTCGTTTTAAGGGCAATGTGGATAGGCTCCTAATGTTGTCTTTTCTGGTGTTAGATATTTTATTAATCCATGGTCTATATATGCATAATTTGTTTGATCTTTTGCTTTCCTTTCATCCTTTTTTGAATGTGATATGATTGTGGAAATTGGGTTAATCACAATTTCAGCTAAATAAACATTCTTCCAGATCATATCTGTATTACTACCTTCATGCGGGTTAGGCTTACTTGATTCTTAGACCTGGGCCAGTATCCCACCTTCAACATGAGCTCATCTCTATCAATCACTATCTATCCATGTATCCATCCATCTTCTTCCAATAAGATATGAGAAGACACAGATTCAAATTCCTACCCAGCCATGTAGTTCAATGGACAATTGGGTAAATTACTCTCATACGGATTAGGTTTACTTGATTCCAAGACCTGGCCAGTGACCCACCTTTGACATGAGCTCTCCAGTATCTATCTCTATCTATTCATATATCCATCCATCTTTCTTCCAATACGATATGAGAAGACACAGTTTCAAATTCCTACTCAGCCATGTAGTTCAATGGACAATTGGGTAACTCACTCTCACTTAGCCTAACCTACCCCACAGAGTTGTTGGGGGAATAAAGTTTGAGGTTGGGGAAACTATGAATGTTACCAGGAGTTCCTTGGAGGAAAGGAAAGATAATGGTGTAAATAAATGGAATTCAAAGAACCTTCAAGCTTGGGTTTTGCTTGATTTACACATCCCTAGTGATATCAGACATTATCTCAGGCCTGCCTATTGCAACCCCCTATTGCATCTGCCAGCCTTGGCATCCCCCTGGCATGCAAGAGGGTTACAGAGGTTCAGCAGTAATGTAATGGGCTAGGCGGCTCACTGGCTGCTTGACCCCACAGCCAATTAGATAATGTAAACATTGCTGCCAGGTATGCCTGATCATGCAAGGGGTCCGGGATTGCTTGGAGCAACTGCTTGGTTCCTTGGCCCATGACAGTACCACTGAGATGTAAGTCTACTTGCACAAGGGGCATTCTGTATAAGTTTTTCATGGAGCTGAGTATTGCAATTCTGCCAAGACACAGAATAAAAAGGCAAGAAGCTTCTGTTGGGTTAATTAGAAATATAAATGTATTAATATATTATATATTATTGTAAACTCTGTGGCTAAGAGAGGATATGCCTTGTGACTTCTCTCAGCTTGCTTAATTTATGTTGAGTCTGACCTTGGCCTTAATGGAAATCAGCAAACTATCTACTTTCACCTAAGAATGGACAGCCTGCCCTGGGCTTGCCCTGCACAGCACTTGCTAAACTTTGGTACTTACCTGACCCAGGCAGGCTGCGTGAGGTGAGCTGCTGGCCAGTTCACTTACAATGTTATGTCTGTAATGTTTCAGACATGACCCCTTAAAGGCCCTCATTTGCATAAATGGGATACTTATGGAAATGAATGAGCAGCCATGTGAGTATAAAATGGCACTTGATGAGGGAGCAGATGCCTGTGTGCTTGCTAGGCTTGTGGGTTTGCAGACTGGTGACTGGGGGCTGAGTCGGCAATGTCTCACCGGGCTTTGAGCCCCAACCTGGAACCCGCACCATCCCCACTTTCACCACATTTGACCACTGCTTGTCAATGTGGAGGAAGGCCTTCCTGAGTCACTCTTTTATTTATTTCTTTAATCATATTTTTAATTTGCCCAATTAAAAAAAATGTTATGGGCACAGATTACAAAATGCTAAAAGAATGTAATTCAATAGAATATAATACAAAACAAAACAACGAACACCACAGGAATTAATATAAAATATACAAAACCAGCCATAAAATCTAAATTACGGGAATGTGGAGTGCGGAAAATAATGAAGAAGACACAAAGTTGGGATTTAAGCAGAACAGGGTTTATTAATAGATCTGGAGAAAGGGTAATCCTAAATGAGCATCTTCTCTAATCCGGCCTCATGTTGGTTTATCGGGAAAGACATTCACAGCCTGAAAGTGGCGCTTTGACGTTTGCCATCTTCCCAGCTTCCCCCTTTTGGGGTAGGGAGGCCTTCCTGTCATCCACCTCTTGTGCCATAAAGCTCCGAGTGGGTGAGAAGGTTGGCCTCAAAGGTAACCCTTATCACTGCCAGCTGGGCCACAAGCCTCACAGCTGGGGAGCCTTAGGGATTGCCCATCACCGCAACGGTGCCTCTGAATGCTCACAGACCGTAACCCACTCAAGATGCCCACACATACCTGCCTATTAGCAAATGTGTCCAAATTGTTAACAACACAATTTCTACCCCCTTGTAGAAATTTGCCTCGTAGGCAAAAAAACCTCAATGAAAGATTCTGAGCAAAAAAATCCTACTCAGAACCCAAAAAGGTGATCAGTGAGCCCGCACTGCCAACAGGAAGGGAGGGTGGGAGCCACGTTTTAAGGAGGAGGAGGGGAGGGGAGGGAAAGGGAGGGGTGAGAGCCAATAAAATGGGCTCAGATTCCCCCTCCCTTCTCTGGTGGAGCCATGGAGAGGCCACCATTGGCGTGCCTCCACATCTCACCTCCCACTCCCACCCACAATAGCCTCCCCATGCCCAGGCTGTGCCAGGTGTGGAAGTAAGGCATTTGTGGGAATGTGGAGTGTGGGAAATGATGAGGTGGACACAAAATTGGGATTTAAACATGGCCACGTTTCTTAATAGGTCTGCAGAAAGGGAAATCCTAAACAGGCATCTTCTCTAATCTGACCTTATGCCATTGTTTTATTGGGTGAAACATTTACGGCCTGAAAGTGGTGCCTCGACATTTGCCATCTCCTAGGCTTCTGCCTTTTCGGGTAGGGAGGCCTTCCGTGTCACTCCCCCTCGTGCTGTAAAGCTCTGACTGGTTGAGGAAGGTTGGCCTCAATGGTAACCCTTATCTCTACCAGCTGAGCCACAAGACTCACAGCTGGGGAGCCTCAGGCATTACCCATCACCACAACAGTGCCACTGAATGCTCATATGTGATTCAGGTGATCCCATTGTGACCAGCCTACTTAAACTATTGATGTGCTATTCTGCAGTCACTGCCAATCAATTTCATAGAGAAACAGGGTAAATTGGGTGGATTCCCCACTCCAACTTTTGCCGGTGTAGTCAGCAGGCAAACTCTTCTCCTAACACCACCTCCACCCTGATTTGGACCATAAGCAACTGGCTGTTCCTCCACTGTGACCTCAAGGTGGTGGGTAGACACTGAAATGATTCAAGATGGGATGGCAAGGGGCAGGGAGTATATTTTTGTATATTGCTTTTAATTGTTTTAATCCTATGTAAACCGCCCAGAGAGCTTCAGCTATGGGGCGGTATACAAGTGTAATAATAAATAAATAAATAAATAAATATGTGGTGTAGTGGCTAAAGTGTTGGACTGGAAGTCAGGAGATCTAGGTTCTAGTCCCCACTCAGCCATGGAAACCCACTGGGTGACTTTGGGCCAGTCACAGACTCTCAGCCCAGTCTACTTCACTGGGTTGTTATTGTGAGGATAAAATGGAAAGGAGGAAGGTTGTGTATGTTGCCTTAGGTTCCTTGGAGGAAAAAAGGTGGGACATAAATACAATAATAAATGAATAAATAAATAAATAAATATAAGCTTTTGCTTCTCCCAGCCACCAACACTGGCTGACACATGGAGATGGCATGTATCCATCTGTTGACTTCCCTTTGCCCTGCCTCCCATAAGGACACAATGAGCTCATCTACACCTAGAGCTCTTCCATGAGGGGGAGGGATGATTGCAAAGTTTTCTGCTTCAACGATCATCCCTCATGGTGCACATGCCAGCAAGTTTGCCCACAATTTAAGGAAACCTGTTCCAGAGTTATTTTTTTTAATGACTTCTGACTGTTGCGCAAGAGCAAAGTGGTGATCCTGTGCAAAGATGAGGTTTTTTAAAAAAAAAAAATCACACACACTCGGCGCTAAAAGACCCCCAGAGCCATCCAGAACCTGTCAACAATGCTCTCCCCCCCCCCTTGATACCCATGGGCTCGCTCCACACAGCTGGTTATCTGTTTGCTGAGCCCCAATACTCATGAGGAACAGCAACAGCTTCACAAGAGGAAGGCACATCAGCCATGCACCTCAGGATTTTTGTGAGAGCGGTGAAAAAACTGAGACAAAAGCTGTCATCAATATCCCGGGAAAATTGAGGGGTCTTCCCTAGAACACAGAGGGAATAGCTGTGCGTCATGTGGCCCAGTAGGGACATTGTCAATGCTATTCTGGAATAAACAGCTGGTGTGGATAAGGCCAATGTCACCACACACACATATTAGTGGAAAGAGTAGAACTGCAATAACCTCTTTGTAGGTAGTGCTGGTTAATGTGAACTGAATATTTGAACCATAAAAATGAACATCCATTCAAGCTCACCTGTACTCCCAAAGGTAATTCTTTTCACCTCAGTTGAAATTGCCATGTGTTTCATTTGCAGAACTTAATGGAGGATTGAAGTGTTCTGTATTGTTGTTTCATTTGGCCTTCTAAATTTAGATTTTAAAAGAATTAACAGTGATGCTCTAACATTGACAAGATCATTTTTAAAACATTAGTTTCAAAGGCTGGATGGATATTTGAACCTAATATTCCAATTGTCTTTTTGGTTGTACAGCATGTCTCCATCAGAGAGAATTTACATGCAGAGCTTTTAACTCAGGTTGTCAAGCTATTTGCTAATACCATATGGTTAATGTTGAATGGGTTTCAGACTGAATTTTTTTTAGTGGAGTCAATGTGTTTTTTGTTTGTTTTGAAATATCATTAAGGTGATTACTAGATTTTCTTGCACGGTGTTCCTAAGCAGTGGATGTTGATGTCTATTATGTATAATATATAGTTTACTTCAATGAATAGGAATTTTGTGTTTTTCAAGATATGGGAGATACATTTATTCGATTCACATTTTACTATGAACATACCTAATTTCACACTTCTGAAGCAATATGTGAAATTAAATTCAGTTACCCTCCAAAATTTGCACTTCTCCACATTTTGCAATGAGGTTCTCCAATTAGACAAATACAAAAACACGTTATGTTATGACAAAATGTACATAAAATGTCTTTATTCATGAAACTAATGTCAAAAAATGTATTATATTAGGAAAACTGCTTGCAAAATTGTGTATACTCGGCAAAATTACATATTTAAATGTGTGTATTTAAGTGTGAGAAACACAGTCAAGATGCATATGAATTTTCATACAAAATTTTAAAAAGAATTCTCAAGGTTCAGGACAAATTTAAGAGTAGAAAAGTGAGAATCCGAGAAAAATAAAATTGATAGATCAGAGGTCCTGTGCCCTTAACAACTATGTGACAAGCAGAAATTATTTGGGTGAAGCTTAATCCCTTACTGCATCCATATTATGGAGATGCTTCATTTTTTATAATTCTACTTATTTCTAATAGCAGTTTATCCCCCACAGCAAATGGAAATCTGAGAGGCGTGAATTTTGTTGAGACCACAGCACAAGGATGAGGAGGATTAAACACCGTTCCCAACCATGGTCCCAATCCTGACCTCCCCCCAAACACACCTACTGTTTTAAACAAAAACAAATAAAAAGCCAGGCAGGCAATTTAAATGTGATCCTGCATTTAATGTGATTTGTAGCTACTACTCCTTCCACAATGATCCTACTCAATTAACTCTGGTGTTTTGCTGATCATCCTAGAGCAAAAAAAAAAAAAAACCCACCAAAAATATAACTTCCCTTTCCATGCCAGTGAAAACATATTAAAAATAATCTACAAATTAAAACGTGACTGCGATAATAGCAAAGTGAAAGACACTTTCTTTATTGTATCTTTACTCTGTGGTGATGGCATAAGTGCCTGAAAATCATATAGCTGCTCAAAGATGTCAAGGTGTTAGGAAACATTTAGCAATGAATGCTTATTAAACTGTCAGCATCTTAAAAGGAGCTCATAGGGTGCAATGTTTCCCTTCACTTTCTAATGAGTCTCACTATATGTGTTGTTTTAATTAAAAAGCTATCACAACCAGTGTATCCAACAAAAGATGTTTACTGTGTGAAACCATCCAATGACAAAAATGACGATTTGAGATCAATTCACCAATAAACCAAATGCCATGGTTTATTACAGGTAATTAGAAGGCTCAAGCTGTCAAGCCTTGGGCAGATAATTCATCTGTATAGAGATCAACACGTAGTGAATATGGACAGTAATCATGCCCTATCTCTATCCCTATCCTTTTCCTGTGCCTACGTCCATGTGTCTACTATGGTCCTATCGGCACAGTTGCCTATGCAAATACAATCTTCCATACCTAGAATCAACCAACAGTGGGCTATCTAGCATCTCCTTGGATATATCCAGCAAGAAACGTATGTCCCTAGCCCAGCTTGCTTGGGCAGGGTGGGGTGGGGGCTGGTTGCGGATGGGGGTGGAGGGGACCAGAGGTGGAGGTTGGTGATTGGTGAGGCTATTTATTGCCGGGCCCATTCCCGCCACAGCTCCTTTGCTCAGAGCGTGGCTCCCTCCCTCCCCTCCCTGTAGGCAGTGTGGGTTTACTGGTTGTCATTGGGAGGCCAATTAGGAATTTTTTGCTCTTCACCTAATTTGTCTAGGAATTTTTTACCTATTCACACTGCAAGACAGATGGGGAGTATTAAATAGGTTAATTGGCGATAAATTGGTCACTTTAATTTGGCAGTAGGAGCGGGCATCTCAAGGGGGTGGGTGGTATTGGTGTACATTCACAGGCACCATTTAGTGATGGGTAGTGCCTGAAGCCCACTCCTGGGAGTCCTGCGGCACCAGGGGATGGGATAAGGTCTACCTTTGAGGTCAACCCTCCTCATCCTCTTGGAGCTCTGCAGGACAGATGACACCGGAAGGCCTCCCTACACCAAGGGGGAAGATCACGAGGTGGCGAAGAGCCAGGCACCACCTCGCGGTCTGTGAATGCTTCGCCCGTTCCCACGAATGGCCTGTGGGAGGCCAAAGAAAGGATGCCCGCATAAGTCTCCTTACCCCTTTTGCAGATCATTAATAAAAGTGGCCCTTATTTAATTCCATACAGTTGTCTTGTCTCTTTATTTCCACCCTCCACTCCACAAACTGGTCTCATCCAGGTCATTGCTTTTATTATTGAACTGCTCTGACTACTAATGGCCTATAAATTAAGCTCATTAGATCTAGTTCTGTTTTCTGGGCAGCAGAGAAGCATTTAGTTACTTTCTTCTGGTTGTGATATTCCTTCAGGCATTTGAAGAGGTTCCCCATCAGTCTTCTCTTCTCCAGACTAAACATATCCAGTTCCTTCAACCATTCCTTATACAATTTATTTTCTATATCTTTGACCATTTTAGGGTGCAAACCAATTCATGACAAAATTCCTACAACTCCCAGCATCCCACAGTCAGCCATGATGGCTTCAGGATGCTGGCAGTTGTAGACTTGCATTCACTGAATCTATAGTGTGTGGTGGGATTTGGTATGTGATCTAGTCCTACATTCTTAGCATCACAGATTTATGCAGAGACTATGCACATTGGGGTATAAGCTCATACACCCCATGCATATGGGACAGTGAATATGGGAAACACGTGGATTTTGAAAATGGGAGAGGGGTGATGGTTGCAGTATTAGTCTCAATTACTCCCATCACCAAATACACCTTTTTACACAGATTGAACATTTGCACAGGGCTCTTGAGTTAACTCATACAGCATTGCCTTGCAAAGTTGGCAAGGAATGAAAACACGCCACTCAATGCTGCTCTGTGTCCCCTCAATCTCAAAACAAGTTCTTTGCCTAAAGGAAAGAAAAGGGGAACTTCATAGTAGATATAGATAGCACTTGTATTTGTTGAAATGAATGGTGTATAAAATAGAATAGATTCAAAAACCCTGGAATGGTCAGCTGGATGATACTGGAAGTAATTGAAGAGAAGCAACTTGTACGGATTACACCTTTTATAAATTCAGCATAAGACTTATTTCTTTTTATCAAACTTCAAAGAGTGGTAGATCAACACAAGTATATTTTTCAGGTAATTGCATTTATGAGCTGGTAGACTCATTGGCTGAAGCATTATATGTTTGTTCTCCTCTGAATAGCCTTTTCTGTAATGGATTATCTTAGCCATCAAAGAGAGAAACGTTCTACCGAGTGGCTCTCCTCTGAAAAAGCCTTTTCTGTAATGGATTGACATAGTCATCAAAGGGAGAAGTGGGTTATTGAGTGCATTTATTGGGGCCTCATATTACTTCCAAGATGGCTCCCTAGGAAAAGTAATAAAATGCCACTATCTTGATTGCTGGATTTTCTGGTTTGTGGCCTGTTACACTCTGGGCCAGGGTGAATGATGGTGGAACCCTTGGAAGTATGCTGTGATGAGTTTGCCCATCATGAATTGGAAACCACACTTAATGCAGTTCCACTAGTAGAGGCGTTCAGAGCACTGCCTGGTCCTGTCTTATTGGATGAGTTTCAGTTACTGAGGCCCAAGGATGTGAACAAGGTGCTTGGCCAAGTCCAGTTGACCACCTGTGCAGTTGACCCTTGCCCTTCATGGTTTACTATATCAAATACAGAGAGGATTGCCGGCTGGGTCCAGCAGGTTGTAAATGCCTCCCTGAGAGAGGAAGTGGCACCAGCCTCTTTAAAAGAGGTGGTAATTAGACCACTCCTACAAAGCCTAACCTGGACCCAGAGGACGTTAACAATTATGGGTCGGTGGCTAACATCCCCTTCCTGGGCAAGGTACTTGAATGGGTGGTTGCAGGACAACTCAAGGCACTGTTTAATGAAACATATTATCTAGATCCATTTCAATTGGGCTTCAGGCCTGATTTTGTAATGGAAACTGCCTTGGTCACCCTGTGGGATGACCTTTGCTGGGAGAGGGACAGGGGGAGTGCGACCTTGTTGATTCTCTTGGACCTGTCAGCGGCTTTCGATATTCGAGACCATGGTATCCTTCTGGATAGGTTGTCTGGGCTGGGAGTTGGAGGCACTGCATTGAAGTGGTTCTGCTCCTACTTGGATGGCCGATTCCAGAAGGTGGTGCCGGGGGATTATTGCTCTGTGCCATGGCACCTTGGCCATGGGGTTCTACAGAGTTCTATTTTATTCCCTATACTGTTCAACATTTACATGAAACCGCTGGGAGAGGTTAGCCGGAGATGTGGGCTGAGGTGTCATCAATATGCAGATGATACCCAGCTCTACCTCTCCTTTTCATCAAACCCAGTTGAGGCAGTGGCTGTTCTGAATCAGTGCCTGGGCATTGTAATGGACTGGATGAGGGCTAATAAACTGAGACTCAATCCAGACAAGATGGAGGTACTGTTTGTGGGTGGTTTGTCTGTCTGGCTAGGTGATGTTCATCCTGTTCTGGATGGGGTTTCACTCCCCCTAAAGGATCGGGTCTGTAGTTTGGTGCTCCTGGATCTACAACTGTCGCTTGAGAGACAGGCAAATTCAGTGGCAAAGAACACCTTTTATCAGTTTAGGCTGATATACCAACTGCACCCTTATCTGGACAGAGATAGCCTAGCTACAGTTATCCACAGTCTGATAACCTCTAGTTTGGATTACTGCAATGCGTTACATGTGGGGCTGCCTTTGAAAATGGTCTGGAAACTTCAACTGGTACAAAGCAGGGCACCCAGACTGTTAATAAGGACTAGCCAATGAGACCACATTACGCGAGTCCTTTTCCAGCTTCACTGGCTGTTGGTCCAGGTCCAAGCCTGATTCAAAGTGCTGGCATTAACATTCAAAGCCCTAAACAGCTTGGGGCCAGGTTATCTGAAGGAACACCTCCTCCCATATGTACCTGCCTGAACCCTAAGGTCATCCTCAAGGGTCCTTCTCTGTGAGCCCCTGCCAAAGGAAGTGAGGCAGGTGGCTACCAGGAGGAGGGCCTTCTCTGCTGTGGCACCCCGGCTGTGGAATGAGTTCCCCAGAGAGATTTGCCTGGCATCTACATTATACTCCTTTAGATGCCAGGTGAAGACATTCTCACAGTATTTTCACAGTTCTTCACTTTAATTTTTAACCTTGCTGTTTAAATTTGTATTTTAAATCTGTATTAATTTCTGCATGGCTGCTCGGTTTTTATCCTGGTTGTGCTTTTATACTGTATTTTAAATTATATTTTTATACTGTCATTTTATATTTTGAATGGTTTTTTATGGTTTTAATTTTTGTAAACCGCCCCGAGAGGTCCAGCTATTGGGTGGTATAGAAACACAATAGATAGATAGATAGATAGATAGATAGATAGATAGATAGAGATAGATCTGGAGGCCCTACTCAGCCCTTCTTGCTGGTCCAGCTGATTGTTAAAGAGTGAGTTGTATTACAGTCTTTATTATAGTACTTCTCTCAAGTCTTTATTTCCTCATGACTTAATCATGAGACTTGGCTCCTGGAATGAAAATATCTCAGCATAAGAAAGGTTTGTGAAAGGCCCATTGCGAAGAGATGGATGAGAAATTACGAATCAGACACAGAAAATGGGATTAAACATGGGCCACTTTTATTTATTCAGCAGAAAGAAAAGGGGGAGTTGAATACCTATGTGGGCATTTTGACATGGCCAGCATTGGCCATAGCAGGGATTGCGCGAGGCATTCACAGCCTGGGAAGTGGCGCCTGCACCTTCGCCAGCCCCCGAGCTTCCTCATTCTGAGGTGGGAGGCCTTCCAGCGTCGCCTCCGCTCGTGCCACAGGGCTCCGAGTAGGCGAGAAGGGTTGGCCTCAAAGGTAAGCCTTATCCCCCCAACTGATGCCGCAGGGCTCTCAGTGGTTGGCCTCAGGTGTTACCAATCACCCGAACAGTGCCTGTGAATGCTCACCATTACCAAAGCTTAAAATGCCCGCACCTACCGCCATAAAAGTGACCAATTAGCCAGATTAACCTATTTAAACACCCAACCTGTTTTACAGTGTGGAGTAGGCAAAAAAACTCACAACCAAGTTAGATTGTGAGTAAAAAATTCCTACTCGGCCTCAAAAAGACGACCAGCGAACCGACACTGTCCACAGGGAGGGCGGGAGGAAGCCGCGCAGCAAGAAGAGGAGCTGGGAGGGATCCTGACTTCAAATAGCCCATCGCCCCTCCCATTTCCAGTGGCACCATGCTGGAGGCCAGCCAATCACTGGCCTCCACGCCTCATCCCCATCCTCACTCGCAACCTCCTCCCCCCCCATTCAAAGCAGGGTGGGGTAGGAGGCCTTTGCGAAGAGATGGATGAGAAATGACGAGTCAGACACAGAAAATGGGATTAAACATGGGCCACTTTTATTTATTCAGCAGAAAGAAAAGGGGGAGGTGAATACCTATGCGGGCATTTTGACATGGCCAGCATTGGCCATACCAGGGATCGGGCAAGGCATTCACAGCCCGGGTAGTGGCGCCTGCACCTTCGTCAGCCCCCGAGCTTCCTCATTCTGAGGTGGGAGGCCTTCTGGTGTCGCCTCCGCTCGTGCCGCAGGGCTCCGAGTAGGTGAGAAGGGTTGGCCTCAAAGGTAAGCCTTATCCCCCCAACTGATGCCGCAGGGCTCTCAGTGGTTGGCCTCAGGCGTTACCAATCACCCGGACAGTACCTGTGAATGCTCACCATTACCAAAGCTTAAAATGCCCGCACCTACCGCCACAGGGGGGGACAAGTCTCAGCTTAGTCTCCCACTCCCACTCCCCCTTGGAAAATTACCCTGCAGGTAATTACCCTGCAGGTCTGCCAAAAACAAATCATTGCCTTGCTCTGACAGGTGTACCCCATCAGATCTATACAGCTCCCTCCGCGAGTGAGTTATATCAAGATGTTGAATGCTAATGTCCCCGTGCACCCAAAGCTGCTTAAAAATCTCAGTGTTGACCCTCTTCTGGGCCCTTTCCAAAGCTAGAGGGTCGCAACTGACCCTCCAATGCAGCCGCGGCAAAATGCAGGACCACATGATCTTGACGCCAGGCCATCGCTGGCGGATGAGCTGAAAATCCGCCAAAGCTTGCAATATTAGGGCTTTGCCCTTAAGCAGGCCCAGATCGTTTCCCCCCAAGACGAACAAGCAAAATATGTGTGGGGGGGTGCGAAGCTGAATGATGCTGCAGCAAGGTGAGCAAGAGATTCTCCCACTGCATACCACGTTTGCCGAGCCAGTAAATGGCAGCGTGTGGGCTCAATCCCAGCTGGGATCCAAAGCTCGACCTGGATGCGTGTCTGCTGGCCCAAAAGATCATGCTGTGTCCACATATAGTAACTTGCACTGGGGCACGAACAATTGGCCAATCTAAAATTAAACACAACAATATTAACATCTGCAAAATGTTTAATTATTTAACGAAACGCCTCACATATGTCCTATATGCCGAGGAGCGCCATCTGCCCATGGCCATAATTTGAGTGGAAGAGAACCCCAGAGATGCCGCTGTGGAAGCTGTGCCAATATGGAAGGAGTGCGTGCCAAACTGAGCTGAAGATAAACCCAGGGCATCGAGGGCCCTTTTAGTAATTGTCCAAAACTGATATTTAGTCAATGGGGAGCCATCCCGATGACAAAAGAGGAAGCCCATAAAGGACCCTCTTGCAGCAATAAAGGCTTTCAAAGCACTTACGGGGCAAAGCTCTTGGACAGAAGTGGAGAATAGGTTAACCTCCCTGCCCTTGCCAAGCTGATCCATTTTGGACCTTCTGAGATGAAAATGAACCTCCTGCTCTTCCAAGCGCATATCAGCGAATTGCAGCGCCCTGCCTGACTTATCCCTTTTGGATAAAGCCAACACCTCAGAAATTCTAAAAGCCCCCAAAAATGCTGTCAGAGCTGCAGCATGGAATAATGCCGACTCATATTGTGAGTGGCAAAGCACATGCCATTGAGCCTGCAAACCAAGCAGCATGTCTGGAGACAAAAGCGGTCTAGCGTCGGGGGTGCGAGGTGTCTCCCTAGCCCAGCCTTTTAATACCCTGTGCACACGGAAGTCAGAAGTGACATCTTCTATACCTTGAGCTTTTGCCAAAAATGCTAAAGCAGCCAACTTACTTGTAATTGTACGAGCGGAAAGACCTCGCCTTCGGGAACTTACACAAAATTAGAGGACATGCTTCACCGGGACGGGCCATTGTTGTTGGAGCTGGTTGGAAACACGAAAAGCCTGAAACTCCCTGCCTGCCTTTTGATATGCAGCCCTTGTGCTAGGTGCCAAGGACTGCCATATGGCTTGCTCTACATCTTCCTTCCAATCTGCCATAGGGTAAGTGGCATAATGTCCGGCATCTGAAGAGCCCAGGGTGCCAATTCCCGGAATCTCTGAACCTGGTGACGCGATAAAGCATCCACAATATCATTATTCAAGCCAGGTATATGCTTTGCTCAAAAAAGAATGTTGTGTTTTAAACAATGTAAGGTAAATACCCTGACTAATGCCATCACCCTAGGGTTACGCGAGGAAAGGGAGTTAATAACTTGCACCATGGATTGGTTATCACACCAAAACAACACGGTGGAGTTTGCCATATCAGCTGCCCATAAGTGCACTGCCACAAATATTGGAAATAATTCCAAGAACGTGAGGTCTTTGCATAATCCATCCAGGATCCAATCCGTGGGCCATCACTCCACGCACCATTTTTCCTTCCAAATTACACTGAAACCCCAGGAGCCAGAAGTGTCTGAATACACTTGAAGGTCTGCCTCAATTATAAGCTCGCGTCTCCAGAAGGATACGCCATTAAATTGCTCAAGAAAGTCAAGCCATACCCTAATATCTTTGCGCATTTCCCTAGTTAATCACATTCTGTGGTGTGGGAGGCGCAAGCCCGACATAACAAAACATAATTGACGCAGGAAGGCTCGCCCTGGGGCAACCACCCTGCACGCAAAATTCAAGTGGCCCACAATTTCCTGCAACTGTTTTAAGGAAACTTTTTTCTCACCAAGGATACTGCACAATCTTACTTGAAGAGTGATCAACTTATCCTGTGGTAAGCAGCAGCACTGCAGATTTGAATCCAGTTCTATACCCAGGAACCTAAGGACCGGGGATGGGCCCTCAGTTTTTTCGTGTGCCAATGGGACGTCCAGCTCCTCACACAAGGCACAAAAAGAGCTCATAAGGTAAGCACAATGCGTACTTCCTGCCGACCCCGAGAACAGGAAGTCATCCAAATAATGAATCATATCATGTGATCCTGCTCTCACGGTGAGGGCCCATTCAAGAAAAGAGCTGAACGTCTCGAACACGGCGCACGAAATGGAGCATCCCATTGGTAAGGCCTGATCTAGATAATACTGCCCTTGAAAACAAAATCCCAATAAATCAAAATCCCTCGGGTGGATGGACAAAATGCGAAAGGCTGCCTTTATATCGCATTTTCCCATCAGAGCCCCAATGCCATTCTTGTGCACCATGTTCATGGCTGAATCAAAAGAGGCATATCTGACAGAACTCAAATTTACGGGAATGGCATCGTTTACTGATGCACCCTTTGGGAAGGAAAGGTTGTGAATCAACCTAAATTCCCCAGGGGTTTTCTTTGGGATTATGCCTAAAGGTGACACTCTTAAATGGGGAATCGGAGGGGTCGGGAATGGTCCAAGGACCCTCGCGGCCACAACTTCCTTGTCAATTTTTTCCCTAGCAATGTGCTCAAATAAACTAATAGATTTTTGATTTGGGAACAGGGAACTGCATCTGGGTCCCTGAAAAGGTATAGAGAATCCTTCCTTAAAACCAGAGCTAAGATATTGTGCCTCCCGGCGCTTGGGGTATTGTTCTAGCCATCGCTGCAAAGGCTCAAGTTTGACTGAGCTGTGTCCCTTTAGAAGGTGGTTGCTGTCCCCCCGGACGTCTGGCACCCTGTCCTTCCCCATTAGGCCCTTTCCAACTCTTGTTTCTAAAGCACTTTGTACCAGGATGATGTCCTGTGCATATGTGACATTCATGCCTGTACCTGCATGGGGTGTGATTGCATGCTCCTTTGGTATTGAAATCCCAACAAAGCTGGTGGGGCTGAACTGCCTGGCCCGCATTCCCATGAAAGGAGGATGTGGGCTGCTGTTTGGCCAATATATGGCTGCTATCCGCTCTGTCTCCAAAACCTGGCCTAGCAGGAGTTATGAACTGCAACCACAGATCATGATCCTTCACGTCCCATCGAAGGGCGTGGTCAAAATCCGCTCTACGATGGAAAGATTCATCATAGGCCAACCAAGCCCCAATATATCATATCGAGGTATTTAGTCAGAAAACTCCCTTTCAGGAAAACGCTGTTGTACCACACCCATATAAATGAGAAATCCCGGAAGCCAATTAGCCCAAGTATGGACAACCTTCTTCTTTTTAATCCTTTCAGCCTCCTTATCAGCTGCTTTTTCCTTGTCAGAGCTCTCTTGTTCACGAAACAGCAAGGAGAATATGTCAACATATTCATCCTTGCAAAACTTTTCCCTAGTCGTGGGCAGCAGATGGTAACCCAATGGAGCTGACGTGCTCCCGGTTGGGATGGCATCTCCACTAGCACCGGCATATGGGTCCTGTATGGGTTTTGTGCCTGTTGCTCTGGCAGGTCCTTGCCACACGCTTGCGCAAGCCGCGGCTGCCACCGGCTACACTGACGTCCCCAGACCCTCGGGTTGTATCACAGGCGCAGGAGGCTCAGGCACTACTGAAGGTTCCACACTATTGGAATAACTGGGGGTAGGCACTGGCAACGCTTGAGTGCTTGTGCCTGACGATGTGGAGGCATGCAGCGGAATGACTGGTTGTGTTGCATTTCCTTGAATCATCAAACCCATCCCCGCCAGCCAGGGGAACCAACCCCATGGGGCGGGAAAAGCGCTGGCCGCCTGCATGTGAGGTGCAGTGTGTTGTGCAAGTTGCTCACCTTGAACTGGTGGTGCCGTACCCTGCACCGTACTGGTCGAAAGTATAGTGGATGCCATGGCCGGTGGAAGTTGAAGTCAAAAATGGAGTCCGTTCGTCTACAGGAACGTACCTAGAAGTTGCGCTAGAAGCGGCCTCAATGACTTTAAGCCTGGCTGAGAGAGAATCCCATAAATCATCCTGCCTTTGTTTCCTTGTCTGCCTGCGCCCAGCGGGGTTGCGAGGGATAGGAGGCAAAGGGGGGTTGAATCCTAGCTAGAATGTCGGAGACATGAGGGGCTAACTCCTCCTCAGAGGATGAACTTTCTGTTGGCCTCCCTCGTTTAGCTGGCTGTGACGGAGGTTTGCCTTTCCCCTTTCCCCCCCATGCCCTTTTTCTGTGCCATTTTAAGAAACTATGCAACTAGCTAGGAAATGAGGTTGGCGGCACCAGACCAATTATGCCAGGGAACAAACTACAAACTGTTTAAACAAAATTAACAAGCGTTCCTTATAAGAAAGGACTGGAACAGTGATTATAGACACAATTAAGCCTATAATGGAGAGGGGCCAGTATGGGGTGTGGGAAGGGGGTACTCAACTTTCCCCTATTCTGAATTCCCACAAAAGCATCGAGCTAAACAAAGGCCAAAGGTGGCGCTGCGCGTTTACTGACTGCAGAGCCCACAGCCCTCTTAACAGCCCTGCTCCCTAGGCCAGACTAAGGCCACAAGGTTTTCTGGCGCCCGTGCCTGACACACAACACCCCTTACACAAGGGAGGGTCAGCCGACCCTTCCCTACTTCCAAGTAAACTGGGCGGGCAGGCCCCGACAAGGCCAGCAAGGCTTCAATTGCAAGGGAGGGTCAGCCGACCCTTCCCTACTTCCAAGCAAGCCGGGCGGGCAGGCGTGCAGCGCATGCGGCATCAGGCTTCCCCATGCTCCCTTCCCGCAGGGAACTCAAGCTCCAGCTAAGAGGGAGGATCAGCCGATCCCATCCTACTCCCAAGTAAATTGGGCAGGCAAGCAATGTTCCCTCTATGGGCCTTCCCCTTCTCCTGACCGGAGGACAGCCCGTCCTCAAAACCTGAAGGCCAGCCGGCCTAACGCGCCTGCTCGACCGCCTCCTGCTGCGTCCTCTCCGGAGCTTGCTGACTGCGTTGTCTCTCCCCGCCGTTTGCGTGCCACTGCCGCCTGCGCTCTCCACTCAAGAGCTGTGTAGCAAGAAGAGGAGCTGGGAGGGGTCCTGGCTTCAAATAGCCCATCGTCCCTCCCATCTCCGGTGGCACCATGCTGGAGGCCAGCCAATCACTGGCCTCCACGCCTCGTCCCCGTCCTCACTCGCAACCTCCTCTCCCCCACCCATGCAAGCAGGGCGGGGTAGGAGGCCTTTCTTACCACATTGGCTACCTCTCCCACCATTTTGTGTTGAGACCAGTTACAGAAAACTTACATTTGGAATGAAGCTGCTTCCTTCACTTTGTCTGGTGGTGGTACTGAATGATAGTGACCCTCTACGGCAGTTCTATACTGCTGCTTTAAAATGTTTTATAACAGTAGCAACAACTGTTTGGGCTCAAGACACATTTCATATACAGTTTTCAAAGCATTTTCAAAGTGTCATATCCTGCTTGGTGTAGATCTGGCCTGCATCTCACTCTGTTTAAAAATGATTAGTCAAGTAGGTGTTTAACATGTCTGAACTTAGTACTGTTTTATTTGGGATTGGGGATTCTGCCCAAGAAGTGTGGTCATCCATTTCAAAGGGTGAGATTCAGGAGGGGAGGAGCTGGAGCCAACACTCCCCATAATTCCACACAAATGTAGGAATTAAGCCATGCTATTGGATATCTACAGAACTGCCAGTGTTCTTTATACTTTCCTACAAAGCTAAAAACCCTTATCTGAAAAAATATTTATCTTTAACATAGTTGTTAAACCTGTGCCTCTGTAGATTTCCTTTTTGAATGGAAAGACATATGAAATGGGATAAGTTATCTAATGAAAAAGCACACTTTGTTCATGTACAGCTCGTCTCAGTGCTCAAGTTGTTTTCTTTCAGCTTCCAGCTATACTAAGCTACTGATTTCTGTTGATTTCACTGATATGGCCCTCTAGTAGCGATAAAAGATAATCCTTAACGTTATTTTTGTCAGCTTTATCTTTCTCCATGTAACTGAATGAAGCATTTCACAGTTCCTGCGAGGTATACTAATGGAGCAGAAAGTTTAGCCGGTGATGTTGCCAGCCCAAGGAATGAAGATTTAATTGCTGAAATCTATACACCAATTGTTAGGTACAAATGAAAGTCAGGTGATTCACAGCAAAACTACCTTGCTCTTACTGCGTTACTGATGCTCATCTTTGATGCCTTAATGTCACTGGACAAGAGGTGAGGCACTCTACTAGAGCTCTCTTGAGCCTCTGCAGCAGCATGTTATCAAAGAGAGCGTTTTATGAAAGGGATATTGAGTTCTTGGTTGTAAAGAAGAAAATCTAATTAAACCCTGATGAAGTGCTTGTCACTCTAACCATGGCAGAAAGCCACCATGTCTGACTTTTTCTGAACCTACAAGATTGAGCTAAGGATTGGTGACTTGAAAGGTCAAAATGAGAAATATAAGGGCAGAGAGACACAAATGCTTTTGGAGCTCGGAAGTTGGCAAATTCATTATGCTATCCTGAGTGGCTCTGAAAACAGTTGATTGGGGAAAGCTTTTCACACACCGCCTGCTTCACGCAAGTAATTGCCCAATCCTCAGACTTGCAGAGAAATCTGTATTTTGTTAAATGCCGCCTCCAAAATTTCACAATGATGGTTTAAGTAACCAATTGACCATTTTCTGCTCTCCCTGAAAAGCAGAAAGAAAAATCTATTTTTCCACAAACTGCAATGAATACATTACCTCCAAGAAGGGACAAGCAGCCAATGTTACCCTTTTGGCATTTCAGAAGGGTGTTTTTATTTATTTTTTTGTCTTCTTTGCAGTTGGAAGACAGACTTTGACTCAAGAATTCAAGGTTCATGCCTTAACACTTGTCAACCTCAGAAAACAAATACTGGTAAAAAAAAAATCAAATCCAAATGCTTCAGGGATGGTGCTAAAGAGACAACAGAGCAAGAGAAAAGGGAGAAGGTCATGAAAAAAGTTATTTTTCCTGTCACATGACTGGGACCTAAGATGGCCATTATTTCTCTGAGCAGCATTGGCTGCTATCAGCATTGATCTCACCAAAGGGAGAAGTGTTACTCCTAGAATAAAATCCTTTTACTTGGACATTGTGCCAAAAAAGAAGAAAAAGGGAAGCAAATATGATTAGGAACAGTTTAAAATGTATGCTGAGAAGTGGAAAAGGGAAAACTTAATTTCTCAAGCTTTCTGCTCTTCTTTGACACAAAACAAAACACCTCCTTAGAATCCCTGGAATGGGTGTACCCAATGCTATTTTTCTTCTTTTTCTGAAGGTAAAGAGGATTGGAAGTCATGTATGAAGTGATCGACTATACTTCACTTTTAAAGCTTTGCAGCATAGTCACTGCTATGGTATTTTATATAGTTTGTACCTTTTTCTCCGGAAAGACTAGACAGTCCAATTTAGATAATAATAATGTTCCCTTTGAAACTCTATAACAATCATATATAAACTCGGCTGAGGTATAACAATGTCTAATAGTACTGCTTGTCTGTTTCTTCCCCTCTAATTCAACTTATTTTTAAATGTATTTTGGAATCATTCTGGTGAAAGGGATTGCAATTTTGAGGCCTTACAGCTTCTGAATCATAAAGATAGTCATCGCAGTCTGCCTAATGCATCAAGTACTCTGATTTTTTTTGTCCCCTGTTAATTTTTGTTTGTTTATTTGTGCTTTCTTCTCCTCTTAGAGGGAATTTCCACAATAGCCATTCCATGGTATCTCGGTGTGCAATGATTATAAACATTTATGTGTGTGTGTCTGTCTTTTGGGGGGTCTTTCATTTACATCATGTGCTACTTTAGATTAAGAGCTAAAGTGCACATCATTTCCCCTGCTTTAATTTCATGTTGTACTCTCAGTTCTTCAGTCTGTTGAAGGCAAAATTCCCATTGTAGCTGGCCTCAGTAATTTCTCTATTTGGTATTTATCTCTTCCCTAATCTATTGCTCTTCTTGCATCCTAATCAATGTCCCAAAGCTTTCCAGTACTGACCAAGTGAACTTTAATTTCCCCTCAGTTAAATAATTCATGCAAGAACTGGAGCCAATGGAAAGCTCTTGGTTCTAAGAAGCTTCAGGCTTTAGAGCAGAGTAGATCATTTCCTAAATTAAAATTCACATAGCCACTGCTCAAGTTTCTTTTAATGATGCAAATAATGCCACACCAAATGAAAGTAACATATCCATTAACTGTAGATGGACACTTGTTCATAAAATTATAGGCAAGCTATCTTAATCGTAATGTGACACATATACAGATTAGCTGCAATTCTCCTGTTTTAAAATAAACCTTATTGCTCAACAGGATGCCTATCCATGGTGTACAAAACAGAACTTACCAGACACTGATATGGGGGAAATAACTGCATCACTGTTCCAGACCACATAATCACTTTCCTTCAAGGATTACTGGAACATGATGGTAAGTATTGCAGCCATCCCACAGTGCCTTCCATGCCATTCAGGAAATGAATAGATTGCGTTTGTGTGTGTGTGTGTGTGTCTGTTGGTGATGTCTATTAATACACATTTCCAGTATTCACATGAAGGGAACAGATTGGGGGTCAAATAGCAAGTTGCAGGGAAGAGGGAGAAACCATACTGCTGGTGGACAGTCAGGGTGGGATGCAACCCAAAGTATTGAATTGGGAGACCACATGGGGTGGTGGTCATTTGGCATCATTCCTTCCATATCAGTGCTGACCTTAGGAAGGAAAAATGATGGTAACATGGGCTGGGACAGGGTGAGCTGGTAAATCAGTGATGCAAATGGAGCCATTTGCAATGAGAATTGATAGAGCTGGGTTAGGGTAATAAGGCAAGTATGAGTTAAAATAGACAGATAGTGTTCCTGAAAGACCAGATGTATCACCTGAGAGGAAGAACTGATATAAAAAGGAAACAAGGTTCTCCTAAGGTAAGGTGGGGAGGAAAGGAAATAGGAAGCAGGTAAGAGGAATCTAGAAGAAAGGGTTACTGGTTACTGGTAAGGGAACCATGGGATAGGAAGTGAGAAAATATTAAGTTTTTGTTCAACCATCTCTTATCCTAAATTGTCTCTAAGGGCACTGTAAAGGGAGGAAGTGGGGTCCTTAACTCCCGGCAGTATAGGAAGGGACAAAAGGTTGCTTGGATTGAACACCATCCCAGCAATGTAGGCTGCCACCACCCCTTACATCCAATTCCGCCTGAGCCAGGGGAAACCCTCTGTTTCACAGCTCTAGGCCTGAAACCTTAAACAGTAGCAATAACCAAGTAGAAGGTTCTGGACTTAGTACCAAGGCTTAATTGGAATGAAGCACACACATTCAATTAAGATGGGTAGTAAGCATATTTACAAAAGGGAAAGGGGATAGCATAGAAAAGAAACATCAATATCTGGAAACAATACCTACAGGGCAAAACCAACCAAACCTGTCTATATGTACCAAAGGCTTGGGTCTTCAATAAAATGGGACCTCAAAAAGCTGGACCTCTCCAAGGAGGCAGAAGTGGAAAGTGAGATTCTCTTTCTCCCAAAGCCTATAAACCATGCGGACAGGATGGAAAATATGATATGCAGAGGTGACTATGGAGTTGTGGAAAACTGATGACATACAACTTAGGGCCACTTACTTCTTTCTCTTTTTTAAAGCAGTCTTCCCTGACCTGATGCCTTCCAGATGTTTTGGACTGCAACTTCCATTGTTATTTGAAGGCGTTCTCTGATTGCTCCACAACTGTTGATAGCTTTTCCCTTGTTGATCCACCATGTCAGAGCATCTTTTTGAGCCATTGTAAAACCTGCTTATTGGGACTAGCTTTGTGTGTTCTGGGTTAAAATGATTGGTGTGTGGTTTAGTATCTGTTATATTTTAGTCTGTTTTCAATAAAAAACAGTTTAATGGAAAACCTTCTTTAAGCACTTTGGGGGGGGGGGGGGTGAGGGCAAGAACAAGTCTGTTCTCAGAGCCTGACTCCAACCAGAAACTAAAGGAAGGCATTATTAACAATCAACAATGACTCACTCAGCTGAATTAAGTATTGACACAAGAATGTTATCAAGAATCTCACTTTTCAACATGTAGAGCAATCAGTGAGGAGAGTGATCCCTACCAATTGGGCCAAAGTTTACAGCAAAATTAAAAGAACAAGGAGTGGGGGGAAAACTACCTACAGATTGACAAAGCCATGAACACACACACACACATATATATATATAGGAAATGCACAGACATATGGAGAAAGTGGATGATGAAGAAGAAATCACCTGCTACATTGAATAGCAGAGCTAAGAGAAATAACCACTTGGGCTTCTTAGGTTCTAATTGGATCAGACCTGCCTCACTGGTCACAGTTCTACCTGCTAAATAAAAACTTCTCTCTTTTAGATGAGCAATATACTCCATTTCAGAATGAAAATATTATCATATTATTTTGTGAAAGGAAAATGATGGACAAAACCCATTGCCTGGGGTGGATTGGGGGGAAATAATCTGACAGGTAACCCTATTTATTGGCATCCTTACATGATATTTGATAGTTTGGCATGGTTTGTGTAAGGCACATGTGGAAAGAGAATGTTCCAACAGCTGGTGACAGTTAGTTATTATGACCTCAATGCTGCTCTCAATCAGTCGCTGGCATTTTCAATATATGTAGTTAGAATTGTCCTCTAGCATGATGCTAAAATAGATATTGTTTTTCCTGGCATCAGGCTTTGGAAGCTGATAGCACTGTGCATGAGCAACATAAAACAGAACAAGCTCAAGATGATTAGCCATCTATGGATAATCAATATGTACAGAGAGAGAGAGAGAAAAAGAGAGAGAGAGAGACGCACCACAATGGAAACTTTGTAAATATACTATATGCATAAATCCAAAAGTTTAAATATCTATCAGGTTTAAGGTGAGATCATGTATCATTCCTTTAAGAGAATGCCACTGAATGGTGGCATTCCCTGTGCCTTCCATCCTTCACTGGTTTAGCTGTCATGAAATGGTGCCTACCCTCATCCATTGTACATTCCACATTTTATTTGGAACTACTTTGCTGCAATGCAAAATGAACCATGGTGGGGCACCTGCACAACAAATAAGTTCACTGTTCCAAAAGGAGGAGCCAAGTGCAGAACTGGGTGTTCTCATTGCATTTCTAGATTTCGATGAAATATAAGAAAAAACTTCCTGATCTGTACAACCGTTGAAATTGGCTGAATTCAGATGACACAATAAGCAACTGGGGGTGGGGAAACAATCGTCAGTTGTATTGACTATTGTGTTGTCCGAATGCTGCCATAGTCAACTCAGCGCTGATCCTAATCCACACCATGGTTGATTATTTATTACCATGTTGTGTGGGGAGTACCCCCTAGATGAACAACTGTAAAGATGATTATTACCTCACCACTGACTATCGTGTTGTCCAAATTCAGCCACAGTCTACCTACGGAGTTTGTGGGTTCTCCATTTCTGGAGGTTTTTAAGAAGAGGCTGGACAGCCACCACTCATGGTTGATTTAATTGGTTTTCCTGCAAATTGCAGAGGGTTCGAATAGATTATCCTTGTGGTCCCTTCCAACTCCACAATTCTATGATTCTTTAAGCTGAAAATGCTGATTTTTTAAAAAAAAATAGCTGTGGGTTGTCTAGATGACTTATAAGTTCCACTGTTGCTGCACAGTGGCACTGGGTAAGTTATATGATGCAGTTGCCTACTTGCAGCCACCACAGGGCTTTTAATCAAAACTGCATGGTGAAAAAAAGTTAGGAACTTACCCTGACTTTTTCCTTCTGCCATGTGACCTTGCTCCGGGTTGAGCCGGGGGTGGATGGCGACCCCAGATTGTTCCTGTTCCAAACCTAAAGGAAATTATTCTTGCCACGGCTGCAGTGTATGTAAAAACTGACTGCAGACCAAAGAATTCATTAATCCAGCTAACAACAGGAAATATATAATTTTGGAGATGTTCAATTGCAACTCTAAGGGTGTAATTTATACCATCCAATGCCCATGTGGACTGCTGTATGTGGGCATGACCACCAGAAAAGTGAAGGTGCGCATCTGCAAACATAAGAGCTGCATTAGGAACCGTAAGGCTAATGCCCTCTTAGTAAAGCACTTCATTGATATGAGACATTCAGAAGAAGATTTACAATTTTGTGTCATAGAAAGGCAGAATGGTCCCCAATACAATCTGGAAAGGCGACTGGCAAGGAGGGAACTTTTTTGGATCTACACATTGGGAACATTGGTTCCCAGAGGTTTAAATGAAGAATGTAATTGGGCACTTGCTGTATAGCATGGATTTTTAATCCTAGAACTCATTGGAAATAACGACAAAATTATTTTTAACTCATCATGGTTATTTTCGATTACAGGCTCTACTTGTTTAACTGACATTTACCTATAATTATAGGCAATATACAGTATAGTTAGCATGTGAGGTTAATCACTATCGGCCCCTGCAGTAGGAACATATAAAACTTCCCTTGAAACACGTGATTGAGATCACATCACCTGGCGCACTACCTAGGGGCAGGCCGCGAAGCAACCACAAGGGCACCCAATGCCCCGGAGTTCCCCCCCAAGACGACCCCCCCAAGTGCACCTTCCCGGAAACACAGGAATGAAGACAAGAGAGGGGAAAGTGAAAAAACTTAATTCAACGTGGCGCATAAAAATGGTTACATGGGCACAGGGCTGGTGCGAAGCATGGGCAGATTAATCGGAAAGGCTAGTCTCCCCCGGGCTGGGCAAAGGTGACCAGGAAGGCACAGTGGTTAGGGGTCAGCAGAGCATGGCACCTTGAAGCCACAAGCGTCGGAAAGGGATGAAGGGAAGGTGGGTAGGGTTGCAGTGCCAGGAAGCAAAGTCAGTCCACAGACAGCAAGCCGCAGCCAAAGCTCACACCGGGGGGGGGGGGGGTAGTGCAGCCAGATCCATTCACCAATACTCTCACACACCCGTGATGCTTCCACACAGCCACGGTGGTCCCCAGAAGGGTTCATGGGCATGGGAGGGAAGAGAAGGGGGAGAGACCGGGGGACAGCTATCAGTGACACAGAGGCCATAGCGGTTCCCCTGCACCTAGTCCAACCTACCTGGACACCCACCTCCTTGGTGTCCTGTGGTGTGGGGGGCATCCCTGCACAGGCCAGGGTGGCCAGCGCGGAGCCAAGCAGACCTGTAGGGTGCTGGCATCTCATCGGGATGGGTCTACAATGAGGGACAGTGGGGCTGGCATGCGGCCATCAGGGCCATTTTCGCTTAGGTTGCGGTGCTCCCTGCTGGGTGGGCGAGCGGTGTCCCTGTGTTCCTGGGCAACTGGGGGCATCTTGGGGTGGTACGTGTCCTGTGGCTTCCCCCTTCCTTTGCCCTTGTTCCCCTATTGCGGCTCTGTTTGGTTGGTGGCTTTACTTTTACGTTTGGGTGCTGAACAGCTGCACGGAGCACGTGTTTCCAGGAGCTGGCCCTTTGTTGAGCTCTGTGCCGGCTGCCGGGGGGGGGGGAGGCGGGCATCTTTGGTTGCTATGCTGACATCGACATCGAGCTGTTGGGGTTGTTCCTGAGCGGCTGGCCGTGTTCGGCCGCTCTTGTCGCTTGCCTCTATGGGCTTCTCTGATAATGTACTCAATGCACGAATTGACGCACATGCCCCTCCACACAACACTTTAATCAACTGGCTTTGGGCTAAACAATGTGCACGTGCATTGTTTCTCTCCATTGCTTATTTTGCCTGATTAGCGTACTGTGAGTTGTGTGTGTGTTGTGTGTTGCTCTCCACAACACGATAGGCAACACAACTGATGGTTGTTTACCTCCCCCTCCATTGCTTAATATGTCATCTGAAACCAGCCATTGTCTAAACCTGGAAGCAATTGTTCAATTTTTCTAATTATATAATATTGATTCATTGATTGATTTCTTTCAGTGACAAAAAGTTCAATGTTTTACTAAGTAGGAGACAATACTTGTAGGATTTTTTTTTAAAAAAATCTAATATATAAGTTTGTCCCTCACACAATGTGAAAACAGTGGGTTATGACAGAAGTTCATCCTCTTCACTTGAGTTGAGTAATTATTTATTCTGTGCAAGTAGGAATCGATCGAGCTATCTGAAATTTCAGGGTTAAGTGATCTTGACTTTTCTAATGACTTTTCTTTACCAATAAAGTCACCAGAATATTATAGACTGAGACTGAAGATGTCAGATGCAGTGATACCAATAATCTAACAATTTGCTGAATTCTTTGAAAAACTGTAAGGAAAAGCATGTCTTAGAGAAATACATGTGTCAATACAGTTATTGGTACTGTGAGAAAACATTCCATTAAAGTTTAACACTTAAGATAAAAATTGCATGTTAATAATTCTGCCTGGATTTGTACTTAGATTTAGAAGAACACATCTGATCATTCCAGCATCTATGATAAGAATAAATATTCTTACCTGATTCAGCAAACTTATAGATCTGTGAAATGCTATTCAGAATTCCTAAAACCTATGCCATTATTGGTACTTCTCTCCATATTTGAAGATAATCAAAATCCCACTCTCCATAACAACAACAAAACTTAGAGCATCATCAGATGGGGAGGGGGTACGTATTTCCCTACCTCCTGCTGCTGTCCCACAATACCAATGATTTCTTTACACAGGGAAAGAAAGAGGAAGCAGCAATGACCATGTGACTCATTTAGTGGGCATTTTTATTGCACTGCTTTTTCTGCACACAGCAGGAAATGGCGGCAAGTCAGATTTACCGGGTTGTATTTTGCCATGGAAAAAAGACCAGAAGGGGTGAGAGACAGGTGGGAGGCTGACAATGTCATCAAAAGGATGCTCGGAAAACTGTGAGTGGGCAGTAATGAGTGTGTGATGTAACACTCATCTGATGACACCCTTATACAGTTTTTTTTTTAAATCGGTAGAAGCCACGTCAAAAGTGGTAGGACAATGTAAAACAGTACAGGCTTCTTCACTAGATGATTGGCTTCTAAATGTTGGGAAGACAGCCCATGCAGAAAAATTAAGAAACAGGTTTTCAAATTATAACAGATATGACAGGTTGAACAATCAGGTTTTGTGGGGAGTTGGTATTGCTATTAGACTTTGAGGGGAGCAATAAAGCTCTCCTTTGTAATCAGAATGCTACTGGCAGCGGTGAGGTTGGAGTTGGCCAAATGGTGTAAAATCTCACTGATTCTGTCTATGCAAGACTGGATTGAGAGGGTGTGGCAGGTCACACTTTCTGAAAAGCTAACACACAAATCGAGAATAGTCAGAGGTGTAGGAAAATGTAACATATTTGAGAGTACATAGTTCACCTTTATTTTCTATGCAACAAGACATTATCACCATAGAGTTTGTTGACTGCCCAGCTCAGGTTTTGGAAGGATGTTTTTTTGACGTTTCTGGGACAGCCTGACTCTTTGTAGAGGATGAAAATATCTGCTTTGAAGGAATTATTCTAGTATTATTCCTTGGAATTATTCTGTTTTATTTTCTTTGAGTATTTCATGGGTTTCTCTAAATGAAGCATTTATCATGTGCTTGTCATTCCCTACTCAGAGTTGTTTACTGGTTCTTTAAACAATGATGTGACCCTCCAGTTCCACTTCTTAGTATAAAGAGCAAGTTTTTTTAAGAGAAAGGAAAATGCAGTATTTAATTGTGTAAGCAAAAGAAACAGTAATTTCATCTTGTGTATTTGTACTATTCTGCTATACCACAGCACTACCTATAGGTCGTATAGCTGAAAAGCTGGTAAGAAAACCTCTTTGTGTAATGCTCAGATCTCACTTCTGGGACAAAACTGAAAGTAGATATAGCAGATTGGCAGCTGATTAACAGCATTGTGTAGAAAAGTGCTATATTACTTGTTTGAAAATGAAAATTTATTTTTTAAAAACCTAACAAGTTAGTCATAGGTTTAACAAAGCACAATTTATTTTTAAATACCTGTTTCCCTTTTATTTCATATATCAGCATTAGTCCTTCTGGATGGCACTCATGTCTCCCTTTGGAGGATACTATAAACTGTTAAAACAAATGTTAGTGGGAATCACCTACCCACTAAGATAGGTTGAATTGACAGGTTAATGAAGTTTCCTTAAACTCTTCAGTGTATATTAATTGCTATTTCTTCTTGAATTTGATACATTATTTCTTATTGCTATAAGTGTAAAATGAAAACTATTATTATTATTATTATTATTATTATTATTATAGTCCAAAGAAGCTGAATCAGAACCACAGCTGGTGATTGTCATGTTTTCTGTTCCTTGTGTTGCTGTTGATTCTATTTTGTTTGTGAAGAGTCTCAGGGTGTGTTCTCTAGACAGGGGAACAAGATTGATGACAGTGGTTGTGGAAGTAGTTAGAGTGTTGGACTGGGACTTGGGACACCTGGGTTCTATTCTCCACTCAGCCATGAAGCTTACTGGGTGAATCTGGGCCACTCACTGACTCTCAGCCAAACCTACCTCACAGGGTTGTTGTAAGGATAAAATGGCAAGGAGGATTATGTATGCTGCCTTGGGTTCCTTGTAGGAAAAAAAGCAGGATATAAATGTAATAAATAAATAAATAAATAAATAAATAAACAAACAACATAAGGGAGAAGCTAGGTCTTTGCCTCAAGGACCTTGCAGTCTTAAGGGCAAACTACATGTGACAAATTAAATAGCCAGCGTGAGGTGCCCTGAGCAGAACTGGAACTTTTTCACAGAGGAAGGATTTAAAACTTTCCTTCCCCAACATGTTTCCAACAAAAATCTCTCATACAACACACACATACACACCCACACCTACACCTGAAGCTGGGATTAGCTATGGGAGGAAACTTCCTTTGAAACCAATGGCAGCTTTCTTTCCAGGAATAATAGCAGCTTCATAGAAACATGGAGTTAGAGGAAGCTGTGGGGAGAGGAAATTTTGTCAGGAATTTAGCTGGGAGAGGGGTTCAATCCTTGTTCCCACAGTTCTCACCTCCTTCCCATGGTAGCTATTTCAATTAGAGATGTGCAAATCAGCAACATTCAAGCTTGCTAAAGTCTTCCTAATTCTATCTCAAAACTTGTTCCAACTCGAGTCTGGATCAGATTGCAAGTATTGTTTCTCTCTCTCTCTCTCTCTCTCTTTCTCTCTCTCTCTCTGTGTTTGCATGAAAATCCGTGCATATTTTCATGCTCCCCACTGTTCCAAAATGTAGACTTTAATTGAAATGTGTGCATTCTTCTCTCATTGATTAAAGCAAATCTGTGGGCAGTTTTCAGAAGTGCACATGCTGTCAAACACATATTTTTAGGTCCACGAATCACGTTGCAAGCTCAGAAATGTATGGAAATTGAGTGCAGGTTGTGTCTATGGGCATGTCTACACCAAAGTGTGTAGAGGGGGGAGGGGGGAGGATTGTGTATTTACCTGCTTCTGTGATCCTCCCTCACAGTCTACATCGGCATGCAATGCCCCAGAAGGACAGAGGGATATCACGGGCGTTGTGGGAGCCATTTTTTTAACTGAAGAGGAGCCACGTGGCCCTGATCTGTGGAAAGTTAAGTTTTTTTAAACTGCTCCCAACCCCGCCATCCTAGGGATGGCAAAACTGCTTTTCCCCCACCCTCATGGGCACAGATCCACCCTACATGGCTCTGTGCCCATTTTAGCACTCGGGACAATGGAAAAACCGGAATATCCCTGGTTTCTGTTCTCCCAGGCTTATCCCGGGGTCATCCCCAGGTCATCCCTGGTTGATCCTGGGATCCCCTGTGTGTCATGTGGGTGCACAGGGATGGCCTAGGATGACCCTGAGATAAAAGCCTGGTGTAGACATAACCTAAGCCTAAACCTGGAAAGTGCAGACTGGGTAATTCCTGATCAACACTGAACTGACACTAATTTCCCTAATTTTGATTCTAAAAACTTGCATATTAGTTGGTTATGTGCAAAAAGTTGGCCCTAAATTTCAACAGTGAAAGAGAAAGAGGCTGGGAAGGGAAGGAAAAGTCCCAGGTAAGAAAAGTCTGAGAATTGTGATTCCAAGTTTTTAGGCTTTGTTTCAGTTGAGGATGAAGACTAAGGGGGTAAGCCTAAATCTTCATGGAAGAGGACAGATTTGATCAAAGAGAGAGAGGAGGTGCAATTTCAGGCATAAGAGACATTGAAAACATATTATAATACATTTATTAAAATGCATTATAACACATTTTGATGAATGAACATTGTTTTCATCTGCTTAATGGCTCATTTATTCACATTTGTTAATCTGCCTTGAACGCCAGGTCATAGAAATGTTTTAATTGCAGACATTTAAAAGAGCAGGAGGCATGTCCACCTGCTGAGGCTGGAGAAGTGGAGGTCACAGGCACCAGTATAATGGGAAACAGGGGGAAAAGATCCCCCCCTTAACTAATATTTCATTTACTGAAAGAGCATCTCACTAATTCAATCACTATAGTGGATCTCAATGTCTGAGGCACAAAGATATACACCAGTGTCAGAGAGTTGTAGAACCTGAGCTTTTAGTGGCTTACTCAAGTCTGAAACAGTAAAAGTATAATATTTAATTTGTGCCTATGTTTAATTACAAACAGAGTGCAGAGTAATCCTGGAGAGTTATCCAATACCCTCACTTTGAAATAAAAGCTAATCTATTCTGCCAAGTGGAACAAGAGAAGCAGATGAGCCAAATTCATAATCAGTTGCTTGTTCCCTGGCCACAGCAGTTCTACGTCCTATACACGTCTCATGCTGTTTCTTTCTGAAGGTGTGTGATGAAGGAGAAAATTGGCTCGGAATTATTCTACTTTCACTGTCAAGAGATATTTAGGAGCAGCTGACTTCCAGACTTCTTCTGCAGGTATGGGAAACAATTGCCACCTTAAGGCTAATTCCTGCATTACAGTGGAAGCTGTTTCCTGGTCCTCCCTCTACAGCTGCAGGTCATGTGAGCAATGTGACACATGACTCACGGATGCCAGTCTATGGATACCAGTCTATGGATACCAACTATATAAACAAATGCATCTCTCTCTCTCTCTCTCTCTCTCTCACACACACACACACACACACACACACACTGGCTGGCCAATTGAGGAAGGTATTTCCCCCCATCTCTGCCATGTACAACCCTGAGAACAGTGCTAGGTCATGATGTACCATTATTCCCATGGGTCATCCTTTGCCTAATTACTAGGTGTATGTGGATCAGCAAAACTCTAGCTTGCAGAAGTTCTTGAATTCCATCTGGAAGCTCATTCTGATTTGATTCCATCACCAGATCTACACCAAGCAGGATATAACACTTTGAAAGCGGTTTGAAAACAGTATATGGAATGTGTCCTGGGTCCCAGCAGTCATCTATACAGTTATAAACCATTATAAATCAGTAGTGTAGCTCCTGCCTATATCAGATTGCATGCTTTTCCATGAAATCTGTATGTATTTTTTCCAAATGTACAAATCCATTCCATTGTGCACATCTTTGAAATGTCTGCATTCTTCTTCTCTTGATTCAAGCATATTGATTAACACAAATACAACTACAAAAAAGTATACATTTTTTTCATGCACAATTTTCAAATGTACGCATGCTGCCAAAAAGTCACATTTCAAGCTCAGGAGTGTAAGGATTTCGACCGCAGCTTGCATCCAAGTCTGTGATCGGTCTGGAAGGGAAAAACTGGGTAAATAAAAATGATCAAAACTGAATTGAAATACATTTCTCCTACAACCATACTACTAAAGGAACACCACTGGGCTGGTCAGCAAAGCAGCTGCAGAAGGTGGTGTTTTTTTTTTGCTCTTCTTGGTTTTTTTTAACAACACTTCATCATTTTGGTAAGCCTGTCCCTGCCAAAAAGTCTTCAATTTCATCAATATTCAGGGAACATTTTTTTATGAAATTCATTGACCAGCTTGGGACTCTGAGGGGCAAGGAGGGTCCAATGGGCTGGGTGGATGGGTGCGGTTGGGCTTATGCTAACTGGGCTGTTGTGCTATTTTGCTTTGACGTTTGACAATGAGGTGAAACAGAACAGCACTTTTGTGCTTAGAACTTTGAAGAGTTTTCATTGCTGGCTGCAGCTATCCTCTGGTGAGGAGGGCAGAAGAATCACGCATGGGCCAGGGGAAATGACTGATCTATTGGGGAGGAAACAGAATAAAAGGGAAGTGGTATGAGTGAGGGGAGGGCTGAAATGGATGGCCAAAATGAAGGGGGGGAAATGGAAGGTCGAAAAGAACCAGCCTGAAGATTAAGCAGCCAGAATGAGGTTGGGTTGCAATGGAAGGCCAAGGTGAGTACAGGAAATGGAAGGGGAGAGAACTGACATAGCAGCAGTGGGGGGGGGGAACGAGGGCTGTGTGACTGGACCAGCGTTCCCACCCAGTCAGCTTCATGGCTAAGTGGAGGTTTGCCTTCCCTGGTCTGCTTTGTTGGGGTCAAACTACACTTTGGCTTAGTTCAGACAACACATTAGTTGATGCAGCGTGAAAACTCCACTCAGTGGTTGATTTTTTTAGCAGGAATTCCCCACACAACATGTTCTAAGTCCACCATTGTATGACTGAGGGCTACTGTGGAGTTGTAAAATCCATCACAATGTTTGATTGACAGTTCCTCCGCCCTCTCTCCTCCCCCATCCTCCCCCACTGCTGTGAAAAAATAATCCCAGCAGCTCTCCTAGAGAGGCACTTCCTCCTTTCGCTGTTCTTGCCAAAGAACTCTGTAGCCAGTGGGGAAAGTCAACTCAACCCAACGGAAAACTCTATGGAGCCTACCACACAACATGCAACAGTTGTGCAGAAACTCTCCTCTGCACAGCGTTGGAATTCTGCATGGAGTGTTTTCCCAAAAAACTCTACCATTGCTTGGAGTTTTTCCGCCAGACAGCCCAATTTCTCAACAGTAGTGTTAAACTCCACCGTGGTGTTCTAAAAACACCACTGAGAAACATGTTGTGTGAACTGAGCTTCCTCGAATATCTCAGTCTCCTCTGCTTCCATCACATTACTAAATGCCAAATCACAGCAGATTAGCAAGAGTACAAAGGATCATAGATCATAGGTCAATGTGTGTGGCATGGGCAACACCAGTCTGTTCTCATTTGAGAGAAACAGGAATATAAGAGTGGGAACTTCGGTGAAAAGAAGCACTTTGCACACACAAAAACAAACAGTCAAAGAGAACACCCAAATATGAAGGGTCCATAGGTAATTTTAGCCTTCTCAGAACTCTTGCAGATTAGCTATCTCAGGACCAGATTCCAAATAAAAAAATGCTTACACTGAACTCCCAGATAGGCTGGTGCTACCACTTGTGGCCTTACAGACTTTACAGTCCCTCCGGAGGGCTTACCAGATGGTGAACATGTGGCCTGGCATTGGGTAACACAGAAGCAGGGCTGAAGGTTCACTGGTCATTGCCCATGGCTCACCAGTGTTTAGTTTTCATTCCCATGCAATGCAATGCAATGCCATCCTCATTACACTCCCTGCCTTAAGGCTTACAAGCTAAATTGTAGACATGGCTAGGGATGGACAGACCCACTTCGGTCTGTGCTGCTGTACACTCACCAAGCTGTTGCCATCTGTCCACCTCTGTTCAGCTCCCTGAATAACTCCTCAGTGAACTCCCATTTTTCAAAATAAAATGGAGGCTCGGGTTTTTACCTAAATGCAATGACATTTAAATTGTGGCCATAAAGGGACTGTTTACACAACATTACGTAAACATGGGCCGTTTACACCTGTAATGTTGCATAAATGGTCACCACTTATGTAACATTACAGATATGGAAAAACCAGAGCTGTCATTTTTTCACAAAATGGTGGTTTGTTGAGGGGTCGGTTGGCAGACTGCGCAGTAGCTTGGTGAGTGGAGTCTGGTAAGCATGGCAGCTCTGTAAACAGGGTCTGGGAGGATGAGCAGGGGAGATTCACCCCACTTTCAGACTCCCATGACATCCTTAGACATAGCGCACATGTTTATTTCATTGGAACATACAAGAAGAAATTCCTTTGAAATTTTTTATATTGTGCTGGAGCAGTATTGGATTCTTCCCTCCGTTCTCATCACTATTTTTTTTTAATGAAAGTGAGCTTGTGTTGTACTGAATTCCAAGAAAACAATGTCACTATAGTAACACCCATGTCAATATAGCTATATCCATTTTGACTTCATGAAATGATCACCTTACTAATATTTTGAAAGGAATGTATTATTTGGAGATGCATGATTATTTCTTCACCTACTGCATAATTTAAATACCATTTTAATGAAAATTGCAAATATTTATACAACCAAAATAAAAATAAAAATAGAAGAGCACTGACAACAGAAATGTAGATTTGGTAGTAAAAAAAGATCATAACTGCTACAGGGCAAGGCAGGAGAAAATTAATCCAATTTCATTATGATTGCTGGACAAATTCACTTACTGAGCATTAGCCAAGAGAATTAGCAAACAGTGCATGAGACTGTGCAGATTACATTAAAAAAAAGAAGCTCGACGTTTAATCTCAAAAATGTATTTCTTCTCATGGCTTTTTATCCACTCTATTTTCTTTCTTTTATCCTGTTGTTGGCCTTCACCTTTACTCACATAAGGGCAGCTGAATATCCATCTCTGAATTTGATGGTGAAGATGCTGTTCTGTAATCTGTGTTTCCTGCCATTTTCCCCCTGGAGGTCATTACTTTGGAAATGTCTTCATTTTCCTCCAGTATAGGACTGAAGATCCCAAATTTGTTTTGAAATGAATCCCTGAGAGCTGAGATCACATTCCATTTCCCTACGTGCTCTCCATTCTGCAGAACTACAAATGAAAAGATGTTATGGTTTCATCATTTACTTTTCTTGCTTTTTTCCTACAAATTATTATGGATTTACTCAAAAGTTGTTGGTTTTTTTCATTTCATAGCTGGAAAACACACACACACACACACACACACCACACTCCCTCCCTCCCTCCCTCCCTCCCTGGCCTTATATAAGCCTATCTAATGCAATATACAATAAACTGAGTCCATTTTCATACCAAATGAACTAGGGACATAAGTATTTCTAAGTTCCAACCCACATTTCTTAGTGCTGAAGGCAGCATCCAACATAATTTTAAAAAGCTGCATAAATCCTCAGCAAAGATATAATGTAAAACCTATATTCTGTGCAGTATCCAACAGTATCCAACATAATAGAATCAGTACATGCTGATTCTATTATGCCCCAATTCAGTTCTACAGGTGGCTCCTCCCGCCCAATCTGTTGTGTAAGAAGAACATTTATTTTTATCCATTGGTGGTAGGAGCTGATGGTTCTACCTAAGCAAAACATTCCAGAGTGTAGGTGCTGTCCCCCCCTTCACACCAAAAGTCCTTATTTCATGTTGCAATCAATTTCACATCTGAAAAAAGAAGAGAGATACATTGTCTCTCCTTCTGGTCAGTGGTAGTTGTGAGGAATGAGGAAGGGGAAAACGTTATTCTCTTGTAATTTATCATTATTTATGTATTCATTTATTTTAAAGCATTGTTATCCCATTCCTCTGCCAAAATGGCTTGCACACAATCAATAAAAACAAGTCAGCCTCACTCTCTGCCTAAAGCCTTACAATCTAAAAAGGCATGGCACAAATGGAAAACAAAAAGTGTTGGTGAGGGAAGAGGGAAAAAAACAGTTGTTTTTCTGCAAGGTTGGTGGAATGGGCCTGCTTCCCACCTCATCGCTCTCTGTTGCAGCCTGCTGGAATGGCTGCTGGTATTTACATTCAAGGGAGGAACTTACTTTAAGTGGTGGGTGCATTTTGAGCCAGTGTGCCATTCTGGCATATGGTTTCCACACCATCATTATTACTTTCAGAGTTGTCCAACGTTGTTGCAGAAAGAAAAGATGGACAACACCAAATTATTGCCATGGCAGGAGTACATCTTAACACGGACGTCATTTTTAGCAGTCTCTGTACATTAGGGATGGAGTATGTGTGGCCTTCGAGGGCAGGATCTACACTACTTCTTTAAAAGGGCTTATAACGCTAGTGACAACAGTTGGGGCCCAGAACACGCTCCAGTTTTCATAACGTTTTCAAAGTGTCATATCCTGCTTGGTGTCGAACTTGGCCATATGTATTAGACTGCAACTCATCCCTCACCATTGACTATGTTGGCTAAGGCTGTTGAGAACTGCAGTCCAACAATGTCTGGAGGGCCACATGTTCCCCATCCCTGCTCTACATGATGCTTCAAATGTGCTCCAGTTCTGAGACTGCTAGAACTGAATGATTTTGTGGCAACATGGCTTGGAGAGTTTGAAACATCATGGATGACTAATTTAACAGTCTATTCTGCCTCACTATTTTTTCCTGTCTGCCAAGGCCTCAGCTGTTTCCTATTGTCACAGCCACTAAAGCAATTGAAATATTCGTATTTGCACCAACAGATCAGCTGTATCCTTATCTCATTCCAAATGACTTGTACCACCATTATCCAAGTTTATGCAGGAGGCCACAACCATCTCTTCTAACTCTGAATCTATGATTTTTAAAGATATGACTATAATTTTTAAAGATATGACGTTCACCAAATCAAGGGCAATCCATCAGTACTCAATCAAAACACTGTCATTTTTTTCTGTTGGCTTAACACAGAGCCCCTGAAAAGCATTGTATTATTTATCTTGGCATTTGATATTAATATCTTGCTCTAAACAAAGCATTTGGGTACCAAATCAATTAATGACTGTCATCCATCACTGAAATTACCAATGGCAGATCTTATATAAAGAACAATATCATCTGCATGCAAATAGGTTCGCTATCACTGCTCTTGTATATCAGAGCATTGCATGATATATGAGGTGTAGACACCAAGTAAGACTTTCATTTCAACTTGATATAGCATACTAATCTAAATATTTTAAAAAATAAGATTTGATATCTTAAATTTAGATTCACTCTACCTCTGCAGTTGTTCGCTTGTATATATGTACACATTTAGACTAATCCTATACCAATTTACCTGGGAGTAAGCCTCACTAGAAACCGTTGCACTTACTTCTGAGTAGACATGTATGGGATTGCACTGTTAGACACACATTTACACAAATAATATCATTAAGATGGCAAACTTGTATGTTTTACTGGAGAAACTACAAATAGGCATTCTGTATCTTCATTTTTGTGTGGAAATAATTAATTGGACCAATGTTGAAAGAATTTCAGAGTGATCACTTAATGCTAGGTAGTGAAAACAAAATAAAAACAAATGGATAGAATGTGTTACTATTTGAAGTAATTTACTTCTTTGTACAAATATGTATGTGTATTAACTACATTAAAAAACTCTTGCCAGTTTGTGATTATTAGCATATATAACTAGTGTCAAAAATATTTGAAAAGTAACATGTTTTGTTACCATGAAAACTAGATTAAAGAAACTGGCTTGTTAATATAAATTCTCTTAGCTTTAATCTATACTTGGGCAATATACAAATAACCAAACATGGAACATGTTGCCAGTAATCAGAGTCACTCTGGCAAATCTATCCAGACTCTGTTTAAGCAGCTTGATAATACAGATCAACAGCCTGAGACATGAGATTATCCATGACAGACATCAAATGAACCACATCCTTTTTCAAAAACTCATTTTCCATTTAAATAGCATCCATGATTACATCACTTATTTTTTTATTCAATTAGCCATCTAAGTGAATCATGAAAAACCCATTAAAACTTTCATTGAACTCATTAAGCATTTGAGTATGAATAGTTAAATGTTTTGAGATAAATAGATAGATAATCTCACTTATTCTTGGGGATCTTTATTTTTCTAAGGGCAATAATATTTTCTTGTGCATATTAGGATTATAACTAAGTGACTGATATCAGTCAAAATCATATTGCTCCCAAAAAACATGTAAATTGCCACAAACAATTTGAGTACATATGTTCTCTACCATTATGATATGGTTTAAAGCTGGAAGAACAACAGCTATCTCTTTACTTTCTAGTCATAAATCCAAGGGGGTTCTCTGAGTGGAAGGGAACATTTCTTATTCTAATTTGTTTCTGATTGTCAAATAATTTTAAAAGCTTGTTTTTCTATTAATAACAGGGCAGTGACCAGTGAAAACATCTGGGAGTAGTTTAATCTAATCTAATTTTCTTAGGTTGTTCTTCTAATTCCCAGACAATTAGAAAATGGTAGATCTTTTTATAATGAAATGCAATAGCATCACTTGCAAGCTGTGGTTGTCTCAACTTTCTTATTATTTTGTTCTTAAAACTAAAGAGTAATGAATCCAGTTCATTTAAAACTCTCCCAAGTAATTAACTTGACCTTCAAAATAAGCATCTTCCTCTGATTACCAAACATGCTTAAGGCTCAAAATTCAATGTTGATTTAGTGAAGGACATTCAAGACAACAGTATAATAGAGAAAGGTAATGTCATTTGTTCATCTGCTTACAGTGCAATCCTATGTGTGTTTACTCAGAAGAAAATCCCATTGAATTTTATATTTAGGCTTAAATATGTGTTGTCTACTCAGAAAAAAGTCCCATTGAATTCAATGTGCCTTACTTCCAATGTGCCCGGCTGGACAATTGGGAGACTTTGGCAGAGAGAGAGAGAGAGAGAGAGAGAGAGGGAGGGAGGGAGGGAGAGAGAGGCTGAAGGCTTTGGTTTGGCTGCAATGACTTAGAGAGAGAGAGACAACAGAGGTTGCACAGATAACCCAGAGACACCTGATGTAATTTAGCCCTACGGTGCTGGCAGGGCATTAGAAAGAGGGTCTCAGAGTTGCATGTTTGTGTAGGATGTAGACAGGAGTTCAAAAACTGTATGTAAGAAGTGGTGTCAATGCGTAAGCCCTGAGAAGCTAATGTATGTACAGTAAGTGAGAAGTTTGAATGGGTGAAATAGTGTCTGCCGCCAATAACACCCACTCTAATGTTAGAGTAGAGAAACTTGTGACAATCATACACAAGGTTAAAAAAAATGAAATTTAAAAATAAAAAAGTCAGCCAGACGGCAGCAAGCCCTGTTAAAAGCAGCAGCAGTTTGCAGCATAGTGAGGATACAGTCAGAAAAGATATTTGAAGGAATGGGAGAATGTATCATACAGAGTATAGCAAAAGCTACAAAGTACAGCAAAAGCTACAAAAGTAGGAGTAAGTTAAGTTAATTTCAGATATGTTGCTCTTCATTTCAGTGATTTTAAAATTAAGATGTTACTTAGAACAGATTTGTCTTAATTGTGTGCTGAAAAATCAGATATATGATCAAGGTTATGTTCAGGTGGGCACCCCCCCTTGGTGCTGGACATGCCCCCTGGGGCCAGACATGTTGGTGGGCATGCCCCCTTGGGAGCTGACCATGTTATACTCCTTTTTGGTTTCTAAAATATGGTCACCCTAAACTATGGGCTTCCCTACCCTCATGCCATGTTTGATCAACCAATACAAATGTCTGGCCACCTCCAGATGTCCTCCAGATATGCCCTAGCCTGTAAAGTTGGGACCTTCCATTCCAGGAACCCCCATCATGCCACCCAGGTGGGCACAGAGTCTGCCCACAAAGCACCCCCCCAGCGAGTACTTTTCTTGTTTGATGAGGAAGACCCTGATATCACCCAAGTGCTTAAGTGCATTGCAGCACTGGAACAGGGCAATGACAAGTTAAAAGAACAACTGAATGCAGCTAAGGCCCCCAGTTCACTTCTAATGGGGTTTGGGCCTCTTCATTTTTGATCAGGATTTACTCAGTAAGTCCTTTTGATCAGGATTTAGGATCTGCTACATTCCTTAGTTTTCAACATGGTTGACCGGGCCTCATCCTTCAGAAGGAGCACAATCTTTAAAAAATTCATAGAAAATGATGGTTTGAGCAATTGCTCTGATTTTTTTTCACAAATTGCAAGCCAGATTCCATCTTCAATGTCCCACAAGTTTCAAGTTTTTATCTTTAAAAATGAAGAAGTTACAGCGGGGGTGGGGCTTTGGGGGACCCCCTATAACTTTTTAATTTGAAAAGATGGAGACATGAAACTTTTTTAACATTGCAGATTGGATCTTGCTAGTCCTGGCTCCCCAAGTATCACATCGTTATCATTTCAAATAAAAAAGTTATGCACACATTTCTGCCAATACAAGCCTATAGGAAAAAAAGCAGCCAACAAGATACAGTACGAAGGCCCAGTCAACCCGCTGTCCATAAAGTTGCACGATCTTTAATAAATTCATATAAAATCAAGAGTTGGAGGGATTGATCTCAAATTTCATACACATGTCTAGCACATGTTGCTACACATATGTGCCAAATTTCAGATCAATCCCTCCACCTCTGTATTTTATATGATTTTTTTAAAGATCATGCAACTTTTTGACAGGTCTGAATGAACGCACGTGGCAAGCTGTCGTTCTGACCTGTCACAACTTAAACGAGGGTTAGAGGGATCGATCTCAATTTCATACACATACTTAGACATACCCCATAAGCACTGTGACCACGTTTCAAGCCTCTAACTTTGAAAATACAGAAGTCATAGGCATTTTTTCTAAAAATTCAGCTCTGTAGGGCACAATGGGGCTGCAAATTAAATATCGTATTTCCGATAATTATCAGAAATATGATACGATTTACCTACGATATAATCCGATCTGATTTTTTTTAAAAAAGTGATTTCTGATAACGATACAATAGTTTCAGGCATGCACACCACTGGCTTAAGGTGTCTTCTGAACAGGCCCAATGTGTATCTGCTTCAGGTCAGAGAGCTCTCAGCAAGCAAATGTCATGTTGTACTCTAGAACCTGTTTGAGAGAATAATCATTTTTGGATATTATGTTTGTCGGAATGGCTGGATGTTGGTGCACTTCAATATGTTTATTCTTTGTTGGATTTTGGCATGAAGTTTCCTTCAAGGAAGAAAAAAAGCAAAATGAAACTTGACTATACATTGAGTATCATTGTCATTTGTAAACTGCCTGTTCCAAAAGTTTTTGAAAATTGAATTTATTTATTTATTTATTTCCAACTCAACAGGATATAAATAGGAGTTCCCATTGTGATATACATTTTTCTGATGCAATAGACAAGACATCACTTTGCCATTGTTATAATTACCATATTTTGTAAAAACAAGAACTCTTCAGGTTGTTTGAAAAGAGGACAGAGCAGAAGAAAACAATGCCCATGACATGCTAGGGTTAAGATATTCTACAGCATTGACTGTTACACTCCAGGAAATATTAGACCAAGACCATTTGTAAGGATTTTGTTAATGTTTCCAAATCATCTGAATATGCCACAATTGCAACCCTGAAGGGAAGCAGGAGAGGATGCTTTCCAAAAATGCTTACAAATTCCTGTATTCATGTTCATGCTAGAAAACAAAATACACATGTTTATGTTTTACTATTTGGGGGAAAGTGCACATTTTTGGTGTGGTCTTTTAAAAATGCGTATTTTTCTGTTGAAATGTTCATTTTTCCTGTTTGACCCAAATGAAAAAGTGCACAAACAAAAGCGGGAAATGAGGTGAACTGAGCTTCAAACTGGTGTTTGGAGAATCTGGGTAATTGCAAGTCACGTGTTTGCCCATTTGTAGAAACTTGCAAAAGAGGTGTGCAAGAATAAGGATGAGCAAATCTGTCAAGCTCCACTGTTAAGTTTATCCTGTCCTATTTCCACATCTCATTGTGATTTTTTTCCTGGTCTGCATGAACATTCATACATTTTTCTTGTGCAATTTTCAAAATATACAATTTTTGTCTGCGCTTAAAAAAGTTTGCATTTTTGTGTGCACTTTTTCAAATGTACATATTTTTCCAAGTATTTTCCCCATGAATAAAGCATTTTTGTACACTTTTTTTTCAAAGTATACACTTTTTTTTTTTTTTGCAGATGTACACATTCCTTCACTTTGGAAACGTATGGATTTTGAGCTCTAAAGTAGGGATGTGCAGGGACCCGCCAGGACCAAATTGGAGGTCCCTTGGAGCAGATCGGACCTGATCCCGATCCAAACATCGGACGTCCGATGTTTGGATCGGCCACAATTTTTGGTGTTTTCCCCATAGACTTGCATTGGGGGGAATAAAGCTTTCCCTAATGCAAGTCTATGGGGAAAACATGGTGGTGCGTGGGTGAATCAGGGCCTAAATCCCCCCTCCCTGTCCCTCCCCCCTCACTCATGCTCCTTACCTGCCGGGGTGGCCTCTTCCCTCCGGTGCTTGAATCTACTGAGAAATAGGCTTTGCAGCCTGTCCCTCAGTAGCGCACCAGGTGATGACATTCCTTACGTCATCACCTGGTGCGCTACTGAGAGACAGGCCGCGAAGCCTGTTTCTCAGTAGAAGGGGGCAGCAGGGGCAGTGGATGGTAGCAGACAGCCCCAGCAGGTAAGGAGTGGAGCATGAGGGGGAGGAGGAGGAGGTCCGATCCTCCGATTTTATCCGAACCAGATCGGGTCCTTCCGGACCGGTTCGGATGAGATCGGACGATCCAGAAGCCGGGATCATAATCGGATAATTTTATCCGATTTTGGTCAGATCGGCTTCGGATCGTGGATCGGACCCAATCCAATGCACACCCCTACTCTAAAGTGGTCTGATCAGTGTTAAGGTTGTGTGGATTTTGTAAGTTCGCTTTGAAATACAAACTGAACAAATTTCTCACCAATCCCTATATAAGATTGGGTGCTCTTGGCATGCCTTTTCACTTAAGACAGGAGGGAACTCAAAAAGTGATTTATACTGAAGCTAAAAGTGAAAAGGGATTTAAAATGCATTTCTAGTTGCTCCATAGGGATAGCTGCCCATCCCAATGTAGCAGTTATGGATTGTTCTCTGTACTATATCTGATCCCAAGAGTTAGAAATGGATACTCAGATTTTAGATTAGATCCTTGAAGTTTTTTTGGGGGGAAGTATGATTCTTCCCCTCCCCTTTGCAAAGATAAGTTTCAAGGTTATCAAAGCAGGAATTTGTGCACATGCCAGTCTGTTCAGTCCTTTTAATATTCCTTTCCATATCTAGTTCCATCAGGTTCTTTTCTGTATTATCCTAGTGCTTTAGAAGGTACTTTCAGGGCCTTGGTAGTAGAAATATATTGTACATGATGAATTTTAGTGTTTATGGAAAGTGAAGACTGATAGCTCTGGCTAAATGCTAGTATAGTGAGGATCTGTCTTATCTTGGATTCTTTATAAAGCTCTATCTATCAATACATCTGGATCCACATGTAACACAGACCTGCATTTCAGTATTCATTTTTTTATTCAGTGAAACTTATTTGATATATATACAGAGAGAGAGAGAGAGAGAGAGAGAGAGAGAGAGAGAGAGAGAGAGATTGGGGGAATCAGCTGCCAAAAACAATGCTGAAACTAAAAACTTTTATACAGGCAATTATAATTACTGTGAAGGATTACCCTAGATTTAACAAGGGACATTTCTTTGCCTATAACAAATCAAGTAGCTGTTTGGTAGCTAACTAAGCAATCAGAAAAATTAAGATACATTTCTAGCAGCAGGAGACATATACAAAACAAAATGTATGAGCTGTTCCACTACAGACAATCCCTTCAAATTATTAAAATGACTTTGCTGTTTTCAAAAAATGTTATGACAGCAATCCCAGAGAGCAACCACCCTCATGTGTGGAAGATCAAAATACACCATTATCATCAATGACAGGATGTTCTTTCCATTTTGTGTATGGGGTTCTAGATCACATTTCTTTAGCTCAATGAAATAAACATGAACATACTATTTCGGAATGTTCCTGCAGATATTGAAAAGCAATTATGACACTACAAATATCTGCCTACACTAATTTTGTTGGGTTTCAGCTGCAGACCTGTTCTTGCAATATTTTCCATTCCTTGCAAGAACAGAGAAAGTTTAATGCTCAATAAATTCTTTAAAAAAATCACACTGCAAATGGCTTGGTGCAAAAAGATGAATGCAGATTAAATCCAGATTAACAGAGTGATCCTATGTGTGTGTATTCAGACAAAAGCCTCTATGGTTTGGATCCAGACTTCACTCTGATGCCCTGTGCACGTATGAGTATATATACACATTAAACAACTTATCTTACTTTATATGCTCCCTTCAGAGACAGAGCTATACATGTATTTTTTTATTTTTTTATACTACTTGTATACTGCTTAATATCCTAAAATCTCTAAGCAGTTTACAATACTTACATAATGCAGTATAAAACCAATACAAAACAGTGTAAGAAACAATATAAAATAATAAATGATTTAAAAGATGACAACAAAGGTAAAATTAAAACTGAGCAGTATTATAATCCATTTCAAGCCTGTGTAAACAAATACCCCTCCAACTACAGAGCACCAAAAGGGTCAAATTAACTTGTCTTCAAGCTAATTTTTACTCTTTTGGAGCTCTGTAGCTGTTATAGAAAACCCAAAGTGTAAAGATTAGCTTACAAACAAATTAATATGTCCCTTTTGGTGTTCTGTAGCAGCTCTGAATGCCATTTTATTTTATTATAGTATTTCCCCTCCATTTTCAATACTTGCAGAGCTTGAGGCCTATGGGTGTGTCAAGGGGGGCAAAAATGGCCCGCAGACCACGCCTGGTGTCAAGGATTGTGACCAAAGCCTGGATCCTACTGATAGCAAGATTATCCCTTGCTAAAAGTAAGTAGATCTGAGTCAGGGCATTTCCTAGATGGGAAAACCAACTTGCATTATATTAAAGATATTAAAGATAGTTCTTTTTGGTGTAAAATATTGCACTGAAAATATGCCATCACATTGAAAATGTACCATCACACTCTTTGAGCATCATCAGATGAGCGTTTTATTGCATGCTCTTTACTGGGTTTTCACAGAGTTTCACAGGTCCTATTCATGAAGTCGTTCGCCTCCCGTGTGTCTCTCACTCCTTTTAGCATTCTTCTCACAATAAAAAGACCCCAGTAAGTCTGAATTATTTCTAGAGATGGAACTTGCCACTAACTCTTGCTGTGTGCAGGAGAAGCGACACAATGAAAATAGCCTACTGTGCACATTGTTTACTTCCTCTTTCCTCTCTCTGAGAAAGAGGAAGTATTGAGCAATGAAAGCAAGGGTGGAGAAGCAACAGTAGGGAAGCGTGATTTCCCCCATCTGATGGAGCTCTTTAATTTTGTTTAATATCTTAGTGAAGGCATAAGCTGTTTTAGGACTTTTCCCAACACAGTTACTTTATATGCTTCATATTCAGTATCCTGATAAGGAAACACTGTGTGCAGTATCCAATGGTGTAATTCTGCAAAATTACACATCACTAGGAGGGCTAGGGATGGCATGGCCATTTGGTTGGGGCCTGATAAGAAATCACTAGCTCAGTGACCTGGACACCAATCAACGGCTTCCTGTGTTGCCCGACTCGTCATGCCCGATCCTTTGCAGAGCCTCCATTTTGTATAAAAATGATGGCTCAGCCTTTGAATTCTTTTTTGAAAGGGCTGGTTTGTGCAAATGCCAGCTGTAAAGGGGCAATTGATGCATGATTATATGCAAGATACAGCAGCTTAATATAAGAAAAAGCATAAGAGAGTACAGACATAAAGATAGGCAGAGCCGAATCAGTTGTCGGGAACTCCTGGAGTGACAACGGAGAGACCTCAGCCAACATCAAATATGCAGCATCTTCTGCAGTCCAGGTCTGCATTAAAGTCCACTGTGGGCAATTTTCTAGGGAACTACATAAGCTATGTGTTGTGTTGCCATACCAATGACTTTCATCACACCTGGTCTTATGGTTAACTCCCATGCTCTTACTTCTGTATTCCTGCAAGGTCACAAGATAAGCCTGAGCGGGTGGCCATCAGTCCATATAGATAACACTGTGGACATCCTGTACTCCAGATAACTGACAAAAAATGCAGAAGAATAATGTGAAGCAATTTCAAGGAACCAGGCTCTCAAATAGGAATTCAGGCATAGAAGGGCAATAGCTGTCCACCAACTATTCTCCTTGATATACAATGGCTTGATTTTCATAGAATCATAGAATAGTAGAGTTGGAAGGCCATCAAGTCCAAACCCCTGCTCAATGCAGGTATCCACTTTAAAGCATACCTGACAGATGGTTGTCCAGCTGCCTCTTGAATGTCTCTAGTGTGGGAGAGCCCACAACCTCCCTAGATCATTGGTTCCATTGTCATACTGCTTTAAGAGTCAGGATTTTTTTCCTGATGTCAAGCCAGAATCTGGCTTCCTGTAACTTGAGCCCATTATTCCGTGTCCTGCACTCTGGGGTGGTCAAGAAGAGATCCTGGCCCTTCTCTGTGTGACAACCTTTCAAGTATTCAAAGAATGCTATCATGTCTCCCCTCAGTCTTCTCTTCTCCAGGCTAAACATGCCCAGTTCTTTCAGTCTCTCCTCATACGGCTTTGTGTCCAGGCCCCTGATTACCCTCATTGCCGTCCTTTGAACCTCCTCCAGCTTGTCTGCATCCTTCTTGAAGTGTGGTGCCCAGAACTAGACACAATACTCAAGATGAGGCCTAACCAGTGCCGAATATAGGGAATCAGTACCTCGCACAATTTGGAAGCTATACTTCTATTAATGCAGCCCAAAATAGCATTTGCTTTTTTTGCAACCACATCACACTGTTAGCTTATATTCAGCTTGTGATCTAAAACAATTCCAAGATCCATCTCGCTTGTAGATTTGCTGAGCCAAGTTTCTCCCATCTTGTAATTGCACATTTGATTTCTTTTTCTTAGGTGCAGAACTTGGCATTTTTCTCTATTAAATTTCATTCTGTTGTTTTCAGCCCAGGCTCCAGCCTATCAAGGTCACTCTGAAGTTTTTTTCTGTCTTCCAGGGTATTAGCTATCCAACCCAACTTTGTGTCATCTGCAAATTTGATGAGCATTCTCTGCATGTTCTCATACAAGTCATTAATAAAAATGTTGAAGAGCACTGGGCCCAGGACTGAGCCCTGCAGTACTCCACTTGTTACCTCCCCCCAGTTGGAGAAGGTACCATTTATAAGCACTCTTTGAGTCCGATTCTGTAGCCAACTATGGATCCACCTAATAGTTGTTCCATCTAGCCCACTTTTAGCTAGTTTGTGGATCAGAATATCATTGGGTACTTTGTTAAAAGCTTTGCTGAAGTCGAGATATATTATGTCCACAGCATTCCCACAGTCCACAAGGGACGTTACCTGATCAAAGAATGAGATCAGATTAGTCTGACAGGATTTGTTCTTGACAAATCCATGCTGGCTTCTAGTGATCACTGCATTGTTTTCAAGGTGCTTACAAATTGACTTCTTTATAATCTGCTCCACAATTTTCCCAAGGATTGATGTCAGAATAACTGGTCTGTAGTTCCCAAGTTCCTCCTGTTTGCCTATTTTGAAGATAGGGATAACGTTAGCCCTCCTCCAGTTGTCCAGCACTTCACCTGTCTTCCATGATTTTGCAAAGATAATAGTGGTTCTGAGAGGTCTTCTGCCAGCTCCTTTATTACTCTAGGATGCAGTTCATTGGGCCCTGGAGATTTGAACTCATTCAAAGAAATTAGGTGCTCCTTGACCATTTGTTTATCAATTTCAAACTGCAATCCTTCCCCTTCAGCTTGTACTTAGCTTTTGCCGGGGGGTGGGAGGTTCACAGACCTTCGTTTGGGAGAAGACTGAGCCAAAGTAGGAATTGAGCACTTCGGCCTTTTCTTTGCCATCGGTTATCGATTTGCCATCATCACTAAGCAGTTGAACTATCATTTCTTTCCTCTGTCTTTTACTATGCACATATCTGAAGAAAGCTTTTTTTGTTGTTGCTTTTAGCATTCCTCACTAGCTTCAGCTCATGCTCAGCTTTAGCCTTCTTGATGTCCTTCCTGCACTACTGTGTTACCTGTTTGTACTCTTCTTTTGTAGTCTCACCTTCCTTCCACATACTATGGCTCAATTCGGACGACACGTTAACCAACGGTTGTTAAGTTAAACAACCATCAGTGGGTTAACCTAACGTGTCGTCCGAATTCAGCCACACAATGGTTAACCAACCCACAGTTGTTTAAGTTGCAGTTTTAAACAACGGAGTTAAACAACTCACTTGCGAGTTGTTTAAAAGTTAGTCAATTGACTAACGTGTTGTCCGAATTCAGCCACATGAGGTGCGTGGGTTAAACAACTGAGGTGAGTACGTTAACTCAAAAGACCATAGAGGAGAGCAGCAAGAGCAGCAGAAAGTGGACGGGAGCTCAGGCGCGGATGAAACGGAGCGCTGGTTTTGCCGCCATAGCAACCAGGATGCCCGCCTTCCCCACCAGGCAGCCGGCATGGAGCACAAAAAGGAGCCAGCTTCTGCAAGCACTCACGCAGGGTGCCCAGTCAGCTACCCAAACGGACAGGGAAGTGCACCAGAACGGAGCCATGGCAAAGGGGGGGAGGGGGAGACAGAACGAGCAACAACCCCAGGCGCCCAGGAACAAGGGGTAGCCCCCCCACCCCAACAGGGGGAACGACACCCCATCCAGAGTAGACCCCCACCGCAATGCCACCCCCACCCTCGCATCACCCAGAAGGACAAGAGCAGGGGAAGCAGCGTCCAGATAGCTGCTTCGAGCGTAGGTGAAGCCTATCCCCAAGACGCTAGAAGTGCCTAGGCAATTGGTGCCCGTGGGCGACAGCCAGCCACCTGCGGATGTTGTGGGAAACCAACGAAGGCATGCACAACAATCCCAAGGACACGAAGCGGCCCGGGCCATCAAAGACAACAATGCCTACGCACAGGGCACATTCACAGCAAGCACTAGAGCCCACCAGCACCCACCGACACACATCCACACGGAACTGGGAAAGGCAGCCCAAGGCACAGACCACCCTCACCACCGAACCACACACCCATTGGCAACATGGAGCCAGAGGGAGAGGGGCAAAGGGACGATCCGGCCGAGGACACCAGCTCACAATCCCCTGAAGAGGGGAACAGTCAGGACCCCCAGGAAAGATGCAGAGCGCTGCGCTGGTCTGAGGAGGAGATCGGCCACTTCATAGAGCTCTGGGGGAGCCCGGAAGCCAGGAGGATCATGGCCACTGCCAGGCACGATAAGCTCTACCCATGGCTAGCCGAGAAAATGCAGGAACGGGGATATGACCGCAATGGAAAGCAAGAGGACTCAAGAGGAAGTTCAAGGAGGTTGACACTCACAATAAAAGAACTGGCGCCCAGCCATGCACCATGCCCTTCTATGACGAACTGTCACGCCTGCTGTTGGAGCGTCACAACGTCGTCCCGGGGCACACGGCGGGCAGCGAGGTCGCCACCAATGAGCCTCCATGCACGCGTCAACGAGCACGGCTGGACCAAGGGGTGCAACGGGAAGAGGGCCCCACCGCACCGAAACAGGAGCCTCCGGCAAGGCCGGTTGACCCACAGCCAACACCCCCACCAAGGCAGCCCCGAAACCATCCCCCGCTCCTCCTGCCAAGGCCGCCCCAAAACCATCCCCCGCTTCTCCTGCCAAGGCCACCCCGAAACCATCTTCCGCACCCCCTGCCAAGAAAGTTGCAAGGGCAGCAGTTGATGCGTGTCTGGCCAAGGCGAGGCCAATGAGCCAGCCCGCAGCATCCCAAAGTCCATCAGTGCTTGTGAAGCCATCACTCGTGCCGCCCAGGACAGCCACCACCTCAAGGAGCATCTCCCCCATGGCAGCCTCCTCCAGCAGCAGCAGCCCCACAGCCTTCCTACGGCTCATCTGTGCGGACATGCAGGTGGAGGACCCCGCACCTACCCCCCTGGTGCCAGAGACCCAGCAGGGGGAGGGAGAGCCAGGGCCGTCCCGTACACGGGACACTCTTGTGAAGGGGAGCATGGGTGCCACTGTTGGGCGAGTGGCATGGCCAGTGCCAGCGCCACACATGCGGCTAGGGTCCTCAAAACACGCAACTGTGGTGCAGGGAATACCGCACGGGATCCTGGATGTCGTGATGGAGATGGGGCCTGTGTCCCAGGAGGAACAGGACGAAATGGAGCTGCTTGTGGAACAACAGGTGGGCGATGTGCTCGAGCCTGAACTGTCGCCGTCCCAGGAAGAGCTGCTGCATATTGATACGCAGGCCTCCGATGAAACGTACATGGAGATGGAGGCGATGGAGGCGGAGGCGCTGTCGGAAGTGGAGCTCGAGGCTGGGGAGGCCATGCTGGAGCGGGTGATCGAGGGGTCCCCACAGCCAGAGGACGAGCCGATGGAGGGAGGGCCCCCCTAGAGGAGAAGCTGCCGCCACCGCACGTAGGTGAGCACGGTGAGGTCGCGGCCGAAGAAGCCCGTCCCCTGACCAATGCGCAGAGGTGTGTCTGGATGCGCAACAGGCTCAGGGCAGACCGGCTGCAGGTGGCGAGGGAGTTGGTCTCTGTCACAGAGACAACTGGGGAACGCATCCATGACCTGTTCACATGCTTGGTGGTTGAGGAGGAGGCCAGGCGCACCAAGGAGCGCGTCCTCACCGTGTGGGCCACGTGCACAGCCGCGCAAGCCGTGGAGTGCGCCCAAGCCACACGGAGGCGGGGAGGGATGTGCGTATAGGTCTGGAGCACCATGTCACCGGCATGACCGAGGCCATGGCTGCCACCAATGCCATCATCGACCAAGGCATGCGGGAGCACACAGCAGCCATTGACCGCCAAACCGAGGTGCTCAGGGAGCTCGCCCAATCCTTCCGTGGAGCCTACCATGGGCCACTGCAGGCTGCACCCTACATGGGGCCGTATGGATACATGGCGCCACTGCAGCAACAGCAGAACCTGCCCCCACTGATGGCTGCCCCATATCGGGCCCCACGTTCGGTAAGTGGGGAAAATGGCGGCCGGGCTGTCAGTCAGAACTGAGTACGTTATTAACCACCAGGGTGGTTAACTTAACTTTGCATCCCCTGCTGCAGCATGTCATCTGAATTGAGGCCACCTTTTTAACACACCGTCAGTGGGTTAAGTCCTCTCAATTGATTATCCGAATTGAGCCAATATGTATCCTTTTTTTGTTTTCAGGTCATCTCTAAGCTTTTTGTGGAGACACTTTAGTTTCTTCTGTTGTCTTCTATCTTTTTTCCTTGTGAGAATTGTTTGTAGGATTGAATTTAAAGCCCTCCTGATGAAGTTCTTCATGCTGTAGCCGAACACATTCTTCCTAGCCCTTGTGTGGTGAAACCCATCTCTTTCCAGCAGTCCATCTTCCAAGTAGCGTAGCTCGTGGACCCAGAATCCAAATCTCTCATGTCAGCACCACCTTCATAGCCAGTTGTTCACCCAGAATATTTTTCTTTCCCTTTCTATTCCTCTTTCAAGGACTGGGAGGCTGGACGAGAAAACTATCTGGACCCCAAAGTTCTTGAGTTTCCTTCCCAAAGCTTCAAAGTGACATGATTTCTTCATAGCTCTGCTTGACAGTATCATTTGTTCCCACATGGGTGGGCTTTATGAACTTTGGCAACCCTGCAGTCACATCTCTAATCTGTCCTTCAGGGAGATAGCATACCTGGTGAGTCCATGGGACTTCGCGATATAGTTGAATTTCAATCCTATGCACCAGGGAGTCTCCCACAACGACTACTTTGCTCTTCTTTTTGTTGTAGGTCTTGGTATTGTTGCCTCTGCTCGACTGACCTTCTGCCTCTTGCTCACTGCTGCATGAGGTCCCCTGTAATTCTTCCTCTACAGACTGTCCTCCAATCTCATCTTCCAGTACTAGAAAGCAGTTACATAGATCTAGTGGTTCTGGTGTAGAGTGTCTTCTAGTTCTTCTGCTCCTGTCACCCCTTTCCAGGGCATTTCCACTTCAGTGGCTCTCCTCACCTCAGCATTCCCCATTTCTGCTTCAACTTTCAACCATACAGCAACCAGTTGCATACAGTTGAATGTCTGAATGTAACCAGAAGCATCATAAAAGTACATTTCCCTTTCAGGTCTTAAACATTTTGCAATTAGACCTTAAATTTCCAATTTGGAGCAAAATGATTGTATTTCAACTTCTTTATTCCATCTAATAAGCATCAGTGCTTTTTGATGATATCCTGTTTGATCACATAATGCTGGTGATTTAAAAATGTATTCCTACTCCATCTGCATTTCACTTGCTTTCAGCAAGATATGTAATTGTTCAAACTTTCTCATTTTGGAGGGCAGAGATCATTGCTGATATTTTTACTAGCTGATAATTGCATAATAACGACTACAGTTTTTAAAAAATCCCTGAGGTTTAAATTTGTTTGTGAAACTAAACTGATATAATTTCCAATTTAATGACAAGATAAGCTTGCTTGGAGGTTACTCTGGAGGTTTCTAAGTAAACGGGTTCATAGCCTAATATAATATCTTTAGTAATGGTGTACTATTTTGTATCATGTTTTTCATCTAAAATGTGTAATAAAAATTGCCTCAAATGTTATGCTATTGGTGCAATGTGGAAGCCACTTCTAGTAGTCTGGTATCTGTGAATCTTCAGTGGATTGATTGTCTTTCATTTGTGGTCCATGTTCAGGTAACTTCCTGATTAGACCAGTGTAATGTGGTATATATGTGGCTGCCTTTGAAAATGACTCAGCAGCTTCAACTAGTGCAGAATGCAGCTGTCCTAAGGGTGCAAGCAGATGCTACTTTAAATCAGTGTCTAGCAACAATACTTTTTTGTCTAGAGTGGGTCAAGAAGCCACAATCCAATCTTAAAACTATACCCTGCACTAGAGTCCTGATCTGGATTGGGCCTCCTGCACCTACTCTAAAGTAAAAATGAAGGTTAAAAAAGCACTGCTAGACACCAGTTTAAAGTAATGTTCCTATTGCCAAAGAAGACACAGCCCTAGCTGAAACAGAGAGAGGCATCTATTATTGCTTTCACCTCCCTCCCACCCACCCGCTCCTGGATTCCTTATCATAGAATAGTTGGTGTTAGAGGATTCATCTCTGCAACTACCTAGTACCTGGCATATATGTACCAGGTCTACTCTGTATCAATGTACCTATGGCATTACTTCATTGCATATTAGTCATGGCTTAACTACCCAAGTTATGCCCCACAGTTGTCACAGAGGTCAATGGAGGCACAGCAGAATTTCTATAGTTTTATGTTCCTTTTTTTTTTAACATAAGCTGCCACAGTAGAAGGAATGCAGATCCAGCAAACTCAGTGCCTGTCTGAACAATATGTAAACTACCAAATAAAGGCTATAAATTGCAGATGTTTGTTCTACCATTTTATTTCTCTATTAAAACCAAAACATATTCCCACAGGGAAAAAAAAAAGATCACAAATGTTGCCCAAAGTGCAGAAATACATTTCTTTCATTACTTACCAGCACCAATCAATAAAGAGATTATTCCTTTATACACAACATAAATGATTTTTCACCTAATATAAAAGGGGAAAAGCCCTACCTTAGGACCCCCCCATATATATAAGTTTTCAATGAAAAGTAATAGCGCAAATGGATCACAATCAAGCATCTATTAAAAAGAAGTATCCTATATTGATTACCTAACTTTTTCTTACCTACTTGCAATATAAATATTATGCTGTGACCATCACCATAAATGGCTTATATAAACAAATAAGATGATTTTTAGCCAAAATACTTACACCACCTCCCTTTTTGTAGACTTACTTCATTGTCATGGCATAATACACAAAACTGTTCTGAAAATTGGTGGGAAAATAGCTGGAGATGGATAGGATAACCATAACTGACCATGAAGCATATGGCTGTTCAATATAAGCATATTGTAGAACAAGAAAGACCATTGATCTGACACATCATATAGTCTTTCGTTTGGGGAATTTTAGAGCAGAATTAATTCTTTCCTTTCCTTACTACCCCCCTTCAATAGCTTGCCCATTTCCCCTCAAATTGGTTTGCAATGAACAGAGCTATTCTGTCCCCACCAATGTGAAATAGCACAACATATTCCCTGCTGATTTGAATCAAATCAGGCCACGTCTCCCCACCCCCTTGCTAAATAGTGGAGGGGTTTGGTGGTTCTTGGGTGAAGGGAAGGAAGCAGCTAAGTCATATTCTGAGTCACAGAATAATGAAGCTCAGATAGTGACATCTCTACTACCAATGTTCCCCACAAATAGAAACCTAGGGCCTAATTCACACCAAGCAGATATTGCACTATGAAAGCGGTATGAAAGCGGTATATAAAAGGCAGGACCCACACTACAGCTTTATAGCAGTATTGAAGTGCACTGACAACTGTTGGAACAAATGACACCTACTGAAATTCCCTTTTCAATAAAACTATTAAAAATACAGGAGCCCCGTCCTGTTCATATGGTCACCCTATGTTTTGTGATGGGCCATGGCTACTTTGGCAGCCATCTTGTGATGGGACCTCCCATGGCAGCCATTATGTGGCAGCACTCACAACACTCTTAAACAATGTCAAATGTGCCACCAGTTCAAAAAGGTTGGGGACCTTTTCCTAGCCACATGATAGGTACACACATTACAGACAGCTCCACCTCAGTTGGAAGCATGTGTAAAAGGTACTGTAAAATAGGCCAAAGCTAGTAGAATTGTGTGCATGGTTTGAGCCTAGAGTGAAGTCTTTCTAAATGCCTCACTGAGTCAGGTCTACAATATGAAAACAAATGACCAGAGCAACTTTCCTTCAAGCCATAAATGAGTGCTTTATGCAAAATTCATCTGTGTGACCCTATAGCTGCCCCTCAGGTATTTACAAGTTAAACACTTGCTAAATGTGGAATAGAGCCCTCCACACATTCTTGCAATTTTGAATAACCGCTTTTTATCCACTGTGAAGAACTGTAACCACTGAGTATTGTGCTTTTACTCAAATCTTATTTGTTGTTATGGAAACAGTATCCCTATTAAGCCCCCTGCTGTAGAGCCACTGCAGAAGATGGGACTTCCTATGTTCAACAGCTAAACCAGAGTGTTAGTGTAAATTCAAACAATTCCTAGACACCTACCCACAAAGATTAGTTAAAATAAAATGTCAATATGCATAATGGTTAATGCAATTGAATTTCACAAAATTAAGGTATTTTGTGAAATGTGGCTATAACTGCAATATATAATTTTTAGTTGGAGCCAAACTTAGGCTGACCATCTGAAAAGGAGGACAGGGCTCGTGTAACTTTAACAGTTGTAGAGGAAAGGGAATTTCAGCCAGTGTCATTTGTATGCAATTAGTTCTTGGTGAAATTCCCTCTTCATCACAACAGTTAAAGTTGCAGGCACTATATTAGAGTGACCATATACAAAAGAAGGCAGGGCCCCTGCAACTTTAACTTTTGTGATGAAGAGGGAATTTCACCAGGAACTAATTGCATACAAATGACACTGGTTGAAATTCCCTTTTCTCTACAACTGTTAAAGTTACACGAGCCCTGTCCTCCTTTTCAGATGGTCAGCCTAGCCAAACTATGTTGTTGTTTTTTGTGGTTCTCTCCAATTTTAGGGGGTTCCAACTGGCTTGTGTGTTTTGTAAAAGCACACTTTTGGCAGATTTTATGATTCTGTGGAAGCTGAAGAAACATTGTTCTGACAGGACCTTGCTGCCAGGAGCAGAGACCACTAAGCTCTGCTTGACTTCAGTGGGAGTTGAAAACCCTGAGATGCACACCGGTGATATTCATTATTTGCTAGAATGTGGTGCTGCATATTCTCTGAAACAGGAAGGTGGAAAATTCTCCCAACAAAACTCAAACGTTTTCTTTGAGCAATGAGACTTCATCTCAGCTGGGAGGGTAGGTTTTCCATTTTTGCGTTTTGCAGAGATTTAGGTCTGTGCTATATTCACCATGATTATGGCTTCCATTCAACAAATTATTAATGGTAAACTCATTCTTAATTTCTCACTGAAGGAAAGCATGCTCATGTACACTTTTAAAGTAGACATCTGGCAAAGTGCTTTGCTGAATCAGGGGGTATAGTTGGCCTTTTTTGGATGAGAGCTTTAAGAGTTCAGGATCTGGCCTGGGGTTAATTTACTGATAGCATTTCTGTATCTGCCAATGTGAGGTCAGAAAAAGTCACATTAAAGTTTACTGCAAAGGTGAATTGTTTTGTGAGGAGAAAATGAAATGGTCAGTTGTCTTTCCTTGTTACAACCAGAAATAGATAGGAATGATAACGCCTCTCAAGGTTATCAAGATATGGGGAGTTTGGAGTTTTAAATGGAGATATTTTCCACACTGCACCACAGGGTATATATATTTCATATGCAACAATCTATGAGAATTTGCATGTCCTTTGCTATGGTGTGTATGAACCAAGTCCAATCAGCATAAACACTTCTGTAAATAGGTTTCATAATCAATTCACCTTGAAAAGATAACTGAATTGGATGAGTGGGACTACTCCTAAAGAGGCAATTATGTATATAGAACCAGGTTGAGACATGAAATAGATCTGCCTTTTGCTAATGGTAAACTGCTGTGGTGGCAGCAGTGGAACATCATTTCCCCCAGAATGTCCTGGGAATAATGCTATGCAGCTATGTCAAGTCATAGTGTTGTTCCAAGGCATTTTGGGTGGAAATAATGGCAACAAAGAAGGGATAATGGTGGTGAATGCTGTACTTACATCAGGATTGGATTATTGCGCTCTAAGTGGTGGAGCCTTTGAAAATTCTTTAGAAATTTCAGCATGTCTGAAATGCAACAATTAGAGTTAACCAGAGCCAGTTTTATGGGGCATAAGAATCCATTACTATTCCATGTGCACTGGCTTATGGTTCATGAGAACATAAGAAGTGCCATGCTGGATCAAACCAAAACTCATCTAGTCCAGCATTCTGTTCACACAGAGGCCAACCAGCCACATGTGGGAAACCCAGAAGTAGGACATGAGTGCCACAGTGCCCTCCTGCTCATGTTCTCCAGAAACTGGTATACTTCGGCATGCTGTCTTTTACACTGGATATAGCATTTATAGCCACCAGGACAACTTGCAATTGATGGCTTTATTTCCCATGAATTTGTCCAATCCCCTTTTAAAGCCTCAAAGGGGGAATATGAGCGGGGATATCCCACACAGCCATCTTCCTAGCCACCACACAACACTCTGATCTTGGGAAAAGGACTAATAGGGTGGTGGGGTCGTGCTGGTGGATGGTGCATGGCAGCTCATGTCCCCACCTTTGTCCAGGTAAGAAAGTAAGATGGGCTCAGTAGTTAAATGTCTAATGGGCCTTGATCTGATAGGACTATATCAGTAATATTTTAGACATACTTAAGGTAATTTTTGTGAATCACCCAGAGAGCTTCAGCTGTTGGGCTATATAGAAATGCAATAAATAAACAAACCGATCCCAATCAATTTAGGGCTTTACTAGCACTTTGCCTAATGCCAGCACTCTGAATTGAGTCCTGACTGTATTCTACTTATTATAAAAGCCATACAAATCACCATCTGGGAGGGGCATGATAGAACACATGCTTTGCTTATGTTTCAGCTTCAGTTTCTGACATCTTCAGTTAAAGTGTTGCAAAAGACCTCTAGCTGCAACCATTACCTGCAAGAGTAGACAGTATTCTTCATATACACTTGATTTCCCTTGTCCCTTGTTTTTTTTTCTGTTGATGTCATGCCCCTGCTGGAGGAATCCTCCTTAGAAGAATAGCTAGAATTCCCAGATATAGACCATGTTGAAGAACATAGCACATGCCAGGAGACCTGAGGGAGGAGATGGTTGTGGCTCCATCACCACAAAAGGATGGGAACTCCATCTCTGAGACATAGGCAGAGTGACCCCATTTTTGATCATTCCAGTGTTAGGTTTTAAAGGGCTCAAATTGGTTACAGGTGGAATTCTAATTAGTTGTCAACCATCAGGGCTCTTTCAAAGCTGGGTAGGAGCTGAGGCTTTCTCATGTTGTATCGAAAAGAGTTGCAGCATCTTTCATTATCAAAGGTATAGGCTAATCATTTAAGGTGAGATTCCGTCAACACCAAACTACTTCAAAATCAATTGCAAGAAATGTTATTACCTTTAAGTAGAGCAGGTGTTTTGCTAATGGCATATATATATATTAGGGGTGTGCACGGACCCCCCGGATCGGATCGGGACCCGGATCGGGACCTCCAATTTTGTCCCGGACCAGTTCGGACAAAATCGGAGGCCCCCCGGACCGGATCGAGTCCGATCCCGACCCAAAAATCGTACATTTTTGGATCGGCCGCCATTTTTTTCCCCATAGACTTGCATTGCAATGCAAGTCTATGAGGAAAAAATGGCGGCGGGTGGGTAAGGGGGGGCCTAACTCCCTCCCCCCCCCGGGGCCGTCCGCTGTGGACGGCCCCGGCAGGTAAGCCCCCTCCCCCGCGCTCCCTACCCCCCCTGGGGCCGCCCGCTTCCATCCGCTGGCGCCCGCGGGCGCCGGCGGATAGAAGCGGACGGCTCCGGGGGGGGTAAGCCCCCTTCCCCGCCACTGCTTACCTTCTCGGCCCGTCTGCTCCCGTCCGGCGCCGGCGGCTACTACCAGCGGGCTCCGCGGCCTACTCTCGAGTAGCGCGCCGGGTGATGACATCACCCGGCGCGCCACCCTAGAGCAGGCCGCGGAGCCTGCTGGGAGTAGTAGGCGCCGGCGCCGGACAGGAGCCGCCGGGCTGGGAAGGTAAGGGCCCCCCTCCCCCCTCTGCGCGCCCCCTCCTCCCCTCCACGCACCCCCTCCTTACCTTCCCGGCCCGGCGGCTCCCGGCCGGCGCCGGCGCCTACTACTACCAGCAGGCTCCGCGGCCTGCTCTAGAGTAGCGCGCCGGGTGATGACATCACCCGGTGCGCCACCCTAGAGCAGGCCGCGGAGCCTGCTAGTAGTAGTAGGCGCCGGCGCCGGACGGGAGCCACCGGGCCGAGAAGGTAAGCGCCCCCCTCCTCCCCCCCCCGCTGTCCACTTTCATCGGCGGGCGCCCGCTGGCGCCCGCCAATGGAAGCGGCGGTGGGCGCCAGTGGGCGCCCGCCGATCCGCCGATCCGCCGAACCGGTTCGGAGCTTTTTCGGACCGGTTCGGATTGGATCGGCCGATCCAGCTGCGGGATCGGAAATCGGATAATTTATCCGATTTCCCACTGGACCGGACTCGGATCGTGGATCGGGTCCGATCCAGTGCACATCCCTAATATATATATATATATATATATATATATATATAATTTATTAGCTTGATACATGTGCAACACTAGTTATGAACAGTGGAAGTTATCTGTACATTTCATTCCGATAGTACTTGGCTCACAATACTAATAAAAGTCATCCTTTAGAGAACGTGAACCCTACGGATATAACAATAAATAGAACACAAACATCATTTCTGTCATGCTTCGTTCTGATAAGGTGTTTTTTTAAAAAACAAACAAAAACAAAAACAAGATACATTTCCATGTGTAAATTTCATTCATAATTTTTTTTGTCTGTCAAGCTAATTTTCTTTGATATAAGTAAATGACAGAGTTCACTTTTTTTCTTTCTTCCAGTTGAACTAATTGGATTAAATCAAGCTAATGGGTTTAATGCTGCCTAATTACTGTAGACAAAGCACTTGAGAAAGCAGGAATCTTTTTATTTAAATGATCTACAGTAGCCACAAAACTACCCCTTCAAAGGAATCCCTTTCCATGGAAACTTGGATCCAAGCCAGAGATGCAATATAAGTTAATACCGAGAGAGATCGTTTAAGTGCTGTTATTAAGGAGACTATGATTAATGGAGTTTGTAGCTGGCAACGTGGTTCCCCTTTGGCTGTGTGGTGAACATCAGTAACAGATCAATATCTCATCTGCATGAGATTACAGCCACGTTTGACAATAGCAATGTTGTTGTTGTTTTTAAAAAGAAGTGACACGTTTGCCTGTAAATTTGTAATGGCTACTTCTGCTGAAATCGAAGCAGAAGGGCCCTACCCCACACCCAGCACAGCTTGGGGGTGGTGGGGCGGTTGCGGCGGGCGCAGGGAAGCAGGACGCGGAGGCGCGCTATTGGCGGCCTCCTGGGTTTGGCGCCAAAGGAGGGGGAGGAGGACGGGGAGCCTTTATAAGGCCGGAACTCCTCCCCTCCTGCCTCTTCGATTGCGCGGCTCCCTCCCTCCCTTCCCTGTAGGCAGTATGGGAATGAAACTCCGGTTGTCAGTAGGAAACCAAGTAGGAATTTTTTGCTCATAATCTGTCATTGGTTGTGAGTTTTTTCGCCTACTTCATACTGTGAGACAGCAAGGGAGTATTAAATAGGTTGATTGGTTGGAGTTAATTTGTTCACATTTTGGTGGTTAGGCGCGGGCATCTTCACCTGGGAAGGGATAGGTGAGCATTCACAGGCACCTAGTGGTGACTGGTAATGCCTGAGGCTCATCACCTGTGTGTCTTGAGGCCCAGGTGGTGAGATAAGGGTTACCTTTGGGGCGGACCTTCCTCACCCACTCGGAGTCATGAGGCACGTGCTGGGGTGACACGGAAAGCCTCCCTACCCATAAGGGGGGCCAGGGGGTGGCGTAAGTTCCACGCCATGCCCTGGCCTGGATTTGACTCGCCCTATCCTTAGGATGGCGTTGACCATCAAATATTAAGGATGCCCGCTAGTTTCCCCTTCTGCGAATTCATCAATAAAGTGTGGCCCATTTTAAAACCCAATTATTGTCCGTCTCGTTATTTACTGCGCTCCGATTCCGCAATGGAAATAGTTCTCTTTCTTAAAATATGATCAAATAAATTCCATGTGTCCTCTAATATTTCCCCCAATCCCAATCTACCTATCACTATGACATTTGACCACTGATTGCAGTTAAATTGTTACAGTGTCTGTCTACATACTCCAGAAAACAGAATAGACATCTCTACTCAGATGTAAGTCCCATTCAGTTCAACAGAGCTTACTTCCATGTAAGAGGGTAGATGGTTGCAGCTTGAAAGGAGTAGGTTGTTACTAGACATGAATATTTTTCTGTTTCAGTTTGGTTTTGAGAAGGATTTACCGACATTCATGAAGTTCTCCATGTTCAGGACAAAAAGAGAACCCCTTCTCCACATGTGCTTACTTCCTAAGAAGACTGAGCACTATAACAGGGCTAGGGAAATATTGAAGTATAAAAAGTCTAATTTATAGTGCAGATAAATTGTGGGTTAAATGTGGAATTGAGCAAATTCATAATTTCAGCAGAGGATTCATTTAGTTAAAAGCACTTCAATAAAATATATCACATTACTTACATTGTTTATAACTGTTTGAGTTTCTTAAGTCCTGCCAAATCCTTAGGCCCGCTAGAGGAAAATGATACTCAACCTAGTGTCTAGATCGTCCTAAAATTCAAATGCTGTTGTAATCTTGGTTATGTTTCCCCTTTCTACACATTAACCCTTCATTAAGGACCATACACCTAGTTAGTTAATGCCCAAGATGGATTGGTTCCTTTAAAACATGTTTGGGAAAATTAGAGAGGGGCTTTAGAGCACATCCTTTGAATGGAGAAAGTCCAGACTCATAAGTTCAACCATCTCTAGGTAGGGCTGGAAGAGATCCCTGTTTGAAACCCTGGAGAACTGCTGTCAGTCAGTGCAGAAAAATATTAAGGTAGATGGGCCAATTGTCTGATTCAGTACAAGGCAGTTTTCTGTGTTCCTACATTCATTTTTTGGGGTCTACTTGGCTCTGGTATCAATAGAGCATTGTATATGAGTGGTCTGGTTATAAGTAAAGGATGGAGATTAGTGCCTTATTCAGGTGTCTGCTGTGAACACATGAAAACTACAGCAGGCCTGCCCATGCAAGCCTTGCATCCCATGTCCCTATCCCTGCCAGATACGCAGAAGCATTGAGAATCAAAGCCTGAAGGGGGATTCTTAACACATGTGATTGAATTGCATTATTAGGTTCCTGGTCACAAGGAGGATTCAAAGAGTGTTTGGCTGAACACATTTAGTCTCACACTTCAGACTTTCATGATCCATATTGGGAGAAGGAAAGAGCAGGGTTAGCCACATGTGGGAGAAGGTCAGGACATTGTGGTGGAGCCAGCATCCATGCCCCTGCACCTCCTACATGCTTTATCCTCCCAATGTGTTATATATAGATACCTGAATAGGGTTTAGGATGAAAATGCATACGGGTGCTATTGTCTCTAAGTAAGGGTGAGATGGCAATCCCTAGGATAGGGGACAAGTTTGAGCAGGCATGCAGCATTTTGTACCAGATCTCCAAGGCTGCGAGGGTCTGGCTCCCTAACATCAGTGCAATGCTGCATTCACAGGATCTTATTAGACTATCAGGGGACACATGGGCCATAGTTGGATGGCTTCATGGCAACCACTGGAGCAGGGGTCAACAGTTGCCATGTGCAGATGCACAAAAGTAGGGTCAAAGCAAATAGGGCCCCTCTTGCTTGAATACTGCACTGATCCCTCCCCTTTTCACTGATCTGCAAGGACCTAGTAATTTACCTCCATCAGGGAAGGAGAGCAGAACTAACAGAAGTATCAGACATTCCCAAGCTCTGGTAGAGTTTTTTCACCGGGGATGGGACTGGGTCTACCACTCAAATATCCAGGGGGCACTTGTGAATAGTGTCCATTTTTGCCAGACTCCTTGTAGGGATGGCCATCACTGGGAAATCTGGTTCTCTTTTGACTTGACAGAGTTCTATGGGTTTCCCTACAGGAACTGTTTTTGTGCATTTTCCCCTGCAGAATTTCTAAACAATTTGCACAAAATTCTGAGCAATGTGCACAAAGGTGGCCATAATTTGTGCAAATTGTTAAGAAATTTGTGCAAATTGTGGCGCCTGGGGGAAAAATACTAGGGATGTGCACTGACCCCCCGGATCGGATCGGATAGCGGATCGGAATCAGACCTGGGGGGTCGGATCGGATCGGATCGGATCGGAGGCTGGTCGGATCGGATCGGACCAGATGTCCGATCCGGATCGGACGCCATTTTGAATGCTTTTTCCCATAGCCAAGTATTGTTTTACAAAAACGCCTATAACTTATCCATTACAGGGCTCGTGTCTGCTTGAGTAAAAAGTGAAAGTAGGAAAGCAGACACGAGCCCTGTAATGGATACTAGCAAGGATCAAAGGGATCGAGACGAGACAGTGTTTCCTTTTCTTCGCGGGAAGCGGGAGGGGGAGGAAAGGAAGACCTGGCCTCTGTGGAACATTTTTTGAAACATTTAATCTAAAAATTCCATAGCCATCAAATGCCTGGACCTATCATTCTGAAATTTCTGACACATATCTACCCCTAACCCATCTACAAAGTGAGCAATGTTCAGACTTCTAACTTTTAAAATAAAAAAGTTATAGGCGTTTCTTTCCTCATTGTTTCAAAAATTAATTGCCACCACATGCCTGGACCCAGCTTTCGGAAATTTTACACACCTATCAAGTGAAGTGTTCCCTGTAATGTGCCCATGTTTCCTGTTTGTATCTTAAAAAATAAAAAAATGGGAGGCGTAACTGTATTTACCCCACTACTACCCATTTTTCTAAAATTAATTGCCATACAAGGCAAGCACCTACGTTTTTGAAATTTCACACACATAGGTCCCAAGGTACCACCTACAATGTGGCAAAGTTTCATGTGTGTAACTTTAAAAATGACAAAGTTATAGGCATTCCTGGGTATTTATTAAAAAATTAATTGCCACAAAACGCATGCACCAATCTTTCTGAAATTTCTCACAGATAACTATCCCTAACCAGTCTACAATGTGCCCAAGTTTCCTGTTTGTATCTTCAAAAATAAAAATGTGGGAGGCATAACTGTATTTCTCAGTGGGAAAGTGCAATGCAATGATTCCCTATGGGAAAGTGCAATGCAATGATTCCCTATGGGAAAGTGCAATGCAATGATTCCCTATGGGAAAGTACTGTCCAATGAATCCCTAAGGGCAAGTGCTGTCCAATGAATCCCTCATTGTTTCAAAAATTAATTGCCACACCAGGCAAGCACCAATGTTTCTGAAATTTTACACACATATCAAGTGAAGTGTTCCCTGTAATGTGCCCAAGTTTCCTGTTTGTATCTTCAAAACTAAAAAAATGGGAGGCGTAACTGTATTTACCCCACTACTACCCATTTTTCTAAAATTAATTGCCACACAAGGCAAGCACCTATGTTTCTGAAATTTCACACACATAGGTCCCAATGTACCACCTACAATGTGGCAAAGTTTCATGTGTGTAACTTTAAAAATGACAAAGTTATAGGTGTTTCTTTCCTCATTGTTTCAAAACTTAATTGCCACACAAGGCAAGCTCCAATGTTTCTGAAGTTTCACTCACATATCAAGGCAAGTGGTACCTGTAATGTGCCCAAGTTTCCTGTTTGTATCTTAAAAAATAAAAAAATGGGAGGCGTAACTGTATTTACCCCACTACTACCCATTTTTCTAAAATTAATTGCCACACAAGGCAAGCACCTATGTTTCTGAAATTTCACACACATAGGTCCCAAGGTACCTCCTACAATGTGGCAAAGTTTCATGTTTGTAACTTTAAAAATGACAAAGTTATAAGCATTCCTGGGTATTTATTAAAAAATTAATTGCCACAAAACGCATGCACCAATCTTTCTGAAATTTCTCACAGATAACTATCCCTAACCAGTCTACAATGTCCCCAAGTTTCATCCTTCTATCTTTAAAAATGAAAAAGTTATAGGCGTTTTTGTAAAACAATACTTGGCTATGGGAAAAAGCATTCAAAATGGCGTCCGATCCGGATCGGACCTCATCGGATCGGATCGGATCGGATCGGAGGTTGGTCGGATCGGATCGGATCGGATTTTCCCGATTTTGGGTCGGATCGGATTCAGATCGTGGATCGGATCCGATCCGATGCACACCCCTAAAAAATACACAAAATGCCAGAATTTCCAATAACTGCCCTGACTCACTGCAGACAGAGTTGGAGCCACAGCGGGAACAAGAATGAAGTTTGAGGTACTAAACCTAAGAAAACTCATGGAACTCCACTCCCCAAACAGATTTCTCTGACATCCATAGTTTCTGGGAGCTGTATTTCCAAGGTGGGGAAAAAAAATAACAGTTCTGTGGAGCCTAGGAAACAGAGACTGGCTCTACTGTTTCTGCCTTCTCCTGCTCTGCCTATCGAAAGCACATTCCTGGGCCTTGCCTGAGAAAGGGGAAGCAAATGGTCTCTGAATGTTTTAGGTGGATTTGAATCAAACACTTGAAAAAAACCCTCAAGCCTTTGACATTTGATATTTGCAAGCGGCTCAACTGCTTTTGGGGTGAACAGCAGAATAGTAAGGCATCTAGAGACCCAATTTTCCTGACATCAATAGTACATTTGCTGTAGTAACACACAAACTAGTAATAAAAGAAGAAAAAGAGAAACTTGGGCAGCTTGATCCTATCTTTGATAAATTCAAATGTGAAAATTTGGGAAAACGGGGGGGGGGTCATTTTCATTTGATACATATCATGGCTATTTATATAACTTCACCAAATCCCCTCAATTATTCAAGTAACTAAAACAATAGGTAAACATTTAGGGTTAATTCCACGGATGTGCAAGCAGATTTCTGCTTGTGTAACAGAATGTTTCCTTCCTCTCCTTCTGTCTCCAGGCCCTTGTGTTTTTCCCAAATCTGTTCTACAGATTCCCCCAACAATATTGCTGGCTGGAGATGCTTACTCAACACAACCCCTAGTATGAGTAGCTAGTCTTTTGTGGATACTTACACAACTATTATCCACATTTATGAAATTTAAAAAGTGGGGAGGTGGAGAGATTCATTTTAGTCTAAGATAGCCCAAAACTTAATTGCAAGCTTAATGTTATAATGCAGTAAATTATTCCTGCTCACAGGGGAATTGGATTGGCTCATGTCCCATCCTTTGGCACTGTGTGCCCTTAACTGGATAAAACCTTTGCTCAGTTCCTTTTATTTCTACAGGCTATTTATTTTGATACAGTAAGCTCCTAAATTCCTAGCAAAACAAGTAGAATTAAAAGAAGGGATTATGAAGGCACAAAGCTTAGCAGGAATAAGGTTCAAAACATGATCAGTAAAGACATTTCTGGCACAAGATTTACTTATTACATTTGAATAATGTTCAAACTGAGCTTCTTAAATCACATAATAAGCTAAGCTAAATTCGTATGGAACTATGATAGTTTGTGCATTCTTTTGAAACTTTTAGAAACTACATCAGAGTACATGTACATCAGAGTCTAAACACTGTGGATGATTCATAAAATGTGCTCTACCTTTGGTTATAAGAGCTGTAACTATATTTTGCAAATTGTGCTTTGGGAGAGCTAGCGTTGCTATTCATCCATGACTATTAAAAATTGTATGCAAAACTGCCTATATAATGACCTCAATTAATGAGCAGAGTGATCCCATATTTGGGCTGTGAATGCTGACCCTATGCTAACCACATATGAGGCAAATTTTAAAATTTACTCCTTCCCTGCCTTTCTATAGGGAAAAGGAGTGTATTTGACATCAACAAGTAATAGCATTTATTGAAATCAGAGTAGATTAGGAAATAAGAGCACAATAACACAAATATGGAGATAAAGGGGAATGTAACAATTAAACAGATATGTGAAAGAGACATTGGAGAGGAAATAGAGGAAGAGGAAAGGGGAAAATTCAAGATTCCCCTTTCAAACAATATCTACAAGAATAAAAGGTGTACTAAGATTAGTTCAGAAGTGGTATCTGACACCCGTGAAATTGGCAAAAATCAATAAGAGTGTATCACATTTGTTCTGGAGAGGATGTGAAATCAATGCAACTCAAATTCATATGTGGTGGGAATGTAGGAAGGTCAGGAAATTTTGGGATAAGGTTTTTTAAGAAATAAGAAAAATACCGATCAAGAGATTTGTAAAACAGTATCGTTGTGGAAAAAGTAAATTTGGGATATAGCAATAAATGAAAAGTGACACAGAAGTTAAGAATACATAGAGGAATAAAGAAAAGAGACACTTTCAGGAAAGACTGGCAAAAATATTTAGACAACATGAAAAACGTATCAAACAGAATAACTTTGACAGAAGCCTATATATATTTGTGAGACTCATGAAAAGCAGATGACTAATAAATTAAATGGAAATGTATAATACCACCCTGGGTAAGAAAATGCAAATGAAACTCTCTAATTGACCAAGTGTGGGAGGGAATATGGAGGGATTTGGAATAAGCATTAATGTGTGTGGTCTTCTTTTGAATTCAATGTATTTTAATTTTGAAAACCCAATAAAAATAACTTTTTTAAAAAGAAGAAATCAGAGTAGCTTTTCAGGCGTATAGGTTCCTATGAATTCCCATTAGCATGAATGCAAAGGTAGCTGATGAATTCCACTCAAATTTTAGGACATAGATCGATTCAACAATCGATAAAGTGCCACAGCACTTTCGGGGCTCATCTACAGCTAAGGGAATAGCGGGAGGGAGGGGGAGGATCACGGAACTACCTGCTTCCATGATCCTCCCCCAGTGTTGAGACAGCCATGTGATGTCCTGGAAGGGGACATTGTGGGCGCCATTTTTTAAGAGGAGCCTGGTTGCGTGGTGAAAAAGTGAGTAACCCCTGCCAAGCTCCACTGCCAACCCCCCAATCTCAGGAATGGTGAAATTGCTGCCTCCTACTCCCATGTATATGGACCCACCCCACACAGCTCTGTGCCCATTTGACCCAGGAGCCCATGGCACACCAGCCACGGTCCTCAGGGTTGTCCCAGGACCGCAGAAAAACCAGGACATCCCGGTTTCAGTTATACCAGGGAAACTCAAGATGACCCTGGGGGAAAAGGCTAGTGTAGACATGGCCTTGGTCTTCCAAGAGCTAAGGCATTTATTCTGATATGAAATTTCACAGACCCCCAATATGCTACTTGTGTATAATGTTTACCCATTCAGTTGGTGAAGAAAGCTATGAATTCTACACTGGAAATTATCTTATTATTATGTATTAACCTTATTTTAAAACTGTCATGTTTTCAATTGAAGGGTCTAAAGCCCACTAGCTTTAAAGGTGATTTAAAAATAATTTTAAATAATAAAATAAAATAAATATTCACCTTGGTATGTACTGGGCCTGCTCTGACTCTTTTCTTTCAATCTGCAGTTAAACAATCTACTCAGTGGTAGCAGTGTAGTAGTACAGCCTGTAGCCATGCATAGGACATGATAGATATTAAGTCTACATGAATCTCCAAGGTTTTAAAAGGTAATGGAGCACTGGAGAGATTATAAAGAAAAGAAAATTATAGAAATATACCCATTAAATAAGGCTGCAATTTTATACACAGTTATCTGGAAGTAAATCCCATTGGCTTTAATGAGAATTAGACATGCATAGATCTGCATTGTAATTATATAGTATCATAATTTAGTTGTTGTAGGAGGAATTCTACATCTAGAAATATTTACATTAAAATATATTTGAAGAACAGTTACATTTCATATGATGTCTAATGCCACCATTGCTTGTAAACTGGAATTCTTTGCATATTTTTACAGAGAGCAAAAATGAAGCTAAAAGGAGTGAAAGGTGCAAGTAGCTTAAAAGTTCAAGAAAATGTCTCCCTCCCTTCCTCCCTTTCTGTATGCAATGCAGACTCCAGTGGTCACTTTTTGGGGGGCTGAGTAGAATTTGTTTTGGCTCTGATTGGACAGGGCTATGAGAACCTACTTTGCACTGTAAGTGGGGCAGAAGTGTCTTATAGGCAAATGTGGTAGGAAGGCTGGTAGGAGTGGGCACTGTTAGTGTGAACAGGGATGGTGAGTATTCTGAGGCACCATTTTCAGTAACAGGTGATGCCTGAGGCCTCCTGCTCAGGGTTTTGCAGTCCCAGTGGGGTTGATAAGGATTACATGTGAGGCCAACTCACCTGACCCACCTAGTGTTTTGCAGCCCAGGAGGGGGTGACACAGGGAGGCCTCCCTTCCCCAAATGGGGTAGAACTGAGGGGTGGTTATTTTATAAATGCCACTTAGCAGTCACGGATGTTTCATCTGATATAGATGAGGCACCTGCCCAGGAGTTTCCCCTTTGCAGATTTTCAATAAATGTGGCCAGAGTTTTATGCCATATGCCAAGGCTATGCACAGCGTCCCTGACTCACCTCAGAAGCCAATTTGGGAGCTCCAAATTGGCCCCAATTTGACTGGGGGCGCTTTGGGACCAGGCTGACCCTCTTCTAAATCAGTTCTGAAGTGAGGTTTGTACTCATTGCTAACATTGCTATCCACCAGGTAATCCAATCAGTACATCATTGCTAATTTGGAAAGTTTCAGGGCTGCTTCCAAAGGATAATGTGATCCAATATGCCATCATCCAAAGATATCAACTTTGATAAATTAGTTCTATCCCATAGGAAGAAGGTGTTCCAAATGAAACCTGGAGCATTATTCTAAGGAATTGAGTCCATAAAGCTCCATAATTGCACTCCATAGAGAGAGTCAATGCCCCAGAGCTTTTGCACATTAAACCTTCTGCAGGTGAAATTAATTTGCCTCCTTTATAGGAAAAGAATTTGACCAGTCCTCTGATTGTTTGGAAAATCAGTGGCATTTGGGACCACCAATTTTGTAACTTGGTAAAGTTAGGCCTGCAATAACTTCATATAAGTTATATCCTGATCTTTTAGGATAAAGAACTCATAAGAAGCACATAACTCTTCACTACATGATTGCTTAGTCTTGTAAAACTGAAAACACTCACTTTATCAATGATAGTGGCTTACTGCAGGTATATAGAAATATTTTTATAAGTACTTTTCCAATATGTTTTCAAGTGCCTTTATCTGATAAAAATTCATGGTTCACGGCCTTAAATTTTTTTATTTACCCAATAGAAGCTCCTGACATTTTTGTATCATAATGTTCCACAATGTAAGTCAATTAAACATTTCTTACATTATTTTTTTAAAAAATCTTAAGAAGGGTATGTTAACCAGAGGAGAATGCTTGATAGAATTATAGTCCGTTATCCCCTTTGATTTGACTTTCATCTACTTCCTGCTCATTAGCATATCTGACTCCAGATCTTATAACTCTTGCCTGGGAAACAGGTTTACTCCAGAGTAGCACTTGTATTCCACTCATATTTCCTTGTTGATAAATTTTCAGCATGGTTGGTTTGTCTCTTTATAGAAGCTTTGATCATCCCCTTGTTCGGGAGGGAGATGGGTTCTACCACCAATTCCTGCTTTTCTTCTCAGAACTATACTATACTCAGAAAATACTTAAAGTCAACATATTTTGTAGTGTGTGTGTGTGTGTGTGTGTATGTGGGGAACCTATAGTCAACAAGTTGATGGACTACTGTACCTATCACCATGAGCATTTGCCATGTGGGATGGGGCTAATGGGAGTTGGAGTCAAACAACATGCAGACAGTCACATGTTTCCCATTCCTGCTTTATAGTATGTGCTTTTTAAATAGCTTTTCATTTTTTAAAAAATTCCCTTCGGTTGACTTTTAAGGACTATTTTTACCTCTCATTCAAGTCAATGAGGAGGCCATCTTCCCTCATAGTGTGAGGCACGCTCAGTAGCGTCGCTCTCCCTCCTGCCTTTGAATGTTGGGGGGGGGGGGGTGAAATGGCCGCTGTCTCTAGCACAGACCTTTTGAGTGAAGAAGAGTTTCTCTTTTCTCTTCTGGAACATGCTTTCCTTTGGCTTTGAGTGTAATTTGGGCTATCTTCCTAAGGCCAGATTGCTCTTTTGCTCACTGGTGAAGCAGGGTGTGGTTCCTCTGGATTCATGATAACCTGATCTTCAGAGCTCTCCTGGGAATAGGTAGAGTTATACATTCCTTTCTATCCCCCCACCCCACTCACACACAGTGCTCCTTCCCTCTTTTCTAAGAGTTTGGTCCATACTGCTATAAAGTTGAAAGCGTCAAACACTTCATTTAATTAGTTTGGGCCGGTGTTAAGTTTTAAGTACAATGTTGAAACCTTTCAAAGTGCTTCTGGGCCTACAACATTGGTTTCGGCCTAGTCACCCTGTTTTTCTAATAAGGTTTAGAAACAGTTAAACTGTCGTGTCTTTTGCATAGTGTACACATGCATTTTCTTTTTAATCCTTGCAGTCTACACTGGCTCCCTCCTTGATGTGTTTTTGGAGGCAGACAACCCCTTTTTTGTTTCAGCAGGCCTTTGGCAAATAATCTGGACCTCTGTTGGACTACAGCTTCCATCATTGCAAATCAGTATCTCCCATGGTCAGGAATGCTGGGACTTGTCATCTCAAACACCTGGAGGGCAACAAGATGGGGAATGCTGTTCCATATCCTTAACAAATACAAGGTCTAATACTTTTCTCTCAAGCACATCTCGCATATAGCAGCACGTTTGATAACAAAAGGGGAACTATTCATTACAGATCTAGAACCAGAGCATGTGCCAGGCACTTCCAACTTTTGGTCAATATCCTGCCCTTCAAAGAACCAATGTTTTTTTTTCTTAAAATGTATTTATACAAAATATACTGTTCACTCCCCACAACCCCTCCACAATACATCATCTCATCAAAGCGACAGAGGATCAGAAGAGGTTTAGTTTGGCTGTCTTGGACACCTTTCAGATGAGATTAGTTTGCAATCCTATACCTCTTGGGAGTAAGACCTAGTGAATTCCGTGGCACTGGCTTCTGAGAAGACAAGTATAGGAGTCATCCTTCTCCAGCTTGGTGCTCTCCAGATGTGTTGCACTTTAACTCTCATGTTATGTGTTATGGGGAAGACAAAAATAATTTCATACTTAATTTTAAAATAATACTTACGCATGAAAGTATTAGGTGGTAGCTCTGCCTTTGATCTCACACTGCTGAACAAGTAAGAAAAATACTTTATCTGATATTCAAGAAACAGACATTCTATGCCATGTGTTGGAAACTAATGTTGATGTCTGAAGGGCTATCCGGATTAGGTATTCAAGATTCATTCATTGTTGTTTCATTTGGTTTTGACAGTTTATTTAAAGTGATGCGGCTGTTTTGTAGTTCCTTGATTGATCACATATCTTAATGCTGGAAAACATCATACTTTAGTACAGATGTGGGCAGGAAATAGATCTATCCTGATGTTTTGGACATCAACTTGCAGCATTCCTGATAACTGCCCATGCTGATAGGGCCTTTTACAAATTGAATTCCAAAACATCTGGAGATCTACTTTCCGCCTTCCCTTGTTCTTGAACAACATTCTCCAACCTGGTGCCTGTCAGATGTGTTGGGTTGCAACTCTCGACATAAGAATCTCTGAGAAATGGGAAGTAGCTGGTCCTAAGTTGTTCATCATCATTTCCCACAACTGATATGCACAGTCACCTCTGCATATCAATTTGCATAACTAGATTTTTGAGATGACAAGTCCCAGCATTCCTGACCATGGGCATACTGACTTGCAATGATGGGAGTTGTAGTTCAACACCTTTGGAGTGCACCAGGTTGGGGAAGGGCTGCTCTAAACAAAAAAAGAGAAGTAGATGGACCTAAGTTGTTGGTTATCGGTTTTCCACAACCCCACAGTCACCTCTGCATATCATATTCCCCACCCTGTCCTCATGGTTTATCTGCTTTGGGAGAATGAGAATTTCACTTGCACTTTCTGCCTCCTTAGGGAGGATGTGGCGTTAAGGCTTGTGAGCCAACTCCCAATTTCCATGCTTTTTGGTGTTTGGTTGGAAACTTTAGAGCCTTAACATTGTTTTTGCAAACCGTAGGTTTTTTGTTTAATGAATATATTATTATTATTATTATTATTATTATTATTAATTACATTTGTATACCGCCCCATAGCCGAAGCTTTGTGGGCGGTTTACATAGGATTAAAAACAATTAAAAACAATATACATAAATTAAAACAGCAAAAACATACCACATACACACAATCTGTACATTTAAAACCACTACAACACTTCAAAAAGCTACCAAAAAAACACAAAAAAACAACAACAAAAACCCAGGCTCCTCAGATATTGCCAAATGCCTGAGAGAAGAGGAAAGTCTTGACCTGGCGTGGCGCCGAAAAGATAACAATGTTGGCGCCAGGCGGGCTTCGTCAGGGAGATCGTTCCACAATTGGGGGGCCACCACAGAGAAGGCCCTCTCTCTTGTTGCCGACCTCCGAGCTTCCCTCGGAGTAGGCACTCGGAGGAGGGCCTTAGATGTTGAACGTAGTGTTCAGGTCGGTTCATGTCAGGAAAGGCGTTCCATAAAGGTATTGTGGTCCCAAGACGTGTAAGGCTTTATAGGTTAAAACCAGCACCTTGAATTGGGCTTGGAAACATACAGGCAGCCAATGCAAGTGGGCCAGAGTAGGTCTTATATGCTCGAACCTACTGGTTCCGGTTATCAATCTGGCTGCTGCATTTTGCACAAGCTGCAGCTTCCGAACCACCTTCAAAGGCAGCCCCACATAGAGTGCATTGCAGTAAGCTAACTTGGAGGTTACCAGACCATGGACAACTGAAGTCAGGTTATCCCTGTCCAGATAGGGACGTAGCTGGGCCACCAACCGAAGTTGGTAGAAGGCACTCCATGCCACTGAGGCCACCGGCGCCTCAAGTGACAGAGATGGTTCTAGGAGAACCCCCAAGCTACGAACCCACTCCTTCAATGGGAGTGCAACCCCATCCAGAACAGGTTGAACTCCATCCGGTCAGCGGAACCACCCACTAACAGCGTCTCAGTCTTGTCTGGATTGAGTTTCAGTTTATTAGCCCTCATCCAGTCCATTGTCACTGCCAGGCACTGGTTCAGCACATCCACAGCATCACCTGATGAAGATGAAAAGGAGAAGTAGAGCTGTGTGTCATCAGCGTACTGATGACAACGCACTCCAAAACTCTGGATGACTGCACTCAACGGTTTCATGTAGTTGTTGAACAGCATGGGGGACAAAACTGACCCCTGTAGAACCCCATACTGGAGAATCCATGGGGCCGAGCAATGTTCCTCAAGCACCACCTTCTGGAGCTGACCCCCCAAGTAGGAGCAGAACCACTGCAATGCAGTGCCTCCCACTCCCAACTCAACCAGTCATCCCAGAAGGATACCATAGTCAATGGTATCGAAAGCCGCTGAGAGATCAAGGAGAATCAACAGAGTCACACTCCCCCTGTCTTTCTCCCGACATAGGTCATCATACAGGGCGACCAAGGCTGTTTCCATACCAAAACCAGGACTGAAACCCGACTGAAATGGATCCAGATAATTGGTCTCATCCAAGAGTGCCTGGAGCTGGCTCACAACCACCCGCTCCAGGATCTTGCCCAGGAATGGAACATTTGCTACTGGACTGTAGTTATTAAGATTTTCAGGGTCCAGGGAAGATTTCTTTAGGAGGGGTTTCACTGCCGCCTCTTTCAAGAGGCCTGGGACCACTCCCTCTTGCAAAGAGGCATTAATCAATTCCCTGGCCCAGCCAGTTGTTCCATCCCTGCTAGCTTTTATTAGCCAAGAGGGGCAAGGATCCAATATGGAAGTGGTTGCACAAACCTGTCCAAGCACCTTGTCAACGTCCTCGAGCTGCACCAACTGAAACTCATCCAAGAAAACAGGACAAGCCTGTGCTCTGGATACCTCACTAGATTCACCTGCTATAACACTGGAGTCTAAGTCCTGACGGATGCCAGAGATTTTATTCTGGAAGTGCCCAGCAAATGTATTACAGCGGGCCTCAGATTGTTCTACCATGTCCTTGGGGCCATCACTTGTTGAATCAGGAGCCACATGTGTAAATTTGATGCCCACCAGAATGCTTATGTAAGTGTCAGAGCACTGCATTGTTTTCAGTGGGTTGCACATTGAAAATGTATATCCTCAGCTATGTTTTGGTGCCACAAGTCAGGCATACCTATTTTTTAAAAAAAGTGAGAATAGAGCTGGATTGGACTGTAAATTGACAGCTTGTGGGACTGAATGTATGAATTACAGAAATGCTATACTTTAAAGGAGACAAATAGATATCATAGTGGCAGTTTTGTTTGTTTAAACTCTGGTTTGCCCCAACCATGTGTAAGGTGGCATATGGGGTACAGTATTAAGAGCAAAAGAAAAACACAGGACAGGTATGAAGATGCAGAGGGAGGGTTATCTCCTCATGCCTGCAGTTTACCTCTCTGCAATCTGTCACTTCTACCTCCTCAACTGAACCTTTAGGCTTTTGAAATGGAATATTCCATATTTGATTGAGGCACACACAGGAGTTGTTATTGTTTAAAACATGAGTCTGCTAGTTTGGTCCTTACATCAAGGCTCCCCATCACTTTTATTTGAAGTAACACAACAGATTCAACGGAATTTGGTTCCAAACTGATATGCATTGTTATCATGGTCTATGATAAACTTTGTTAATGATTTTGTTTGCTAAACCTGCAGTAGAGTTTAGTAATCACTCTGGGAAGACATTTTAATTGCTTTAGTGCTCTGAATTTAGGGTTAAGCTCTCCATAGGGACCTATTTTCCTTTTAATACTGAGGATTTGCTTGGTAAATCCTCTCTAAAATAAGATTATGTTCTAGGTTTTTAGAATTAATATTTATATAGACTATAAACCTTCCTTGAACATGAATCTATATATTCTTTCCATAAGGGCAAACACACTTTCACATAGTGTTATGATCCATCCCTCCAGAAAAATTGTATAGCTATGCAAATTGTCTTTTCTGCCTTCACATTTAAGCTGAATGCCTTGTAGTGCTTCCACTTTCAAATATAATTGTTACTCTAGCCATAAAGCTCATTTGAATTGCATTGCCCTGCAAATCCTCATGTTGGACTGCAATGCATGGATTAGGGGGCGATTGAGGGCCAGTAATTGTTGTCATCAAACTTCTTTTGAATTATGAATGTATGGCATTTTGGGTTCCACAGTACAAAATTTAAAAATCCTGACAGGTATTTAACTATTAATGACATTTGGAAGTCTTCACCATTCACATTATGATTGGCTTGAGCAGGCAAAGTCCCAATAAATGTTTTAGAAAGCATAAACACTTCAAGTGGCGCAATTGAAACTAGCTGTGTTTAAGCAAACCATGCGGTTTATATAAATGTTTCCCCTGCTACTACCTTGTAGGAACACTTCATTATGGGGATGAAAAAATCTGGAATATTCCATTTCAAATGATAGAATCAAATCATTTGTGTCCTGACAAAGAAAAAAAATATGTGAAGCGAATTAGAATTTCACCTCACATGAAATGTAAACCGCTTTATTTTATTAAGCAGTATAGAAGTATTGATAAATAATAAATAAATATGAATTTGGTTGATGGAAAGGAATGGTTGATGGCGAGAGGTGAACTCAATCTTTGTCACTCTGATCTGCTTGGTAAATGTTAATGTTTTGTATGTCATTCAAGAGGTAATGACCACATGTTCACATAACAAGCTACATCCACTGATCAATATCAGATGCCCACACGTTTGTGATTATTGATGTCTGGAACAGGCATTCCATCTAACCAGCAAGCCCCAATTTCCACACATTTACTTTAATGTCCATATACACTAATTGCTTTATGTGTTTACTACTTGGGGCCCAAACACACATGACTTAAAGTGTGTAATTATTGGTGCCAATGATCATTTCTCTCTCAGGACTAATGAGAACCTGGGGGAAGGGTTCACAGTTTTTAGTGGGACTATGACAGGAAGAGAGCTGTATGAAACCCTCACCCTGTACACCACAGAACCAATCCCATTGGGATCCCAGTATTTTTAGAAGGTGGGATGGGGAAAGAGATGTGTAAAATGCAGCCAGGCATTTAACTTTAAATCAGTGTTGGCCCAAATATGTCCACTTCAGAAGGATAAGCATTAAGGTCAACATCTGGAGCCCAGAGAGGTCGTGGACAGACACAATCCCACTGCTGCATTCTGTGTTAACTTTAACCAGTTTCCTGGAAGTATGCATAGGGGATTATGGGGATGAAAAAATCTGGAATATTCCATTTCAAATTATAGCAAGTCATGGCATAATTTTTTTAAAAGATCAACGGAGAGCTCATGAGCGCTCCTCCATAAAAGTAAGTTAAAAAAAACAACAACACGGCACACGATTGGATCCCTCCCCCGCCATCCTGGGGATGGAGATTCTGCTTCCCCCCTCTCCTGATGGCCTCGGAGCTGCACCCAGGAAAGGCACCTGGGATAGGCGGGCACACCAGCCACCCATCTAGCTGCCGTCCCAGGAACAGGGAACAAACTGGGATAATAGCGTTCCCTGCTCCCCTGTGAAAATGGAGGTCTGGCCCCGGCCTGCTTGCAGGATGCTCTGTGCATCATGTGAATTCTCTGTGAGCAGGCAGGGGCAGCCCCAGGAAAAATGGCAGGTGTGGAAAGGGCCTAAGTGTTCATTTGAGGATCTGTATCATCATGCTATTTCAATTCAATTGAATTCAATTTCCAGTTTCCTGGGAATAAGCCCCATTGAACTCTATGAGACTTTATTTTGATTAGAATTTTTATTTATCAATTATAACACTTATATCCTCCCTTTTTTCCCTCTTGCAAGGAACCCATGGGCTAATCTACACCTACAGCACTTTCGTGACAGAAGAGGGATGATTGTGATGGTTCCCTGCTTCCACGGGGCACACGTAAAGGGAGTTTCCCACAATGGCAGGAATGACGTTGTGGGAGGTCGTGTAACCCCTGACAGCGCTTCCACATGTGGACTGGGAAAAGTGGGCAGGGCTAGGCAGATGATGTGGCTATGGGGCTTTTTTAATGATTCGGGAGGTATGCACACAAATGCAAAATCACAGCTATGCAAGAGGTGGATAGGAGGTCCAGCGAATATGCAATGCTGTGCAGAGATATGTTTGTGTTATTAAAAATAAACCCACACAGTTCATGCCAAAACACTGTGATAACTGATCAAAAATTGTGCCCAAAATGGCAGACGGATCCATTCCCACATACCTCTGAAACTGCTGGACACACCTGACAGCAGGTTGCCTGTTCGCCAAGCTGTTGCGCCAAACATCAACAGCTTCATGAAGAGGGCACGCCAGCTGTGGACTTCAGCGAGGGAGCCAACAGCAACAACAACAACAAAAGTGACAAATGCAGTCAGTGATATTTCTGAATAACTGAGGGGTTGACCCGAGATGACAGAGGGATCAGCTGTGTATCATGTGGCCCAGTAGGGACAACTTTGATATTATCCTGGAATAAACAGCTGATATAGGCATGACTCAAGGTGGCTTACATGATCCTCCTCCTCTCCAGTTTATCTGCAGAACAACCCTGTGAGGTATGTTAGTGTGGGGACTAGTCTGGGGACTAGAGGCCAGATATCCCAACACTCTAATCCAATCCTCTATGCTATACTGGCTCTGGATTGGCTTGTTCCATTAGTTAATTAATTAATGACTCTTCTATCCTGCTTTTCTTCCAAAGAGCTCAGGGCAGCGTACAAGGTTTTTCCACCCCATTTTATCCCCATAACAACCTTCCAGTGTAGTTTAGGCCAACAGAAAGTTACTGGCACAAAGTCACTCAGTGAGCTTTATAGATTATTAGTTCATATTGCATGTCAAGGAATTAGCAAAATGCTTTGTGTGTATAGGTGTTGTTGTTTTTAACACTTTTATGATCCCCCTTTGGATATCTTTCTAGAAAGAAAGGAGGTGGAGAAAACCTCTCCCCCGCTTCTTGCAGCTTTTCCATGAAAGAAGACTGTCAGATTGGCAGCTTTGATTCAAAATGCAATTTGCCTCGAAGCACTGCTCTTCTCAAGCAACATGAGCTCCACTCATTATGAACATAAACTTCATTTCTAAACCTATTTTACAAAGCTCAGAAGTTGTGAACGGCTTCATTTTGTTCATATGTTGCACACAGAGTGTGTTTTCCTGAAGCAATTGTGGGGTAGAACTTCTAGATCTGTCTTCTTTTGTAGCTCTGTAAATACATTACTTTATTCCGTCATATATATATATATATATATATATATATATATATTCATGCATGGGGAGAAATGAGCAGTTGGTTTTGCCTCCCTTGCATGTTGTTGTCAATTATTTGAAAACTGCGGAAGATAAAGGTGCACTGAATGCATCAGCAGATTTGAATTGTGATGTATGGAGTATCCGAAACATAGAATGTGTATGAGTTTCAAGGGATGGCCACTGGATGGTGTTACGTAGTTATGTTTTATATTTCCTTTCCACAGTTCTGTTTTCTCCCGTTAAATCACTTTCTTTTACAAGGTACATCCTCTACTGTGTTCTTTCTAGGCAGAGCCCTTTAATCACGGCTTCATCTGGAAGCCCTTGTAAAATATCATTATAATTGATTATTCCTAAAAACTTTGCCCAGGCTTTCCAAGAGGAAAGTAAACATTTTAAATCAGGAGAATTTCAGTTGAATAAACAAGCAGGGTAAACTTCTGTTATCTCAAAAAAGTTAGCACAATGAAGGGATTCAGATCTCCATTTATAACTGCAGCTGGCCTCCAATCTCCTCAGCTCTCTCTCTGTGCCAAACCTTTGTTTCCAGATGAAACTGTACACATATCCAATTGTATGTACACAGTTATGTAAATCTGGGGCAAAAGAAATGTTTGTTTTATTCAGCACTGTGCTTTTATATTCACTCTGCAGTGCACAGATTTCCTGCTGGAATTCTGGATGCCATAAATAAAAATAAGTTGCTGTCTAACTTTTCCAAAAGTCAATTTCCTTTATCCCTATGGTGAAACTTTAGACAACTTCTTCAACTATGAAAATAATTTAATAAAGTTAAGTAGACGAAAAAGCACAAAAAGCAGAATGTGATGGACATTTGACAACTGTGAACAATTTATTTTCCCCCCCCAACAGTTTTCTTCAGTGAAACACTGTAAAGTAGCAACATATCAGTGTCTCATTCCTCGTTCCTTCAGCCACCTTGTGACTTTTCAGTGCCACAAGTGTTTCTGCTTGCTCAGGTGAAGCCCACACAGATGGAGGAATTCTTCAGAGGGCCATGACTCAGACTGCTACCAGAGACATGAATTCTGATGGGTGGATTATATTTAATCGCACTGTTCATTTGGAGATTCCTTATGCTCACCTCCAGTAGAACTGTGGATCATTGCAGCTTCGATGAAAACAATGCCAGGCTGAAGGAAACAGCTTGTGGCTATTGCTCACCCCACCCTGTTGTTCAGGTATTGTCCTTTGAAAGGTTTTGCATAATGGATTGGCTCCCAATTATCATTCTTTCCACCATGGTATTTACATGGTTTTGTAATTATTCTAAAATAATTGTTGGATGGGAAGGAAATTCCATCCATATTGCTGTCTTTCTAAACTATTTAAGGCAAGCATCCATCCTCAGGACATGGGAAGGGAAAGAAGGTGGTCACAGGATTGTACAGGATGCATGGCTGCCCATATAGGTGAGATGAAATACTTTGAGGAGTGGGTGGTCATGGACTATGAAGTTTGCACTATGAGCTTTCGGAGAGGAGCCAGGTGTCAATAGTAGAGCACATGCTTGACATGCAGAAGGACCCTGGTGCAATCCCTGGTGTCTCCAGGTAGGACTGGAAAAAGCTCTGTCTGAAACCCGAGAGAGCCTCTATCAGTCAGTGTCAATAATATTGGGCAAGATGGACCAATATAAAGCAGGGCTTATACTGGACTCAGTATCGGGTAGCTACCTATGTTTCTGCCTGATATTATAACCAGTTGCTCAGAAACATGGCTGGGAGGGTGCTGTTTCACTCATGTCCTGCTTGTGGGTTCCTCACCAACAGCTGGTAAATCACTGTGTGAAGAGAATGCTGGACTAGATGCATCCTTGGTCTAAACCAGCAAGGCTCTTCTTATGTTCTTATGTTCTTCAGCCATGTGGGTACCACATTGGGTAAGGCTGGTCTAGACTCTATTTATTTATTTTTAAATTTCTATAATTCTCCTCTATCACTGAAGGCAATGCTAAGGCCTACAAAAAATGATTAAAAAACCAATATAATATAGCAACAGTAAAAACTGGCTGAGACACAAAACCAGAAAACCAACAAAAATCCATCCTTCAATAATCAATGCAGATTGAATTGCATTTATTATTTCAAAATACTCCTCAACATTCCTGGCCAAACAGGTACATTTTAATTTGTTGCAGAGTTCAGAAGTTGGGATGGCATTTCAAAGATGGGGCACCACCATAGAGTTCCCCTCTCTTTTGTGAAAGTACAGTGCACCTCTCCCAAGGATGGGACATGGAGAAAGGCCTCCTCTGAAGATCTCAATGCATGAGCAGTATGGTACAGGATGAAACATTCCTTCAGATATATGCCTCACAAGCCATTTAGAGCTTTAAAAGTGATCACCAGCACCTTGAATTGGGCACAGAAGAAAAAAGGAAGACAGTGTAATTCTTTTAGAATTGGCGCAACATAGCTCTATCTAGGTGAACTAGTCAGAATTCTAGCAGCTGAATTCTAAACCAGCTGAAGTTTCTGAACCATTTTCTAAGGCAGCCCCATATACAATGCCATTAAAGTGATCTAACCTGGATGTTATCAGAGCATGAATCACTGTGGCCAAACTATCCCTATCCAAGAAAAACTGTACCGGGTGAGCCAGCTGCAGCTGCTAAAGACTCTAGACCTAGTAACTAGGGGTGTGCATCAGATTGGGTCTGATCTACGATCCGAAGCCGATCCGACCAAAATCAGATAAAATTATCCGATTACGATCCCGACTTCTGGATCGTCCGATCTCATTCGAACTGGTCCGGAAGGATCTGATCCGGTTCAGATAAAACCGGAGGATCAGACCTCCTCCTCCCCCTTATGCTCTGCTCCTTACCTGCCGGGGCCGTCTGCTACCGCCCGCTGCCTCCTTCTACTGAGAAACAGGCTTCGTGGCCTGTCCCTCAGTAGCAGCCAGGGGATGACATCACCCGGAGCGCTACTGAGAGGCAGGCCGTGAAGCCTGTTTCTCAGTAGAAAGGGGGCAGCGGACAGCAGCGGACAGCCTTGGCAGGTAAAGAATGCGAGAGGGAGGAGGGGGCTTACCTGCCGGGGCCATCTGCTGGCGCCTGTGGGCACCAGCGGATGGCAGTGGATGGCCCACGCAGGTAAGAAGGGAGAGGGCCCCCCACTTACCTGCCAGGGCGGCTGCTTCCCTCCAGTACTCTGATCTACTGAGAAACAGGCTTCATGGCCTAGTTCTCAGTAGAGCACTGGATTATGATGTCATCACCTGGCACACTACTGAGGGACAGGACACGAAGCCTGTATTTCAGTAGATCGGAGTACTGGAGGGAAGCGGCCGCCCCAGCAGGTAAGGAACGCGAGGGGAGAGGGGGGAGGGCCCCCCCACTTACCTGTCAGGGCAGCTGCTTCCCTCCTGTGCTCGAATCTGCTGAGAAACAGGCTTCATGGCTTGTCCCTCAGTAGTGCGCCAGGTGATGATATCATCACCTGGCGTGCTACTGAGGGACAGGCCGCGAAGCCTGTTTCTCAGTAGATTCGAGCACTGGAGGGAAGCGGCTGCCCTGACAGGTGAGGAGCGCAACTGAGGGGGGAGGGACAGGGGGGATTTAGGCCCCCACTCACCAATGCACCGCCATGTTGTCCCCATGGACTTGCATTGGGGAAAGCTTTCTTTCCTCCAATGCAAGTCTATGGGGAAAACACCAAAAACGATGGCCGATCCAAAAATCGGATGTCCGATTTTTGGATCGGGATTGGGTCCGATCTGATCTGAGGGACCTCCGATTTTGTCCTGGCCGATCCAGGACAACGTCGGAGGTCCCAATCCGGGTCCCAATCCAATCTGGGGGGTCCTTGCACATCCCTACTAGTAACCCAGTGGGTCCCTAGCACACAGTCCTCATCCATCCAAACTTTCACTTCCTGCCCACTGTCTTCTCACTAGTATTGAAGGCCCATTCCTCCCCCGAAATGATAGCAATGAGATTTCCTCCCAGATCTATTTTGTCCTTGCCTCTGTTTTCTTCCATAGCATTGCTCCAACGCCCATAAGTTCTTCATGAGTTAATTCATCCATGGATTATTTGGGATTCATCACTCTTCTGCCTACTTCATGCCATGTCTTAACCAACCTGACTCTTGAGCAGCCTACCTACCACTCCTGTTGCCCCATCCCATCAAGGCATAAAGGACCATGTTACCTTAGGTGCTGTGGTTTTATTTTAAAACTCCCTTGCCTCAGTTCCCTATCTCCTCTGCCATTACCTAAAACTGTCTGGACCCTTCCTTCCACCACCGTGCCACTGAGCTTCATGCCCCTTAGATACCCTATCTCCTGGGACCTCTTCTAAGTCCTCAGCTTCCCCCATGATAGTTCTTCTGTCCCTGGTACTTGTGGGATTTTAATCCCAGCCAAACTGTCAATTTTGCCACTTTAGGAACAAAGGAAGATACCACCTCATACTGAATAGGATCATTGGGCCATTTAACTCAGTACTGCCTGTCAAGATTGGAAGCAGTGCACTCCAGTTTTTCAGATAGGGATGGACAAATCTGTTAATCTTGATTTCACTATGACTGTATTATTATTATTATTTATTATTATTGTAACTCTTTCTCGCTCATGGCGTTTTTTCTAGACGGACATGACGGGCTTTGCCAAGTCATGCTGTCTCTTACAGATTCAGGAATTTTCTGACAATTGAGCATGTTTTAAGTATGACTGCTTTCTGGATGTTGATGTGGATGTATTTTGGTAGGCCCAGTTTCTGAAGGTTTTCTGTATAATTTATTGATTGTTATCTTTTCGGCACCAGATCAAGACTTTCCTCTTCTCCCTGACATTTAATAGCGTATATTGAGGGTTTTGTTGTGGTGGTTGTGGTTTGACCCAGAATAGTTGTTTTTAAATGATATTGTATTTATAACAAGTTTGTATGCTTTTTATGGTTTAAAATTTTGAATATCGTTTTTTTAATGCTCAATGTTTTTAATTTTTGTAAACCGCCCAGAGAGCTTCGGCTATGGGGCAGTATGTAAATGGAATAAATGATGATGATAATAATAATAATAATGATGATGATGATGATTCCGGGGACTGAGGTGACTAATGGAATAATTGTGATCTTTTCCTGTTGCCATAGTTCTTTGACTTCCTTGGCCAGTGGTGTATATTTGTCTCTCTTTTCTTCTTCCATTTCAACAACATTTTTTGTCATTTGGTATTGCTATGTTGATGAGGTATGTGATTTTTTTTCTTTTTTGTCTATGAACGTTATGTCTGGTCGGTTGCAGGGTATTGTCTTGTCGGTATGAATTGTTCTGTCCCAGTATATTTTATGGTCTGCATTTTCCAGGATTGTTTCGGGTGAGTATGGATAGTATGGTGTAGGTTGTTTGATAAGGTTGAAGTTGATGGCCAGTTGTTGGTGAATTATTTTTGCAGCAGTATTGTGTCTGTCTGTATAGTCCATTCCTGCCAAAATTTTACATCCTCCTGTTACTTCTTATATCCACGTGCTGCCCCCTTTCGGGGTAGGGAGACCTTCCGGTGTCGCCTCCCCCCAGGCAGCATGGCTCTGAGTAGGTGAGAAGGGTTGGTCTCAAAGGTAACTCTTATCTCCCAAGCCAGGCCATGGGGCTCAAAGCTGGGAGCCTCAGGAATTACCAGTCACCAGAACAGTGCCTGTGAATGCTCACCAATATCCATTCCTCTTTGGATGCCCCTTCCTATCCGCCAGATTCAAAAATGCAACCAAGTTAAGCGGTAAGCCAAATTGCCTATTTAATTACACCCCCATCTCACAGTGTGGAGTAGGTGAAAAAACTCATGGCCAATTCAGAACATGAGTAAAAAAATCCTACTTGGCCTCAATAGGCAACCAGTGAACTCACACTGAGAACAGGGAGGGAGGGAGCCGCACGAAGAAAGAGGAGGAAGGGTGGGGTGGCTCGCCTTCTTATGGACTTCTGCTCCTCCCTTCCGAGTGGTGCCACTTTCCCACTCCACCAATCAGGAACGGGCACGTCTCTTTTCTCCCCTCCCCTGCAAAAGCCTCCCCACGCTCAAGCCAAGGGCTGGGCATGGCAGAATGGCTTGTATCGTTAAACACATCTTTGTGTGTTTTGCAGAAACATTGAGTGCAAATTGTGTTTGATCTACATTTGGGTCTGGGAGGTGTGAATTGTGAAAACCTATTTTTTAAAAAACTTGATGAAGCAAATTTTTCACACTCCTAGAATTATGAACAGGAGATTGGACCTGGGTCCTTTTGCATATAAAACATGTGTTCTGCAAATAAGCTATGGACTTTGATTATCTAGTTAACAGAAAGATAGGTACAAATAGAAATAACTTTAAAAAACCCATAAATATAATTCAAACATTTGAGATAGGTGACAGTGAGCCTATCTACACTACTGCTTTAAACGGTTTATAACAGTTTTAAACCGGTTATTAACTGGTTTAAAACTGTTATAAACCATTTTAAAGCAGTAGTATAGATAGGCTTAGTGTTAGCATGGGTTGGCCATGCTAACAAAACGTGCAGAACCAAAGGTACATAGAGTTTATGGACTATGTTATCTCTAACCTGAGCCTTTTCAGAAAGTGAGCTGCATATAACTGCAGAAAGTTTCTTGCCTAAAGAGCCTCCCTTGCTTTTTCTTTTACGCTTGTGGTTTGTATTTGGCTCTTACTTCAAAAAGAACACATAAATCAGAGTATTGCCTCTGGGTTCATCAATGTGAATAAGAGTTATATGGCTTGGTTGTTCTAAAGAATCCGTGCCTACATTTCATATTGCAAACCTTAGAATAACCCAGTGTAAAATAATAAATGTTACTCATGAATGCTTCCTGCTATAATTCATCTGAGCTATAGTCTAAGAAATGATCACTTCATACAGAGTTCTCAATTTATCAGGCTACTTCCATTCAATTAAGCCTTGTGTTCTGATGGGATTACTATTCCACATATAATTCTTTTAATTCATGATAATGGGTACAGCTGAGCATTAAACGATCTATATCACTACTGCATTGTCAAAATGTATTTTATTCTTTAATGAAATAAAACATTATAAATTAAGTCTGTTAAATAAAAAGGAAAGAAAAAAGTTTCAGAGCTTGGTGGGGAAATAGCTTGCTTTAAAAAGGAATTATGTTCTTGACTTTTTAAAAAATCAAACAACTAAAGAGAACATTGAAGAACCTTTGCTCTAGCTGCAGCTGGTAAAAGTGTATAGAAATGGGTGCCTAGACTGGGAAATCAGCATTGCTCTGGCTGGTCCCACACATGATCTCCCTAAATGAATTTTAATTTCTCTACAGGACTCTGCAAAAGTGCATCACAACACATGAAGGTTCTAAACACAGTAACCCTTGTGGGCAGGAAAACTTAAGGCTAAAATTCCAGGGTCCCCCGTTATTAGGGACCAGGGCACACTCACTAAAATAGCCACAGTTTGACCTGTGTTGTAGGTGCAAGTGTGCTTGAGGATTCAAGATAGAATGTTTGCATTTACCACTTAGAACTTAAAACATTTACTCAAACTTTAAAATTAAATTGTATGAAAGAGAAGACAAAGGGCATTTCTACACTAGCCATTTATCCCAGGGTCAGCTCGATGTCATCCCTGTGCATCCCAATTATGCACAGCTGATCCCAAGGTCAACCAAGGTCAACCTCTCAGTTATCCCAGGATAACTGGGACTCCACTTATCCTGATTTTCCACGCAGTCCCAGGATAACCCCGAGGACCACAGGCAGTGTGATGTGTGTTCCCAGGTCATCCCTCCTCCCCATGAGTAGCAGGGCTCACCAAACAGGCACAGAGCTCTGCGGGGGGAGTCCATGTCCATCGGAGGCGAGGGGGGCAGCATTTTCGCCATCCTTCAGATGGCTCTCGGCAATTTTCGGTGGTGAGTTACCTGGTTTTTTGTTTTTTTTTTAAACTTACCTTGCCGCTGGATCATGCCCACGCAATTGTGTAACCAGCTCCTCCTTCAAAAACAAAAACAAAACCATGCCATGCTGGAACATCTCTCTTTACTTCTGGGATGTTGCACTGGAAGCTATAAAGCCCAAGATCTTCCCCACCATTCTGGAAGGCCTGCAGGTATAGATGAACCCAAAGTTTAGCGTAGTCACAAACCTTTCACCCAAGCAAAGCAAAATACTCACCAAACTTGTAGCTGTATACTCATAAATTCTGCATCACTCATACTGATTCTGCAAAAGGATGCTTTCTCTGTAAATGGACTTCCATCTCTCTCAGGCAAAACCAAGGAGTTACTGAGGCCTCCATGCTAGGATCAGAGTAACATCCTGGATCTCATGCCTGAGAGAAAGGAAAGACATCTTCCTCCTCTGTGTTAAGACTTAAATACCCTTCTCAAAGACAATGACTTCCCTCCTAATACATATTCATTAATTTTTTAAAAAAATATCTAAGTTCATTGGTCCATATCATCAATTTAGATCATCCCCTTTCCAGAATGTTCTATCCTTTCTGACGTACTTGTTTATCCCTAAACTGCACATCACTTCTGCTTTTCATGTGTTCAACTGTCTAGTTTACTTCACTTTTCTTCTAGACATGGAGATTTCCTAAACCACAACTCTACCTTTCCATCACTTTGGATCTTTCACTTAATTCCTTTAAAAGGAATACATACAGCTGGTACAAGTCACAAGTTCTTATGACTAATGCCTTTGAGCAATATCAAACTATATTTCATCAGGCCTTATCTATATCAAAGCATCTAATGTTTGATGCAGAGTTTTATGTGTGTATGCCTACTTGCCCCCTTAATTTTGAAGCCTTACCCCATCACTTGCGCATCCCTTTAAACCCATTCTATGCCCCCGCATTTTTTTTTACCTCTGATGCATAAGCACATCAAGCTTATGCATAAGCGCGCCAAATTTATAAGCGTGCCAAACTTATGATCCCTTTCACCTGAATAGCTGCTATTTTGCTCTTTTGCTCCTTTATTCTTCCACTCCATTCCACCCTGTCCCTTCTCTTTCTCCCTCAAGTCAGGTCTTGTCAGATGAGTATTTCAACCAGACCACTTCCAAGAGTAACTTTATATTTTCGAAACATAATACGAGAATTAGGCTTAAGAATCTGCAATGTGGATTGCAAACTAAGGAGTGTCTAAGGTATTTTATCCTGCTCTTCAGCCTAAGCGTTTTCAGGACAGCTAACAAATCCAAAGGCTCTACCTTACCGCCTTTTATTCCCACAACATGCTAAAGTAATGCTGAGAGACAGGGATTGGCCAAGGTCTGGTCACCCAGTGAGCTTCATAGCTGAGCAGGGATTTAAACCTGGGTCTCCCCAGTCATAGACCTCCATCACACCTAATTTACCCCCCTGGTTTGCCCTCTGCATTTTTTTACCAGCGCATCAAGCTTATGATCCCTTTCACCTGAATAGCTGCTCTTTCACTCCGTTGCACTTCCGCTCCGCTCCACTCCACTCCACCCCACCCCACCCCTTCTCTTTCTCCCTCCAGTCTGGTCCTGGCAGATGAGTATTTCAACCAAACCACTTTTCTGCTGGGCAAAAGTGGAATGACCTTTTAGTCTGGCTCTTTGGGGGCATGGAGAGAGTACAAACCTGTCTCTGCAGAAATTCAGGCATTGTATGATTTTTAAAAAATGCTTTCGAGCCTGGGATGCAAGGTTTGGGTTTTATATTGAGGCTTGGAGCCAGCTGCTGGGAGAGATTGCTTTTCCTTGCCAGGACCTGATGCAATCCATTCAAGCCAACAGCACACACACCCAATTCCTTTAAAACTACAAGGGAGGCTTTGGGTGCATTAACTGCTTCGGGAATTCTAGGAAAAAACAGAAAAGGCTGAGGAAAAGACAGGTGTCAGCAGGACAGGGATGGCATCATGTGAGTACCATGCTGCAAATCCACACACCAGGCATGGTGAGAGTGCACTAAATCGCTGGTGTGACGGAGCTCTTGCACATATTCAGTAAAATTGCAGAAAGAAAGAAGTGATGAAGAAAAATCCTTTACCCTGTTTAGCTTTTATGCCCGAACAAGGAATAGCACTGTTTGTAGTGGGTATGGGGCACAGCCAAAACCCTGATGCACACTGGCCCCAACCTCTCTATTCCCCACAATCTTGCATTGAGGAGGCTTCTATGCATGTTTACTTGAACAGAAGTAGAAGCCTCCATGTGGTTGGGGAAACCCTGATATAACAGGAGTCCTGATCACTCAACAGCTCTACTTATGTACAAGTGAAGACAAGTTGGAACCCCCTTTAGAACTTCCCAATCAACATAGGACAGTTAGGGTGGAGCAGGTGTGATGGGGAAATTGAAGATGGGGCTAGCAAATGAAGTCCCATGTCTCTATATACACATTGCTATATCTGGTTCAGGCATAATGCCTGAGCTGGCCTACCATTGTGGGGCGCCTGCACAAGCACTGAACACACTGTTGGAGCATTTGTGGACAGTTCTATGTGCAGAAGTCATTATCAATGTGTGGAGATTAGGAGAGGAGCCAGCATCTGACTCCTGCTCTACAACATGTATTTTTCTATTTGTATTGATCATCTACACAAGATCAGGGGAGATACATATCTGGAATCATCTATATCCACATGAATTTAAATCAAGTTGCCTATTATTTTATTGAATGCTACAATTTTTTCAGTTATTATTTTGTCTTCTCCTTTTATAATGAAGGCATATAAATAATAAACACCATGAAATCAGTCATATTTGTAGCTTATATACCCTGACCAGCCAAGAACAGAAGAATGTTTTTGACACCTCTTGATAAAACTATCACCAATTAGAATTATATTATTCCAACAACTGACAATGTAGCTTACTAGTAGCCCATTTCCTGGGAACAATATAAGTTCTTCAAAGGCTCTTTTATGACATGAGTGGCCATGATCCAACTAATGCTTAGAGACTTGGTGTTGAAAAGTGAAGAAATCCCAATATAAGCCTGACCCCTTGGTTCAGGATATCAAAAGCTCAAAGCAAAAGTAGGTGAGCAGGATATTTGTGTGTGCAAGATATATTTGGAAGTATAGCTAGAGTGACCAGATTCAAAAGAGGGCAGTGCTTTTGCAGCTTTAACTGTTGTGATGAAGAAAGAAATTTACCAGGTGCTGCATGCATACAAATTACACCTGCTGAAATTCCTGTTTCTATACAACTGTTAAAGATACAGGAGCCCTGTCCACCTTTTCATATGGTCATCCTAACTATTGGTAGACCTCTGAATGCAGGGTTTGCCTATAGAGTGCCAGGTTGCCACCATGTTAAACAAAACCCCACACTTTCTCTGCTGCGGGGTGGCAGTGGCTAATCCTGACACAGAGGGTTTCTGGCAGCCATGCAGCTCTCCCCCTGCCCTCTGCCCAGGCTTCCAGTGACCTATCAAGATTCATCTTTTACCCTGGAATGTGTCTCTATCGACGCTGGAGTGAGGTTAGATGGCAGAATAGCTGTGTTCAATTTGCTGTAGCCTAAAAAGTCAGGGTAAGTCCTGGACTTTTTAAATGTGGAGCTTCATAAGAAAGCCCTGTGGTGACATCAAGGTGGCTGCAGAGTCATATAAGTGATGCATCACCATCACCCACTCATCATGGGACGTTTGGAGCATATAGACAGCCCTCTGTTCTCCTGTAGAGTTTGAGGAGGAGGCTGAACATCTGTCCAGACTTAGAATGTGCTAGCACCAGAATGTGGAGGGATTGGCTACCACTTAAATGCAACGTACATGCTTCAAGATCAACAACCTGGCTAACCATGAGTAAAGAATACCTCAGAAGTAAGGCCCTTCTCACAAGAAGGATTTCTTCTAGAAGTCCCTGATGTACAGCAGCTGAGTCCTGGGTGGGACTCTGGAAGATCCAATTTCTAAACCTTAAGTTGGAGTTTACTAGCTGCTAGAACAACATCCTAATTTAGTACCTTGGAACCTTGACCTTGTTATTTCTTGGACTGCTCTCTTGTGTTGCTGATTACTAGACTACTGACAAGACCTAACTTTAGGACTGCTCTTTTGCTGGACTGGTAACACTGTGCTATTGACATTTACTGCCCTGCTGACTTCTCCTGCTTTGAACTGCTCTTTGGCTGGACTAATGAATCTGTGGTTTGAGCTATTGTCTGGCTGCTGACTTTGCTAAATGGATTTGCCTCATAGTTGGTTCCAGGACTTATCCAGCCATAAGAAGACAGCCTCATGTATATGCAGTAGCATCCTATTGCATAAACATGATGAAATACTTGTGTATATAATGATTCCCAAGCAACTCTGAAATGTCTGAGGGCTCTGAGTCAGGGATGTCTGAACTCTCCCCTTCCCGTGCTGTGTCAGACCTCACCACCCAGCTGCCCATTTACCATGTAGTCCGTGAGTGCCTAGCAAGTGGGGTGCAGTGTCCTGCTGCTCTGCTGAGCTGCCTTTTGTGGGAAACATTATCTATTTAGACCATTTATGCCTGTGATGTTGCATAAATGGGCCTCTTTACAGCTGCAATTTATGCAAAAGAGCTCTTCATGCAAAAGGGCGAGCTGCCATTTTCCACAAAATGGTGGCTTGGTGGAGCAGCGGAAACCACTGTGCTTGCCCGACCCATTGCACGCCATGTCAGGCAAGTGTAGGGGGCTGGGGACTGACATCCTGAGGGCTGAGCCAGTGAGAAATTGCCATGCCTTGAGCCTTAACCAGACGCCCGCCCTGCGTTTGGAGGAAAATGCACTCTGGTCTCTGAGAAACTGGATGTCACTGGGTATGGACTGGGCAAAAAAGGAAAAACTCTTTGGGTCCCCTATGCTGTGTTCAGAACTATCTTAAGAAATTGAGGCCTGGGATGGACAGAATGGCTGCAGTAAATAGCTATGAGCAGTCCTTTGGGGTGAGAATTCTATACCACAGCTTACAGTTGTGTCTATTCAAAAGTTGAACTCAGTGATGCTGCCCTGTGTTATCAGTGATATAGGGTTGAATACAAATTTCTTAACACACAAATAAATAATAAGTAGGGATGGACAAATCTGTCAGTTTCAGTTTTTCTCAGTTTTCAGTTTTTCAAACCTTAAATTTGTTGGGACATTTTCTCAATCTTAATTTCAATTCATCCTAAACTTTGAGAATTTATACGCATGTTGTGAACCTTTCTTCTAATATATGTAGCTTTTCCTCATACACATTTTTGTAAGGAATTTTCTGCATATAATGCATTTTAATATTATTTGCACATTTTCTGTACACCTTCTCCAATATATGCATTTTTCTACACATTGTTTGACTGCAGATCTCCATTGCAAGTTTCAGAGAAGTCCAAATTTAGAAGAATCACTGAGTTTCAGTTCATGTGTTGGTTTGAAAGGGCAAAATGAATGAATTTCTTCCCCGTCCCTACTAAGAGGTGAGTCCCACCGTGTTAAGTGGGACTTACACTCAGGTAAGTGTGCATAGGATTGCAACCTTAATTTCCTACAGTGACCTCTCAACTTAACCTATTCAGTTGATGTCTGAACTTTTATCAGTTGCTTTAGTCTGAAGCTTCATATTCTAAGGGGGGGGGGAAATAAAGATTCATTGTACTGAACAATTACAATTTAGGCCTTTTTTAACTGTAGGAAAGTAAATTTTCTACAAATAAAATGAAAATCAAATCCCAAATACTGTTCTTCAAGGGCTGTGAAGGCAACCTGCTTGCAGTTCTGAGGAGAAGCAGCCAGATATGGTTTCTTCAGTGCTGCACCTATATCATGCCTTAGCTGCCAGCCTGCTACCTATAAACAGGAATTATTTCTCCACTTAAAAGACCTGAAACATACACTTACAGACAGTTATTTCTCACTGAATATCATGACCCATATTATGCTGCTTAAACCAGGTTGAAGAGATTAGCAACTATGTTGGCTTTAATTTCACCCTGATGGCTGCATTAAGAGATTTTTTTTTCTAGACATTTAACATTCCCTCCTTAAATAGAGCAGATAGATTTAGCATGACAAAATAGAGGTCCTGATATTTCTTAGATCTAATGTTCATACAAAAGTACCCACTCCTTCAGGCAGCTGATTCCAGTTATGGTGCTATTTAGGTTTGCTTTCAGTTTTTGTCTCTGTGTGATAAGTAAGAAAAAACAGCTCCAGGTAGAATGTACACTATGGCTTTAAAACAGTTTATAATGTTTTTGACAACTGTTCGGGCCCAGGACACATTCCACATACTGTTTTCAAACCGTTTTCAAAGTATTATATCCTGCCCAAGTGTTATCTGGCCCAAGTCATGACCCATGAGGTGACATTTGACTTTGCACTCCAGGTGTGATTTTTTTTTTTGTCTTAGACAATCTTAAAGTTGCCAGTTCTACCTATTCATTCAGTTTGTATTATGGCTTTCAGGCCAGTTACCAGAAAAGCAGGGGACAAGACTGTTTTGTTTTGTCTTAATTTTTTTTATATTAGCTGTACACCTCAACATCAATAACTTCCGGGGGGCGGAGCATCGGTCATGGAGTGAGCAGACGAACTTTCACTCTCTCTGAGATGACGGATAAGTAAAAGCATGTTATTCTAATTAATAGATCTTCAAAGCGTAAGTCAAGATAAATGTTGGCAAGGGGAATAATTACAGAAGCTAAAAAAGTGGAAGGGAGGCGCTGAATCATCGGTGGGACACTGAAAACTCGGGGGAGTCGACGGGACTAGAACTGTGCTTTGCTGATATAAACTGCAATAAATTTAAAAGAATTACTTCTTACCTTGCCTTAGAGACATTATATGGGAATTAGCTTTTAACAAATGCCTGGATAAAGCTAGTAATTGCCGTCAAGCTGTACTGTAGGCTGAATATCTGATGTCAGACAGAGGGGGGGAAAAGAAAAGGTTGAATGGTAAAAAGTGGGTGAGAGTAAAGAAGCACCCCTCTGACAGTAGTTGGACTTGCTTGTCTCGCAAGAATTCAGAGAATTCGGCCGCAGATATGGCGGACGGCAAGGCTGTGCAGCAGGCTTCGGCCGCTGGCATTATCAAAGATGGCTCTAAGCCAGGAGCGGTTCCCAAGGCAACTAAGCAACAAACAGAAGCACTGTCCCTGGAGATGCTTCAAGCTAATCTGTTAGGTTTGATGGAGCGCCATAAGCAGGAAATGTTGGTGGAGGTCAAAAAGATTCAGTCTTCACAAGTGGAATTGCAAACAAGTTTTCAAAAGATCAGTGACAGATATGAATCGTTGGAGCAACAGGTTGTGCAAAACAGTGTTAAATTGGAGCACAATGAAGAAAGAATAATAGATTTGGATCTACGGCTAATCTCTATGGAGGATAAAGATCGAAGGAGGAATATTCGTATTAGAAAATACGCGGAACAGCAAGCAGAAAATCCAAAGAGTTTGAGAGCAAATGTCATGCAATGGATAAAAGGATTAGACCCTCACGGATCGTGGGTTGAAGAGGATCTGGATGGGGTCCACAGGGTGGGCCCCAAAAGAAGTGGGGAGCTTCCAAGAGATGTAATCGTGAGATTTACCAGCTTTTATAAAAAAGAGAAATTAATGCAGATCATCAGAAGGGCTGGGCAAGTGATGTTACAATCTTCATCAATTGAGATATTTCAAGATTTGTGTTTCCAGACCATCCAGTGGAGGAAGAGTGTGAAGCTTTGTACAACCATTTTGCGCAAGAACTCAATTGTCTACAGTTGGGGGTATCCGGTCTTTTTGAGATTCATCTATAAAGGGAAACAACAGAGAATAAATTCTTGTGAGCAAGGGTTGGAATTGCTTAAGTCCCTGGGGCTGATGGAGGAAGATGCAGAGAAAGAAGAAGGAGGGGCAGTTGGAGGAAGTGTTGTATGACTGAGACAAATAATAAGAAGGATAACAACGGAAGAAAAGGAGAGGGGGTTCTGTTTGGGTTCCATGTCGGGTGTTTTCCGTTCCCCCCCCCCAACGGGTTCTAAGAAGAGGGGAAGAAGAAGAACCTTGGCTCAGGGCGACCTGGGACTGGAAGGGGGGAAGTGGGGGGTACATGTGGGGGAGGGGGGGAGGGGGAGGAGGGTTAAATGTGTCACAGAACGAGACCTGAAGGGGAAACCAAAAATGGAGATATGGGAAGCAAATTAAGATTAGTAACTTTAAATGTAAATGGGCTGGGTAGTGTTGTTAAAAGGAAGAGAATTTAAGGGCTTTTGAAAAAAAAGAAAGCTGATATAATATTTTTACAAGAAACGCATCAGAAAGAAGATGGAAGAAATCAATTAAAATTGGGGGATATGGGCATATATGAGAAAGCATACGGAACTTCAAAAGCAAGAGGGGTTGCAATAATAATTTCTAAAAAATGTGCATTTAATGTTGTTAAGGTGGTAAAGGATGTAGAGGGAAGATTTATTATATTACAGGGTCTCCTGGGGGTAGAAAAATATATCTTGATTAATGTATATGCGCCAAATGTTAAGCAAGTGGAATTTTATGATAAAGTGTTTAGAATTATTGGGAATCTAGGGAACATAAATATGGTAATGGCGGGGGATTTTAATATGGTGATGGATAGAAGTAAAGATAAAGATAATTCAAAAGGTATAGGGAAAACAGGTTTAGCAAGAGTAATGGAGCATAAAGAAATAAAGGATGTCTGGAGAGAAATAAAAGGGGACGAAACAAAATACACCTTTTATTCACCAAAATATAAGAGTTTCTCTAGGATTGATTATATATTTTTGACAAAGAATATGCTTTCGAAGATTATGGATTGTGAAATTGATGTAATCAAAGTTTCAGATCATGCAGTAATGACTATGGATATTAAAGTCAAGAAAGATTATAGAGAGGCAAAAAGATGGAGATTAGATACTAGGATTTTAAATTATAAAAATATTGTTGAGAAAATGAAAAAGGAGATTAAGAGTATTTGGGAAATAAACGAAGTAGGGATAATCTCGCAGGGGATGGTTTGGGACACGATGAAAGCAGTAGTGAGGGGTATTTGTATTAGAGAAACGTGTAAACTAAGAAGACAACAAGAGGCACATAGTAAAAAGATTGAAGAAGATATTAAGGAATTAGAGCAACAATTCAGGAGTAAGAAGGATATGCGTATATATGCCCAGCTCCAAGCAAAAAAAAAGGAATTAGAGGGGGAGGACATAGAAAGAGTTCAAAAAGAATTAATATATATGAAAAGGAATTTTTTTGAGTATAGTAACAGAAATTCTAGGATGCTGGCAAGATCAACGCAATCAAAGAAGGAGAAAAATATAATAGGTACAATTAAAGATAAAATGGGGAAAAAATGTAATTTAATGAAGGATAAATTAAAAATTTTTGAGGGATTCTATCGGGAATTATATACTTCAGATGCGATTCCACAAATGAGAATACAAGAATATGTAGAGAAAAATTGGAAGGTAAAATTAAAAGATAAGGATAGGGATTACATGGAAGCTTTGGTGACGGAAAAAGAAATAGAGGAGAGTATTGATAAATTGAAAGGAGGTAAATCTCCAGGAGTTGATGGACTGGGGCCGGAGTATTATAAGATATTTAAGGAAATTTTAGTATCAAAAATGGAGAAATTATTTAATAATATTATAAAGGGAGAGAAGACCCCGCCGTCGTGGGAACATTCCTTGATCATTTTAATTCCGAAAGTGGATAAGGACTTGATGGATCCAGCTTCGTATAGACCTATATCGTTAATTAATCAGGATGCTAAGATTTTCACAGCGATTATGGCAAAAAGATTAAATACCTTTATAAATGATTATATTAAAAAGGATCAATGTGGATTTATTCCAGGGAGGCAGATGCCAAATTTAATAGGGAGGGTTTTAAACATAATAAATAGTATTAAAAGAAGAAATTTAAAAGCAGGACTGATAGCATTGGATATTTTTAAAGCCTTTGATTGCGTGGAATGGCCGGCGTTAAAAACTATTGTAAAAATATTTGGCTTTGGAGAAAGATTTGTGGGGGTGATTAATCAGTTGTATGCAACTAATAAGGCAGAGGTGTTGGTAAATGATGGCCTAACACAACAGATTACCTTAGCCCGGGGTACTAGACAAGGGTGTCCTCTCTCCCCGATATTATTTGCAATTGTGATTGAAATGTTAGCAAATTGTATTAGGGAAGATGAGAAATTAAAAGGGATAGGAGAACAGGATAAAATAAAAATTAATATGTTTGCGGATGATACTTTATTGACACTAGAAAATCCGGGGGGGAATATAGAAGGACTCCAAAAACATTTGAGGGAATTTGGAGAGGTTACGGGGTTGCAGATAAATTGGGGGAAATCTAATATGATGCTTTTTAACTATGATAAGGTAGAAGAGGATGAGTTAAGTCTAAGGTTAGGTTTGAAGGTTAAAAATATATTGAGTTACTTAGGAGTTTTTATTTCTAAAGAGTTAGAAAAGTTAGAAGAAATAAATTTTAGTAGATTGAAAATTAAAATATTACAGAAGTTAGAGGCTTATAGGAAGGTTAAGCTGTCGTGGTTTGGTAGAATAGCGGTAATTAAAATGAAGATATTACCAATGATTAACTTTTTGTTTAGGATGTTACCAATTCAGATATCGGAAGTAGAAATTAAGAGCTGGCAGTCTATGATAAATAATTATTGTAATGGGGATAAGAAGCCAAGAATAAATAAAATAAATTGGTATAAGAATCAAAGGGAAGGAGGCTTAGGTTTACCGAATATAAAGATGTATTATATTGCTAACCAATTAAGGTATGTTATAAGTAGCATTGTAGGGGATGAGGATTTAGAATGGCTAGAACCGCAGACAAAGAAACTAGAGTTTAAGTTACAGAATGTTTTCTTTAGTAATATAAAAAAGATTCAGCTGAAAGAAATAATTAATCCCATCTTAAGAAATATTAGAGATATTTGGGGAAAATATAAGAAGAAATTAATGCCGGGAATTTCTCCTCTGTCCCCTGTGGTTATAATGGATAACTTCCCAGGTAATTTGAGAGGAGAATTGGAGGGGTTATTAAGGGGGAAAAAAATAATTAAATTGAAAGATTGGGTAATGAAAATGACCAATAAAAAACAAATAGAAGAAATATTAATGGGTCAGGAAAACTTATGGTTTAAGAGTATGCAATTGGAACAGTGGACAGTTAAATGGAAGAAGCAAAATAAGGAGTGTAGAAAGGAAACAAGCTTTGAAAAGTTAATTGAGGCTAGACAGAAGATGGGAGGAAATAAAATGGATAGTAGAAGTAAAAAAGGTTTAATGAGTGAGATTTATAAGATATTAGTGGATGAGGATAAGGGGTATGAAAGCTTGAAAATGATCTGGGAAGAGGATTTGAAAATTCAGATCAGTGGGGACAGCTGGAGAAAGATCTGGGAATCAAGAAATTTAAAGTTATTTTCTATAAGGATAAAAGAAAATCAGTATAAAATTATTTGGAGATGGTATCTCACTCCGGTAAGATTACATCAGATAGATAAGAAGGCGTCAAGTTATTGTTGGAGGGGTTGCCAGGAACTGGGGACATATTACCATATGTGGTGGACTTGTGAACATGTTAAAAATTTTTGGGAGAGAGTTTTTAAGGAGATAAATGAGATAGTGGACAAAAAGGTAGAGGCAAGTCCGAAGATAGCTTTATTGGGTTTATTTGATAAAGAATATGGTAATAATAATATTAAAGAATTAATAAATAATCTCCTGACACAGGCAAGACTTATGATAGCCAAAAATTGGAAAACACAAGGGGATTATTGTATGGAAGAGTGGTATAAAGGAGTGTGGGATATTGCTATTAATGACAGATTAACTTGTGCAATGAAAGTAAAGATGGGATTAACAAAAAAGAATGATTTTGGAAGGATTTGGGCTATGTTTCTAGAATATGTTTTAGAAAAGGGGAGAGGATATACACCATCTAAAGAATCAATGCAGTTTTGGGGAATTTATAAGCAATAGGGTTATAAGGTCTCGGGGGGTAGGGAGCACGGGGGGTTGTTGAGGCTTTTGTATTGTGTATTGTTATGTTATATGTAGAAATCAATAAAATTATTAAATAATAAAAAAAAAACATCAATAACTTCCATGCTAAGTTTTGCATGGAGTCAGTGTTAGAGCATATTTCCCACAGAGGTTCACAGGTTCAATCCCCAGCATCTCTAGCTAGGGCTGGGAAATGCCCCTGTCTGACTGGCTGCAGCTCTGCAGGGTTTCAATGTAGACATACTGAGCTAGATGGACTTGGTATAAAGCAGTCTCTTGTGTTCCTAACTACTAGGGTCCAGCCCAGATCTATGCATAAGCCACTGAGCTACACCATCAGATTGTGTGAATAGCAATGGCAGTGCATCACAACAAATGGAGCTAAATAGGGGTGTGGGTGTGTGTACACGCACATTAGCATGTTCAGTATGTTCTGTAATACTAGCAGTTTCATTCTATTAGATGCCTGGCCTGATTTACAATGCTGCCTTATACTTCTAGCTGCTTAGGCAGGAGGTTCTCCATTTATGACAAAGTAAAGTTTCCCAAGCTGTTCACCTTTGGGATGTTCACAGCCAGACTAGTGACACAGATATATCCTAGACTTCAGCAGCAGAATTAGAGTTCTGGGTCCCAGGGTTTGCTCTAGTACTTAAATGTTTGATTCCAAGAGTTTAAAACTCCTACTATCCCTAAATGCCCAACTAGATTTTAAACACAAGATGCCTAACAGTTGCCTGACTTTTTTGTTCAACCTACTTTTAATGACAAGCACCATCAATGGAATTTGAGAGGAGGAATGGGAGGGTGTGCATGTCAAGGGCTCCTTAAAACATTCCCCTCCACCAGTCATGTTTCCACTCAAAATTACACCTCCTAACAGCTTTCCCAACCAGAGTACAAAAGATAGATAGGCAAGGAAACATTAAGAAGCCCTTCTGCCAGAATTCCACTACTCACTTTTGCAGACTCTTGTAGCTGCTATAGATTTTGATAAATGACCACTAGTAGTGCCTCCATTTTATACATTTTTATACATTTTTTAAAATATATGTTATAGCTTTAAGGTTTTTGAACATATAGATATATGAACAGATTTTAAAATGTGAAATATTTTGGTATAAAGCACCAGTTCAGTCACTAATAAGAGTATGTTACAATACCATACCATCAGACATTATTGAATATATTTCCCATTTGGAAAGTATACTTCTATATCTATGTTTTTCATATAAAAATGTTATTCCCTTTATTGTATATTACCATTCTCTTCATAATATATTTACATGTAAACCATCCATTTTCTAATATAGAGATATTCACATTCCCAAATAGAAATAAGTGGCAGGCCTCTTTAATGGAAATTGTGACTAGCTCGGAAATCTAATTATCCAGTTAGCACTGAGAAGGGGCCTTGAAAACTAAAAGAACAGCATAATTCAATTTATAGTTTGAAACAAATACATGGTTAGTTTCTTCTGTATACTTTTCCTATATACTGCTTAAATGTTATGGAGTAAATATGTTTAGAGGTATTCTAGCACTTGTGTTTCAAAATGCAATTTCCCCTTAATGTTTAAAGATTGTTTGGTGGTTGTTTCTTTTAATCGAAACAATACATTTTAACATTATGAAGCTGTCACTGGTTTATTTGAGAATTTAAACATGTTCCTTCTACAACATACAGACTGTATTAAGTTTGAAACGGTTCTGCTTGGAACATAGAAATAAGCATGTACCTTGATCTATGCTTTCTATCTAGTACACATAGAGGTGGTACCAACATGCTCAAAGATTTCATTATCAAAAGATGTTACCTCATCCACACACATATCCATATCCAAAAGTTCCCTCATCTGATGGAAAAATCTTTCTCCAAAAAAAGAATGTTTCCTCTGGTGGAAGAACCTTCCTTCAGCCAGGAGAAGGGAACCTTTGGATCCAATCCTATATGTGTGTGGTCCCACAGTGTGTTAGCATGAATGAATTCTCCAAAAAGTAGGTCATAGTCATAGTTTTTGTTTCTTAGCAAAAGAAGAGAAAGCCAGGAATGAAAGAATAGGCCAGGAACATAGAAGAATACTTCCTCTGTTGGAGGAACACTCTTTCAATCAGAGGAAGGGAACCTTTTGATCCAACCCTACATGAAGAACTTTTTTTATTTTTCAAGGCAGTTTAGCTTAGTTTTGTTTGGTTTCTTAAAGCTCTACTGTATTTTAAATCTTTGCACTGTTGCTAAATTCTATTTGGTTATTTTTTAAAATTTTTGTATCATAATTTTAAACTTTTACATTTTTTATCATCTTGTATTTTATAGCTTTAATTGTTCTGGACCACCCAGAGAGCTTCAGCGATAGTGTTATATATATGTAAGACATAAATAAATAACCCCAAAGTTTAAAAATACCTAGCACAATCCCCCTGCACCCATGCTTCTGAAATATTGCAAGCTTCAAACCCACAGCAGGGGCTATGAAACTTGTAAATTTGATCCAGTACTGCCAGGATTTTTAAAAATATATATTTTGGTTGCTTTTCTCATTATAGTCAATGGGAAGACATCCTAGGCTTCAGAAAATTGGGTGATGTGACCATCTGCTTCAGTCCAAGCCACTGAGCAAAAGTGTCCCCTATCAGAAACAATGAGTTGAGTTCCAGGCTGAATACTCTTTTCTGTGAACAGCCAAGATGCACATGCAGAACAGCATGCATGGCTTTTTGGATACTGACTATGACCTATGGACTGGATGGCTCTATCTAGAACTGCATCCTACAATGAATGTTTAGTCTTTACATTTCACATTCTTTTCTGACTATTACATCATTATGCTTAGCACAAACCAATTTAGGTTTGTATTAGCAAGAACTGGTGATAGTCTCTCACCTTTGACCTTCGGGTTAATGAGAAGTTCCTCTGTGTAATTGCTGTGTCTTAAGATGGCACTGTGGTGTGTAATCTTTATTGCTGTAAAAATGACATTTGAAGTTTGTTTTACATGGGGAAGTCGAAGAACATTATTTCTGCAGTGAGCAATAATTATCTGCCTCCTGGCTGAAAATATATGCAGCAGATAAATTGTGTTCATCTGGTAGCCTTTGTTTGTAAGACAAGTTAATTAAAAGAGGGATGTCGGAAAATATGTCTGCCCACTGGGTGTTGATAGAGCAATATTATTTTTCAAGGAAATATTCCACACAAACAACCTTTTGTTTTTGTTTTATAGATATGGATGAACACAAGGTAAGTACTATGCTTCTACCTAGTGAATTGTAAAGAAAAAGAAAGGGAGATAAAGGAAATATCTATAGTACACCTTCTTTCCTCCATAAACAAATGTTATGTTTCATTTTGGACAATACACAATTGTTTAAAAGAGTTGGAGAAACAAAAGGACATTGAAAGAGGGGCAAAGAATGGTCACAAAGGAGAGTTAAATTTCAAATCATTTGACATAGCTTGTTATAGTCAGATGGCAGGGTGGGACAAGATAATCCTGAAGTAGGTGACTAGGAGTAAAACCCAATGTAAATTTTACATGGGCCTAATCTACACCAAGCAGGATACTGCACTATGAAAGTGGTATATAAAAGGCAGGGGTCACACCAAGCAGGATATAGTGGTATGAAAGTGGTATATGGTATGTGTCAATGGGCACCAACAATTGTCAGTGCACTTCAATACTGCTATACAGCTGTAGTGTGGCTCCTGCTTTTTATATACCACTTTCATACGGCTTTCATAGGGTAATATCCTGCTTGGTGTAGATTAGGCCTTTGAGTTGACCGATTGAAATGAAAGGGACTTCAGTTAGTCATAACTAACTTAAATTCCTTTCATTTCCATAGGTCTACTCTAAATAGGACTTTTGTTGGATTTTGCCATAGGTATAGGCAGGATTATGAAAATTAAGGGTTCAAGAGGTTGAGAAGTGGCAAACAAGCTGGGTGGGTTGCTGGCCCATTATACGAGGTGTTCAGACAGAGCCAGGCAGAGGATAATAGAAGCAGGAGGAAGTAGGTCCAAGGTCAGTCTTGGTCACAGAGTTCCAAACAGGAGCTGCTGACCAACCTGCCAACAAGACCTTGCTGCTTCCTTTTTACAAGGGTTACTGAAAATTCAAAGCCAAAGGGAAGCTCAAATATTCTTATGTGAGCTTTTATTCCAAAGTTAGGAGGTGCTGAGGAGTAATTTCTAACAAATAATTTTATTCAATTCTGGTTTTTTTTGTTTTTAACATGAAGAAATACAAATAAACCATAATATATATAATACCAAATGGACAGACCAAAGCCTTGACCAAGAGGTGCATTCCACAAATAACAGTGCTGGCAACCAATATGGTGAATGGTAATTTGGTGGGAACAGACATTTCCAGGTGGATCTGGACTGGATAATCTTTTGTAGCTAATGTAAGGATAAATAGAATTCACTCACCTTCCCATTCTGCTGCTTTTTGCAACATGCAGTGGTATTACCATTTTATGTATATGAAAGGCATATCTTTGGCCAGGTCTTCTTTATTTGTAGTCAAATGGATCCTGTGCGGGCTTTCAAGCATGGATCTGTAGATGGATAAGGAAAATATCTAAGGAGTTAGCTTGCATTTTCTTGCTTTTATGTTTTGAAAATATTCTATAGAACTATCTTACTTCTAAAAAATGGACTTGTTTATAGAACAATACATAGATAAATCCTTTTTAGATTAAGATGACTGTATATTCTTTTTAAGATGAAACATTTCAAAGGTTTTTAATATTTATCTCAAAACGTCTCCATTAATATAACGATCTAGTTCTGTTACACTTAACTATGTGTTTTAAAGTTGCTGATAAAAATGTATGGGATAAAATGTATTGTCTTCTGCAAAGTGTGTCTATTCTATGAAAAAGGTGTGTGTGTGTGTGTGATATGTATAAGTTCTCTTAGCGCGATTCATTTACTGTTCAGTGCAGTCTAAACCTCTGCATGCATTTTCCTTCAGTAATAGGTAGAAAGCTACAAATAAATTTTGATGGCAAAAATAACTGCTTAGTGAACAGAAGGCAACACTCATATATGAATGTTTGGGAGGTCAAGTGTATTATAATGGTGTGCCATAAAAAGATGCATATAATAGGATTGAATATAGGTGGATGGGAGCCAAAGTACAAATTACAAAGAGCTTACAAAAAGCAAATCTAGAGAGTTATTGTAAAAGTAATTTACAGTAGCAGTCTGGCTGTTAAATATAACATTATTTTAGTTCAGTAAAAAGAAAGAAGGGAAGAAGAAGAAGAAGAAGAAGAAGAAGAAGAAGAAGAAGAAGAAGAAGAAGAAGAAATTAGGATTGTTTCTTTTGGAAGATTCCCAAGATGCATGTACTAAAGATGGAAGTAGCCCCTAAACTTATTTTTTGAAATCAACGATTGATTTATTTATGTATTCAAGATCTTTTCCTAGAGACCTGCAACTCTCTCTGTAATTAAAATAATCCTTCCCATTCACCTCTTTTAGCCTAAAGGAAGAAAAAGAAACAGCTGCCCATTTATTAGACTAGGCAACTATTTCTGCTTCTACTGAATGGTTGATTCACTGCTGCATCACCAAACATTATTAAAGTTGCCGAGGCATTAGAGTTCTCAGATGGTGACACATTCTCATGGTCAAGGGTCCTCAGGTCTTCATTCACCTGGATCACCAAAGTTCTGGTTCTGCTGTCTTCAAGGACATAATAATTCTAAATTGTAAATCATAGTCTTCTGATGGAAGCCATGCATGCAGTGGGAAGCACTGATGCTGTGTGCATGTTAACCGGGACACAAATCTCCAACTGAAACAGTACTACTATGAAAGGTAATGGGACTATTCAGCTATTATATGCAATCATTCGTTATTGTGAAATTTCTTCTGCTTTAGCTTGTGCTTGGCAATTCCTAAAGGCACATTTGAAGTAGGAGTAGCATTTTATGTAACTACTCTAATGGGGCTTTCAGCAAGCAGAATCAATGGGTAAAACTTTTCCTGGTCTGTTAAGCAAGAACGTGCATGTTTGAAGGGAAACCTACAAGAAAAATATTCCAACAGAAAACGAAGAAAACCAAACTACCTAGATATAGACAACTTCAACTAGTATGTAAGGGTTCAGAGAAAGCCCTATTTACATGCAGTAAATCTGGAAGGTGGAGAATGGACATGCACCAAGACCTCCATGCATTGGTTGTAACATGTGAAAAGACCTCTGGCCTTCTCTCTGATGTGCTGTATTTCTACACGGAGGGAAGTAGTTTCTTGGGGGACCATTCAGACATGAATCATCTGCCTGAAGCTTGATGTGATATGCTTAAGAAGAACATTTCTCTACCTGGGCAATAGGCCTCTACAGGCAGGGACCTGTTTGCTGGCAATGCTGGGAGAGGCAGAGTGTCCATTTTCCTTGTGTATGGCTGTATGCTGTACATCATACATGTGCAGGCAGGGCAAATGAGGATTAATAAGTCTATAATGGCCTCCTCTGCGATTTGTAAGTCTGCAATGCCTTCTTCTGCACTGCTCCTCCACTAACCCTCCCTTTATTCCAGTGCAAGGCTAGCTGCTCTCTTTGTGGTTCAAGTAGGAATGTTTGTCTGACCACCAGATTGACCTCAGTGGTAGTCATTTTTTCCTCTTTTTTCTACCTACTCTGCACTGATGGAAGGGGATTTGGGGAATTATGATTTGGTCAAATTGTTTAAAGAAGGCAATGTATTTATAGGTTGCCAGATATGAATAGTAAGATTGGTAGGTAGGGAATCAGGGTGATTGGCAAATCCTGAGATGTGGTGTTCACAGCTATGGGACTCATGGTCACAATATGGACTGTGTTTGGGAGTAACCTGGCTCACCAACTCAGAATTGTGGGTAGGAATGGCAGTCACAGGGAAATCTGGCCCTTTTTCTGCTCATCGGATTGCCCTAGAGCCCCCAGCTTGGCTTGCATTTGTGAGCACATCTGCAGGCTTTTCTTCAAAAGAGTTTTCCCCCTTAAATCACCATTTATGCAAATCACACCCATAATTTCCATACTGTGTGCACGGGTTGGGCACAGTTTGCTTAATCTGCACAAATTGTGGTCATAGTATGCTCAATGTTGCACAAATTAAGCATACTTTGTGCGCAATTTGCACATATGAAGCAAAGCACTGCCACGTATTTTGTAAATGGCAATTTTAAGGGGAAGAAAACAAATCTGTGAGCTGTCCTAACTTGATACAAATCAAGTCAGGACAGCTCATGCATAAGTGAGCCAGAGTCCAGGGGAGGGGCTGAACTACTAAAAGCTTGCTGAACGTCAACCCCCAGATGGATTCCTCTGACATCCCTAGTTGTGAGAACCAAGGAGGAGTTGAAGTGGGAAAGCCTCCCTATTCATCTGGAAAAGTGTGGTCCTGGAGAGGGATAGAACCAGACCCCTTGCCTGGCTTGCCCAATTTCTGATAGCCTATAAGCCTTTGTAATATTATTACAGCTTCCTGCACTCATAGTTTATTTTATACTTCAGTAAACTTGGCTGTAGCTCAATCCTATTTACCTGAGTCTCATCTCTTTATTTTCACATTCATTCACAAAGATTTTACTGCTTGATTGTATAATGAAAAAGACTTTATATTGTACATAAGTGTCATAGTTCACCTCTCCTTCCCTAAATGCCAGGGAATTCAGGTTGTTTTTTCAGGGACGTTTCAGTTGGAGGTGCCTTAAGGTGTCTAGTTTGGAAATGTGATGATTTACACATTTAAAAAGAATAACTTGTAACAGTTTCAAAATATTCCCCCAAATATACACACCCCATTCCCAAATTTCTTGGGACAGTCCAATCTGCTTGTATTATTCCCATCTAGAAGAATCTTCCCTGATTACTACAATATTGAGGTAGCTGCACTTGCACAATAGGAATGATTTTGCAGAGCTTGATATATACTAGTGAATAGGAAAGTTGCATTCCCTACACCTTTTTTTTTTTACTAACATGACTCATATGATAAAGCTGCAAGTAATCTTCAGTACAAAATTTTGGTTTTAAAAAAGATTTGAATAGAGCCAGTTAATGCTTTAAAAAAATCTACAGTTTGATATTTTGGAAAACTTGCAAGTCTTGACAGGTCAGCAATGCTGCAAATATTTGCCAGTTTACCTTTTTGAATTGGGTGTAATGGAAGACGGGATGTCACTGATAAAATAAATATAAATTAAATTAAATGCAGTGAAACTACTGTGCCACTGAAATGTTGCCGGCAGGCCACAACCATTTTAGAAAGCCAAGTAAGATGTGTAGTGCACTTGTTGACTGATGTGTTTGGCTATGTTTTTTGACAGCCTCGTTTGGCTATGTCTCTTCCCCCCTTAACCATTCTGTACTTTCTGTTTTGCTGATCTGAGACAAGTATCAAACCTTGAGAAGAGCTGGGAACAGGTGAGATTATTGATTGACCATTAGGGCAAAGCATGCCACTTATTGGAGAGATGCTACTGTAGACATGAAAGGAATAACAGAGACTAAGGATCCATGCAACATCTTCTTCCTTGGTGCAACCCATGAGGCACTTGTCTGTCTAAGTGTTGCTGTGTCATGGATCATGTAAATAAATCCTACAGAAGCTACCTTCTGAATTCATGCTTGGGAACACAGACAAAATTCACATAATCCCCAAGCTGCATACTTTAGGGGAAAATGCACTTTAAAATGCACAATTTGGGAAAATGTGTATTTTATGCTGTAATCAATTGGGGGAAATTGTATTTGGATGTACACTTTTTTTAAAAAAAAATGTCCATGCCATAATGCATGTTTTCCCCAGTCTAAAGGGGGGGACTCACAATTGGGAAAAGGATAGAGGTGGACCAAGTTTTGAGGTAGAACTTGGAGAACCTGAATGAGCCTGAGCCTTGCCATTCTCCCATCCCCAGCTCAATTACTATCAATATGAAGAAGGGAGACTAAGAAAGGGTTTACAAAAATTCATTGTCAAGTACTTAGATGAGTCTTCTGATAAGCAATTATACAACCAGACAGAGAGACAGAATCAGAAAGGAAAAGAGAGATCCAAAATCAAATAAAACATTCAGCAACTGATGATGAAATGCTGCCTATTCCATGCAGCAGTTCATTGAGAAGGTGTATTCCAAAATAATTTGATCTTCAACTTACATCAAAAAAGTTAAACCATTTTGATTGAATGAACCAAGCAAAAATGAAATCTGATTAACAAAATGAAATTGAGATGAAATTATGTGACTAATATACATTTGAGAAATCTGAAAACAGAAGCAAAAGGAAATCCTTAGGTTTAAACAGATGTCCTTCAAGACAGACTTAAAGCACTTGACAAAAATGGCTGACAGCCTATCTGCAGCCAGAAGCAATAAGCCATCGTCTCTATGTTGATTGGATTTTAAATTCAAGCTATACACTATATGAGAAAACAACTCTGAATGCTTTTCTCCCCTTTTTCAGCTCCTCTCTTTCAGTTTGATGTTTTGCCAATACAAAGGAGTGATAGGACAAGAGCTGGAGTCCACCTGGTTAATACAATTCTCAGTCATGTTGTGCTGAGCAATTTGATTATTGTTCCCAAGGAACTAAATTAGGAGTTATTTCTATGTTACAAAGGATTCCCACATTGAGAGAAACTTAATTTAACACTGTGAAGTCAGGACTTGTTTCGTGGGTGTCTGCTATATTTCAGTTAGTCACATTACAGATGGTTGCTTTTCCCCCATGAATGGAGAAAGGGAATTTAATTCCTTCCTGGCTGGCAAATCATGCACATGTATGAATGCAAATTGTCTTGGGGACTACACCCATTTTATACTTGAGCATCAGCCTGTGTGGATTTGATGAACTGACATAGCAAGTCATATCTCCCTATTTGTTTTTTTTCTGCAGCTGCAGGCTGGTCATGTCATGATCATTTTAGACAGCCAGATAGGAATTTTCATGCAGTTGTTAGTTAACCTGTTCGGCTATGTTTTGATGAGAGGTTTTTTTAATGAGTTCCTCAATTCTGTGTTGTTTCTTGTTGATCAGAAGCATGTATCGATGACTGAGATGATTTGGGAGCATAAGAGTTTGTTGATCAGCCATTCAGGCAAGGCACCACATATTAGCATGTGTGGATGCGGAAGGAATAAAAGAGACTAATAATGCATAGAACATCTTCTTCCTTGGTGCAGCCCATGAAAGGCTTGTCTTATTCAGGGATGGCTACAGTATGTTGGCCTCATGAATCATGTGAATTGATGGCAGTTCCTGAATTCACCACATATCTAAAAGGATATTGTGGAACTGGAAACAGAGCAGTACAGGCAGCCCAAATGATCAAGGGGTTGGGAGTGGGGCAACTCTTTAACAAGAAAGGCTAACAATGACCCTGTTCAGATGACATGCTAAGCTATGATGGTTATGGATTTTCAGCTAAACATTATGGCACAGTGCGTCATGTAAACCATGACTTAGGATATTGTATGAACCATTCCTAACCATGGTGGCTACATAAGCATAGTTTAAACACAGTAAGGTTATATATGTGATAGAGCTATATAAAATTACTTGTGCTGTGGAGAAGATAGAGGAAACCAGGTCATCCAGTGAAGATGAATGGTGAGGCATTTAGGAGAGACAAATGGAAGTACTCCTTTACACAGCATATGGAAGGCAAAGCATGGAATTTGCTATCATAAGATATGTGGTACTGGACTTTGATGTCCAACACTGATGCTTTAAAGGCAGATTAGAAAAATTAATTGAGGATAAGGCTACTAATGGCAACTAGTCATGATGGCTATGTTCTACCTCCAGGACTGACGGTAGCAACGATGACTCTAAATGCCAGTTGCTGGGAAACAATATCAGGAGGAAAAGGTTTTCACCCTCATGCAATGCTGGTGGGTTTCCCATAGGCATCTTCTTGGTTGCTGTGACAAAGAGGATGCTGAACTACATAGGCTTTTGGTTTGATTTAGCAGGGCTTCTTTATGTTCTGAACTCATGCTGGGGAGCCCAAAACATTATAGATTCTTCAAAAGACTCTGAGTCAATTGAAGCATGTCCCTCACTGCAAAGCATCACGGATGACATTGGCAGGTGGCAGCTGCCAAAACTGCAACGGAAGCAGGTGAGCTTTCCTAACTCATACAAACATATTAGGGACTGTGTCACTTTTCCTTCTATCCAGATTTTTTTTTGCCATTGTTGCTGAAATAACTTTCAGTGTCTTTATTCAATAAATTTATATCTTATCTTTTCTTTAACATTAGTGCTCAAGGCAGCTAATAATACAATACAGATCGTGTGGGATTATTATTATAAAATATAAAAACATATCAATTAAAAACACAACCATGGTAAAAATAAAATAAAAAGGAAATGAATAGCCCTGCAGAGTAAAACCTACTTCTGTTTCTTTCTCATATTGTTAACACACACATGGTCAGGAAGAAGAGAAATGGCTTACAATAGCTGGGTATCTTTGTATCAGATCTATATGCAAACAGGCCTAGAACTGAGAAAAGGAAATGGGGTTTAAAAAGTTAAGTGAATTCATTCAGCCTTAAAGCTGCTTGAACAGATTTCTAGGGACTTTAGGGATGGGTGAACCTACTCATGCCTGTGCTATGCAGCATTTGCCAGACCCTCACCAGCTGCCTGACCCTGCTCACTGCATTTACCATTTAACCTGTAATTTTATGTAAATTGGCTTATTTACAGCTACATAAAAGGGCCCTTTCCAGAAAAGAGTAAACTGCCATTTTCCACAAAACGGCAGCTTGGTGGACCAGTGGGGACTGCCATGCTTGCCTGATTTGGTGACAGCCGAGTCAGGTAACTGGGAGAGTTCACAGACTGGAGTGTGGGACGCTGAGCAGGGAATGTCTGCTAGTCTCCACCCCCCCCCCCGACTCCCATTACATCCCTAGGACTATCTGAGCTTGAAAATAACCTTCAATTTACCAAAACCCCAACAATATTTTAAAGCTAGTAGTATTTTATTTTAAAACATACATAGTCAGAACTCTCTTTTGGTATTTTAGGTTACTCAGCAAACACTATGTTCAGAATATGGATATATAAGAATTCTGTTTGGGGAGGGTGAGAACCTGATGGAATTTTCTGGATCAGCCCCCCCCCCCCCAGATTTCATTCTATCCCCCCCAGCTCCTGGAGTCAATTCGCTCTGTAGCAGGTCAACCCATTACATATATTTCCATTTGTTTTAATGGCACCAATTTGCACATCCCCCCTAGTTCTGCCATTTGCACAAATTGCAATTTGCTCTTCTTTTTTCTGGGTCTTGAAATTTGTGCAACTATCGCCTTGTTTTTTTATTGCCATTCTTGCGCAACTGCATACCATCACAAATCTGCCTGTGTCTGCTATTTTGCCCTCTTGTCAATATCCTTGTCAGTTTCATGCTCTCCATATGACTTTATTTAGCCCAACACAGCCATATTCCATTCTTGTCAAACAGCACAGGTTACGTCCGTGTTAAAAGCACCTGTTTGTGACCCAGGCAAGTGTTCAATGGAAGAGGCTACAACACCTCAAACCCTGAGGAGCAGGTTGCTGTGTGTGATCTGGTTCCCTTTCCCCAACCTGTCAGTGGGTAATTTGACAGCTATCAGTGTCAAGCATGTGGAAGTTACCCACTGACACGTTGGGAAAAGGGGACAAGATTGGCCACTTAGCAACCTGATCCTCAGTAACTGAAGTGTTGAACTAACACTTGGGGCTGCCCTATTTCCATTGCACACTTGCCCCAGACTCCACCAAGTCCTTTTAACAGAGATCTACACTCCACTCCCTTTTCACAGTTCCCATTTGCAGTAATAATAATTTTAAAAATTATGATAATATTTGTTCACATTTCAAGACTCACAAAAATAAAAATATACAAAATTGTGCAAATTGTAATTTGTGCAAATGGCGGAACCAGGGGAGAAAATGTGCAAAGTTTCCCTGGATTCAATCCCCCTTTTCCCAATTCAGTCTGGTCTGGATATGCTGTTAAAATCAATTGGGCTTTTTTAAAAAAATCAGTTTTCTCAGCGTCACACTTCCCTAATTCAGAAGAGGAACAGTGAGCCAGCTCATTTGATATGAGACAAATATATTAACATCCTGGCCTCCTAGAGAATATCACTGTTTAAGTTTGGGGCAAAGGGAGTAAAGGGATACTTGGATTGTGATGGTATCTCGACTTAACAAGTCTCTGTGAAACTTTGGAGGAAATGTGTTTGCTTCAGCTGCTGACAACTGAATTTCCCCCCCTCCCAAAGTTCAGATTCTGATTGAGTGATAAAACATGCAGAGGTGAGTGTGTCTGGTGACCTTTGCATGCATCCAACTAGTTAATCCCATGGCAATGCTGCTAGAAGTCAGCACACGCATACTGACAAACAACTGTGATGGGTTAAAATGGTGATGGGCTAAAAAGGAATCGACAAATCTACGTATTTGTGGGATTTTCCACTTTTGCTTATGTGTATTCATAAATCAGTTCTATCCCACTTCCATATTAATCTGCACTTTAAAAAACAAAACTTCCATGGAAATTTGCATTTAAATATATTTCTAAGCACATTTTATCTCAAAATATGCATTTCTAAATGCATTATCTAAAAATATCCAATTTATTGTACTCTGAAATGTTGTTTGAGTGGAGAACTGTGTCACAACATTGAGACAGTTGCAAAATGATAGATCATTATGTTTAGATGCACACATTACTTTAGGAGATGCCGATCAGGTTCATTCATAGATAACAAAGACCAAATTACTTTTAAAAATCCTATTTTAAATAGGTGAGTTGTAGGCAATTAATGGCACTCCAGAAGTGTTGGTCTACAACTCTCATGTGGCTATGTAGGTTAGGGCTAATGGAATTCCCCCCCCCCCCTGGAATAGGTGCTACAGTCTGAGTCTAATCAAATTATCATTTGGAAATAGTGATCCCATTTCAATACAGCTTGGTATGTCTTCTATCATGAAATTCTTAACTTGGTCTCTTGCTTTGAGTTGTATGTCTGGAGTATGAGAGCTTACTGTTACATTTCCACAATGCTACTGTGTGTTCTTTGAATATTTCATGGCCATTTCTCTTCACAGAGCTGCATAATCTCACAGCTAAGAGTGTTCCTAGTATTCTATTAAAAAGTTCTTCAGCTATCTATCCAAAAGGCAGTAGGTTAGCTCTATAGAACTGAACGTCTTTCAGAGGTTCAACAGAGAGGGAATTGAGTTTTTGAAGATCATCCAGAGCAGCAAGGGAATCTGCTAACTTATGTTTCTCCTCTACAGTGCTTATAAGAATTGGTTTAAAGAAACCTTGCTGCTAGATATAGACCACTGAAGTGTCAAGGATGACTGAAGTTGGTAGATCATCAGTAGTACAACTTCCTGGTGAGTGGGAATCATTTCACTAGCAGCTTGCTCTCAGTTACCCAAATATAATGAATGACATATACTTGCTTTTCTGTCATAACAAAAGATGTCTCTACTGATTTATTTTTCCTGTATATGCTATAAAAGGAGAAAATTGGGCTTTTAGTTACTTTTTTTAAAAAAAACGACAGGACAAATTTTGCATCTAATTTGACTAATCCAAGATAACTTTCTTTTTTAATTTTATTTTTGTTTTAATTTAAATGATTTACAACCCCCCCCCAAAAAGAGCACCCTGCATTATCAATCATTATCTACCTACCACCAATACTACACATTCATGGTTTTCTCTTAACTTTTATTCCATCCTATTATCAATTGCTCCACAATCAATTCAATTATTCATTAAATATTCAATTATTTAATCCAATTCATCACACCTAGAGTAGTGCATGTATTTTATTAATAAAAACAGCTAAACAATTCAGTTGTTTAAGTTTTATTTCTTCTTTTGCTATACTTTACCTACCACATCAATTTAACCAATTTAATTAAAAACCAACATTTAATTACTGAATTATTTGATATTACTGCTCCCCCACTGTTGAACTACCAATATTCTCATTGTCATTAATAGTCAATCAGTTCAATATCCTGAGATGTTTTAATTTCTTCCAAATTACTACGGAATCCAATGGTACTTCCATTCCTGTTACCTCTCTCATTTTCCTCATTATTTTAGCCAGAGCTTTTATATAATCGAGCAATTATACATGTAGCAAATCTGCAGTTGGACATTTAAAACACCAACATTCTGTTGATTCATTGCAAATGATGACTTTCTTAAATATGAGCAATGTGGCCACAATTTAGGAAAAGTTACATCTAAATCACATGGTTTTCAATTTGATTCAAGGACAAACTTTTCTTTTGGTTACTTGTAACTTTTCTTTTGGCTTTTTAAAAAATGAACAGCAACTATAGGTAGTTGAAATTGAAAGAGAAGAAAGGATGGGTAGCAGGTATACAATTCTTTCTGTGCCAGCCATTTTTCTAGTCAAAGTCGCCCCACCCTGAGTTCAGATGACATGCTAACCCATAATGTTTAGCTCAAAATGCTTAACCAGCATGGCTTAAGGTGTCACCTAACCAGGGTCCCTGTGTTGATTCCTCTGCCCTAGTGGAAAAAATACAGCTCCTTGTATATTTTCCCTCTAGGGTAGTTCAGCATCTAGAGGAGGTTTTGAATAAACAATACCCTGAGTGAAAAGAATTAAGTAGCCCTTCTCTTCTCCTGTTCCTTCTTTACATTAAAAAGGGGGGAGTATAATGTGTAGTTTAGCCCTTGATCACATCTAACATTTGTGTTATTTTGCCCAATAATTTTAGTCAAGATGTCAGAAAGAATTCCACTGTGATTAATGATTTATTATTTTTAAAATGCATAATATACTTCAGACAACATTTGGAGTATACTGTAGAACCCAATAAATATCAAACTTCTGAAACATTGTCTGAATTCTTGGCTGTGACAATTTGTAGAAATGTTTGTCAGGCAAGTAATAAACATCTTTCTGTTGGCCGGTTTTAACACATGCATTAACTTCCCTGCAGCAAAATGAAAAGATTGTTAACAGGTAACTCATGAGTGCTTAGAACTAATGCTGTGCACACACACCCGACTCATCTCAGAGGCTGTTTTGGATCCTCCAAAATGGCCCCGAATTGACTCAGGGTGCTTTGGGGGATGCCCACCTCACCTCAGTACTGAAGCCGAAGCAAGATTCATCCCCCACAAAGCAGGTCTGCCTTGTGCAGTCAGCACCCAGGAAAGCTGGGAGCAAGGCTGACTGGGAGTCCATTGGACTCCTGACTCCCTGCATCCCCTTACACCCCCCATACTACCCCCTTGCTCCCCCAACACAGAGCCACCACTGAGACTTACCTGGAAATACATCCTTCTCCTGAGGGGCAGGCTGTGATTTAAAGTTAATGGGTTTTCTGTTTTTAGTATGTCTATGGCCACCAACTATGGCAGCCATAAAGGGCCATTCCCCTTTAGCTATACTAAAAACAGTGCCCCTGTGATAACTTTAAATTGTGGCCTGGCTCTCAGGAGGAGGATGTGTTTCCAGATAAGTCCCAGCAGCACTGGCAGTGGTGGCAGGAGGCCAGGGAGACTGGGGAGGGAGAGAGAAGTGAGTCCGGTGAGTCCAATGGACTCACCTGGATTCATAGCTGGCCTTGCACCAGCTTTCCTGGGCTGGTGGGGGGAAGAGCCCAGTATTGCCCTGAATTGGCCCGAGGTGCCCTCGAGGCTTTGGTGCTGGTTTGCCTCATCATCCAGGTGACTTGTGCCACCTCAGGCCGACCCAGTACCACTCCAGATTCAGGCCGAGGTGGACTGAATTGGCCCGTCTGACTTTCAATCCGGGGATTTAGCCGGAGGCGGTGCACAGCCCAAGTGGTGCACAAATTTCCATTATTGTGGCTATGATCATGATCATGCATATTTTGGATAAACTAGTTTAGGAAATATGAACTCTGCCAGAAATCTCGATATCTTCACTTACTTTGATTGTTCCAAGAAGTGGTGAACTGCTCTCCTTTGGAGGAGTTTAAGAACACACTTCCCCATATCAGGTTGTCCCAGCTTCACTAGCTATCCTATTGAGTCAATTGTTCCAATGCTATTTTAGTAAGACACTTGAAATATGAAGAATCACGTTGAATACAGCTCACCAGTTATAGATTTGCCATTTATCAGAATTTGCTGCTACAGTCTGAATAGCACTGATAGGCCTGCAACCTTTGTTGTTGTTTTTGGGTTAAATCAAGTCCCTTGAAATGTTTTTTTATATTATGACAGCAGAGCTGATAAATACTACTACTGAATGTCTGCAGGTTTTAATAACTGCATTATGAATGGCAGGTTCAAGGACATTGTCTTCCATCCAGGATGTGATTTTGTTAAGGGACGCATTGGAAAGCATGACAAACCTAGTACTGACTGACACATTTAGAAAAGTATTCATCTCCCTTGAAACACTGAGGTGCAAACAATAAACTGTGTATGTATTAGCAAAGAGCTTCTTCGTGACTTTTGAGAGATTACTATGAAGTCAAAGCTGTTCTGAGAGAGCTGTTTTTTTCAGACAGAAATTATGCTAGTCAACATAGGAGTGTCCAATACTTTGTTATTCGAATAAAGTGTTTTTTTTTTCATTTTGAACAACTAGTTAAATTATACCAACTGTTCTTGTCCATTAAAGTATTATCATAGTATGTAAAAAAAAGTGTACTAGTGACAATGAGCTCAGAGAAATGGTTTTGTTTGATTTATTAATATTAATCTTCTTCTTCTTCTTTGATTGGTTCTTGACTAGTTCTGTTTTGAGTAGGTCCATTGAAATCAATGGAACAGGTTAGTCTAGCCCCATTGATTTCAGTCTATTCTAAGCATAAATATGTCTGGATTTCACCTTGTTGGGATGCACCCTATCCTAGTAGGCCTTGCCCCCTCTGAAACACAGTCTTCTGTAAGATCCAGTAAAGCCATGGGAAGGAGCCGTCTTTGCCCAACATCTCTGCTGATTACTGGAGAAAGGAGGGGTGAATGGCAAAAGAGTGAGATGCTCAGGTCAGAGTAATTCTTAAAGAGCTTAGAAACCACTCCCCTGTTTATAAGCTGATATGCAGGTAAAGATGTTTTGTTGGAGTCAAAATTTTCTGTTGCCTAGAACTCTTCTTCCCCAGCTACAATCATCTTTAACATTTTCTGTCTGGCCAGTTAATGCTTCCAGAGAACCATGTAATGTGAGCACTCAAAACTGGCAACTTGTGTGTCATAAGGAATTTGGGACTTTTTCTGGTTCCCTGCCTGGGAGCTGCCACTCTGACTTGTATGCCTGTTACACTTTCTGCCTGGCCTTTCCATCTGTTGGACTACCAAAATGCTCTCTGCCCTGGACTCATCATCCACTTTGGATGCTTGTCTGTTGAATCCTGTATTGTTAAAATCTGCTCTTGAATATAATGCCAGTCTTTATATAAATCATGGATTATTGCTTGCCATGAACCAAGTACCTCCATTTTTGTTTGCCCACAGTGTCTTCTGGTCAGGACTATTTGTGACTTTTAAGACTGTTGTTTTGCTTTGACACCCATATAGTCGAGATTTCCAGTGCAGACTCTTTTAATGGATCTGAACTTTGCCAGTGTGAGTGTATTCTAGCCTTCTAGTCAGTCTAGACAATACAAAGCTAGATAAGGCATTTCCTTAGGTTAGTAACAACACTGTCTTGGAATGGGTAAGCTTCCTTTACTTTAATTCAAAATACACTCAGCAAGTTCAATTTATTGTCCAAACAATGGAAAAATAACTTTTCCAAGCCCATTCTAACAAATTTGGACCCTGTTGCTTTAACTGGGAGAATGGTGGGGCTTGAACACACCACCGCCACCCATACACACAGGCTTCCTGCAAATCCCTGAGCCCTGCCTACTAACCCTCTCTGCCACATCAAGTCTGGGGAAAATATGGCAGAAAGAGAGGTGCCCTGCTGTTGAAAATGATGATAGGAAAGGGAACCTCCATAAGAAGGCATGGTAGTATCCCAGGCACAAGAACTGCGGGGACATGTAGCCTCCAGGCAGCTTAAGAGCTATATTATGCTTTTAAGCATCTTGCCTGGTGCGAGAAGGGTTCCTTGAAACCTGGAATGCTACCTATATAGCATTCCACATGCCAAGGGGGAATGGGAGCTTTGCAGGGAGACCTTTCTGTTACTGTAGTTAGTGCCAGGTTAGTTTTGTGTTGTTTACGGGAAGGGAAATTTACAACTGAGGTTGCAGGGAATGATGGCATCAGAGTGAATGTTTTTCCTTGATTGTTATTAATCTGGGGGTGGGTGGGGGTGCAGTCTCTTGCATTCACCATCATGAGTGATCCCCCCTCCATTCCAAATGTTTGTACCATTTATGATCATAACAGCAGAGTGTTGAACCTCGGTTTCTCACATCCAACACCAAGGCTATTGTTACTTTGCCATTCTAGCTGCCCCATGTAGATCAATAGCATGTCATCAATAATCTGTGAAATGAAAACAATGCATGAAACGTGTAAGGAATACACAATGATCACGAGGCTGTTCCAGTGATACCTGCCCTCTGGTCTTTATGATGAGTGAGCACTTCACTTTTTTCTGCATCCTGCAAATCCCTTTCTCTTTTTTTGTTTAACAACTCCTTTCTTTCATTCACTGTGTCTACAACTTGTGGTCTTTCTGCCTGCAGAAATTTAGGTATCAATAGGTTTTGTTATCTGTATGGTTGATATCAAAGATTGCCATCAATAACTAATTACTGTCACCTTGCCATTAGCAAGGAAGTGATTAAGAAACTGTGAACTGTATTAGAGTCAATTGATTAATTTGCTTCTGTTCAAATATCCGATGAGCAAGCCAATTCTGTAAGCTCCTAATGCCAATAACAGGTTGACTACCAACCCAATTTTCAAAAGTGTCTCTTACTATATATATGGTAATGAAATAGTATATTTCATTAGCAAAGAATAGGCAGGCAATAGAAGCAACATGGGTTTCTTCTTTTTTTCCTTTGGAACAGTGGGATTTATATAGACATCCTACCTCTGTTGCTCATTGCATTCTCCCATATACCTCATTTATTGGTCAAGCGTCTGACTGAAAACCCTCAAGAGCAGTGGAAAATGGCAGTACTCTAGGGCAGGGGTAGGAACCTGGTGTCCTCCATATGTTATGGTCCACAATTCCCATCAGCCTCAGCTAGCATGGCCTCAGGGACTATGGAGGGCACCAGGTTGTCTACCTGCTTAAAGGTACTGAAAGGTGATGGATCAAGTTCAGGGTGGAGGCAGTGGTGGAGAACTCAGCTAAGCATAGAGGATCGAGAAGGGAGACTCATCTTGCCATAGTTGCAGGGGTGGGATATAATGTAGAAAGAGGCTAGAGAAAAACAGAAATGTAGCATAAGAAAGGAGTATAGGTTTTTGGGGACTGGGGTGCCATTCAGTTTGCATTCTGATGAGAATTTACCAAATTCAACCTCCCAAATCAATGCCTGAAATGGAACACAGATAGTAGCAAAAACTGCTGAGAGTTCTAGGAGAATCAACAGGTTGATTCTTGCCAAAGGTCATCTTTCTGGGTGACTTAAGTAGGTAATTAAGGCAGCGTTTCTGTCCACTCCTAATCTCTATTCCTAGAAAACTACAAGCTCTTGGGGTACGACTCAGTTAGGCCATTTCTCTCTGTCCCATTTCCCCCCCCCCCGGCATGGATACCCACAGCATCCCATAGGTTAACGAAGTCACTAGGCACAGGCTGTTGTCAGTCTGTGCTATTAATTTGCAAATGAATACCTGGTGAGTCCTCCTGTATGCATACCTTAGTTTTGAATGGTCCTACTCCCTCCAAAGTCTATAGTAGCAAGACTATAGTTCAGTATTAGAAAAAAAATGATGATAACGAGAAGGAACTTTTTTCTTCCTTTCTTTTCTTGATCAAAATCTATCAAGGATCAGTTCCCCAAACCTGAGAAATGTTAAACAAATTCAGATCAGTTTTGCCAGGACTAAGTTATCTCTTACTCCCCTACAGTAACCCATTGGGCATTGACCCTTTGTCATTGGCTAGGTGCAAGAGTAAGCAAGGTCTCCATGTAATTGAAAAGAGGCCTATGAAAAGGAGATGTACTGTCTGTAAATCTGCTAGCCTACATTTGTTGCTCAGCAAAGTTAACCTCAGCTGAGTAGTTTGGTTTACAGGGTAAATAGATAAGCCAAAAGTGACACTTTGTTGGAATAGGCTCAATAGCCCCAGAAGAAAAATGCTTACTTTTTAGAAAATCAATTCCAGTATGTTGGTCTCCTCTGATCTAACTAGTACACAGCACTATTTACTAAACTTCACTACAGCCATAACAGATAGAGTTATATAGCAGATGTCCTGAGGATAAATGGCTTCAATTACTTTATTCTGCAGAACAATGAGAGTCATGCTGATGATGTTGGTGCAATGAGAACAATAGCATTATTTCCACTCTTTAGACAGGATCAGCTGTATTGAGGAAGTCTTTACACATTTGGTGCTTGTTATAAATTGTGCAAATGTGAGTCATGGAGTAGGGGCTTTCCTAATGCAAGACTAACCCATTTTTTGTATCTAAAATTGTAAAACAAAAAAAAAAGTATCTAAAGGTAGAACACATCCCGGAAACAATTCTGAACTGTGGTAAATTGTGCTTAATGCCATGTGTATTTCTGAATGTCAGATATATGCTGACTTAATATGATGTAACCACAGGGCAATTTTGAAGAGGCTTTCATGTATTTCTGTTACACATCCACACCCATAACTCAAGTCCATGCTGATCTTTGATTTGTTCCCACCAATCCAAACAGCATTGACAAGAACAGCAATTCATAGATGTAGAGATTTGGGCAGTGCCCAAAAGTCTTCAGCCTGCCATAATGCAGAATCCTCCCTCTATTGTCTTCCAGAAGAGCAACCTAGAGCCTATCTACACTACTGCTTAAAAATGGTTTATAACAGTTTTGAGAACTGTTGGGGCCCAGGACACACTCCATATACAGTTTTCAAAAAATTTTCAAAGTGTTTTATCCTGCGTGTGTAGATAGGCTCCTAGTTAGAAGAATGTGCTATAAGGTGAGAGCAGACACACAATGGAAAGATGCCTCCAGGGAAATAAGTTTGAAAGGATCACAAAATGATTCAGGTGCCCAAGTTTTCAGATGACAATAATTAAACCAAACAAGGATTGCAAAAATTTCCAAAAATCAGATAAATAGGCAACAAAATGGAACATGCAATTTAAGATGCACATTGGAGCATAAAATGCTAACCATGTATATACTGATGGGGTCTGAGCTAGTAGTGACCAACCAAGAAAAAGACCTTGAAGTCAGTCATGGTGGATAGCTCACTGTGCCCCCACCCAGAAGAAAGAAGCAAGACACAGGTTTTGAGAGAACTACTCCCAGAACTTTATGGAAATCATTCTAACATGATCTGATGTGAGCCAATTAATGATATGGGACTGAAATGAAGAAGGGGTCACCTTGCTACCTGTAGCTACCTTCAGGTTGAAGGAGCCCCCCTTCCCGACTCACCAACCCCTGCAGCCATTTTGCAATGAGCCAAAGGGGGTGAATGTTGTATTGAATCAATGCCAGGATGTTACACACATCCATCTGTACTGCTCCTGGCCTCATCCCCTTCAGGGGGTGGGCACAACAATGCTTCTTGCCCAACTCACCCAAAACAGTATTGTGGGCTCAGAAGCCTCTAATGAAAATATTGAACCAGTTTGCAACAGCTGTTAAAAAAATTCCATGATAAGGATCAGAAGGAAGGAAACTGCCCATTCTGCTACCCAAAGCCAACAAATTCCTAGGTAGGAAAATATGAGGCAGCAGTAGATGTTCCAAGTCTCCATTTCCACATGGGAGTGAATATCCCAGCATATTCGGTGAGAAAATGCTGCCATTTGTATCAACTCCCACTGGGGAGGGCAGGATATTTCCCAGACAGTCATTGACATGTATATCATCATTTTTTTTTTCCATTGGGGATTCTTGAATGTATTACCCCTGTCTCTTTCCCACACAGGAATGGATGATCAAAGCATCCTCCACCTCTGCCACTGCCACATCTGTCATTGCCACTCGCCTTTCTCCTAGATCAGATAACATTTGTGGGCCCTGGGGTGAGTAAGGGGAGGAAGATATTGGAGGTGGAAACATGCACGTTAAGTTCAGAGTAAGTAGGGTTTTCCTCACCCCGATGCTATTCATGAGGAATCAGAGGCATTCACTTTTTTCAGGGCCCCTATTATATATTTTGTAACATGCCTAGGTGCAACACACTAGTTTAAAACAGCCATTTTTTTAAGTGGGTAATGCAGAAACTCACCTTTGAATTCATTCCTGTATCTAATCTAGGGATGTGTGAATCAGCAAAATTCTGATTTGGTGAAATTCTCTAAATTCCATCTCAAAGCCCATTCTTTGTTTTTTCTCCCCCCCCCCTTTTTTCTTTTTGCATGAAAATCCATAACATCTTTGTGCATTTCCAAATGTAGGCATCAATTATGCACATCTTTAAAATGTATGTTTTCTTCCTTTGATTAAAGCTTATTTGTGCACATTTTTCAAAAGTGTGCTTTTTTATGCACATATTTCAAATATATACATACCATTGAATGCATTTTTGGGGAGACTGTGAATCACATTTCAAGCTGAGGAATGAACAGACCACAGATTGCACTCAAGTCCATGTTCAGAACATGTAAACTGCATAAAATCCTGATAAAAAACAAACTGAAACATTTTTTTCATACATCCCTAACCTTTCTTTTAAGTTAAAGCAAGTCACAGATGTTCTCAATTTTACAACCAGTACCATTCCCAGGCTAGAACTCTTACCCGTTTTTTTTTTAAATCCCTGAAGTACTTTTTAAGGTAGTGATATTCCTTCTACAGTGTATTCTCAACTCTGAGGAGGGGTTCAGGGTTCCAGTCAGCCAACCACATCCTTTCTCAGTTTAATGCAAATAGTAGGGGTGTGCAGAGTGGGTCTTCTCTGCCCTGGAATTTGGGGCATAGCTCCAATGAGGCAATTCTCTCTGATTTTCGGATGGGGTCTGTCTCCTCACACCATCGGTTTATCTGTCGGAAAACCGTTCCTTTTTCGGGTAACCACTACATTCTCATGAATGAGAATTAATTAAATGCTCACACCTCCCTCAGTTTTAAAGATAAACACATGAAAATTGGCCCTGTGACATCTTTTAAAGAGGGCTTTTGGAGCAGATCCCTGCATGCAGTGATTCATTGAGAATTTTTAAAGTCTGAACTTAAATGTCCTCTTAGGCACCTCTCATGCATTAATCTTTATGGTGAGGGAGAGAGAGAAATGAAGCAGTGGGATAAAACTAAAAGTGCTTAGCACTATAATAACTAGGGGTGTGCACAGACCACCCAGATCAGATCAGGACCCGGATCGGGACCTCCAATTTTGTCCCGGATCGGATCGGACAAAATCGGAGGCCCCCTGGACTGGATCAAGTCCGATCCCAATCCAAAAATCGGACATCTAATTTTTGGATCGGCCGCCATTTCCCCCCCCCCCCATAGACTTGCATTGGGGGAAAGAAAGCTTTCCTCCAATGCAAGTCTATGAGGAAAAAATGGCAGCGGGTGGGTGAGGGGGGCCAAACTCCCTCCTCCCCCTGGGGCCATCCGCTGAGGACGGCCCCAGCAGTTAAGCCCCCTCCTCCGCACTCCTTACCCCCCCGGGGCCATCCGCTTCCATCCGCTGGCACCCGCGGACGCCAGCGGATGGAAGTGGACAGCCCCAGGGGGTAAGCCTCCTCCCCCTGCTTACCTTCCATTGCCGTCCGCTCCCGTCCGCCGCTGGCTGCTACTGCGAGCAGGCTTTGCGGCTTGCCCCTAGGTAGCGCACCAGGTGATCATCACCTGATCATCATCAGGTGATGATCATCTGGCGCGCTACCTAGGAGCAGACTGTGAAGCCTGCTCGCAGTAGCGGCCAGCAGCGAATGGGAGTGGACAGCCAGGAAAGGTAAGCGCACTGCGCGCCCCCTCCCCCCCTGACTCCTGCTTACCTTTCCTGGCCATCTGCTCCCATCCGCTGCCCCCTGCCCCCGTTGTCCACTTCCATCAGCGGGTGCCCGCTGGCACCCACCAATAGAAGTGGACAGCCCCACTAGGGAAGCCCCCCCCCCACTGTCCGCTTCCATCGGCGGGCGCCCGCTGGTGCCCACCAATGGAAGCGGCAGCAGGCACCAGCAGGTGCCCGCCAATCCGCCGATCCATCCAATCTGGATTGGAACCTTTCCGGATCGGATTGGATTGGATCTGCCGATCCAGTGGTGAGATCGGAAATCAGATAATTGTATCCAATTTCCCCTGGATCGGATTCCGATCATGGATCGGATCCGATCCAGTGCACATCCCTAATATTAACTAAATCAATAAATGCCACAACAGCAGCAAAGGCTTGCAGCAGGACAAGGAGGGGAAGGAGGTGAGGCGGGAGTCAAAGTAACAACACTTTCCCCCTATATGCAAGGCTATGAGGCTTGAGGGAAGAGGAGGGAGGAGGAGGAAGATGAGGAGCACCCACCCACCCAAACTGGAAACCCAGCACCAGCAGACAGCCAAACACTCACACACTAGCATGCTTGGATTTTTTAAAAATATTTTTCAGTGAGGAGGAAGTAGACTACAGAAACACAGCAAACTGGGAGTTTTAACTATATTAAGAAGGAGAAAGAGCTTAGAAATATTGGCAGACCAAGAGATGTCTGGCTGCAAACCTCTCCCCCACACACGCATTTCTCTCTCACTAGAATGATGACAGGCAAGGAGGACAAAACACTGTGATTGGAGGGGGGGGACAGAAAGACAAGTGTGGCTAATAGCTGATGGTTAGCCACAGATGTCCATATACTGTCACCCCACTCAGCGTCTTCCAAATATGGAGACACACACACAGCATTGATGCCTGAAAAACAGGCGGATATTTTCAGAGACGTTAGAAACTCCTATTGGGCATGTCTCCACCCTGAAATAATTCTATTGGTTTAGAAGTGGCCAATCCTTGCACTGGAAGACCAAATGCACCGTGGATGTTCGTGGTTATCCGATAAGTCCGGGGCAGAGCACACACTCCTAGCAAATAATGCATTTCCCCTCCCCAGTTTTCATTTTTTTCCTTTTCTTTTTAGAAAATATTTTCAAATTACACTCAATATTCTTTTTTTATTATTGGTTAGTGATTCTTTTTTTAAAAAATCATGTTTACTTCTTTATTTCTGCAATCTTGGGAGGTTTCCCTGAGGATGCTAATACCTGCCTCTTGCTTCTCAGCAGCCTTGTTTTGGCTGTTAGCATTCACCACCTGAGTTTGCAGTTAGAAGGAATGATAACAGAATCTGGATCATTAATATTGTAGACCCAAGGCTCAGTTCTTACTGCCTGTGTAGGGGAATAGATGTTTAAATTACACTACTCCTTAAGCAACTTTTCCCCAATGGTATACATGTTTCTGGTGAATGCCTCATTAAACCTAATTGTAAATATACTTTCAATTTAAAGTTGACTTACTTACCACTTGGCTTCAGTGCCCTTGGAGGATACAGGCACATATTGTTGGATGGAAACCTATCTCTATTGGGCAGCCTGGTTCTATAAGAATAGCATGAGGAGGTAGGCAGCAGGGATGACAATCCAGGGGGTTGTCGATGCCCTACTCAATTTTTTTTTTAGATTTCTGATTAATTTTAGAAACCTGGGAAAACACTACTCCTTAAGCAACTTTTCCCCAATGGTATACATGTTTCTGGTGAATGCCCCATTAAACCTAAATGTAAATATACTTTCAATTTAAAGTTGACTTACTTACCACTTGGCTTCAGTGCCCTTGGAGGATACAGGCACATATTGTTGGATGGAAACCTATCTCTATTGGGCAGCCTGGTTCTATAAGAATAGCATGAGGAGGTAGGCAGCAGGGATGACAATCCAGGGGGTTGTCGATGCCCTACTCAATTTTTTTTTTAGATTTCTGATTAATTTTAGAAACCTGGGAAAACACAGTGCCTCCCCCCCCCCCCCAATATGTTAGTAAATTGAAGCTGGTAAACTTGGTACAAATGTCTTTCAGCTTTCCTTGTCTCTGGGATTTGAATTCTGTATTTCAGAATGGCCTAAACTTAACACTTCCATACAATCATATAGGTATGGGAGTTGGGAGTGGGCTGAGTCATTATTCTCAGAATACCTGTTAATTCATCACAATGTGGTACTTACTTGCATTTTAGCAGTCCTTCTTTACAAAGGTCCTCCAACATGTTCCACATCATTAACCTTAATGGGTAAGACATTAACCTCCAGTGACAAAAACATACGCTAGAGTCTGAGACAGAAAATAAAGTTGTTTTAAATTAATAAACACATGCAATAAAGTTCAGCATTTGGCTGACAAGCAGTAACATGGAATTATGGGATTTTGCAGCATCACCTGAACTCCAAATTATATAGACATTGGTGTGCACTACAATTATGTAAAGTCACCAACATTAACAGGTTTTTTTTTAGATGAATGATTTACATTAATATACAGTTGTATTAAATACAGATTACTGTGGCTACAATGTATAACATCAGGGCAAGTGCCTCAAAGTCTGTAGTGACATTTTTATCAAAAAAATTCCAAGGGGGGATACCTTCTTACAGCAAGTGAATATCTGCCCCAGGATGTCTTTTCTTTGCTTGTTGCTGCCATACTTACAAGAGAGAAGAAGCAACAGTGGCATTGCATTGCACATGTCCTTTTTAAAAACATAGTGATAAAAACATCTCCCACCAAAGTAATAAAAAAAGAGCCTCATATAAATTAAGACAAATGAAGGACAAAGGCAGAACTCATTGTTCAATATTTTGAGCCTAGCTGTAGTATTGACAATTTTATGAGTTTGTTGATTGATGGCTATATATCACATCAGAAATATTGGAAGAGTGGAGTCTAGGGAATAAACATTTTGACACATCCAACGGTGAGAGCTTTAATCAAAGTATCTGTTCATATGGCAGGTTATTTGAGTTGTATAAAGCAAATAGAGTCTCTGACACTTAACGTTCATTCTTGATTTAATTTTGGGGCATAACATTCAACAAGAGTTGTAAAATTGTCATTGGACTATGTCTTTGTTTAAAAAACTTGAGTTCAGATATGTCAGCTAAGCAATAAATTGTTTTGACTTATTCACATAAAGGGGATTAATAATAAAAAATTCTGTTGAGAAAATGTGAACTGTCATTCCAACGAACATTTATATTCTGTCATCCTTGATTAAACTGACTACTAGTTTCTTACCTAATAGTAATGCAACTATTCATCTGGACCGAAATCGAAAAACATTGTTCTGTTGATCAAATCCTTTGATTTTACTGTTATTACTCCAGAGCCAGCCACTTCAGGATTGCAGTGCTAAAACCTACTCTGAGCATATAATGCTTATGAGCCAACATCTGCATATGTTCAAAGATAAATATAGAGTTACAACAACTCACACTTAAAATAAACTTAACATTCAATAAATGCATGCAACTGAAACTGACAAATCCAAAATGTATTTGAGTTAAACAGTTTAAAACTGTCAGAAAAATTGTTGGAAATCCCAGATATAAATATTGACTAGAAATAGATGAAATTCTAGGGGAAATGTGCCTACTAGATAATATCTAAAAGTTATTTTGTCACACATTTCACCAGTAGCCTTAGAATATAAAAAAATTGGGTGCATGTCACCTGCCTACTGTTAGCTAGGCTCTATCCAGGCTCAGTTACTGTCATGAGCTACATGTAGTGTTGTCTTAAAAGAAAAAAAAGTCTGGAAAATTCAGTGGGTGCAGATTACAATGGCCAGATTGTTAACTGATACTAACCACTGGGACCATATCATCCCAGTGTTAGAAGTTCTACACTGGCTTCTGATTTGTTTCCAGGCTGAATTCAAAGTGCTGGTCTTGAACTTTAATGTCCTAAATACTTTATTTGTCTGCTTGTCCATGTATTTTCTACTCCAACTGGTTTAAGTTCTCCAGAGTTTCAGGGAGAGGTTTCCCATTGTCACTGCAGGCTCAGGTGGACTCTGTGGTCCAGAGTACTTGGGACCAGCTTCAGCTGATCCACGAGCTACAGCCTTTCCTGGACAGGGATAACCTAACCACAGTAGTGCATACACTGGTAACTTCCCAATTAGACTAGTGCAATGTAGTCTATGTGGGGCTGCCCTTGAAGATGACTCAGAAGTTGCAGCTAGTGCAAAATGCAGCAGCTAGACCGCTGACCAGTACATCCCGCAAAGACCATATAACACTGGTCTTAAAGGAATTGCACCGGTCGAAATTCAAGGTGTTTGCAATAACATTTAAAGCCCTAAACAGCTTGGGACCTCTGAGGGAGCGCTTCTCCCTATATGTGCCTGCCCAAGACTTGAGATCTGTTGGAGGAGCTCTCTTCCACATCCCACCAATGCAAGGCATATGCTATGGTGGGACATAGGAGACGGCTTTCTCTGTTGTCGCACCCTGATTATGGAATGCTCTCCCTGACTGGTGCCAGTGCTGGCTTCATTTTGGTGCTAAGTAAAGACAATGGCTCAATTCGGACGACACGATAGTCAATGGTGGGGTAATAATCAACTTTACAGTTGTTCAACTAGGGGGTATTCCCTAGCCTTTGATGGCTAAATTCACCAAGCTTGCACATTAATTCGGACGACACAATAAACAACTGGTGTGGGGGAAACAGTCATCAGTTGTTTTGACTATTGTGTCATCCGAATGCTGCCATAGTCAACTCAGCGCTGATCCTAATCCACACCACAGTTGATTATTTATTACTATGTTGTGTGGGGAGTACCCCCTAGTTGAACAACTGTAAAGCTGATTATTACCCCACCATTGACTATTGTGTCATCCGAATTGAGCCAGTGTTTTAATTGTTTTAATTGGTTTTTACTGCTTTAAACTTCTATACTGGTTTAAGCTTAATTAATGGTTTAATTTGTTTTTAGCTGTATATATATTTATTGTTTTATATTGTTTGTATAATTTTATCTGTATGCCACCCTGAGATCCTATTGATATAGGGTGGGATACAAATGTTTTAATAAATAAATAACTAAATAAATATTTTTTAAAAATGCTTGCTGAGTCTTTTTAACTTGAGATGCCAGGGACTTGAACTCGAACATTCTGTATGAAAAACATGTGCTCAGCCATGGGAATACCATTCTTCCCTCCCAACAACTAATAAAAGACCACCTTTTGTATATTATTGTTCTCCATAATAATAATAATAATAATAATAATAATAATAGAAAAAGAAAGACTCAAGATGACTTACAATGGAAATATTTTATTTATTGTTTACATTTCTATACCACAAAATTCCCAAAGCTTTTTGAGCAGTTCACAACCATTAAAAGCATCTCACACAACACAATGAAATATATTATAAAAGTTTAAAACTACAGTATAAAACAAAATAATAAGCAAATTAAAACATATAAACTTTATAACAATTAGAACAATTGTCTTTTAAAATAGAACAACATCATAAAACAACTAAAACATCAGTGATGTTCAACAATTGAACTGATACATTAAACAGCCCATCATATCTTATCAAATGTCTGAGAACGGAGACAGGTCATAACCTGGTGCCAAAAAAGTTGACAATGTTGGTGCCATGACATGTGAAGTTGGTTGAACTTCATCGTCATCAGAGGTGAGCCAGAGGCAGCAGCCAGAGGCAGCCAGAGAAACCAGTAAAAAAAAAAAAAGGAGTTATGCTAAGGAGTCAAAATGAAAGACAAACCAGAACACAGCAGAGACAGGAAGACCAGTGTTGTTAAGGCAACTTTCCAGGGAGAAACCTTTATACACTTTCTTTTCTGGGAGTGACCAGTGGCTCATCTGGCTGGGTGGCCTGACAGGAGTTCACTGCCCTTGAAGATTCTTCAAATTTCAGATCAGGTTGGGGGGTGGGGGGGTGGGAGACACAAATTCCAACATGGAACAGCTGCACGCAGAGTCAAAGATTCAACAATCTAGCCCAGCTGACCCCCTACACTTGTCCATTAGTCCTCAAAGGCTCTTTTTCAGGTGTCTTGTCTTCAGGACTAAAGATAGGGATGGATGAGAATTTCAGTCCATTGAAGATTTTTTTAAAAAATGGATTTACCTAGTATACACCAATCAAGCCTTTTAATGAGTCAAGACAGAGTTGGTTTCCAAAGTCTACATCTCTGAGATCTTTCCAATACAGCTTGTCCCAAAGAAAAATGAAAACAAAAAAATGCACACATTAAGGAAATGTGTGCACAAACATGTGCATATTTGAGGACAGTGTTCACAAAACAGCAGTTTAGTAATATAAATTCCTTTGAGGGGGAAAATGCATGTGCTCAGAAATGCTCACAAAAATGCATACATTAATCATTATGAAAAATGAGCACAAAAAAGTACACATTTCCGTCCATTTTTTTTTTTTTTAAATCACACATTCATTCAGAAACAGTATGGAATGAGCTTGAGCTAAAATAACTGACATTCTTGACAAGAATGAGATTGACAGATCCACCCATTACTAAGAAAGGCTGGTGGCTACCAGACAAAGGTCTATTTTGTACTTGTACCCAAATTCCAGAAATCCCTCCTGAGACATATTTGCCTACATCCACCACTGCTAACATTTCAAGTTCGAGCAATGTCTCACAGGTCTTCAATACTGTGTATCTCCATTTGCTGGTTTAAATGCTATTTTTTAAAATCTTGTTCCTTGTTTGCTCTTCCGTCTTTGGTAGTTCTAATTGGTCTTTTTTGTTTGATACGTTATTTATTATGTATTTATTTTGTAAGCCACCTAAAGGGCATGTGTCAAAAGACGGGCAATAAACACCATAAAAACAAATAAATGTGCTGCTTTTCACTGCATGGATTCCAGAGACATTTGACTAGAAGGAGACATATGTCTATGTTTACTGAATACAATTCATTTGTGTTCACCTGTAACGCAATTTGAGCCTGCTCTTGTCCACATAGCCTTTTGAAATTAAAACCGGATTTGCCCTCAACCAGTTTAGAGATTAGCAATAATTAATACTAATTTCATGTAGTTTTGAAATACATTTCAGGTTCCATCTTGAAATTCTGGGTGATATACAGAGGAAAAGTTTTCAAGGTGTTTTTCAGCCCCCACCCACCCTTTTTCAATTCCATGCATCTTCAGACCAGTGACTCAGAACAGCAAACAAACTGAAAAAGAGCAAGACTGACAGGACTGCCATTTTACTGTCATAAATTTGATCCCCTTAGGCACTTTATGCTGAGAAGACAATAAGTTAAATTCTGATCTCCTCAGCTGCTCTGGCATAAAGTTGGTGTACCATGGCAGAGTGGATAGATTTTAAATCCTAAGCAAAAATGTATTCATTAACATTTCTACACTTTCCTGATTGCATATACATATATCCCTTGTGTATTTGGTAAGGCCTGACAGTTTTCCCAATGTGGGTGCTGCAGTAGACAAGGGTCAGTCATCAGTGTTGAATCCAAACTTTAGGTGAAAGAGAATTCAATTCTGTGAGAGATAATTTCAAGTGCCAGTTATAAAGAAATAATTTGAGAGAATATAATTACCTCATCAGCATACTGCATTATTGGATCTCGGTCAAGAAAGAGAGATTTAGATGGCAATCCTCTGCACAATCCCATTGAACTCAATGGGCAGTCTTCAATGGTGTTCTTTCACAAACTAAAATAGCACCAGCAGAGCTCTGCCGAATCTTTCCATTTCAGAACTGCTTGTGCATCACACCTGCACAACTGGTTGTGCAAGCAGTTACACAACAGGTTGTGCAAACATAATGTGCCACCTGTTACATAATGGGTTGCGCAATGGGTTGCACATTATACTTGCATGATGGGTTGCGCGAATGAATTGTACGAGGCTAACTCGATCTAGATGGAGAGGCGGGTAAGAAATAAATCGTTATTATTATTATTATTATTATTATTATTATTATAATCTCCTCTTGCAATAGTTTGGAACCTAGTTTTCGCTAGCACAATGCCATTTGTGCTAATGGAAAGGCACAATTGTAAATTGTCTGATGCGTCCCATCTCTGAATAGAATTGTACTGCAGATGAAGTAAAAACAAAGAAATCAAATATATTTTGCTTAACTTATCAGTGCTATGTATCTATCTCAACTATCTCCTAAATGTGACAGCAAAAGAACTCCCATTTCATATGTTCTGGCTTGCATTGGTCAAATGCAGGGATGGGAAGAAAGATGGTGCCCATTGGCCTTCCCCCCCAGTATGACTGCTGCAAAGGGGTACCTATATACATACAGCTGTACGTCCTGATGTAATCAAGAATCCTGATTGTGTAAGGTCCCTTTGCTAAGATGTTCTGGTGAGTATGGGTTAGGGTTACCCTCTAGGATAAAATTAAAAACTACAATTCCGTCTATTATCATTTTTGTCTCTTCAGCTAAAATAACAAGTTTACCTGAAGAAGCTTCTCGTGAAATGGGTTGATAACTGGAAGCCTGTGTCTTTGCTTATTTTTGTTGTAAATATTAGCATTGTAAAAACAGTTTGTTTTGCAAAAAGATATTGTTGTAATATTGGCATTGTAAAAATAGTTTGTTTTGCAAAAAAAAAAATATCCACTTTATGTTTGCTTTTGATCATTGACTGGTTTGTTTAAATACCCTCCATTCAGCTGTGTAGCTTGCTTAAATTGAATAAGTGTGTTTCACCAGTACACAGTTCATATTATTTCTGGTCTTAGCAACTATTATGTATATATAGTTTATATAAATTACACAGTTGATAAAAAGTATTTGCTCACCCCAATTTTGAATATTCTCATCATTTGCAGTTGTGTGCCTTGTGCATCATATTTGGTGAGTATGTGGACATCATGAGTGGACCCAGCAAGGTCTGACCCCAGCAATGGCTGGACCAGTGAATGTGGTCTCACTTCCCCTACTACATGTTTGGCCTATATATGGAGAAATTCATAAAAGGTGTCAAAGATACAAAACATGCTTCTTTAAACATGTACTTTTTAAAGGTACAAGGATAGGAAGGGAGAATGTTAATAATGGTGCATGATTTTCATAACAAGTAGTGGATAATTACCTAATACAGTGTGATCTTAGCCAAAATGAAGGGGTGGGGTACATATTCTGAGAAATGCCTCATACCCACACCTGGCACGCCTGGGCGGGGGGAGGCCAATTGTGGGTGGGGCGAGATGGTGAGGTGTGGAGGTTGGCCATTGGCCACCTCATTATGGTGCCACCGGGAATGGGAGGAGGGCGCAGCTACATAAGCGCTTCGCCCCCTCTCAGTTCCCTCTTCGTTTTTTGGCTCCCTCCCTCCCTTGTAGACAGTGTGGGTTCGCTGGTTGTCCTTTTGGAGGCCGAGTAGGAATTTTTTGCTCATAATCTAACTTGGTTATGAGTTTTTTCGCCTACTCTACACTGTGAGACAAGTTGGGTGTATTAAATAGGTTGATTTTATGTTAATTGGTCACATTTGATGGCGGTTAGGTGCAGGTATCTAGAGTGTGGGGAATATTGGTGAGCATTCTCAGGCACCATTGGGGTGATGGGTAGTGCCTGAAGCCTATGGCGGGGAGTCTTGTGGCACCAGCCAGCGGGTTGAGGCCAACCCTCCTCACCCCCTCGGAGCCTTGCGGCACGGGGGCAGTGACACCGGAAGGCCTCCCTACCCCAAATGGGGAGCCCATGGGGTGGCGGGCTGTCTGGCTCCACTTCAGGAGCTATGAATGGGTCGCCCGATCCTAGAAATGGCCTTCTTGAGCCATGTGTGAGATGCCTGCTTAGGAATTTACACCTTTGCAGATCTTTGAATGAATGTAGCCCATGTTTAAAATCCATATACGTGTGTCGACTCATTATTTCTCGCCCTCCACTTCTTCTTCGTGGTCTCTGTGCATCACACAGTATGGGCTCGCGCCGACGCCGAGCCTCCCTTCGGAAACTTCTACAGCTTAGAAACTATTGGCGGGAACCCCTCCCCCCTCCGTCCTATCGCGCATGCCCGGGTTCCCGCCTACCTCAGTTCTTTTTCGACCGCCTTGCTGGTTGCCTCCTGGAAGAACTTCTCCTGATAAGTAGTAGCTTAGATTCTTCTTAGATCCCTTCATTCTGTCTAGTTTCTTCCTTTTCTTCTTCTTCTTCTTCTTCTTTCTTACTCAGCTATCCGCTTTCTAAAAAAAAAAAAAAAAAAAATTTTATATTATATATTGTTATTTTTGTTATTGGCTTATTAGTGTTAAGACTTAATATATAGTGAACCACATTGTGGTTAGTTGCCCTTGTTGGCACGAATAGTTAGAGTTTTTTCAGAGGCAGCAGCAAAGCCTCGTTTTGCCTCCCGTTTCTAAGATGGCGCAGACGTCCCTCTTTAAGGCCTGCGTAGGCTGCAAGGCGAAGTTGACTTTGTCTGATGGACACTCGAGGTGCCTCCTTTGCCTAGGAGAAGCACATATAGTGGACTCATGCGCTCATTGCCTAAAATTTTCAAGGCAAACGCACAAGAACAGGGCTAATAAGCTGAGAGCCCTATTATGGAAAGCGGCGTTGGAAACGGTGGACGCACCGGTCCCGACAACGAGCGCGACCCCGGCAGTTCCCGTGGCGCAAACAACTCGCCCTGGCAAAACCAAGTCCTCCCTTCCCGCGGATGCGGGCAAGGCGAAGCGACAGAAAGGAGACCCTAAAAACGGGACCAAGACCCACCATGCCCACAAGAAAAAGGGAAAATCGGAAGGGGCATCAAAGCCAAAGCATCGCTCCTCAGCGGAGGACATGACCCCGACGGCTACTCAGCACTCGGCGTCGAGGCCGACATCGACATCGAAGCAACCATCGACATCGATGTCGGGGACGAAACTGCCATCGAGACCGGCATCAACAACACTTTCGACACCGAAGTCGGCATCGAAGCCGAAGCCGGCGTCGGTACCGACAAGCTCCCCGGTACCGATGGGACGTCACTTGTCTTCCCCAGCAGCGTCGATCTCGCTACCGGTATCGTGGCCTTCGATAGCGACGCCACCGACACCAACGCAGCGAGGGGACCATCACTTCTCGGTACCGAGCGCGCCGCTCCAAAAATCGACGTCGAGAACGCATCCAGCTGTCTCCCCGCCATCGGAACCACTCTCACCCTGGGCTCCCTCCCACCAGTCCCTCTCGCCTCAACGATCTTTGTGTGGAGATATGCAGGGCCACCAATCAGCTCGGATGGATGACTGGGATCGTTTTTCTACTCGCTCCTCCCACTCGGCTACATCCCAGGGGAAGGACCAACATAGAAAGCCTCTCTTTGATCAATATACAGGGGAAAGGCTATACGAATCAGAGGGCTTCATTGCTCCACCTCTACCTCCGAGACGTTCTCCGTCGGCCACGGTTTCGGCGCCACCTCACGCTGAGGAACGCGCTGCCTCCCCTCTGCCTCCTCTTGGCACTATGTGCATAAGGGCTCCCAGCTCTCTTACCGAAGAGGATTATCCATCTGACTCATCAGAGGCCTCGGTGGCGGCCCGCCCATCCTTGCCCTCACCGGAGGAAGACGTCGGCTCCGACAAACGCGCCTCTCCATCAGTAGAAGTGGTCTCGTTCTTGGACCAGATGCAGCGCCTAGCCCAATCGTTGGGCATAGAGGTCCCAGAATCAGAAGATACCCCGGCTGATGTAGCCTACGACGTCATGTACGGCGAGGCGTCGTCAACTGTGGCGCTGCCCATGCTTCCCACCATTTTGCGTACTTTGAAAGAGTCCTGGAAGACCCCTGCTTCAACAGGACCAATTTCTAAACGGGTGGACGCCCAATATAAGTTGCAAGAACAAGACGCTGGCTTCTTATTTCAACATCCGAAGCCCAACTCAGTAATAGTAGAGTCGGCCCAGGGGCGTGCTTCTAGGACCCATTCCTCACCGGTGGATAAGGAAGGATGCTTTCGGGAGGAGGATTTACGCTTCCTCTGCTCTGGCAATCAAAATCTCGAATTACCAAGCCCTCATGGCTCGCTATCACCTCTTCTTATGGGAGAAGGTCACAGCACTGCACGCTCATCTGCCAGATGAGATAAAGACTGCGGCGCAGGTTTTTCAACAAGAGGCTACGGCACTAGCCAAGCAAGAGCTTTCCACCGCGCGTCACTTAGCAGACTGCCTCTCCAAGTCTATGGTGGCATCTGTGGCTTTAAGAAGGCATGCCTGGCTCCGCTCCTCAAATCTTTCTCAAGAAACAAAGACCAGGATTGAGGACCTCCCCTTTGATGGCGAGGGCCTCTTTAATGCATCAACGGACACACAGATGGACACTATTCAGAAGGCGAGAGTCACTGCGAAGAAAATGGGGTTTTATCCCTCCCAGGGCTCTCAACCTTATAGACAGCGTATATGGCCCAGGCAGAATTTCTACCACCAACGCCAACCGCACGTTCGACAACAGCAGCATCAGCCCCGTTTTCAGCAAGCGCAACCCGCATTTCGTCAACAAAGAGCTTTCCCTCAGGGTAGATCCCGCCAGCACAAAGCGAGACAGGACCCCACTTTGAAGCAGCATCTTTGACTCTCCCCAGTTGGGACATTATCTGACTCCGTTTTTAAACCACAGGCTCCTTCCCTACTACGAGGCTTGGACCCATATTACGACAGACAAATGGGTGTTGGACATAATTCGTCGGGGGTATTTGATGGAATTTGTCAATCTTCCACAGGTAGGACACTTAAAGTGTACTCCGTCCTCCATCACACTGCAACAGGAGATATCCACCCTCCTTCTAAAGGGAGCCATTGTGCCGGTCAACATCACAGAAGCAAGCACAGGGTTCTACTCCCGGTACTTTACAGTCCCGAAAAAAGATGGAGGTCTTCGCCCTATCATGGACCTGCAGCTCCTCAACGAATTTCTACAAGTAAAAAAATTCAGGATGATCACCCTGGGATCCATTTTACCCCTTCTTCGTCGCAATATGTGGTTCACGCTCGTAGATTTAAGAGACGCGTACTTCCACATACCAATTCATCAGTCCCACCAGCGATTCCTCCGATTCATAGTGGGGGGACGCATCTTCCAGTTCACCGTCCTTCCATTTGGGTTGAAGACTGCCCCAAGGGTGTTCACGAAATGCATGGTGGCAGTCTGCGCTCACCTTCGTTCAGCGGGGGTGGAACTCTACCCCTACCTGGACGACTGGCTGATCGCATCACCATCCGAGCAACAAGCACTACGGGATGTCCGTCTCACGACATCTCTGTTACGCAGTTTGGGCCTTGTGGTCAATACAGAGAAGTCAGTTCTGTCCCCTGTCCAGAGGATACAGTTTATTGGGGTCCTCCTCGATTCGACGAAAGCACGAGCCTTCCTTCCCCAAGCAAGGGGCATTCAACTGCAGCAGTTGGCAAGGCGGGTCATGTCCTCCGCCTCACACAGAGTACTTACCCTCCAGAAGCTACTGGGGCTTATGGCCGCCGCGGTCTTTGTAGTGCGGTGGGCTCGTTTACGAATGCGTCCGCTACAGCGTTTCCTACTGGATGTCTTCGACCCAATGCTCCAGCCAAACTCTGTCAAGGTAGTAGTCCCACGCACCATACGTCGCTCTCTTTGTTGGTGGACACTCCAAGAAAACCTCTTGCGGGGGCTTCCGTTCGTCACGACAGAACCATCTGTTTCGATAACTTCGGACGCCTCTCAACTGGGATGGGAAGCCCATTGCTGCCAATTGAAGGTGCAAGGCGAATGGTCGCCAAAGGACAGGAAGCGCCACATCAACTTTTTGGAGTTATTAGCAGTGCAGAAAGCCCTCCTGGCGTTCAGGGACTATATCACTGGCCGCCACGTCAGGATCGTATCCGACAATATGTCAGTTGTCTGGTACCTGAACAAGGAGGGGGGCACGCGTTCCAGAGCACTGCTCAGTCTTACACTGGACATCTTCGAATGGGCAATCCTTCACAAGCTACGCTTGTCGGCAGTCCACATCGCCGGAACGGACAACGTGCAAGCGGACGTCCTCAGCAGGACTTTTCCGGCAACACACGAGTGGTCCCTTTCGCAGCAGGCTTTATCGATCCTAGTCCACAGATGGGGATGCCCGCAACTAGACGTCTTCGCGTCTGCGGAAAATGCAGTCTGCAAAGCATTCTTGTCAAGGGCCGGGGCAGGAAACGGTTCCCTCGGAGACGCTTTCAACACCTCCTGGGGACCGGGCCTTGTTTATGCCTTCCCTCCGTTCCCCCTGATCCCAAGGGCACTATCAATCCTGCAATTCAGGGAAACAGACGCCATTTTGGTGACGCCGTGGTGGCCCCGCCAGTTTTGGTTCGCCCCCCTTCTCCACCTGTCCAGGGGAGAGTACCTCCGGCTACCAAAGACGGAGGACCTGGTCACAATGAGCCAAGGGACAGTTCGTCACCCGGACCTCCACAAGCTGCACCTCACAGCGTGGCGAATCCGTCGCGATGGCAGCACTTAGATCTTCCACTGTCTGTGCGCACGGTCCTAGAGGAGTCCTCCAGGCCCGCCACTAGACTATCGTACCGTAGAAAGTGGAATCGCTTCGTGGCGTTCACAGAAAAGAAGGGCGTGACACCCTATTCATGTAGTATCGCGGACATCCTGGTTTTCCTAGATTACTTGCACGAAACAGGACTAAAAAGCACGTCGGTTAAGGTTTACCTGGCGGCCGTTTCCGCGCACCATGACCTTATTCAAGGCTACACGGTTTTCTCCCACCCATTAGCCAAACGTTTCATGAAGGGCCTCCGGAACATCTGTCCCCCGATACGTCCTATGGTTCCACAATGGAGTTTGTCAGTGGTACTAGCTGCCTTATCCAGCAAGCCCTTCGAACCAATGGCTACCATAGACTTGCGGCTACTTACCTTTAAGGTAGCCTTCCTGGTGGCTATTACGTCTGCCAGACGGTCTTCGGAGCTTTGCGCTCTACTTATAGATCCACCCTACACGCAATTTCACAGAGATAAAGTGGTCCTGCGGCCAGGCCCGGACTTTAAGCCAAAGGTCATTTCGGCCTTTCACGTCAATCAGGACATTGTACTGCCCACCTTTTTCCAGGACGCAAGTGATACCGTGGGTTCGAGGCTGCACGCGTTGGATGTCAGGCGGGCCTTGGCTTTCTATAAGGACAGAACTGCCGCATTCCGAAAGTCTACACGCCTCTTCGTAAACTACGGCGGAAAATCAAAAGGTCAGGCAGTCTCGGCCCAACGCTTCGCGAAATGGGTGGTCAATACTATTACTCTTGGCTACGAACTAGCGGGGAGAGTCCCGCCAACTTCATTGAAGTCGCATTCTACAAGGGCTATGGCCACGTCGACAGCGTTGCTGAGGGGAATTCCTATCCCTGAGCTGTGTAGAGCGGCCACTTGGTCCTCCGCCTCAACTTTCGTGTCTCACTACAAGTTGGACATCAGAGCACGCTCGGACGCTAGCTTCGGTCGAGCAGTGCTGTCTTCCCTGCTACAGTGATGTTGCATCAGCGAGTCTACCCTCCTCCGGTAAGTGTTGCTAGCTACTCGCCCATACTGTGTGATGCACAGAGACCACGAAGAAGAAATGCAGGTTGCTTACCTGTAACTGTAGTTCTTCGAGTGGTCATCTGTGCAGTCACACAACCCCCCCACCGTCCCCTCTAGACCTCGCTGTGAGAGTCTATGAGTGTCATCGCCATGCCATTCCTTCTGTTAGTAGTAAAATTTTGGTTCTGAATTACACTACCTCACGGACTGACTGCAAAGGCGGTCTTAGGGAACTGAGGTAGGCGGGAACCCGGGCATGCGCGATAGGACGGAGGGGGGAGGGGTTCCCGCCAATAGTTTCTAAGCTCTAGAAGTTTCCGAAGGGAGGCTCGGCGTCGGCGCGAGCCCATACTGTGTGACTGCACAGATGACCACTCGAAGAACTACAGTTACAGGTAAGCAACCTGCATTTCTGCAATATAAAGGAAGGCTACAGTTTACAGATTGAAAAAAGCATGAACATGCAACTAAGGGAAACAGAAACTCTGGGTAATTATCAGTGCTTTTAACCAAGGCTGCTGTGTGTCTTCTTTCCACTACATGTGTCTCCCTTGCTCTACAGCCTCCCCAGCTGCTCACACTTCCTGATTTGTGAAAGCCACATGGGAGGGTTTACCTCATGAAATCTGCTCCTTGGCTTGAATTGAAAGGTGGGAAACTGAGAAGGGTGCAGACACACACGCCTTGGGCACCTCACAACTAAGGTAAGAAACAGAACCTGAATCCCTCCCATGAGAGTTCCACATCTGAAATTTTCCTTTTTTTTTTTTTTAAAGAAGTATTTTATTTTATATCAAATTCAGTAAGAACAGTCGGGGGAGGGGGACAGAAGAAATGTTTGGCACGGTACTAGAATGAACAGATTATTTTTTAAGCAACTGATAAGGTAGGAGCATCTACAGAACAAATGAAGAACATTAGATAGATGAAAAGCTTTTTAAGTAGAGAAAACTTCATGCCTGAGTCAATATTTTGGATTCATGTTCACATTGACAGAGATCCACAGCCGTAATTATCTGTCAGATGAAATGAAATGTGAAACATCTTGACTGTCTTCTTCTATGTCCTAAAGTTCATTGTTTAAATTAAAATGCATTAATTGCTACCCTGGTTTATGGCAAAGCAAAACCACAAGAGGGACATGGATAAGATGCTAAAAATACACATTCTAAAAATCTATACTCAAGTGCAGGAAAAAGAGTTTCCCCCTAATTTTATTGTTAGTCTTGGGGGGAAATATCATTAACTGGGAAAATGCTAATTAGTTTCACCAAGTTAGACATAATTCATGTGCAATTATTTTATGTGGTGTGTTACCTCAACCTTTTATGTTGTTGTTGTTGTTGGTACCCTGTTCAGTGGGGGAAAGGCTCCCACAGCAACTCAGTATCAATACTACTGGGATCAATAGCAAACTAGACAATTCCTATCCACATACAATCTAAAAGACATGACATGAAAGAAGAAATGGGGAGGAAAAAGGAAAACAAGCAAACACAGTCCCCGATTCATAGATTTACAAAGGTCTTAAACTGAAAAGCTTGAATGGGAACTGTTCAGGGAGAGGAGGAACCAAAAGTCTCTCACAGAACATATTCCATGGGTTCTGTTGTCCCCATCTGCTGCACCCAGATGGAATGGCTGCTGATAGATGACAGTTGATGGTGAGAAGAAGCCAAATAGCAGCTGGTTTCCCAGCAGAGCCAATGGAGTGCTGCAGCCATAACATAAGAAGTGCCTTGCTAGTCTAGACCAAAAGTCTAACTGGTCCAGCTTTCTGTCTCCATCAGTGGCAGATTAGATCATTCTGGGAAGCTCATAACCAGGACACCAGGGAAATAAGCATGCTTTGCTGGGTGTCTCAGTAACTGTTAATCAGAAATTAGTGTAAACTACATGATTGCTCAGAAGTCATGTTGTTAAGTGCAGTGTGGGGAGTCTTGGATACATGCCTCTTGTTATATTATGGCATAGACCTCAGTTCATGATTTAGATACATACAAGCAAGCTTTTTCCTGACCTTTCTAACCATCACCATCACTATTACATTGCAAGTGTGGCTTCCCCTTCCCCTTTCCCCCCCTTTGACCAAAAGAGTTTAACAACTGCTTTCAAAGAAGAACAAGAGAGGAAGATGGGCTGTCATTCAGGAAAAAAGTGAACATGTAAAAACTCATCGTGCCAGCATCTTTTCCTCTTGTGGCGTGCCTTTTAGATTGTAAGCCTGGGGGCAGCAGAGATCGTTTTATCATAGATCTTCTTAAGTTGCTCTGGGAACCATGTTTGGCAGAAGAGTAGGGTAAAAATAATGGTGATGGTGATGATCATGGATCTTCCTACATTAGTTTGTTCATTGGGGCAGGACGGTCTTGCCTGTGTGGGTAAATAAACCTCACAGATATACCCTCATAAACTTGATTTGAAACATTTTGAAATGTTTGTTACCAACTCATTTCAAAAGTGTGGGGTGAGCTTAAAATAAAACATTTAAAAACCCAATAACCATGCATGAGTCAAACATGGAATATTCACCCACTATTTATTTATTTATTTATTTATTACATTTGTATACCGCCCCATAGCCGAAGCTCTCTGGGCGGTTTACATAGGATTAAAAACAATTAAAAACAATATACAAAAATTAAAACAGCAAAAACATACAACATACACACAATCTGTACATTTAAAAACCACTTCAACACTTCAAAAAACTACAAAAACCAAACCAAAACAAACCCAGGCTCCTCAGATATTGCCAAATGCCTGAGAGAAGAGGAAAGTCTTGACCTGGCGCCGAAAAGATAACAATGTTGGCGCCAGGCGGGCCTCGTCGGGGAGATCGTTCCACAATTGGGGAGCCACCACAGAGAAGGCCCTCTCTCTTGTTGCCGACCTCCGAGCTTCCCTCGGAGGAGGCACTCGGAGGAGGGCCTTAGATGTTGAACGTAGTGTTCGGGTAGGTTCATGTCGGGAAAGGCGTTCCATCAGGTATTGTGGTCCCAAGCCGTGTAAGGCTTTATAGGTTAAAACCAGCACCTTGAACCGGGCTCAGAAACATACAGGCAGCCAATGCAAGCGGGCCAGAGTAGGTCTTATATGTTCGAACCTACTGGTTCCAGTAATCAATCTGGCTGCTGCATTTTGCACAAGCTGCAGCTTCCGAACCACCTTCAAAGGCAGCCCCACATAGAGTGCATTGCAGTAATCTAACCTGGAGGTTACCAGAGCATGGACAACTGAAGCCAGGTTATCCCTGTCCAGATAGGGACGTAGCTGGGCCACCAACTAATGGCAGAAATCACATCATGACTGTTCCTTGGTCTCATAATAGCTTTCTGCCAGCACAGAAGCAGATCTCAGCATACATATAATTAATTGGCCAAGTGTAGTGCTCCCTTGTGATAAACAACCCTCACCTTGGTTTGACCCCATGGACTTCTAGCCAATTGAAAGACCAGCATTCCACCAGATGGGATTATACATTACATTGTGATTAACCCTTTCAGAGAACCATGTATGGCACCTCAGCACCTGAATGAAAAGGATAAAGGAAAATGTGTACTCCCTTGCAGTGGATGTGAAGAAAACTCCTTCCTAACCAGCAGATGCTTTAGAGCAGGGACCTGACACTTGACCTAAACAATCAATTACCAGGAATAACTTGAGGCAGACAACTTCGAGAGGTGGGCAAAAGTTATTTTCAGAATAAGGTAGAAATTAGTTTATGGAGTTTGAAGCAAGAATCTGTATGCAGAGTTAAAACACTATGCGTTTTCAATTGAGTGGTATTTCACCTGTATTAGTTAGGGAAAGGAACAGCAAAAAGGAAATACTTCCCATTTTGCCATTATTATATATTTTGTTGCTGTACCATAATTGTATGTCAATCATATTTGTCAATATCAGCATTGAGATACAGTGGCAAGGTTGGATATGGACTTGTGAGAGTTGAAAACAAATGTTGATGTATCAAAACTCTTGTACATGCATACATTTTATGGAATGGGCAAGCAACTTTAAAAGGACATACTCAGGGTTCAAGCATTAACTTTAATAGGGTGTTTTCTGAATAAGAGTGTTCTGGGATACAACTGAAATTGGGTTTTTTAAAAAAATCCAAAACATTGACAAAAGAGAAAGTTTTTTTTTATTTTTTATAAACCATCATTATATTACTTTCTAACTGACTTTAAATCTTCGATGTATTGGAGGTGTATTAATTAAGCAATTTCAATAAGGAAAAGTGAACAGCAATTAAAAATAAAACTTATAAAATCTCCTGTGGTTAACATTTGAATGAGTTCATGCTTAGGTAGCAGAGACTTTAAGGACCACCACTATTATTTTTTCTCCTCAGTATGGTACCATATTATTCACTATTATACATTGTTGGTAGGGCTCAGCTGTTCAGCATTAGTCATTTTTGGTAGCATACCGACTAATGATTTAAATACATCCTAAAGGACAAAATGCCACTTTGCCAGGAATGTAAAGTGCTGTACGCACACATATTGTCAATGGGAAAAAAATAATATTAATATGGAGATAAGTGTTTCTGATAAAATAGCAAGATACAGTATGGTAATGTAGTTAAAATATGTGTGCGTGTCTTGGTGTGCATGGCCAGAGTACTTAATTAATGTTATGATAACATTTCGGGGACTAGTAAACAATTGTTTGTGACTAGAGCTGAAATGAAATGTTGCAGCAATTCCAAATCTATTATTATTATTATTATTATTATTATTAATAATAATAATAATAATAATAATAATAATAATTTACTTTTAAAAGGATTTTATTGTGATGCTTTAAAAGGAAAGCATCACAATAAAGGTGACAAATCTGAGATGCTTCCTCAGGCTAAATTTGAAAGGTGAGATGTTGGAGCTTCAGCTGGTACAACTGATGTCTTTGAAGTTGAGTGTCTTAGGAGTACTGGCAAAAATATTATGTATTTATTTGAGAAATTTCAGAGATATATTAGCCACTCTTCAGCTGAAGCTTTCAGAGTGGCCTACATGAAGTTTAAGACAACACACACACAGGGAAGCTGGAGGAATTTGATACAGACTAAAACGAGTTCAGGTCTCTAAGAGTCCAACCTACAGAATTCATGAAATTTACATAAATTCATTCACAGGAAAATACACGTTTCTGCTGATACATATGTCATGCTGAAAATATACGCAAGGAAAAGTCAAATGGAATGGGTAGCAATACACTAAATTTTCCTTACTAACGTAAATTATGTAAATTGCTGCAAATTGCTGCAAATTGTTGCAAATTTCCTAATTATTTGTGTATTTTTCTTCATCGCAGATACCCCCCCCCCGAATCTATTTGTGAATGGATGTCAGAACAAATGACACTGCACAGTCCACAAAACATACACGGGACGAATTTCACAAAATCCAGATATCCCTACACACACACACACACAGTGGTGTGGTCAGTGGTGCAGCTAAGGCAGGATCTTGGGGCCCTGAACCCCCAGAGTGAAAGCCCCCCCAATACATCAAAATTGTAGAAGCAGTTGTAAAGTAGGGATATATCACAGGGTGACCAGATCGCCCGGGGTTTCCCGGTCCTAACTGGGAAACCTGGGACGATCCGGGCCGACCGGGGGGCAGCGGGGGCAAACCGGAGCTGCGGGAGGTCACACGGCAGCGGTGGATAGCGGCGGCAGACCTGGTAGGTCTGGGCTATTTTTTGGGGGGGGGGGCTTGGTGGTGGGGTTTCTGGTGGCCTGTCCCTCAGTAGCGCGCCGGGTGATGTAGATTCGAGCACCGGAGGGAAGCGGTCGCCCCAGCAGGTAAGGAGCGCAAGGCGGGAGGCCCCCCCCACTTACCTGCCGGGACGGCTGCTTCCCTCCGGTGCTCAAATCTACTGAGAAACAGGCTTCGCGGCCTGTCCCTCAGTAGCGCGCCAGGTGATGATGTCATCACCCGGCGCGCTACTGAGGGACGGGCCGCAAAGCCTGTTTCTCAGTAGATTTTAGCACTGGAGAGAAGCGGCCGCCCCGGCAGGTAAGTGTGTGGGGGGGTCCTGCCTCCCCCGTCGCGTTTCTTACCTGCCGGGACCATACGCTGCCATCCGCGGATGCCAGCGGATGGCCCCAGCAGGTAAGCCCCCTCCCCCCTCACTGTGTTTTTTTTGGGGGGGTGGCTTGGTGGGGGGGTTGTTTCGGGTGGGGGGTGGCGGGGGGTATCTGATCTGTTTGTTGGCCGCATGGAGGGTGGCCTTTTAAAAAATATATATTTTATGTTTGGGGGGCACGCCCCCTTTGGGCGGCCATTTTGGGTGGCCATTTTGGACCGGGATTTTGGGTTCCAAAATCTGGTCACCCTAATATATCAAGAATATAGAAGCAGTTGTAAAACAGGGAATAGTAGTTGGGGGATGAAGAAAAATGTTAGTGGTGTTCTTCACAACTGAAGTGATACATGTGGCCATCTAAAGGAAGCTGCCATAACACCATTAAGTCCAGGGTCTAAAATTACCAGCAGTGGCTTACAACACAGTGTGCATGCATGCACCCTATCCACATACACACAGTTAAGGCAGCAGTACAAAGCAAATATCGCATGTCTTGGGATTAGCATGACTGCAATTCTATGCAGAGCACCCAGGAGTAATAATTGAACTCAGTGGTGCTTCTGAATGCATAGGTTTAACTTGTAAAACACATTAGGTTTATAAACAAACAAACAAACAAACAAACAGGTCTCCAGATGGCTGAAATGCAACCTTTAGCTTTTTATTATAAACTAGCTGATATACCTGGTGTTGCTCGCCCCCCCCCCATATATATATAGTAGGCCAAAGCTACTATTTGTTTCTTTTTTCCCTCTCTCTCTCTCGCACACACACACACACACACACACACCTGATTCTTAAAGCCGCCACCATGATTTTCCATGTCCCCATAGAAACCAAAAACTACAACTTCCAGCATGCCTTTCACCATGCTGCCTGACTTGCCCAATGGGAGTCATTCTGCTGAAACTCACAGGAAGTGAAGTCTGGCTGAGCCAGTCCACATTGCACTGTTCAATCGGTGCCTGTAGGTAGGCTGTGAGGGAGCCGGCCTGCTGACTGACTGGTGGTTAGCTTCATTGCTACTGGCAACAGGCCCAGAGCTGCAGTCTCCTTCCCTCCTGCTCTTTATGGGGCCTAGCCCCCAGATGCTCTCCCTTCAGGCCCAGGAGGGTGAACCACTACCAGATGATGGCTGCCAAAGCTCGATAAGTCTTCCCTCCTGCCTAAGGCATGCTGGGAGTTGTAGGCATAAGCCTAGGTCACTGAATAATGTGTTAGGTATGGTAGGAGACAACTGGAGAATAGGCCTTATTAGTTGTGGCACCCTTCTTATGGATTTCTTTTCCTCAGGCAGCTGGGCTAGTGACTGCATTAATGGCTTTCCAGTGCAAAGTGAATATCTCTCCAAGGCCTTTTCATTTACTGAGGGGTTTTTTTTTAATGCTGTTTTGTTTTTGGTTTTTGTCATAATTAAACCACAACATTCCAGATGCAGGAATTACTGAATAAAATTCATTATTTTTATGTAAAAGCCTAACTATACCATTGAAACAGAAGAGTGAATGAAGGAATGACTGGTATAACTGAGGCTAGAACAGAATTATGGGTGGAGTTAGTGGCAGTTGGAGAAAGTCAGGTAGAACGAGAATAAAGACAGTGAGTTAGGATTGACTGTAGGCTGACCATATGAAAAGGAGGACATGGCTCATGTAACTTTAACAGTTGCAGAGAAAAGGGAATTTCAGCCGGCGTCATTTGTATGCAATTAGTACCTGGCGAAATTCTCTCTTCATCACAACAATTAAAGTTGCATGCACTATACTAGAGTGACCAGATACAAAAGAGGGCAGGGCCCCTGCAGCTTTAACTGTTGTAATAAAGAGGGAATTTCACCAGGTACGAATTGCATACAAATGACGCCAGCTGAAATTCCCTTTTCTCTACAACTGTTAAAGTTACATGAGCCCTGTCCTCCTTTTCATATGGTCAGCCTGGGATTGAGAGATAGTGACTTGGCGTACTAACCCATGCTTTATTTCAAATTAGCCACTCTACATGTCAGTACTATACCTCCAGCATGCCTTTCACGGCCCACTGGTGCCCGAGTCCTCTGAGAGGTGTCTTTCTCCTCTCACTTTCCTCTATCTCTCATTGATAGAGCATCGAGGAGTAGCTTCACTGAGGAGGGGAGGTAAGTGGCTGTCAGTGGACATACCCAGCTCTGGCCAAGTCCTGCTGGGAGTATCTGAGCCCACGCTTTTCGTCCACCAGGTGCTCCATCAAGAGCCTGTACTGAAGGGCCAGGGCCAGACTGGGCACTTGCCTCCTTCATTGGAACTGTTTCTGGGCATGCACAGAGTGCTTCCCTTCCCTCCCCTCCCCTCCCCTCCCTCCCTCCCTCTTAAGGGTGAGGGCTGTGCATGCACTTCCCCCAGATTCTCAGAAAACAGCAATATCAGGATGATATGCCTTTGAGCATGTTCAGAGTTCAGCCTCTCAAAGTCACTCTATTGTATATAGTTATGATTTTAAAAGTACACATACCAAGGTGGGAGGAGGCACCTCAAATGGACATAGCCCATTTATGTGGGTTGTTTCCTTTTATGTGGAATTGGATTGACTACTCGAGACTGACCTTAGGAGTCTGGGTTGTGACAGGCATGCAGCAGCCACCTGTCCATGCACTCACAGTGGCCACCAACGGCTGGTAAGTCTGGCCTCACATCCAAGACATGCTCAGAGTTGTAGGCATGAACCTAGGTTTTTATTAAATTCATTAAAAATACTTAACCCCCCCCCCATTCATGTTTTTAGATTTTTCTGGTACATTGTATAGCCACAGACCTATCACTGTGTTGAATTTAAAGTTTCTAACTCATCTGGAAATAGGTAAACATTTCCAGACATACATGTAGAGATGCAAACACTCTTGCAAATAGGTGTCACCATTTCAATGCTAGCATGAAGTAGGATCCTCATCAAAGAAAGTAAAGATGTATTTGGCTTCTTCTTGATTATCTTCCTTATTCACTGACTTTCACTATGTTAACCTGTCACAAAACTGTTCACCTTATTCACTTGCCAGAGTAAGGAGGCTCTGTTAATTATCCTGGTGTTCTGGTGAATAATGTCACTGTTCCTTCTCAGAAAAATGTGTGTGTGTGTGTGTGTTATCCTGTATTATCGCTCTACTATACCACTACACACACACACACACACATACATACTAACTAGTATTCAAACAGTACTCCCTGATAATCTGGGATTGAAGTTTAGAGGAATTGGACAGGGTTGTTCATGTGTTTTGTGTGTGTGTTGTTCATGTGTTTTGTGTGTGTGTGTGTGTATATATAATACCTCTTGTCCCAGTTGGAGCCCCAACTACCTTAAAATAATTGGGATAACAAAACACCTAAAACTCAGTAGCTGCCTATAGTTTTGTGCTCTCATTGAGGGATTTGCAGGATTTGGCTTCCTGTATTAGCAATTCACCTTACAGGAGAAGTGATTCAAAACTTTTAAAGGTTAGTTTTATGAATATTCCATTTCACTATTATCCTTGGGAGCTGAGCATTAATGAAGCAAGAGACAAAAAGAAAAGAAGTTTCCAAAGTGCAGCTGCATGAATAGGGAAAGGTAGCTAAGCTATATCATGGCTTATTACAAAGAAGACATTGTTTGTTACAGTAATCACAGATAAATATGGGGGAAAAGGTCTTGACAATTTTGTCTGAAAAATTCACTGTAGAGAAGTGAGTCACTCTAGAAATGTGACTCAGTCTTCTTGGAATCAGCTCTAATACTGGCATTTCATTTCCCAGAGTATGATTATCAGGTAATAGTGCTTTGTGGTATTTGTCATGCAAATAAGCACCACTTCTTTCCTTCAGAACCTTCTTTTGCTATTGGGCCACAAAAGCTTTTAAATGTGCATTAGGATTCTTCTTTTTTATTTCTTTCCCCAATCAACTCCGTGAATTATTTCAATCTGCAAAGCACAGAGAAACACCTGCTTGAATGAATTTTGGTGAAGGATGTAGGAAAGAAAATGAGAGGCAACCATCTCAGTACAAAGGGAATACTCAAGTTCATTTGACATGGATTAGCTAGCCCTTAAAAACCCTTTAAACACCCTGATGTATGCACAATAAAGATTAATACTTACCTTACTAGATCCATGAGTAGATCCCACATCTCTCCCCCAACATCCATGGATTTTTTTACTAATCACAATGAAATAATTCTGCTGCCAATATCGAGGTCAACTAATGGGGACTGGTTACACCTTTCACACATTTTAACCGCACAATTAACCACTGCAGCGCCATTATCTCTCACCATTGACTATGCTCGTTAGGGCTGATGGCAGTTGCAGTCCCCCAGAACGTTTTCATTTATTTTTTAAAAAATGTCCAAATAGCTATCTGTGTAAAAATGTGGCTGAAAATTGCAAGGTGCACAAACTTGCACAAAGATAAAAATGGGAGAAAACCATCAGCTGGACTCATCAGGACAACTGGCAGAAAATGGATTGGAGTCTAGGAGGCTAAGCCAGAAAAAAACCACCAAGCTCCACCCTCCAGATGGATTCCTCCAACATCCATAGTCAGGAAGCCAATTCAGAATGAGTGCAGTTCTTCCTGCCCTTACAATGAATTGTCTTGATGACATCATTGCGAGCCATACCTTACTGACTACATTGCATTATGGCATCATTGTGCTTATTACATGATCCCTTATGTGTGGGTTCACTAGACGAAGGAAAAGAGAAGGAGTACAGGCAGAGATAGAGAAAATTGTGGTGAAACCGTATGAAAGGGGATAAACTACTGCTGTGAATCAGCAAAAATGCAAGGAAGTTACAATGAATAGTAGTGGTGTGCAGAGCGGGTCTATGTATTTAGGTATTTTATATTTTTTGCATTGATGCTGTTCCCCACTTCTTCTTCTTCTTCTTCTTCTTCTTCTTCTTCTTCTTCTTCTTCTTCTTCTTCTTCTTCTCTGCCCCAAAATTTGGGGTGGAGCTCTGTTGAAGTGATTCTCCACTCCGACATTTGGGGTGGGCCGTTTCTCTACACTGTCAGATTATCCATCACAAAACCACTCCATTTTTAGGTCACCACTCATTGTATCCTATAGCAATTAACAAAAATGCTTTATTTTCCATCACTTTTACACATAAAGAGATGAAACTCAGATAAAGAGATGAAACAGCTGTGCATCTTCAGTTTATAAAAATAGATATCTGCTGCATTTTCTCTAATGGGGTGAAATGGGAGTGAGCAAAGTAAATGATAAAAGCTCCCTCCATAAATGCATAGGGGTGGATTAGTGAAGAATTAGAGAGGTGTGTATGAGGGGAGGAATAGTCTGAAGGATTTTTTTTTTTAAAAAAACTAAAAATCAAAGGCTGAAGGTATTTCCTTCAACCTTGGCATGTCTAAAGCCCTACTTAGGAGCTATCATTGTGCTAAATTTCATCTCATTTTTGTTAATTGCCATAGCCTACAATGAGTAGTTATCCGAAAATGGAAGGGAGCTCTGAATTACCTTTGCTCCACACCACAGATATCTGATGGTCTTAAAACCATCCCCTAACTGCACTGAAAGTTCGGAGCTTTGTCAGACTCTCGGATTTTTGGTGCGGAGTGCACCCCCCTAATGAATAGGGTTGCCGTTTTTCAGTGAATATGTTATGCCATCCAAAACTGTTGCTTTAATCCCAAATGGTTTTATGGGTAGATATTCAGTGCAGTCCCAGCAGCTGGTGAGTTGTATTTAGCTCAGAGAGTCAGAAGTAGTTTATGCTTGATTTGCTCCCACTCTGTCAGTACCAGCTCACAGTAGTTTCAGACAGCAACCCGTAAGTACAGTTTCAATTAGTGCTTGTTATTAGTTACCGACATTAGGGTGCAGTCCTATGCATATTTAGTCAGAGAAAAAAGTCCTACAACTCCCCACATTCCCCAGCCAGCCATGTAGGACTTTTTTCTGTCTAAACATGCATAGGATTGTACCCTTAATGGGTGTAGTTTGCTGTATGTGGCGATGCTAGTTAAAAACTATGATAATTCAGGAAAAAGGGTTTGCAACACTTTTCCTGAATACAAAATGTTTTTAGGCTCCATGACACACCACAGTGGGAATACCTTCAACTTTCACTGTTTCCTTTAACTTTCTCCAGCTCTACCATGCAATGATTTAATAGCCTGCCATCTCTGTGAATGCCACTGGCTAATCCCTATATGCTGCAGACAATCATGTAAAAATATACAGAGATAATTCTGATCATTCATCTTTTGACAAATAGCAACCAAAAGTGGTGTTAAGATACTAAATATTACTTCTCATGTAATTTATTGCAATGCACTTGATTTACGGCATCAGGTTTTTGAGTAAGGACCTTTTTCAATTCACTATCTTTTCTGCTGAATTCACTCTGAAAGCCAGTACACTGGATGCAATTGAATTAATCAAACTGGATGAAAGCAAAATCGTTGGGTTCTGCTCATCATGGAGTTTGTCATAAAACATGGGAAGTTAGATATCGCTTTATGAAAAGTACTAATAGCATGGCATTAAGAAAAATGAAAGGGGTATACTAAAATACTGCAGTATTTGTACACTCAGCCTTGGAATTATTGCTGACCTCTAAGTAACAGAGAAAAGGACTCATCATTCACCCTTGAATAAGGTCCCTGATGTAATTGATGGAACTGCCTGGAATGGCTTCGATCATTAGGATTTCAATGACTAAATTAAAATAAAATGAAGGATGTATGCCATAGCACTAAAGCAGTGAAAATGCATTTCTTCTTGGTGACAGATAAAACAGATCATTTTACAAGGAAGTGTTTTACTGAAACTGTTGCAGCACTGTAGTTCCCAAGGAAAATGAAGAGTAATGTAAAAATTGGACAAGACAAAACTAGCTGTTTCATTCCAGATATTGACTGCACAAGTCACTTTCAATAAATCTACCATTTATTGTACCTAAGGCAGTAGTTTATTAATGTTGTGAAGGCTGTACAAAATGTTCTGTTTGGTTAGATCATTTTAGAGCATCACAAAATAAAAAAAAATCCTCAAAATGCATTTTCGGACTTTGTTTTCTCTTTGGTAAAAGAAGAAGCATGAATTACTAGTATCTATAGGCTTTCTTTCTGTGATTGTGTTGCAAAATCCTGATTTAACAATATCAGTGTAATTGAGATTTAAAGATAATTTTAGTCAATGTCAAATATGAATTACAGATGCCACCCATTTCACAACACATCACATAAGATAAAAATTCTGCATTGTTCACAAGGCATGTACATCATAGGCAGGTAGAAAAAGTACATTAGCCAGAAAACATATAGGATTGATTGTTGCTGTTGTCTCACTATAGCTGTCACAAAAAATGCTGCTGCTAATGTTGTTTAACTTGTTGTTCCAAATGCTAGAGTCCTTTCTCTAAGCTCAGGTTCCCTGTATGTGTAAGAAGCAGAGTGAGGGGACAACACAACAGTTTTTGGACTGTACTTAAATTAGGTGCATGACTCACAGTGGAAGGGTAGCATAAGTGTAAATTAGGCCTATATTTTCCATGATAAGTAAAATGTGCTCAACTTAACTTAATAGGATTCTATTTTTGAAATGCCCAAACAAAATTATAGGACTTTGTGGTCCACTAGGGTTTTGTTTTTGTTTTTGTTTACTTGGGATGGGAGATTCAACAAGGCTCAAGCATACTGAGTTGCACATCAAGGCTCAGTCTGTAAGCTTTTTTTCTTGTTTTTGTTTGACTCAGAAAAGTGTGCATTCAGGCGTGCATTTTTTAAAGTGTGCACCCAAATGTGCGCTTTTCCCCAATGCCTAAATTATGGTCATGTATTTTTTTCTTTTCAAAGGAAATGTGTATTTATTCATTTATTATTATTATTATTTTGACAAAATGTGCTTTCCTAACAAATTCATTTTGGAAACGTAAACACAAGCTCAGGAATATGTGAGTGTTGCTCCCAAAATGTGTTCACATTCATGGGTGCAAACAGGGCAAGTTTGGAGGTTTAACAAACTGAAATTAAATTCTCATCCATGCCTAGCTTTTACAAGCTCCGTCTCTTCAGTTCACATCTAAGAGAAAGGTAGGAAAGGCCCTAACCCTTTCCAGGTTCTGAAGAGGCTTTGCTTTCCTGCTACGAAATTTGGACTTCAGGTTTTGGTTGGTTTCAGTTCCTGCATTTTCCTTTTTTTTTTCTTTCTTTCTTTTTTTTGAAAGAGAGAGAGGGAGGGAGGGGGGAGGGAGGGAGACTGCTGGAATGGGGAAGAAGTTCTTCTATATTTCTCCTGGATCATTCCCTTGATAGTTTCTCAACTCCTACTCACTGGAAGCTGCTGAATTTGGAAAATGATTTCTTTGAACTCTGTAACTCAAGCAACTACACTTTACGTTTATATTTTGACTTCCAGGTAACCTGATCTCCAAGTGATAAAACTATTTTTATCTATTGCATTAATACGCTTATGCCTTTGAGCCTCTATGCTTTGCCTATGTACTGCAAAGGTCTGCAGTGCTACATGCTATTGATAGACACACAATATGGTTTTATATGAGAAACTGAAGCATCCCTGGCTCTAGAACCAAAGGAAAAGCCTATCTGGGAAGAAGCAGATGATCACAGGTTTGGGATAACTTGGAATCCCCTGAGGTACAAGCTTAGAAAGCTGTTCTTTAGATATTTTTAAAAAACCCACCCTTTAGCCCCAATGTCTCACACAATGTACACTGTAGATCGGTGGGAGGGGGTGGGGCTCCTCTGTACTTATCAGGCTGGGGAGCTGGAAGGGAAGAAGAAGAAAATTGCAAAGGCATGTTCTCTTCCTTGTAGGGTGACCAGATAAAATCCAGGTCAGGGCTCCTGTAACTTTAACAGTTGTAGAGAAAAGGGAATTTCAGCCAGTGTCATTTGTATGCAATTAGTTCCTGGTGAAATTCCCTCTTCAGCACAACAGTTAAAGTTGCAGGGGCCCTGCCTTCTTTTGTATATGGTCACTCTAGTATAGTGCTTGCACCTTTAGCTGTTGTGATGAAGAGGGAATTTCACCAGGAACTAATTGCATACAAATGACACTGGCTGAAATTCCCTTTTCTCTACAACTGTTAAAGTTACAAGAGCCCTGACCTGGATTTTATCTGGTCAGCCTACTTCCTTGGATATGCAATATGTAGTCCTCCAGAGGTTTAGGCCTACATCTTCCATTAGCCCTAGCCAGCATAGCCATCTGGAGACCACAAGTTAACTATCCCTGCTCCATTCCGGCTGAATCCAGACAGTACGAGGCCCAATGGGCCTGAAGTTTTTTTAAATTCTGTTTTGTTCTAACAGCTCCTCTGTCCTCCTTCACACTTCTCCAGCCCACCCTAGTAACATAACTTTGTGTCATTTTGCCAAGTGGCCTGCAGGATCCAGGTGGGTCCTCCCTTCATGATGGTGCCAGGCAAAGGCTAGTGATGGTATGGGTCCCAGCAACCATTGGGCTTATTTATTTATTTATTGTATTTTTATCCCACACCTCAGCCAAAAAAGGTTCCCAGAGCAGCATACAATGAATCAGTTACGAAGACAGTCCCTGCCCTTAGGCTTACATTCTAAAAAAGACATGACACACAAGGAAATGGAGATGGGGAGGGAAGGGGGGAAAATAAATTAAGGAGACTGTTCAGCCGGGCTGGTGGAAAGGCCCTTCTCCCCCCTCACATCTCCCAAAGGAGGGGCAGACCACGAGTTCCTCCTTCTTCCCCACAGGGCCATGATGTCAGATAATGAGTGATGTGCTCAGGAGACCCATTGGTCAGCCTGGAAGCTGGCTGGAGAAGACTTTGTTTGAGCTCATCTGCAGGGGGCAAATATGGAAGGAGCTTTAGATTGGTGGAAAATGGAAAAGAGGGGTCATGAAGGCAGGCAGGATGGAGAAACCTGGAGGAGGAGAGAAAATAGGGCAGAATGCCCTGGAGAGCCCCCAAAAGCAAGGAGGAGGAAGGACTGTCAGAAGAGACAGTACGAAGTAAGCACTGAGAAAGGAGGCAGAGCTAGAGGTGGAAGAGGAGGAGAGTCCCAGAGAGCAAGAGAGGGGCCACTTAGATGACAGACATCTAGGTTTTGAGGTATCCAAAAGACTAAATCCCATTTTACCTACCTGAGAAGCCAGATTTCCTTCTCCACCCCAGCCTATCCTGAGAAAGAAAGATGGTGAGGGCTAGCCTATTCCCAAGGCGGTGAATGCATTAGGGCATCCTATGGTAGCAATCTAACTGTAACTGACCCAACTTACCCGTTGAGGGCTTGGTATGTTTGGAATGGCCAGCCTTCCCCTCCCCAAGCATACCACACTTTATCACAACAAAATATGCTTTATTTGACAAAAAACAGAACAAAAAGGAAAACCCAGTAATTATATACTGTGCAATCCTAGGCATGTTTGCTGTGAACGTTGCAATGGGATTTATTCATTAGTAAGTATGTTACCGCCTTACTCTTTATTATTTTAGCAATGTTATGGTCTAAATGAAATTTAGATTTGTTTGTTTTAAAGTGTTTTCTTTGTGGGGGATATATGTGGCTATGTGCCTCTTGGAAACTTTAGTGTAAGATATGGACTCAACTGATAGAATTGCTTAGGATAACCAGAGAATTCATGAGGTTCTGAATAATAATGAATACTTGTGAACAGTCTATGAACAAAGAAACTGTTCATAGAAAGCTATTATGGCTCCCCATGAGGATAATTGTATATTTATGGGGAGTTATTCCATGCCAATCCTGATGTTTACTCACCAAAGTCCCATTAACTTTCATTAAAATTAAATGCCACTACAAAATGCCATTTTTGTTTCAGTTTTCTTCCTAAACCACTCATTCTACATGTTAATAAAATGCTCCGCAATCTAAGCATTTCTTTCATGAAACACCTTCCAGTCTTCTAAAAATAAAGCTCCTTGTGTAGTGATCTTGTGGTGTGGAAGACCCTTAGCTAATTGCAAAGATATTCTTAACTAGATTTAATTGTACTGGTATAAACCAGCCTTAAAGAACAACTACTTCGTATCTATTATATTCCACATTTAAGAGAATGCATAAATGCAAATGTAATTGTTCTTCTTACAAGGTCACACAATAAATTGATTTGATGTTGCATCCATTTCATTCAAACAGTTAGAAATGTCAGCACTGTGCCCTGAAGAAATGCATGGCAGTAGCAATTGGTGTTATCAGCATGACATCTTATGGGAAACAAATAGAGCGGGTTAGTCCCACTATGGTGCCAGTTGCTACTAATAGTGTCAGCCTTGATCCAGCTAGGGAGTATGCACATCATATGCATGTCTCCAGCTTTATGAGAAGTAATGATGGGTAAATTTCCCTTGGTTTGATTTGGAATTGGCTCAGTATTTACAAGATTCCTTGAAGAATTCTAAAAAAAAAAAAAAAAAAAGTTTTGCCTTTCTGTGAGTTTCCCCCCAGCTGGTAATGGTGCAGCAAGCCTGTTGGTGGCATACATGCATGTTATTACATCAACCCCACCCCCCAGGATTTGTAGTTCACAATGCAAGCGGTTATGGAGATGTGCTCAGAATTTCACCTGTATCCACCCAAAAACAGAACCACATAAGAAGATGAGACACCTATATGCCCACACCTACCTAAAGTTAGTTATTTGTTTCTTTTATATCCTATCTTAACTCCAAGGATCACTAGGAGGAATACATGATCCTCCTCCTCTCCAGTTATCTTCACAATTAGGCTGAGACTCAGTGACTGGCCCAAAGTCACCCAGTGAGATTCATGGCCAAGTGCAAACTAGAAATAAATAAATAAATAAAACCAAAAGGAGGAGAGCCCCAAGTGGAAACTAGAACCTGCGTCTCCCCAGTCTTAGTTCAATACTCTAACCACTATACAACACTGGTTTTATAATCCATGGTTTCACAGTGATCAGTGAGCATGTTAGGAAAAGAATTTGTATCAAGTAAGTGGATAATATTAAATAACATTTATGTATGGGCTGCAAAATTGAGGAATAAGCCAGGAACCAAACCACAACACACTGGTTGCTGTACTGATGACCGCTGATGCCAACCAAAGACAAACAAATAGGAAGCATATTATACTGCTTCCTGGATAGTAGTACCCAATGTCCAACATGACTTGGCAGGGCCAATTTAGAGCCTGATATTACTTTACTGCCAAGAAAAACACTCCAAAATTCAGCCCTGATGCTTCACCAAATAGGGCAGCCATGAAGCTCTGAAGACTCTCACCTTTTTGAAAGGACCATTCTCTCTCTCTCTCTCTCTCTCTCTCTCTCTCTCTCTCTCTCTCTCCTTCTCTGTTAAATGTCTTTAATACACAAATGTGGCATTGCCTGTGTTTATGCTCTCTATTCTTTTCTGTGTCAAGCTGATCATAAGTACAACACATCTGAAGATGGTCTAAAGATGGTAGTTATGCCTGGCATCTTGACATCTACCTACACCAGCGCATGGCACAATGTCTGGAACTGTCTAGTCATTCTGCTGAAAGACTATCTGACTTTATTACAGCAGAGCTATGGATAGGTGCTGTTCTGCAAGCTGCACTAATACACCAACTTCTATGAATGAAATGATATTGCAAAAGAGTTTCAGAGCAAAAGTCAAACACTAAGGAGTTATTAATATGGATTCCAGAGCCAATTTATATTGCCATTTTATTCTTCCTCTACTGGAGTTGTAGGAGTATTAGGTATCAATTTAGTTTCAAGGTTAGTGCAGGAAGAAGTGGAGAAGGGTAAGCCTATCAGCCTTCCTCATCCTGCTATACTGAATGAAGGGATCAACTTGCTTTGAAGTTAAATGACTTTATCCTACCAGAATGGCAACAGAGAGTAAAGATGATAGTGTCACACGATATAGTGGGGCTTATGGAAAACCTTGAAGTTACAATTCCAATGGCCAAATTCAAAATGATATATTTTGAACTTTTTTTCCTAAGTAAAATAATCACACAGGAGATAGTCCAGGTCACAGAACTATCCCATTGTCCAGATTTGTACAAATTAGCAATATATTTTTTTAAAAAAGTATGGTGTCTGAGTAGTGGAAAATTTTGAATCAAGATATTGAGCTGCTGAAACAATGAATAAAATTGATGTTAATTTAATTTACTAACTCATCTAAGAGTGAAAGATGATAACTTAATAATTTCATGGGTTATCAGAGTGTCTGGCAGGGCAACATACATGACTGGTAATTCAATTCAACAAGCTGTGCATGTCTTATAAAGGCAAGAGAGGAATAGATCCAGCTATTCCTTCTTTTTATTGATTTCTCTAATTTATTTCTTTTTCTTTTCTTCCAATCCTGGATGTACACCTATGATGAGAATAAAGCATTTGGGAAAGGGAGCAGAAGGTTAATCTAATGACTATTGTGTGTTTCAAGATAAAGTTTAATACAAATAAAACAATGTTTAAAAATGATTATGTATTTATTCATTAGCTTATATACCACTTACCATATATATGGTGGTTTACAGAGGGATTAAAATACATCATAATGTACACTGAAATAAATTATAATAAATACAAAAAACATGTATATAAAACATTTATAAAAACATTAAAACCAAATATACAAAACACCATAATTAACAAACAAACCAGGCAGCACAATCACTCAGGGAAGGCCTCAATAAAGAAACACATCTTTAATTGGCACTAAAGCTTGTCACAGTTGGTGCCTCCTGAAGGTTAGAGGTCACCGTGGAGAAAGCTCCCTTCCAGCTTGCCACAAGATGGCAATTTGCAGGTTGAGATACATTCAGCAAGCCTCCTCTGGTGATTATAATGATTGCATAGGTCTATATCAGTGAAAGGGATCTACCAGGTAACCTGGTCCCAAGCTGTTTGGGGATGCCCCTTTCCTGTCCTGCCTCTACGGCTAGGGCAGGATGCAGGCATTTGCAGGGGGAGAGGGCAGAGGGATGACCTACCTGGTCCACCTGCTAGGTGAGTCGTAGGCGGGCTTAACGCCCTCATGGCAGTTTGTGTGGGAATCTTAGATCAGATAAGGTTGGTGAGCACTCATTGGGCACCTTTATGGTGATCGGCAGGTTCTGAGGCCTGATCTTCTGGGGGTTGAGCAACTCCTGACCCAGGGTATGGCCTGCCTCTGCGGACCTCACTGTCTCACCTACTCAGAGTGAAGCAGCACGAGTGGAGGTGAGATGGGGTGACTCCTGGCTTAGCCGAGTGACTTGCCCTTCACGCAGGCTAGTGGCCTGGAGATTAAGCGATTAGAGTCCCACACCTTCATGTGCAGATCCAGGGAGGGATGAATTACATAACGTTAGGCTGACCATATGAAAAGGAGGACAGAGCTCATGTAACTTCAACAGTTGTAGAGGAAAGGGAATTTCAGCAGGTGTCATTTGTATGCAATTAGTTCCTGGTGAAATTCCCTCTTCATCACAACAGTTAAAGGTGCAGGCACTATACTAGAGTGACCATACATAAAAGAAGGCAGGGCCCCTGCAACTTTAGCTGTTGTAATGAAGAGGGAATTTCACCAGGAACTAATTGCATACAAATGACACTGGCTGAAATTCCCTTTTCTCTACAACTGTTAAAGTTACATGAGCCCTGACCTCCTTTTCATATGGTCAGCCTACATAATGTTAAATAAAGAGGCTGTAATTTACCGAAGCTCTGGCACCTGAGTTGTTATTTCCTTGCTTCTTCCTCTACCTGCAATTATATGCCAATAGCAACTTGGTTCGATAGCTAACTGGTAGCCAGTGCAATTGCTCCTACCCTGATATAATCTGTGCATAGCCAAGGCCCCAACTCACCATCCTGGCCACCGCATTCTTCCCCAGCTGCAGTTGCCCTTGTGCTTGTCTCAATTATCCCAAACCATTACTTTGTTTTCCTTCAGTAACTTTCTTTTATACAGCCCACAATCTTCCTCATTTTATAGTCATCTTCCTCCTTCTCTTCTGCAGTATTTCCTCATAGCTAATATGATATGCTGTAGTTAAATTAGGGTGACCATATTTTGGAAACCAAAAAGGAGGACAACAAGGTGGGCTCCCAAGGGGGCATTTCCACCAAGATGTCTGGCCCCAGGGGGGGTGTCCAGCACCAAGAGGGTGTGCCCACCTGAACATAGCCTTGGTCACGAATCTGATTTTACAGCACACAATTAAGACAAATTTGTTCTACATAACATCTTAATGTTAAAATCACTTAAATAAAGAACAATGTATCTGAAATTAACTTCACTTACTCCTACTTTTGTAGCTTTTGCTATACTCTGTGTGATACATTCTCCCCTTCCTTCAAATATCTTTTCTGACTGTATCCTCACTCTGCTGCAACTTGCTGCTGCTTTTAACAGGGCATGCTGCTGGCTGGCTGACTGTTTTTATTTTTAAACTTCAATATTTTTTTAAAAACCTTGTGTATGATTGTCACAAGTTTCTCTACTCTAACATTAGGGTGGGTGACCTACTTCGCCCATTCACTACTTCTCACTTATATACATTAGCTTCTCAAGGCTTGCGCGTTGACACCTCTTCTCACATACAGATGTTGAACTCCTGTCTACTTACTGCACAAACACGCAACTCTGAGACCCTCTTTCTAATGCCCTGCATTGCCTGCCAGCACCATTGGGCTAAGTTATATCAGGTGTCTCTGGGTTGTCTGTGCAGCCTCTGTTGTCTCTCTATCTAAGTCATTGCAGCCAAACCAAAGCCTCTAGCCTCAAATAATCTCCCTCTCTCTCTCTCTCTCTCTCTCTCTGCCAAAGTCTCCCTAGTGTCCAGCCGGGCCACACATTTGTGGCCAGGGGCATTGCTTATTGTTTGGTCATGTCTGGTGACACTTACTTTAAAAAACTTGGCACCCAGCTGCCTCCATCTCCTCTCCTCCTGCACACCTGCTCGACTCTGATGCACTCTTAAAACACTCTGAGTGGCAAGCCAGCCTCTCAGGGCCAAGCTACAGGTGAATCTGGGTTGCCTTCAGCCTCTCTCTGCCTTATGCCAGCCAGCCAACGTCTCCAGCTTCCAGCCTGAAACAACCCCCCTCTCTCTTTGCAAAAGTCTCCCAACAGTCCAGCCAGACTGTGCACGTGTATCCTGTGGCTGGGGGTAGGATGCCAGCTTATAGTTTGGTCACATCTGGTGACTCTTTTTTTAAAAAAAAAACCTCCGCCACTATCCACCTCTGTATGCACCAACACTGGACTCTGAGATGCTCTTAAAAGGCTCTTTGTGGCACACCAGCCTCTTAGGGCTAAGCTACAGCCATCTCTGAGTTATGTCTTCAGTCTAACTCTGTTTCTAAGAGATATTCCAGCCAGCCCAAGCCACAAACCTATCTATTTTTCTCCGACACGCACTTCAAATGTTCTGCATTGCATGCCAGCATGCAGACAGAGCCTAGCTCACAAGTGAACAAAGTCAAATGGAAGGGAAGGGGTAGCAAAGCAAAGCAATGACATGCCAGGTCCCAACATCGACATCAACAGGACATCTGCAAAGATGAGAGCCTCTCTCTCAACTGACACCTCACTGTTGGACATGAGAGTTTTTCTCCATGATGTGGAACTCTGAGAAAAAGCCCTCTGGCCTGTTCCATTTTGCTCTATGGGCTGCTTTGACTGACCTCTTTTTTCCCACATTTTGATCTGTGGATGCCTCGCCTCTGCTGAGCTCCAGGTGCCCAACCGCCCACCAAATCTGCCACAGGAAAGGTGCCCTGCTTGCACAGCACTTCTTAACTAAAAACTTGAGATTCTCTTGATGCCAAGGGTTGAAAATTCTCAAGGTGCAATATTCTAAAGATTAGGTTTTGCAACCTGAATTTGAAGGATATGGCTCCAGCAGTTTTTTAAAAATAATAATTTTAAAATCTCAAATTTTACAAAATTCCTAAAAATCAATGGATGAACAGATATTCTTCAAACTTGGCAAGAATAAAGCCTTACCTGAGGTCTATCATGGTGCCAGTTCATTTCTTTATCTTTAAAATGTCATATATACCTCAAACTTTTTTTAAAAATCCCTTAAAATCAGCAGATGAACAGATTTACTTCAAACCTGGCAAGGCTAAATCTCCATACAAGAACTATCATGGTGCCAAATTTCATCTCTTTACCTTTAGAAATTACCATTTTTAAAAAACAACAATATATTTTAAAACCTGAAACTTTTTTAAAAAACTCCTAAAAATCAATGGATGAACGCATCTGCTAAAGCCCTTCCTTAATGCTACCATGCTACCATGGTGCCATTTCATCTCTTTATCTTTAAAAATGGTGGAGCTGTAAGCATTTTTGTTAATTCTCATTACCATAGAGCTGCCCTTTGGCTGGGGAGGATGGGAAAAATCCGGATTTTCCCCCTTCCTGGATTTGTTACCAAAAATACTGATAAATCCGAGTTTTTCCTGTCATATGGTCACCTAATTATTAAATGTTCAATGTTCAATAGACAGCCAATCCGGTGTAGATCATTAATCTTTGTCCTCTTCATTGAGGTTTGGCCTGTTCCTAATTGGTTCTGGCTCAACTTATAAGTTGCATTGTAGCATACACTTGTTTGTGGCTGAAGCAGATGTTCTATACCAAAACATTTAACATTTTATATGTATATGTATATGTTTTAAAAATTGAAAGCTATAAAATCTTACATTTAAAATTTTAATTTTTAAAAAATCTATATAAAAAAAGTATAAACCGGATTCTCTACTAGTGGTCATTTATTTTATTCTAGGACTTAAGTTTGAAGCCCGCCATGTTTACAGGGTTTTCCTGATCATCTATTTTGTGGATGATCATAAGGGTTGCCACTGTTTGCTGCTAGTATCTAGCATATTCCATGTGAGGACATGAGAACAGCAATCACTTTTTAAGTAGGAAAGAACTTCACTTGTGCGGAGGCTCCAAATGGCCAGCCAGAGTCAAAACTAAAAGATGGAAATAGAAGTACTTTTTCACACTGCACATAGTCAAACTGTGCAATTTGTAGCTACCAATTTGGAAGGCTTTCAAAGGGGATTAAACAATTAAATAGAGGATAACGTTATTGGCTACTGGTGATGATGACTACATATTCCCATATCTGTGACAATGCATCTGAATTCCAGTTACTGAGAATACAAGTCCAAGGGTATGTTTGCACTCATGTCCTGCTTGCAGGGTTCCCATAAGCATCTGGTTGGCCACTGTTTGAACAGAATGTTGGATTCCATAGGCCTTTGGTTTGATACAGCACAGTTCTTCTTATGTTCTTATGGCAACTTATGAATCAGCAGATAACATTACAGCATTTGCACTCCCTACATGGAAGTTTCCTCTTTCTCCTCTTGAGCCTTTGAAGACTACTTGTTTCCAGGCCTATGCCATTACCAATTCTTATTACCTTAGTGGATGATCTACGCATGAGTATTGACAGGGGGAGTGTGTCCCTGCTGGTACTTCTGGACCTCTCAGCGGCTTTCGATACCATCGACCATGGTATCCTTCTGGAACGCCTGAGGGGATTGGGACTCGGGGGCACTGTGCTCCAGTGGTTCTCGTCCTACCTCTCAGGCAGGTTCCTGATGGTGATGCTTGGGGATAGTTGCTCCTCAAAGAAGGAGCTGTTGTATGGTGTACCACAAGGCGCCATCCTATCTCCAATGCTGTTTAACATCTACATTAAACCACTGGGAGAGATCATCCAGAGGCATGGGGTGGGATGCTATCAGTATGCTGATGACACCCAAATATATTTCTCTATGCCTTTGACAACAGCATCAGCTAAGGATAGTGTGTCTCCTCTGAATGAATGCTTGGAGGCAGTAATGGGCTGGATGAGGAAAAACAAACTGAAGCTGAATCCAAACAAGATAGAGGTACTTGCTGTCAAAGGGGGTACTCCTGGAGTTTGGGGGTACTCCTGGATCTGTCACTCCAAATGACAGCCCAGATAGATGCGACAGCCAGGAATGCCTACTATCAGCTTCGGCTGATACGCCAGCTGTGCCCCTTCCTAGAGTTGGAAGACCTAAAAACGGTAGTGTACGCACTGATAACTTTGAGGTCAACTTCTGCAATGCGCTGTAAATAGGGCTACCATTGTGCCTAGTCCAGGAACTTCAACAAGTTCAAAATATAGTAGCCAGGTTGGTCACCGGTACACCTAGGGGTGGCCACATTACACCAATCCTAAAATCACTTCACTGGCTGCCAATTAGTTTCCGGGCGAAGTATAAAGTGTTGATTATTACCTTTAAAGCCCTACATGGTTTGGGTCCAGGTTACCTGCGGGATCGCCTTCTCCCATATAATCTGCCCCGCACGCTCAGGTCCTCTGGGAAGAATTTACTCCAATCAGCTAGAACTAGGCTGAGTGTTACCCAGAGGACCTTCTCTTCTGCTGCTCCCAGACTGTGGAATGGCCTGCCGGAGGAGATTCGATAAATTAGCAGTCTCCTTGAATTTAAGAGAGCCGTGAAGACTGATCTCTTCTGGCAGGTCTACCCAGTTGAATTTTAAGATGTTTTAATAATGTACTAGTTTTTATTTGTTTTTAATGTTTTATCTATTTTATGTCCTTGTATTTATATTTATTGTTGTTCCCCGCCTCGATCCGGAGGGAGAGGCAGGTTAGGAATAAATATATTATTATTATCATTATTATTAACTTGAATAATTCTAGAGATTCTCCCACCACTTTTTAGAAGCATTCATCTACTGTCACCTCTTATAAATCTTATTAGTTTTTTCTTTATTTTAATGAGGAATTTTGGATTAAACTGGACATTTAAAAGAGTAATTTATGGTAGTTGACTAAATTTGCATGGCAGCACAATTATTCAGAGAAATAGGTATCAAGTTTTATGAACAGTGGATAAAATTATTATTTACCTTCCATAGTTAATTAACTAACCTCACTGAACATAAGTGTGAGTGGGTTTATACTGTGGGCTGTAGCAGTATAACTCACATTAACTGTGATTCTTTTTAAAATATATTGACATTAACTAAATGTGTACCTTACCAATTTATTAAGGTTCAGGTTGAGTAAAAACCTTTTCAAACACAGATGAAAAGTACACATTTCCTTCTCTCATATAGGCTATTCTGATATTCATGTTCTGGTGTGTAATTCTCAGATCTCATTGACTTGAGTTACAAAAGTTCTATGCAATTTATTTATTTATTTATGAAAAATGATACTACACTTTTTCCATTTCAGTAGGAATGAATCTAGATTTCACGTACTAACCATAACTTGAAGTAGATCTCACACATGCAGTAAAGAGAACAATGTAGGCAGGATTGATCAATAGAGTTTTTGAAATCTTCCTTCCCCATCAGCCGTGCATACTCAAATCTGGAGCATGTTGGCCATTATGTACAATGGTCAGCGAGGATGTGGCTTCCATAGTGACATCCAAAAATGCACAGGTAGCCTGAAAGTTCTGAGCTAAAGAGAAATGGATTATGATCCCATTTATTTGGGAGACATACTTGGAAAATTTTATATAGTAACACAAGCATGAGTGCTATTAACATACAATTAACATTACATGGTGCTACACAGAGGATACAAAGTTGGCTGTGGAATTCCCAATGCCCCATGTAAGGGATGGGGAGCATCCATCCCACAAGCTTCTTTTGCTGTTATCTCTTATCAGGGTTCAGAGATAACAGGGTATCTAGATCTAGATCTATACCCTGTAAAAAAATGAGAAGAATTGACTTGTGTATGTTGCAAGCATGAGAGGTGTTGCAGAGGACTGAGATGGGCATGTTTCAGGCAAAACAAACATTACCTAAAACTGAGGAGGCTTTGCAGACAAGAAAGCCATAGAATGGAGGTGTGCAATTTGCAGACATGCAAGCTGTTGCACTGGGGCTACTCCTGTGTAGAATTGCTTAGAATTGAATTGTATTTTCTATGCTTGGTGGGGAAATATCCAAATGGATAAGAATTATATATATTCTTGGCCCTGCCTTTAGCCCCACCTGCTGCTCAAATTCAGGCCCCAAATTGGAATTCACCCCCTGGCCAAAAATGGCTCAATAGCCCTAACCTACTACATCAATTGATTGTCCTCACTGTGATTTCAACTTTTTAGTCTCCTCAGCTGCAATGGTATCCCTGGAGTATATTCTGTGTCAATTGTTCAGTGTTCACTGAGAACAACATTTGCCATTTCAGTGGAAAAGCACATCTCAAATCCCACCCCATTCATGCGCATGAAGACCATCAACCATACAGAAAACAACTGAAGGTGTTTTCTGCCTTGAAGACTGAGATCCAGAATAAGAGGATGAACACCAGATTGGATCCCACAGCTTTTTTTCAAGATGCCTAGGAGTGAGCAAGGCCTCTCAGATTCTGTACCTGTGTCTGAAGAATTCCAGAATTTTTGAATACAGTCCTGCACACAAACACATGGATGTCAGTAGGATGGAAGCAGCTTAATAGTGAGTAATATCATAGCCTTCATGTCAGGGGTGCATAAGCCTGTTCAGCTAGGGTGACCAGATAAAATCCAGGTCAGGGCTCATGTAACTTTAACAGTTGTAGAGAAAAGGGAATTTCAGCCAGTGTCATTTGTATACAATTAGTTCCTGGTGAAATTCCCTCTTCATCACAGCAGTTAAAGGTGTATGTACTATACTAGAGTGACCATATACAAAAGAAGGCAGGGCCCCTGCAACTTTAACTGTTGTGATGAAGAGAGAATTTCACCTGGAACTAATTGCATACAAATGACTCTGGCTGAAATTCCTTTTTCTCTACAACTGTTAAAGTTACATGAGCCCTGACCTGGATTTTATCTGGTCACCCTATGTTCAGCCTGTGGGCCAAAGTCCAGTTTGGAGGAGCTCTCAGAGGGCACTTTCCAGTGGTGGATGGGGCTAAAAGGGGTAGGATTAAATATTTAAATTACTACAAATTACTAGACTATTTTAACTTAAACAGGGTACCCATATGGAAAGGACAGGGCTCCTATATCTTTAACAGTTGTGTAGAAAAGGGAATTTCAGCAGGTGTCATTTGAATGTAGGCAGCACCTGGTGAAATTCCTTCTTTGTCACAACAGTTAAAGCTGCAGGAGTCCTGCCCTCTTTTGTATCTGGTCACCTTATTTAAGGTAAAATATGCTAGTGATTTGTGGTAATTTTAGTATTTTGCAATTTGTGGTAATTTTAGTATTTAGTATTAGCTAGTGAACAGGTACAAAACAGGGCAGGGCTCCTGCAACTTTAACTGTTGTGCTGAAGAAGGGATTTCACCAGTTCCTGCATGTATACGAATGGCACCTGTTGAAATTATCTTTTCTATACAACTGTTAAAGATACTAGAGTTCTCCTTTCCATATGTTCACCCTATCTTAAAGCTCTTAGTGCTGCCAATAACTAAGGGCTTGAACTAAGAAGGCTTTTAGTGTGATGTCACCTTTCCCCAGTTGTGCAATTTTTCAAGCAATCCACATGACGTCTTCATGGTCCTGCTAACACCCTTGAACCCCTCCCCATGCCTGTATTTTTTACAATGAGGAAAATCCATTCATTAGTTCTGGCATGCCATAGTAACAAAAGAACCACTGGTATGACCCCTTTTCTGGCACCTCTGAAGCATTTCTGTGTGGTGTGGTTGTGACGTTCACTGTGATGTTTCTGAATGGTTTTGGCTGGATGACACAGTTTCAATCCCCTTTTGTCATTTCATTTCCAGTTGGCATGGTGCAAACATGGCTGTCTTTCCCTTACTTTTTTATTTTGATAGTACAGTTTGAGAACTTTCATTTCTGCTTCTCAGACTTCCAAACCTCTGTGTCTTCTTCATATTGCCAATGCTTTCTTCGTGAGAAATGCCAAATTCTCATGCTCATAAGACATTATGCAAATAGAATAACATAATGCAAACTTATTTGACATAATTTATTCCTACCCCCCCCCCAAAAAAAAGAAAAAGCCTAACATTGTTTTGCATGAAGCATACAGATATTCTGGGAGTAGAGCACACAAGGGGTCTCAATGTAATAATTGTATGATATGAGCCCTTTTTTTAAAAAAAAAAAGTCAATTTTAAAGATTTAGTCATCTCTATCAAATGAAGAAAGTAAGGATGAAATCCAATTCCTCCTAATGCAGGAAATAGATAATGTCATTTGATATTGTTGAATGCCTTTTTGGCATCCAGTAGAAGGATCACAGCTGGAGCATTTAGCTTCATGAATTGCTGTATTAAACTAAAAATTATCCTGTATTACCAGTTGTAAATCTGCCATTTTCAAAAACTATCTCATCTTTGAACATGGAAGAGTGAGAGTTTGAAGGAATTTCTCCACTTTAATCTATTATTTATACAAGTCATCATTAATCAAGAGAACTGCTGTCCCAGTTCTGCAAACAGCAGGTGTTTGTGGGGGTTAAATGGGGGTTAGCACTCCCTTTTAGAAATCAGGAAATAAAAAATGGGCAGGGTTGTGAACGTATTTGGGACAAGATCAGGCATGTTTAGAATTAGATCCTGTTGCAAATTCTTATGGAAGAAAGGTGTGGTGTGCCTCATTCAGCAGTTAAATCTCAAGTTCAAACTTTAAGGAGCACAATCTGATGCATGTTTAGATGCTAAACAGTCCTACAACTCCCAGTATTCCCCAGCAAGCATGCTGGGAGTTGTAGGACTTTTTAAATGTTTACACATGCATGGTAGTGCATCCTAAATTATTTAAATTTAATGAACCATTTTTTCCATTCTTCCTATTGGCCAACTAAGTGGTCATCTGTGCTTATGCCTCAGCTCCCCCCTCCCCATTGAGAGGAATGAATTGACTTATTAGCACAAGATGTCCCCTGCCCCTTCTCTCATCCCTCCTGGAAACTCCACCAATGACCCACCCCCGTGGGCCATGGCTTTTTCCTGTTGCTGTCCAAGTCGCTTCCTTTCTTCCTCAACCCCTTACCATTTTTCTTTCTTTTTTCATTGCCCATTCCAGCTGTCTGAATAAATTGGGTGTTTGTATCTGGAATCCCACGATAAGTCACCTATAACAGTTCTAGACAGAAAAGTGTTAGCATCATACTCAAGTTCCCATGTCTGTTCAGGAGACATGCTGTTAGTGCAAAGGGCTTCCTTTCAGTGCAAAGGGCTCTTTCCCCCCATTCTTCCTCACCAGAGTTCTCTCTTGTGAGCTCTCAGTGTGCACAACTTGAGGCCAGAGAGATATAGCCATGATGTGTCATCTGATTGGTGGTCTCCCGGGGAAGGATTTAGAGATGGCTGAACTCCCTCGAATCCTGTTTGTGCTTTGCTCACCAGACTCCCACTGGTTTGCTGCCAGGAATATTTACAGAAATTGTGATTTGTGCAAAATTGTAGCCACAAATAATGCAATTTACATAACAGTGCAGGCATAAAGGACCATTTGTGCCTGCAATTTTAGTCAAATTGTACTATTTATGGCTGCGATTTTGTGCAAATCATGATTTCCATAAATGTTCCCAGCCATGAATGTATGCAAATCTGTATTTGTGCAAGTCAAGATTTGCACAAACACACACACACAAAAGAAGCAGTTAGCTGGCATCCCAGAGGTCAAGCTGGCAAAAACTCACCAAGCTCAACCTCCAAAATGGATTCCACCAACATCCCTAGTACTTGCTGATGTGCTGTGAATGGGTGCAGAGTTACAACATACCTATGCTTTGTTAAAGAAATGTAGATCGGGCAGTTATTGATGTGGAAGTGGCTATTTTAACATTTTCCCAATCCTATTGAAGTCAATGAGAGAGACATTCTTTGCAGCAGGTCCAGGTGTAAAGTTGTGAGGTCAATGGGAGTATGGCTGTCTTCAGGAGGAGTTTGGATATAGCATAAGTGTCCTTCTCCCTTGTGCAAAATCTGTCCTGCCCATGACTCCACCCTGTTTTGACTGTTCTACATACATACCTTCAGTGAAACAGATATGCTTGTGGAATGTTCCTTCAATGTACATGACGTGTTCTCACAGCATATCTGTTCATGACTATAGCATATCTCACATTCAACCATGGAGGGCTTCCCTAAATCCTATGGCCATCTTAGCAGGAGTAACTCAAGTATAGGATTGCTATGTAAATTTAGTAGTGAGACCACCATGGCCCTTTCCACACCATGGGGTGTAGCGGGCCGGAGGGGCTGCACACTCAGAAGTCGCCACTTCCAGGTTCGTTGTGATGAATTCACATCACTGGCGCGATGACCCAGGCTGCTCCCAGGCCGTTGCGCCATTGCACCCGACATTTTTATTTTTAACAGAGAAGAGCACACGAGTGCTCCAGCGAACAAAGTAAGTAAAAAAAACACAAACGTGCGAGATCCAGCCCCCCTCCCCACACCATCCTGGGGATGGCGATTATGGTTCCCCCCACTCCTGATGGCCATGGAGCTGCGTGGTGCGGCTCCTTGGCCATCTGTGCTGTTGCGCTTACACACGCATAAGCGTGGCAGCATCGGGGTGGGCAACCACATCTTCCACTGTCCCAAGAACTTCCCGGGAGTGCAGAAAAATTTGGGATTTTGCTGGTTCCGGGAAACCAGGAAAAATCCCGTGCCCCCACCCCCGTACTCCCTGCGTGTCATGTGGACTCACAGGGAGCAGCTGGGGTCCATCCCAGGCATTTTGCCTGGTGTGGAAAGGGCCCATGTTGGAAAAAAAATGACACTGATATAATCTGAAATGAAATTGAAGGGACCCCATCAAATTCACATGCAGCTCCTGAGCTTCTAAGAGGGTTAAAATGGGCCTCTTCTGGGTTGGGATACATGATGTATTCATTTCAGGTCATTTTTTATCAGGATATTACTCAGTTTTTCCCTTCCAGACCAAACATGGACTCAGACATAAAGTGTAGTTGAAGTCCATAGATTTTTGAGCTTGCACCCAGACCCATACACCCAAAAGAAAAAAAAAATGTCTGAGACAGCATGCATGTGTTTTAAAAATGAGTATATTTCAAAATGAGTACATTTCAAAAATGTACACAACTGATGCAAACATTTGGGGAAAATAGACACTGAAATATGCATGGATTTTCATGTGACGAGAAAAAACAAAGCTTGCAATCTGATATAGACTCAACTCAGAATGAGCCTCAAGATGGAATTCAGAGAACATAACACTAATGGTGCAATTCAAAATCCAGAATAAAAAACTTGAACTCCAATGTAATTCAGTCTTACCTTGTGGTGACACTGGTCCCAGGCACGTCATCCTCCCAATCTGGATTTGGGATTGAAAGACCTAGGAAATGTGTGTGTGCATGGAGGGTAAATTGTAAGCAAGCACAATGTTTGACATTGTACAACATCATGACCAATCATGGGGCACGTCATATAAGGTATCAGCCTTAGCTTCCAATTTCCTGGCTTTGTGGAATTTGGACTAACATGAAAAGCCTTATCTTATGGCCTTTTAAACTGGAAGTTTTTTCGATGATTGGGTATGCCTTGTTGTTGCCTCACCCCCTCTCTCAGGAGATGAAGAAATCATTCCATAGGATAAATTTCAATTAAATATGGACGACAAAGCAATACATAAAAGTTTGAAATTTAACCAGCCTCATAGGAATTTGAATGTTGGTATTGGCATTAAAGATAGTCCACAAAATGCTAAAAATGTGTTCAGCCACATGTTCTACAACCTGAACACATTTTGGATGGTTTGTTTTAAAACTCTAACTTCTAGAAGTACAATGAGCAGAAGCCAAATGGGCACCAATTCTATTCAAAATGTCCATCTGCTGCTCTAAGGCTTGCATGAATTGTAACATAGCAACCTGCATTTTCTCTTGTAGCTGGAATCCCTGGGTTACTGTTGTTTGCTCTGTGAGTGTGTTGCCCTTGATAGAAACACAGCAAATCCTGCAGTGTTGATGCCAGAGCTTTGCTACAGATGAAAGCAATTTTGCAGATGGTTATTATGGCATAGAATATGTGCCTAAATATAGAATGGTTATTTCTTTGTTATCACAGACACATTTTGGATTGTTCTATTTTCTTCCCTTATAAATATTTTGCTACAAGGAGATATTTTAAACTTAGCTAAGAATATCTAATATAAAATATTATAAGGTTGCCTTTTTTAAATGAAACAAAAACCTTTCAGAAGAGGAATGCACAGCCAGAGTCAAATATTATGGATAGTATGTAGGAAACTTAACTAAGCTGGAACAAGGTATTTGTCCCATTTAGGTTACCTTAGTTTAAATTGCACGATTTATTACTATTACTAGATTTCTTGCTTGTCTGTATAATGTACAGTGCAATATGTTGTTCTGTATTTCAGTGTAAAGATGAAGGTTAGTAGACTGTGCTTAGCAAAGATGAAGTGGAAATGGATACACAGAGATCCGAAGTAGAAATTACTCCTCAATGTGTTGTTGCCAGCAAAATGACAGCTGGATGTCTATTTCCCCTTCCATCCCCATAATTTCTACTAGTACAATTTAAATTCAAATTATGATGTCATGCTATTTCTCATCCTTCCACAACAGCCTATACTTTGGAGTTGATATGGAGGAACAGGGGAGCCAGTGAAATCACAACTTGGGGGGGGGGGGTAACAATGCATTTCATTTCTTTCTTTCTTTCTTTAATATATAAATATATCCGTTTGGCCATATGGAAAATTGTCTAAGGCTTCTCAAAAAAGCAGTAGGTAAATAAGAGTAGAAGCTCTTCGAATTATGGTATGGCCTAGCAGTACTTGCTAGGGATACGTAAGAAATTCATTTCAATTTGTTTATGACCAGAATGTAGCCTGAACCCACACAAGCATAATCAGCAGTCAAAGTTCAAACCTTCTTAAGCTTGTGATGCTGTTCATGGGGGGGGGGGGGGGTGCATTTGAAAAATGGTTGCATTAGAAAAATATACATGAAAATAATCAATGGGGGACAATTGTGTATTTTGAGGATGCACCGAAGTATGCACCTAAGTACATACACAAGTGCTTCATGAGAAAAGAAAGAAAAAGAGAATGAATTTCAATCTGAAACAGACATGAGTTGGATACAGCAAATTTCCATAGCAGACTGATGAGCCCCACTTCAGTATAGGGAGGAAATTTGTGCAAATTTGGGGAGATATGTGCAGATCTTCTATTCAATCGCCACTCAATTAGTGCAAATTTCTCATTTGCACAGATCATGCAGTGATTCCAAACACAAATGGGGATCGGGCACAAGACAAGCAGGAAGACAATCATCGGATAACTTTGATCATTGTTGGGGGGGGGGGGTTATGTCATTTGCATACACTTTTCCTAATGTATGGATTAATTTTTAGATGTATGCATTTTTGATACATGTACCCATTGACTAAGGTATATTTTTGCACATTCTGGAAATATGTGCATTTTTCTCTGTGCAGTTTTAAAATGTGCCTATATGCAGCTGAACACTTCATTTTGTTTTTGTTTTTCAACATTTTGCAAGCTCAGAAATGTACAGCTTTCCAGCCACAAATTGTATTCACATCTAGAAGGTGCAAACTGGATAAATCCATGAAAAAAAATATGAACCAAGTTTCCCACACATCCTTTTGTTATACAGGGGACCAGCCATGCTTCATTTTGCTATACAGGGGACCAACCATGCTTCACGGAGCAAAGTTTTCTACATATTGGTGCAGCCACTGAAAAGGCCATAAAACAAACCTTCATTGTAGGTGGGACACAGAGAAGAGCTTCATCTTCCAATCTTAGGGAGTAAGCAGATGGTTTTCTTAGAAGTCAAGAGAAGAATTATTTTGGAGACCTGTTCACCCAGGAGAAGGAAGGTACCTATGCCACTCATGAACAAGTCCTGCTCTTAGAAATAGACAATCTCAGTTCAGATACTTACGGCATCGGATGTAATAGAAGTAGGGTATATAAGAGAATAGTAAGGTTTCCCAGACCCAAAGTGTTTATGGCTTTAAAGTTCAAAATCAGCACTTTGGACATCGACTTTGGAAACAAACAAGTATACAATGAAGGTCAAAGAGCAGTGTTGTAATGGAGGCAGCACTCACAGGGTCAAAGTGCCAGGACTTTTGATTAGCAGAGATGATAATGTCATCTACTATCCCCATCTCTCAGGCTTCCCTGTTCCCTCTGAGCTAAGCTTGGTTGGTATCCTCGCTGTCGTTGTTGTTGCTGCTGCTGCTAGTGGTGGTGGGGATTTTCCCTGCAACAATAATATTATTTCACACTATCCCTGTTCTAATGCAAAGTATTTTCAGGTGGCTTCACCTTGAATCAGCAATGAAAGACCAGCTTTACAAAAGACCTGCTCCTGGTAGAGATGAAAACTGCTACAAGGGCTTTGTTGATATGGATCAACACAGCTGTCTGCAATTTTGGACTCTCCTGTCATGATGAGTGCCTGCACTTCAACGTTTACCACCACACTATTGCCAAGGAGCATTCATGTCATATTAGGGCTGAATCAGGTACTTAAAGATGCTGAGAGGTTGAAATTTCTGAAGGTTTTTTTTCTTTCCAAGGGCGGACCCACATACTACCCATTTGTTAAACTGAAAAGTTTCCAGTGCAGGTAAGACAATAGATATTATATAACACAGTTTATATTTATATGTATACCTACCCAGGGTGACCATATGGAAAGGAAGACAAGGCTCCTGTATCTTTAACAGTTGTGTAGAAAAGGGAATTTCTGCAGGTGTCATTTGTATCCATGCAGCACCTGGTGAAATCCCCTCTTTATCATAACTGTGAAAGCTGCAGGAGCCCTGTTGTCTTTTGTATCTGGTCACTCTACTATAGCTCTTGCAGCTTTAATTGTTGTGATGAAAAGGGGATTTTACCAGGGGCTGCATGCATAGAAATGACACCTGCTGAAATGCCCTTTTCTACACAACTGTTAAAGATACAGGAGTCCTGTCTTCCTTCCCATATGGACACCCTACACCTACTGACCTATAAAGTCTCCAGCCCTCCAAAATGAAGGTTATTGCTACTTTATGAATATGTACAGCAACTGTAGTGGGACTTGCATTGCTTGCCTGTGACTCCCAATGGTGAAGTGAAGAATTTACTTCCTCGGGGCATAAAAAGGCACTAATCGGTCACTCTTTCAAGACGCCTCACAGGCATGTTAATTGGTGCCATTACAACAAGGGTTTGCATTATTTTCCTGATGTAAACACTACTCTGACAAGTATAATATTGTCTATTTTAAAAGAAAGGATATTTTAAAATACCCTTTTGGCAGTAGTGGCCCATTCAATCAAGCAGAAAATTTGGGCTAGATTTCCTTTATCTCCCAAACTCAGTAAGCTAGTCATTGATTTAATTTACCTACGGTACCTTTCACTGCATCAGAATGAAAGGGAAGTTAAGAGAAAGCCAAACATAAGCAGCTTAGAATGATAATGGTTTCTTTGTGTTGATCAACATTATCCCCTATCAGATTGTCTAACCTTAATGACAAATGTTTTTGTAAAGGTAAGTAATAACACTGGAGAGCAACAGGAATCACAGAGCAGTGCCCAAAATGCACTCATTAGGCTAAATAGGGAAAAGTAACCAAAATGGCAACTTTATTAAATCTACAATCAAACGGAAATAAATAAATTGGGACTAAGCATTTACTTAGCACAACTATGCTGTTTAGACACTGAGTGCAATAAACGTTTAATCAACAAATGGGTAACTAATCACATGTTTGCAGTGTAAAGAAATAATTAAAAGGAATGCATGCACCAAATGAATCAAAAGTGCAATGTGATGAAGATGCTGGCTGGGAAGGAATTAATTGTGGCACTCTGATCCAGACTGGAAGTATCAAGGAGATCCCAACTTCACTTTAATATATGCATTTAGTTTTAACTCTTTCAACCTTGCAAGCTACTCTGAAACTAAAGGACTTTGGCACGTCATAACAAATCCGGATTAGGAAGGATGGGTTCTGCTGGCAAGGTTAGAAGATGGGGGGCATTATATTTGAATCTGAGTCATTCAAATAATTACTATCTCCAGATACTCTATGACCTGGTTTGCAGATAGCACTAACCTATGGGTTTATTTAATGCATGAGTTGTTAAATTCTGTCATAATGTGTGAATCCAGCAGTGCTAACAAACCACAGTTTGTTAACCTTGAATAACCCAGAAATAGAAGCCATAGCTTGTTGGGTTGTGAATTCTGAATTGCTTAAATCATGTGAAAACAGAACTATGGGTTGTTGGTGGGCTGTTTTGATAGGATACAAAGGCAGCAGGCAAGAGTGGTGAAACAACAACAATAACAGTCTGTCTACTTGCAAATACTACAGTGTCGCGAAGTCATTTGGGATCCAGGGAGGGAACAGGTGAAGTAGGAGGAAAACAAACACTCCAGGGATTAATAAAACAAATCAGACCTGTTTAGAAGACACCTTAAACCATGCTGGTTAAGGCTTGTGGTTAAGCAGCAGGATTTAAGGGCTCTTGTGCAATGCATTTTGCTAAATCCTGCTCACTCACTAACAACAGTCAGACCATCTGCAACAGGGTTAGCAGCTTTAATCATGGTTTAAAGTACTGTGTGTGACAAACCATGGGTTCTCTTTCTGGGTTGTTCATATGTATGACATAATGGCTTGTGGTTAGTACTAACCCCAGAGAACCACAGTTCAGCTAACCACAGAGCCTGAAGTGCCATCTGAACAGGCCCAGCATTGTTTGCTTGATTGTCAGCCAGACAATGGGTTACCATTATGTGTAAAACTGGGACAGAGATGTCACAAGCGCCTGACTGGGTCCAGGAATCCATCACTCCCTCCCCGTATTCATGCCCCCAGACCCAGTCGGGTGCATTGGCGTGAGCACAGACCCTCGCTTGAGTGCTCACAAGGACTCTACAAGGACTCAGAAGCTGCTCATGCTTGCTGCTAAAATCACGCACTTACTCCCCTGTGTCAAATGAGGCCTCCACTGATGCAACAGGGCAAATTGCGCTGGCGCATTCATGCTTTTACCCTTGCATAAATGGGGGCTTTACGGCCACCATTGATACAGAGGGGGAAGAGCAAAATTTTCAGGGAAGGAAGTGCACAATTTCAGCAATGAGGGCAGGCCACTGTTGAGTCCTCACTGGGCCTTCCTGAGACTCAGAAGAGGCTCCCACTGCCTGACGGACATGGTGGCAAGCATCTACTGAGGCATGCCCGGGTAAGATTGCCCATCCCTCGAGAGGGGGGAAGCAGCAATCAGAAGATTCCTCTGCTCCATGACTTATTCTGCTATCCTATACATGTAAATAGAAGCATATATATACAGCTTTAAAGCCATGCTATTTCCCCTTATATCTAGTACACATTCAGCCAGTTGGACAGCTTTCATTTCTTTGCACAAGCCAAGTCTTGCATGATTATACTAATCAGCTTTAGCATTGCAATTTGTTAGGACTCAAGGCAGACAACTACCACTCCCTGAAGCTTTCATAGAATCTGAGAAATAGAGACAACATACTATATTTACGTCTCACAATATTCATTGATTTAAGATTCTTGGCAACTTCATGTCCTGGCGCAATGCTCTCAAGTTTACAACTGTTCATGTTTGTATCTCTGCTAGGTTGCAAAGTAAAAAAAGCAAGAGAGTACTTTACAGAGATGTTTTAAAATAATAAAAGGTGTGTCCTTCTAGCTAACTTTAAGAAGGAAAGGGGATTGTTAGATAAACCATGGTTGTACTTGTTGTTGTTTAAATAGAATGCACTTTGAGGCCTGGTACATATTTTGTTTTTCTTAAACAACTTTTACAGTTGGCACAAAAGTCACTAATTCAGCTATGCTATTTAAAGGTCAATATCTATGCATCCAAGCTGTTCTGCATTATGGTTGCCTAGCTTCCTAATCTTCACTGGCAATTCTGTTCGTCAACCTCAGGCACAATTTAAAGGAGGAAAGCATCAAAATAGGTTCACTGGCCTTTGGTTCATTTCCCCCCCCCTATGGTGATTTCCACATTGGGAAAGTTGTATCCTGCCCCCACCCCACAAAGAGGCTAACGTAAAACTGAAGTTCATGGGGTTAGCTTTTCATTCACTATTTCAGTAACAAGATATGCTATGTGTGGAGCTGTCTATAAAGACTGCTCTACATAGTACCTAGTTCAGCTTTATCTAAATGTCTAAATATCCCTCATTTTGGTTTAAGTCTGTGATTGAATGCAGATTGTGGGGCTTCAACATCAAAAAACTCCTTTGTCCCCCAGCCCCATACTGTTTTCACATGAACTTGGCCATGCATCTCCCCAATACCTCCTTCCACATGGGCTAGCTCCACCCACTGCTGGAACTGTGAACTTCCTCCCCTTCCTGTGCTGAACGTCCACGGGATATTCAGTAGAAATATTTCTCTGTGTGTACAGATGTATGCATGGAGAGGTGCTACACTTGAGTGGGACACTGCTCAGTCAGAGGATATCCTTGAGTGTAAGAGTTCATATAGAATAGTAGTATTGGAAGGGGCCTATAAGGCCATCGAGCCCAACCCCCTGCTCAGTGCAGGAATCCACCTTAAAGAATACCTGGCAGATGGCTGTCCAGCTGCTACTTGAATGCTTCTAGGGTGGGAGAGCCCACTATCTCCCTAGGTCATTGTTTCCATTGTTGTACTGCTCTAACAATCAGGAAGTTTTTCCTGATGTCCAGCCGGAATCTGGCTCCATGTAATTTGAGCCCATTATTCCATGTCCTGCACACTAGGGTGATCGAGAGGAGATCCTGTGAAAAATGCTATCATGTCTTCCCTCAGTCTTCTCTTCTCAAGGCTAAACATGCCCAGTTCTTTCAATCTCTCCTCATAGGGCTTTGTTTCCAGACCCCGATCATCTTCATTGCCCTCCTTTGTACCCCCCTCCAGCTAGTCTGCATTTATTTGTGTTTAAACTGCTCTTTCTCAAATGTTTGCTAGTCTTCCACAAATTTTTGTTATATGTAAAATAAACACTTCATTATTACACCTTCTTTATTAAAATAGGTTTCAATTTTATAAATCAAGCCCACCCCTATTACCCCTTAACATGATGGAAAGTTTAATTTACAGAAGAGCCATAACAAAGGAGCCACAAATGTGGCTCCTTTAATATAGAATTTGATAATGTGAATTTTATAGGGGGGAATTGTATTTGGGTGAACAATCCAGGTGCATCCCATCAGCAGCCTTTTAACCATCTGACAGAAACATTAAGCCCAGACTGCCAGTTGTCTATTGATCTTGCCAAAGAGCCAGATGCCAGTACAGCTTAATATGGTTCTTTAATGATACTCTTAAGCTAAAGAAAAGATTAGAGTAATGCTTTATATAATGAATGATAGTTGTGAAATGGTTAACCTTGCTGCTTGCACAAAAATGCTAGTATTGTGTGTTTCTTAAAGGAAGTTGTTAACCAGAGAGAGAGTTAAATTAATTATTTTTGAAACTAAATGAGTCCTTCTTTGAGAAATTGAATATCTAGGGTATTTGGATATGCATTTATTTTTAGACTATTAGGATCCAAGGTGGTCTTAGGTCAATAGACCAGTACTTTTTCATAAATTTCCAATAAGTTCCTCTTTTCTGATAAATGAAGAGAGCTATGCATACCTTCTGCATAACAGTTCCATTGCACTTCTGCCCACACCTGGCCTGCTTGGCAAATATCCTTTTCTAAGAAGCACACCACTGGCTCTGGCAGCATGTCATGTTGTGTTATGTAGTGGCAGGTGTTTGCACTCATGAGTAGAAGATGTTAAAAGCAGTCATCAGGAAAATGGGAAAGAAGGCAGACTGTTAGATCAAACAATTGCATTTCTGCAGTACATGGGTTTGTGTTCTTATAGATGACTTTAACAGGTGATACGTTGAATTCAATTAACAAAACAAACAAACAAACATGCTGTGTTAAGGGCTCTCTGTGTTCACTCAGTCTTCCAAATGTAGGGCAATTACAGCTGTTAAGGGCCATGCCCTTAACAGATGAGTTATTTAGGCAATATGGATATGGCATGATATCTTATGCTGTGGTTAGAGGCAACTTCTGCAATATCCTGGAGCTAGATGGGTGTCAGTGGTAGAATGTGAACCCAGATTTGTCTGTTGACTGGAATTGATACATGGAATCCAAGCAACTGAAGCTACTAGTCTATGTAACAAATATTTATTTATTGAATAAATTTATATAGCACTGACCAATCAGTAGCATCCATATGGAATGACAGAGTTGGGACTTTGACAGTAGGGACCCTTGCCATTCTTTCAGCCCTACTTGGGCATTCCCAATCACATGGGTAACATTGGACTTGTTCAGACAACACACTAAACCATGATGGTTAAGCATTTTAAGCTAAACGTTAAGGATTTTGTCTTGTGAACCATGACTTAGTGTGTTGTGTGAACCATTCCCAACCATGGTGGCTACATAACTAGGGTTTAAACATGCTCACTAACCACTTGCTGCAAAAGGGTTAGCGGCTCAATCATGGCTTACCATGTTGTGTGAATAGGCCCATTGTGTGGAATGAGAGAGCAAGCTTGCACCCATTGGCCATACCCTCAACATCACATCCTTGTTGGCCTTGCCCCATGCTGTCAACACATTGAAGCGGAAGTCCTCTTTGCACGTAGGCCCTCCAACCTGTGATTGAGAATCCTACACAATCCACTCTAAAGTTCAATGCAATGTTAATCACATGATTTTAAATGCTGGAACAGGGCCAAAGAGAGTCTGGGATTGCATCTTACTTACAGGACTTTTGGCAGTCTGTCAGAAAAAAATCTACTGCTGCAGCATTGTTGAAGCTAGTCAGACTATGGATCACAGCCATTCAGATGACATCGTTAACTATGCTGTGAAGCATTTTTTTTTTGGTTAAGCAGCATGGTTAACAGTGTCATTTGACATGTGTTTTATTTAACCAGATGCTTCACTAACCATGTTATGCAGCATGGTTAGTGGCACTAAATTTGGTTAAAGGTGTCATCTGACATGTACCTGTGGTTTCTTCCTGTACAGAGCATCAAGAATTGCCCTGGCCGCTCTAGCCTCTGGTCTCGATCGCTGCTCCGGACTCCTGCTTTGCTTAAACATTCATTGCAGCCGCCATTTTGCTTCATCTGCTCCAATTTGCTGTGGTAAATTTTATTTTAATGGGAGCATTCTGTATTTACTTCTACTTCTTTCTGCCCAGCACTTTGTAACCTCACTGCAGCGCTACTACAACATCACTTGCATACACCTCAATGGGGTGGACATATATACGTGGTATGAGTGGAGGCACTTACATCGCCAGAACACTTGGCAACAAGGCTAATGGGAAGTAGCCGACACACTCAAAATTACCAAAGGCATCAGATGGAACTGCCCAATACACTCAAAAAGGCTGCCAGAGTGGGACAGCAGCACCACGCCTTTGGATGATAACAGAAAAAAATGGCATAAGTCCTGGCCTCTGAAATGACAGCAGATCATACATACTGCAGGGCAATCGGATGGCAAGGCCAAGAGCACAGGAATCTTGCTGCTTACACTGTAGCCTGAACTAAAATGGCTGATGTAACTGCAAGGGCTGCTGGGATACAGGATGGATCATTCGGAGGACTCAGGAGATCATCTAACTGGTTTGTGGTTAGTTATGGTTAAGTAATCCTTAGCCACAAAAGGTTTATGGTGCCATCTGCTAGCATTCCTCATGTGGTTAGCGTTAACCATAGCTGAACATAGTTAAGCTAATCTCAAAGCCCTGACTGTCCTCTGAATGGGGCCTATGAGTGCCATGCAAACACCTGACCTTCCCCCCCCCCATAAAAGGTAAGATGTAAGTAGCATAAAATTAACATAGGACTGTTTCCCCAGTGCAAGTCAATTTATAAGCAGTCACCTCATAATTACAAACCCTTGCAAGAGTACCAATCACTTTTTCAGATCAGAAAACACAGGGAGCTTGGGGACTGCAGAACAATGGGAAATGTGTAATAGAAAGAAAACACTCTCCCTCTCACAGTACCCACAGCCTTGCTTCAAATTGTACTTTAGGTCACATTTTGGGGACCAACATAGACACCAATCTTATGATCTAGGTCACTGAGAGTTATGGGTAATTTGGAACCTGAATCTCATATCTAAAACTAAAATCTCCCATTATTAATTCTGCAGTTCTTGTAGAAGTCATGAACCATGGTTAAGCACTACCTATTGCCAAGTCCTTGGTATAGCCAGATCCCTTAGTGTTGAACCATCCCAGATTAACAAATGCTTATCTATGGCCTATTTTAAACATCCAGTAGTTAAATCTCCCTTTGTGGAACTCTCTCAAGAGAAAAAAAAATGTAAAGCATCCTCATCAAACCCATACTTGGTAATAGGAACAAACAGATGGTTACACTTAGCAGCTCTGGCACTTGGTAATAGGAACAAATGGAGGTTTATACTTACTATCTCTAGCTCTGATCCAACTTTTTTTTATTATTTTTTAAATTAAAAATCACAATATTGTGTATCCTACGCTGATATAGCCACAGCATGTACTATATTTAATTATCAGGACTATGGCTGAGGAGTAATGTGCTTTGATATATAATAGCCACCCATTGTGGCCAAAAGGTAGGACATAAATTAGAAAATGAAATAAAATGTGTCACTTCTGTTGTATTGTCACTTTTAAGCCTGTGACAACCTACAGTTCTTCCAAACTCCCAATAGTGCTCTATGCAAAGCTTGACTGCCTTAAATCCAATCAGGGACTGACTACATGATATAAAAACCATTTTAAGTACTAATGATGTATGAGGATTTTGTTTATGATTGCAAATCTTGCAAACATATCCTGTTCACAACCCTAAATGTGAACAAATTGCTGAACTTGTAATTGCATTTAAAATGTGCATTTTTAAAAGTGCAGATTTTTACTGGGGGGGGGGTGGAATATGGATTTTTAGGTGCACTTTTTTCTAAAGTGCATATTTTACATTCAAAATGTACACTTTCCCCATTTGAAAAAAAAGGGGAAAGCACAATTTAACATGGTAAATGAGGTGACCTGAGTTTCAAGGTGGTGCTTGTTTGCCCATCCCTAGCAAGTAGTTTAATTTCTTTCTGAACTAAGCAGTGAACATCCTTGGGTAGGAGAAAAAGATTAATTCTGTTCCCATCTGTTATCATAGAAATATTTCTTTTGGAGCAACAGTGTGGTCCATTAGAGACCACTGTGCCTATCCTGTACCTTTCATTCCTGTGCACAAAGACAGGTTTCAAATGCTCCTTGAACACTATGTGTTCACATTGGATCAAATCAGTGTCACTTAACGTAGTCAGTTTCATAATTATGTTCAACAGCAATCTTTGAGCCCAGATTGTGAAAACTGCTTGCTGTTGGCATCTTTCTCCATGTGTGCAGGCTTTTAGGTGCCAAGTGTTTCAGACATCCATAGTCCTAGATATATCCAAACTGCAAATGCCAAATGCAAAAAGAAAATAAATATTGGTAGGAAAAGGTAGGGGAATAGAATACAAAGCGAAATATAATAAGTGTATGGAATTCTGGTGATGGTCACTAGATTAGGTAATGGTGATGATGATGATAATAATGATAACGATAATAATAATAATAATAATAATAATAATAATAATAAATTTATTTCTTACCCGCCTCTCCCTTTGGATCGAGGCAGGGAACAACATTTGTACAATAATAATATGATCAAATACATAAATTAATTAAAAGAGCATATAAAACAATCAACACATTTTAAAATTCTTGATTTAAAGATCATCTGGGAAGGCCTGCTAGAAGAGGCTAGTTTTTATAGCTGCTTTAAACTCAGAGAGACTGTTAAATTGATGAATCTCCTCGGGCAGGCCATTCCAGAGTCTGGGGGTGGCAGAAGAAAAGGTCCTCTGGGTATCAGTTGTCAGCCTAGTTTTGGCGGACTGAAGTAAGTTTTCCCCAGAGGACCTGAGTGTGCAGGGCTGATTGTACTGGATATCTCGCAGGTAACCTGGACTCAAACCATGTAGGGCTTTAAAGGTTATAACCAGCACTTTGTATTTTGCCTGAAAACTAATTAGCAGCCAGTGAAGTGATTTTAAAGTTGGTGTAATATGGTCACATCTAAGGTGTACAGGTGACCAACCTGACTGCCATATTTTGAACTAATTGAAGTTTCCAAACTAGGTACAGAGGTAGCCCTATGTACAGAGCATTACAGAAGTTGAGCCTCGAAGTTACCAGTGTGTGCACTACTGTCTTTAGGTCTTCCAACTCTAGGAAAGGGTGCAGCTGGCACAACAGCTGGAGCTGAGAGTAGGCACTCCGGGCCATTGCATCTATCTGGGCTGTCATCTGGAGTGACGGATCCAGGAGCACCCCCAAGCTGTGAATGCAGTCTTTCAGGGGAGTGTGGCCCCATCCAAAACTGGTTGACACACCTCCAAACCCAGGTCAGAGCCCTTGACAGGAAGCACCTCCATCTTGTCTGGATTCAGTTTCAGTTTGTTTTTCCTCATCCAGCCCATTACCACCTCCATGCATTCATTCAGAGGAGACACACTATCCTTAGCTGATGCTGTTATCGAAGGCATAGAGAAATATATTTGAGTGTCATCAGCATACTGATAGCACCCCACCCCATGCCTCTGGATGATCTCTCCCAGTGGTTTTATGTAGTTGTTCAACAGCATTGAGGATAGGATGGCACCTTGTGGCATGCAACACAACAGCTCCTTTTTTGAGGAGTGACTATCCCCAAGCATCACCATATGGAACCTACCCAAGAGGTAGGACCAGAACCACTGGAGCACAATGCCCCCGATTTCCAAACCCCTCAGGCATTCCAGAAGGATACCATGGTCAATAGTATCAAAAGCCCCTGAGAGATCTAAATGTACCAGCAGGGACACACTTCCCTGTCAATACTCATGCGTAGATCCTCCACTAAGGTGACCATAGCTGTCTCAACTTCATATCCCACTCTGAAGCCAGTTTGAAATGGGTCTAGAAAATCTGTATCATCCAAGACTGCTTGGAGTTTGAAGGCAACTGCCCTCTCGATCACCTTGCCCAATAACGGAAGTTTTGATACCAGTCTATAGTTATTAAGGTCCAGGTGGTCCAGGGAGTGCTTTTTTTAGAAGCGGCAATACCACTGCTTCTTTTAAACATGGTGGAAAATTCCCCTCCCTGAGAGATGCATGAATAATATGTTGTAGTTGTAATCTAACTGCATCTCCTCCCTGGGCGACCAGGCAAGAAGGACAGGGATCAAGAGGACAAGTTGTCTTCATTACTTGTCCAAGGCACTTATCCACATCCTCAGTACTCACCAACTGAAACTGATCCAGTGTAATCCTACTCACAGAGTTGCTGGACACTTCATTGTCAGCTTCTGTTATAACAACGGTATCTAAATTAGCTCTTATCCGAGAGATTTTATCTGTGAAATGATTGTTAAAGGCATCGCAGCAAACTACCGAAGGCTCTAAAACCGGGTTCAGGGGGGAAGGCTCTGCTGGACATGAATTTGCAGATGCAATGCGTGCAGAGAAAAAGCTTTCTTTGCTGCAGGTATTGCCACCCCATAAAAACAAAAGTTCTCTATGTTGTGTCTTGTCAGATAAAAGTTGAGTTTTCTGCCATTGGAACTCCAGTCATCATCCTTCCCACTTCAACTCCCTGAGATCTTCTGTATACCAGGGTGCCCGATTGGAAGCGGGTCAGAAAGGATGTTTGGGGGCAATCATGTCAATAACCCTAGTTAGGTCTTGATTCCATCTATTGACCAGGGCTTCTACAGGATCATTGACAATACCAGCCATAGAACCCTCTACAAGAGAAGAGCAAACAAAGAGAGTAGCCCTCACAAGCATAAGACAAACAAAAACAGGACCAGAGGATGATTGCGATTCAAGAAATGAATTTCTTGAATTGCCATCATCTTCTGGTCCTGTTTTTGTTTGTCTCATAGAACCCTCTACGGCTTCCTGGAATCCAAGAGGATCCATCAGCCTTCGAGGGCGGACCATCTTAATAGGTCCACCACCCCTGCAGGGGCAGGTGGTAGCCGTGATACTAACCCTGACCAGAAAATGGTCTGTCCATGACAATGCAGAGGTATTGATCACCTGCGCCCACAGGTCCATCTGTTAGGAACTGAAAACAGCATCGAGGATGTGACCTGCTGAATGTGTGGGTCCAGAGAACAGTTGGGATAGGTCCATGTTTGTCATGGATACCATGAACTCCCAAGCTGCATCTGACAAATTGGTCCCAAATGGGATGTTGAAGTTGCGCAGGACCAAAATCCTGGGTGACTCCAACACCAGCTCTGAGACCAGTTCCATGAGCTCTGCCAGGGAATCAGATAGGCAGTGGGGTGGCCAGTACACTAACAGAATCCCCAGTCTATCCCTGGTCTACAGACTCAGGTATACACACTCGATGCAATTCAATTCTCGAACAGGAAATTCTCCTTATTTGAATGTAGGGCTGTGCTGCCTTCACCAACTTTTGGAGTTCATCCTAGTTTGTGGGGAATGATTTCACATACACACACACACACACACACACACACCAAAACAACAACAACCCTGATACATGATTTGAGGCAGGATGAATCAGCTTATTGTCGTGTCTCTTGATCCTTCCAGCAAACACATTCTGGCAAACTGACAAAGGATACTCAAATCAATGAGACCTCTCTATTTCAGGAAATCCTATGGCAAAAGCTTAATAGTTACATTCTTCAGAAATCATATAGCTGATGGGTAGTAGCTATAGGCTCCGTGTAATTTCAGAACAGTCAAAAGCTAAATACTACAATAATAGTGGTCACAGACACACCCCTAGGCATGCCCAGAATGCCAAATTCAATTAGGTGGAATGGGGCACACTGTAGCTGAAGTGTATGGGAGCCACATTTAAGTAAAAAAGACACAATAAGTCACCTCTGCAAAAATGCACCTTTCATATGTCACAAATGACCACGAAGTGATCCCTCTCTGCACTAAATCACTGGTGTAGATTGACTCCCAGAGTCAAGATCAAACCCAGCCTGCCGGCATACAATTCAAAGAAAGCACACAATTCACAGCAACATGAGAGTTCAAAGTCTATGAAAAGCATCACAATACTTCTCCTGGAGAATCTTTAGCAATCCAAAGTTCTAATTAGAATGAGTGCCTCCAGCAGCTCAGACGATGATGGATCCAAACAGAGAGGGTTTGGGGCAATGAAGAAGAGATGTTCCTAGCAAAGGATCCTTGCCTTTGCATTCATCTTAAAAGGGGAAACCATGACTGTAAGACACCTCCTCTGGACCACTTGATAGACAGGGGCTTTTGGCCTTTCAGCAACTTCATTTGTTTCTGTTCCTCTGATTGAGGCTCACACTTACAGGATGTACAGCAGGCATTTTTAAAATTACAGTACCCACCTGATGTGGGAAACAAAGTTTAACAGGGCCATACAAGTACCCAGAAGCCACCTACTGCAGGACAGGCCCAATAGAGAAAACAATGCATCATCAGGGACTTACAAGTCATTTTGGAAAATGATCCTCACCTTTCACAGGCAGCAGGTGGGAGGCCTTTACTTGCAAATAGGCAACCTGCCAATCTCAAACAGCTACTCACATAAAACAGTGGAGCACACCAAATGCACAACAACACTAGAACCTGGCCTTGCAACAAACACCACTGCCAGCTCTGCACCCATATCTACCCAAATAACGAGCCTATCTATGCTACTGCTGTAAAACGGTTTAGAACAGTTTTGAGAACTGTTGGGGCCCAGGACACACTCCATATACAGTTTTCAAAAGGTTGTCAAAGTGTTTTATCCTGCATGTGTAGATAGGCTCAACATTATATCACTAGATCAAATGGCTGCAGACACACCACCAGAGGATCATACAGCTGCACATCCTCAAACATGGTATATGCTATCATGTGTCTGAAATGCCTTCTGCCATGTACATAGTCTTATGTACATGGCAGGTTGAAGGTTGACATCAAAAAAGTTAGCAGAAAATTGACATCAAAAGCAGAAAGTTGACATCAAAAAAGTTAACGTCAACAAACCTGTGGGGCAGCATTTCAAGCTCATTTGATAGCAGACCTCAAAGTGGCTATCTTGCAACGGGGGAAAATTAGAGACAGAATTCAGCATGAGATCTCAAAATTAACATTCATTGTTAAAATAACATCTTGGAGCTTGGCTTGAATTGATCATCTGAATGGCTTAGTCATTACAGTCTATATAGTTCAAGTCCCATCTTGTAATATTGTAGATGTCTATTTCAATTGAAATGGGATGTTTGCTTTCTATCTGTCTGTAACTGACTTTTCCATCTTGTTTCTATCCATTCCTATGTCTAATGAAGTGGGTTTAGCCCACAAAACCTCATGCCTTAATAATACAACACAATTAGTCTTTAAGGTGCCACAGACTCTGTATTTATTTATTGCATAAATGGGGCATCAATGCTTAGCCCTTTGGCAATGACCTTCAACCTGCGTGACCCTTCTGCAAACCCCACCTTCCTTTTGTCAGGTTGTTTTGCCGACTCCGCAGATGGACACAGAGAGTAGAGTGAATCCCCCCCCCCTTGCTGTGCTCTGAGAATGCTGACAGAGATAAATTTACCCAGATTCTGATACTCCACAGGCTGAATAAGCCGAACCCCTTCCATACTACTCACAATCAATTATAACCCACAAGGCCCACTGCAGTGCTGAAGCTTTGCAAAGTGCAAGGAAATATATGTATGGGTCATTCTGTACATTCTGTACATTTCTTCTTCTTCTGTAACTCTCTAAGTAAAGCTGTATGTTCTCTTGTAATGATAGTCAAACTTACTGTAGTGTGCATGCTTTCGTTTTTATTTGATGAAAATATGGCTTATCTACAGACAAAATCTTGTTGGAGAAAATCCGCCCCTCAAATAGCATCAGTACTGGTGAAGACGTTCATTTGCAGTGTTGCTTGATAACTTCTGTAGCAAAGCCTACAAAATTAAATCCAGAACCCTTCTAGAAGACAAAATGTGAGACTTACATTTTCCATCCTCTCAACAGATGTTCACAACCTGTGACCAATCATCATGTAGAGGACATGCTAGCATTCTACATAAGGGTGGAACAGCAGCTGTGCTTAATAGTGTCCCAGTTGAAATGGTTGCACTTTGACCAACTCCAACAATAAACAGTCATTGATGGACACAATCTGATGTATGTACTTTGCTCAGTTTATCAAAACCTTGTTTCTTAGTGGGAACGACAGCAATTTCCCTCAGAATTGTTTCTTTTCCAAAATTCTATTTTTATTTGACACAATCCATTTTATGCTCCTTGAGCAGTAAAAAAAATAAAATAAAATCCCAAGCAATTGCTAAAAGGAAACTCTTGTGCTTTCCCAGTAACACTGATAAAACACTTTTGGCATGCTTGGTTTCTATAATCATTGCTTTCTTTTTCAAACAGAGAGCTAATGCATTCTGTTGCTTTCTCAAATGTTTGCACCATTCATGCATTTCATCTTGCCTTTTACTGCTGGCAACCTTTTCTCAGCATATGTAACTGGCTATTTTACGATATTCTGGCGAGCACATATTCTGTCCAAATGCATCACATCTGCGATTTTGCCTTTAATGGTCACTTATGCAAGGTCTGGGTTTGCCGATTCCATTGTTATGGGTTTTATCAGTTTGAATAGCTTGGAGAATTTGAGTTGCAGAACAGGCTTTGCTGGAGTGGTTTCTAAATAGAACTTGCTGTCCGTTTTGATGCCAACATTACACTCCTGTTGCCTCCTGTAGGGGGTGCCTATTGTGGCGTGCCAATTTGGCGCATCCCCATAGGCATAATGATTTGTTTTTCAAGTGTTTTTACTGCTGAATGTCATACATGACAGAACTACATCACAATACCAATATTGAAACTCATGACCCATCTGTAAATGTGATGAGTGCTTCATCTGTCTCCGTTTCTGTCGCTAGTTTAGAAATCTAAACCAATTTACCATCAGGTCTCTTGCCAGTCCCTGGCTGTATGTGACCCTTAAAGGTTTGATTTGTTCCACTGGCACTTGCAAAATAAAAGCTTGACCTTTCTCTGGGGGTGGGTAGGAGCGATGGATAAGTTTCTCCTCTACTGAACTGTTTTTATATTGTGTGGCTCTCATTTCTGGGCTTCTTCCTCCGTTCTCCAATATTTGTGAATATCATCATCTTGCATTTTCCTTTTATTTGACCTCCCATTTCTATTTCATTTTATCTAAACTAACCTGTAATGAATTCTTGTTGTTTTGGGTTGGAATGGCAAGCAGCAATGCACCCCTCTTTCTGTGGTTAGCCAACTGGCTGGTATTTTTCTGCATTTTAATCAGTTTGCTGGAAACATATGCAACTATTTTATCCTTGGTGCAATAATTAGTATCTAACGGTTTGCTGCTATTGATGATATCTAGTCTTCCTTTGCAGTTTGATACTGATTTTAATTGTGTTAATGGCTCACTCACCGCTGGTTCTGATTTGTGCCCAGTCTTTTCAGTTAATGCATTTACATTGATTTTGTTCCTGCCCATGAGCATCAAAAGTAAAAAAAGCAGCTAGTAATGGTAGCATTCTATCTTTTAATGCATCCATTTTGATAGGAGTTGCAGCCAAATCAGCTATTTATTCATTGGCCCCAATAACTTATGATCTTGATGATAAAAATGACTCATTGGAAATGAAGTGATTTTCATGACTTGTAGTATGCTTCAAATATTTTAAATATATTTGTGGAGAATAAGAACAGTTCCTCCCCCTCACTCCCCTCAGTACTTGTTGTTCACCATCACACATAGATGATGTGTATGTGTGAAGCCTCATCAGTAACAAGGATGATCTATTCATATGTGCTTTGCAGGAATTTCTGTGCCTACTCAGCCAATCAGAGCATGGTGTGATGGTGGTGTCAGTGTGTGTGTTGGGGGAATCATTTAAAGTATTTGGATATTAGTTCATGGGCCAGATGTATACCTTGTGTCAAATCATTACAATCCCACCATGATAATGCTATATCCCTCTTGCATATTTATACCTTGTAGGACACACAATGACATTTATTGAAGTACTTCAGATAATATGGAATAAAAAGCAGGAAATAATACTATGAAAGCAGTATATGGGATGTAATGTGACATAACAGTCATCAGTGCACTTCAATACTGCTATAAAGCAATAATGTAGATCTATCCCAAGTTCCAGGGCTCAAAATACATGATTGAGTACAGCAGGTTTGGCCTGTTACCTTTTGTGTAAACTTCATTACCTACTATTCTTAGCTATGGAGGAACATGTTTTGACTAAAATTGGGGAAGCTGAGGACTGGGTATGTAGATTCCATTAAGGGCTCCCATACCTCTTCCACTTTAATTCAGTAATTACTGAGCTTTCTTAATTCAATCATTGCCTTCCTTCCTTCCTTTCTCACATATTAAAGAGTATCAACACGTCGGTGGCCATCATTCTACAATTGTCAGCCAGCTCCTTCTATTTGGCACAATTTATGGAAACAAATTTGTTTTAAAGATTTGTTGGATGACATATTCTTCTATTAGCAATAATAGACATGTCAATTTACTTATGCCCTCTGTGTCTTGACTCTAAATTGAATGAGAAAATAAATAGCATTCAAAGAGAGGTCTCTGAAGTCAACTGTATTTTATTGACCTGCTTGCAAGCAACTAGAATTCTTAGCTTTCAGCTGTTGAGTTAGTCTATGTTATCAAAAGTCTATTCATTAGCATTGATCTCTGTGCCACCAACGTGGCCTTTACATATACTTTATTCATCAATAGACAGATACATACACACTCTAAGTTTTCCTAAGGTTACTAGTGCACCTCTTCTCCTAATAGAATCTCTGTGCCTTCATGACAGGCAGAAATACAATAGTTGCATCTACCTGTTCCATTTCTGTCTCTTCCATTCCAAACATTGCTTTTTCTAACTCCTTGGATTGGCTATTACTTGGTTTTCAAAAATAAGTTGTGTGTTGTTTTTAAAGGCATTCTTGGACCACCCTGTGAAATTTGTAAATGCCTGGATTCCAAAGAATGATTCCATTCCATTCCATATTAGTCTGGGAGATGGATCAAGTGAGTCCACTTCAGAATGAATTTGCACCATGAATATGCACCATGTCCCTACTCCTGACTTCAAGGCACCCTGATCCTAACTCCTGACCTCCCATACAACCTAATCCCTGCTAGAGGATTTGAATCCTATTCTCAGAAATATTTTCAAATGGGCTGCCCAACAGTTATCCTGTGTGTGTGTGTGTGTGTGTGTGTGTGCATGCACGTTCAAAAATTCTCCTTTCTTCTCTAACATAAATTTTGTTGCAAGTTCATACCTGGTTCATACCATCCAGGATTCCTCACAACATGTGTCTACTATCAATTCTGATTTTCCTTATTACTGCTCCTCTAAATTCTCATGCCTAATGGAAGGCGTCTTCTTGGTGATAGAGCATTTGTGATCTTACAGTAATGAAGAAACATGTTTATAAGTTTAAATGATTGTGAGTTGTGTCCAACAAGCCACAAAATGCTGACTCTAGCAAAATGATTGCAATTAACCTTTAGCATATAGATCACAATAGGGGACTGAGGTTAGACTTAAAATTCAGGATCCTGTTACAAATATATACAGGGGGCAGTACTATACTGCTGATGCCTTTTGGAAGTCCTCCTTGATAGGCAAAGGGACAAGACAAAAACTACTCCTTGCTTTGTAATATTTTGATATTTTCATTGATTTAGGTTGAGTTATTTACCAGAGTCAATGTTTATCTACTGTTCATAACTCCATAATCCATATTTGCTTGCATCCACACCCCCAATGGCAGCCAAACTCTTTGGTTGAGAACTATCATTTTTCAGATATGCATGCATATACTCCTCAGTGAGCTCCAAATCCTCTCCAGAAGAGTTTGTTGGACAATTTTCTTTACACTTATTATCCCTTGCACATTGTTTTAATTTAATCCACAGTATGTTCACAGTGTCAGTCATCCACAAATTATGACTTGGGCAAAGGCCAAGAGTATTATCAGTGGACAGAAGATGTGACCTGCATAGCATGGTTTCCAGGGCAGTGGGGGAGGGGGGAGTGTATTCCAGAATGAGAGGAGAGAAATTTGTTCAATTCACATTTCTCTCTCTAGTAGCCACCCACCTCATCCCTTATGTACATTTAAACATCGGGTTATTACATGTGATTATAGATTCTGCAAAACAAGAATAGGCAACTTAGGAGTTCCTCAAGAGACATATAGTGCATCCTACACATGTCCCCTTAGAAGAAACCCCTACTGTGTTCAATGCGGCTTGCTCCCAGGTAAGTGAGCATAGAACTGCAGCCTTAGAGCCTATCTACACAGTCCCTTAGAACGTTTTAAATAGTATTTTAAAACATTCCAAATAGGTGCGTTCTAAAACGTCTTAGGCCACATTAAGTTGTACTCACATTACAGGAGAAAAATTCTTCAGTCTTTAAAGTGGTGTGTGCAGTCACATGCCCTTCTGCCCCGTCTCTTTCAGTTTCGCTTTTACAATGAGTTTAGGGCAAGGCATTGTGGGCATTGTAGTTCAATCACCCACTTCTTCCTTATCTCCTCTGTCATTCTCTAGCTTTAAATGAGTATAGGGCTAAGAATTGTGGGTGTAGTTCACTCACCCACTTCCTCCTTAGCCCCGCTTTCTTCCCCACCTATCAAATGCTAAGCATTTGTGCACCAGTAAACGAAACACTGCCCCCATGAATCACAAACGGTAAGGAAGGACACATTATTTTACTTAAAACGATTTATTAAAAGTGAAACCATTTTATATTGCTGAAGTGATTTTTAAAAAATCTCAGGTATACAACGTTATAGGGAGTGCATCATGTCACCCAAAGAGTTTTCATAACCCTTATAAAACGTTAAAAACCTAGCGTGTAGATCGGCTCTCAGAGTGAATGTGCTGGAAAGCAAGACTGGATTGCAAGTCCCACCAGCCCTTGCTAACATAGCCAGTAATGAGGGATGATGGGAACTGCAATCCAACAACATCTGGGGGACCACACCTTCCCCACCCCCGGTGTAGAAAGCAGTCAAATGAAGTAACAGAGTAGCAGATTTTGGAGAGATGAAAACACAGGCTACAATCCAGTGTTCAGTTATGCATGCTTAAGACAATTGAGATCAATGGGACAAAGCATGCATTTATGGGTCCACATGACTGATTTCTTTTGGAGTTTGTCACAGACATGGAGGCTATATAAACCTCCCCACTAAGACAATGCATTCTATTCTAATTTCCTTTTCTGAGATGAAAAGAGAGCATTCAGGGATGAGGTAAAGCAGTTGATGTTGAGTTTGGCTTTTGTTCATGATGCCGATTATATACATAAGAGTTAAACTGAAAGTCAATTTCTGTTTAACGAATATCCTCCATAATGGATTGCAAGTTTTAGCTCTGAGTTTGTAATTTATAGGCCACTGTTATTCATTCCAGTCAAATGCCAATGACAGCAAGGGCAACAAATCAAAGTTAATTTGTAATTGAAAATGACTATTACTAAAAGTGGTTTCACTTTAAAGAATCTTGACATGTTTGAAGATGAATTACTTTGAACAGCTTTGTTATTTAAAATTGTTTTAAAGCATTAAAAAAGGGAAGGTTACATTTTTGAAGGCTGATCTTGAACATGAGCTACTCTGCAACCTTTTTAGTGCTTAGGGAGTGAGATCAGTTCAAAATGCAAATTAAAGTACAATTTAAAAAAGATTTGACTTGCTTGTAATAAACTCCAGCATGTCTTTAAAGAAACCACTAAATGTTGCAGTTAAATTATCTCAGTGGTGAAACCTGATGCTTTTGTGTACTCTGCATCTTATCTACTGAACACCAATTGTTAATGCCATTACTTTATCAATTCCCTGGGTAATTGTGCTCATGTGTTTTATGGTAAAAGAGCCTAGAAATTAGAGCAAAAGTACATTAGCTGAACATTTACTTTCAATACAGGGTTGGTTCTTTTGCTTCTCCTTGTCCCCCTGCCCTGCTAATTTCATTGCATCAAATATATCTGGATTAAAGTAGTTGTTGATTGTTATAATGATTAAGGGTGCAATCTTATGCATGTTTAGACAGAAAGAGCTCTACAAATCCAGATCTCCAACTCCCATGCTGGCTGTGGCATGCTGGGGGTTGTAGGACTTCCCCCCCTATCTAAACATGCATAGGATTGTACCCTATGGATTTTTTTTCATATTGTTGTGCTTTTGTTGTATTAAGTTAACATAGATAATATTTTATTTGCGGGGGGATGAGGTGGAAAATAAAGAGACGAGACACACACACACACACACACACACATATATATATGGTGTAAAATATGGGCCACATTTATTAATGATCTGCAAAGGGAGACTGGGCGGGCCCTATTCTACCCCAGCAACTATGCCAGGAGTGGTATAGGGCGAAAACATTCTATGTCTGTTGAGTGGCGTCTTGCGATCGCTACCCCCAGGCCATATCCCTTTTGGGGAGGGTAGGCTTTCTCACGTCGCTCCCCCTCAGGCTGCCCACCAACGCGTGAAGCAAGTTGAGTTGGCCTCACAGGTCAGCCCTATCCCCCCCACTGGGGCTGCATGACCCTTAGTGGAAGGCCTCAGACATGGACTGTCACCTGAACGGTGCCACAGAATGCTCACTATCCCTTTCCTAATTGTGCCCACCCCTACCTGCCTGAATTAGTGACCGAATTAACCTGTAACCAAAATATAAATCTTTCCTAAGACACTCTCTCCAGACTTACAGTGTGAAGTAGGCGAAAAAACCCATAAGCCAGTCCAATCAGCCTATGGGCCAAAATTCCTACTTGGCCCCCTAACAGGCAACCAGATGAACCCAGACTGTGAAAAGAAGAGGCAGGAAAATGGGCTCAGTGGTCTAATATAGGCTCATCCACCCCACCCCAGCATCTGGTGCCACCATGCTCCCACCAATGGGGAGATGGCACGTCTCTCTCTTTCCCCCCCCCCCACCCGCAACTGCTTCCCCACACCCACGTGCCAGGACACGGGGGAAGGGTGTTTTATGGTTTATGAGCTTCTTTTGTTATGCTATAGCAGATCATAACAAACAAGCTAGATTTGTTCTTTTTAGCACTATTATTATTATTATTTTACTTTTTGGGGAGTGTGGGGGCAGTGAGGGTAGCATGGGCCACATGTGGCCTACCCCAATTTAATGGTTTGAAACTTAAAACAGATGCCACCATGCCCCCTCCCTCCCTCCCTGCTGAGTGTCTAAGCTCTATAAAATCAATGCTAAAAACATGGATATTTGAAAATAACATATTGCAAATGATTTGGTATTACTATATCATTGTCTTTATTCATTTCAAGAGGACAGATAAAAATCTTCAGGGCAGCATCCACCTTGGGACTCCCACTGTGAAAGGTGGCCTAGAAATATTTTAAATAAAATTTAAATTAACATCCGTTGTGGAAAATTAAAAGGTATTAGTAAAATACTCCTGACTTTGAGAAGAAAGAATACTAGCTTAACAGACAGAAGTGTGAAGGAATCAAACTTCTGGCTCAAGAAGCTTAAAAAGTAGACAAGTCACATATCTGTTATGACAGTGATCACTGGTCGTCTTTGGCATCTAGTGGCAACAAGGAGCAATAAGGACTCTCATCAACATTCAGTCTACTTTTGGTCATATGGGTTTGCATGCCATCAGTCTTCCTAAATGCATCTCTACATCTGGAAGTCCGCATCACAATGGTGTCCAGAGTTGTCTTGCTGAGAAAGCATTTTATCACGTCTAAACCTAATTATAATATATTTCCAAAAGCTCAATGTTAGACTTAGGGATGTATGCATTTCTCAGATTGTCAGGTGCCTGTTGTTCCATCATCCACTCATTGACATAAACGGGATTTTTTTCCAATTTCCTAAATTTGTTCAAATTCACTGTTGTGAAAATGTGCAAATCCCCGCAAATGCACAAATCCCCCCCAAAGGTACATGTTCATATTTTTGGCCAGTGGTTCCCCTCCCACTTAATTTTACATATTTTTCTATGACTAAATTTGCAACAAATTCTGGAAAGTTTTAAAAAATGGTCTGCAAGTCTATGGAATCTGTGCAAATCGGGAAAAGCCAGAACATTGGAATCAGTGGGTTAGATTCATAGAAATCTAAACTCATTTGATTACATTGCAGAGTTCTCCAACAGCCCCTAACTAGACGATTGCAATAGGTTCTGTGTGAGGCAGACTGTAATACTGAAGCATCAATGGGGCAGGAAGCAGTTGTCTACTTCCAATTGCTTGTGGGTAAGATTGTCACAGATATCCAGGAAGCAGAGTTTGACAGACATCCACCCACTGAGATTCTGCAGACCCCACCAGCCACCCAAGCGAGTTCTTTCATTGTACCCTACAATACCTTATTAGGTGCTAAGTCTTATGATAGTCTCTTACATTAACTGAGTGACCTCTTAACAATACCATCTGAACACCATGTTAGAGCATTGCAAACACAGAAGAATAGGAGCAACCTTGGAACTATGGAACTCCTTTCTCTTCCAAAGACCAAGTGTAAACTCATCTTGAAGAGGTGGAAAACTTTATTATTGAAGTTTGTTCATTAAAATTTGAGCTAAGCAAAAGGTGGTTAGTTTGTAGTACTTGTTATTTAAATTATCTCCCCCCCACACAAAAAAAGTGGAGATCTGTACCACCACTCCAATGATCAGTGGGCATATCACAATTCTTCCTCTGTATCATTTCTCATTCACACATCCCACTCACACGACTAACTGTCCCATACACTGTTCCATGCTGCTCGTACAACATTTACACTTCAGGTAATAGCTGATTACCACTGTGGTAGTGCTTCTTTCTTACTTCTTTGAACCTCTCCACCCTACACATTTTAAGTCTTTCAGAACTATAATCTTCATTCTGTGACATCCCAGCAGTTCAGCAAAGAGCTGGGCAAGGGAAAGGAACATTTGTTGTGAAGCAAAAATATAAGGAAGTTTCAGACTTTTTTCTTTTTAGCAAGACAGCACTTTCCTCTCAGTTCTGCATACTCTGTGCTTTAATTGACACCACATTCATATCTCTACAACTGTGGTGTTGCCTTCATGCCTGATAAAACATTTGTGTTGACATTCCTATTTATGGAAGTTATTAATTCATCCGTCATCCAATAGCTACAGATTATAATCACATTTATCAGTTATGGACAAGTTCCTTTACCAGAACAAAGTTCAGAGATAGTATGTAAAAATACACAAAAGATGCAATTAATCAAAACATTGCTTACTTTCTAGTTCAAACTGTTGGTAACTTCTAGGAATGTCAGAGGATTCCGGGGGGGGGGGGGGTGAAACTCTATGGAGTTTTTCCAATTCAGCCCTGCAAATACCATCCATTTCTCTCTGCTGGCATCAATTCACTCTGAAGTGAGTCAAGCCAATATGAGAATTTCTGTGTTTTTCTTTCTTTCTTTCTTTCAAATCTATCTATCTATCTATCTATCATCTATCTATCTATCTATCTATCATCTATCTATCTATCTATCATCTATCTATATAGATATAGATATAGATAAACAGGTTCCACCATTTGCACTGATTGCAATGTTTGCAATTTAAATGCTTTTTTAAAAAATCTGGATCTTGGAATGTGTGCAAATGTTGCCATGATATATATTGCCATTCTTGCACAACTGTGCATGACTGCAGGCCCAACTATCTACTATGTAGCCCTGCAGAAGCATGTTCTTGTGAATTTCATCCTCTCCACAGATTACTTTGTTTAGCCCAGCACAGCCATATTCCATACTGGCCAAACAACTTGTCAATTCCACTCCTCTCCTCATTCAGGAAGTGCTCCTGTGGTTATTGCAAATGGGAGCTAAGAAAACTGAGGCTACATCTGTGTTAGAAGCACTTGCTGGAGTGTTGCGGAGCGAAGGACGAGAAATAATGAGGTGACACAAGTATTGGGATATAAACAAGGGCCACTTTATTTGCCAGATAACAAAGGGGGGGAGGTAATCCTAAGCGGGCATTTTAGCATGGCCAGCCAGGCCAATGAAGGGGTCGGGCGAGACATTCACAGCCCGAGAAGTGGTGCCTGCGCTTTCGCCACCCCCCGAGCTTCCCCAATCTGAGGTGGGGGGCCTTCCGGTGTCGTCTCCACTCGCGCCGCAGGGCTCCGAGTAGACGAGAAGGGTTGGCCCCAAAGGTAAGCCTTATCCCCCCAACTGATGCCGCAGGGCTCTCAGTGGTTGGCCCTCAGGCGTTACCCATCACCTAACAGTGCCTGTGAATGCTCACCATTAAAAAACATAAAAAATGCCCGCTCCTACTGCCCCACATAGTGACCAAATAGCCAATTAACCTAATTAACACCCATCCTGCTTTTGCAGTGTGAAGTAGGCGAAAAAACTCACAACCAAGTTAGATTGTGAGCAAAAAATTCCTACTTGGCCTCAAAAGTGACGACCAGCGAACCCACACTGACAACAGGGGAGGGCGGGAGGGAGCTGCGGAACAAACTGTGGAGGTGAGGAGGGGTCCCTGTACTTAAATAGCTGTAGACCCCTCCCATCTCCGGTGGCACCATCCTGGCCCAGCAAATAGTGGGCCAAAACGTCACCTCACCCCATCCTCGCTCGCAACCACCTCTCCCCACCCAGCGAGCCGGGTAGGAAAGGCCATTGCGGAGCGAAGGACGAGAAATAATGAGGTGACACAAGTATTGGGATATAAACAAGGGCCACTTTATTTGCCAGATAACAAAGGGGGGGAGGTAATCCTAAGCGGGCATTTTAGCATGGCCAGCCAGGCCAATGAAGGGGTCGGGCGAGACATTCACAGCCCGAGAAGTGGCGCCTGCGCTTTCGCCACCCCCCGAGCTTCCCCAATCTGAGGTGGGGGGCCTTCCGGTGTCGTCTCCACTCGCGCCGCAGGGCTCCGAGTAGACGAGAAGGGTTGGCCCCAAAGGTAAGCCTTATCCCCCCAACTGATGCCGCAGGGCTCTCAGTGGTTGGCCCTCAGGCGTTACCCATCACCTAACAGTGCCTGTGAATGCTCACCATTAAAAAACATAAAAAATGCCCGCTCCTACCGCCACAGGAAAAGTCAAGCCACGGCTTGAACTTCTCCCCCCCTCCCCCCCCTGAGCACCTTAAGAAGACCCTCCTGTAAGTTAGCTAAGAACAGATCATTCCCCGCTTGGGACAAATGCACCCCATCGTGACGATACAGCTCCCTCCGGGAAAGTCCAATATTACAATGTTGAATGCTAACATCCCCATGCGTAGCCAAGGCTTTAAAGATTGCAGAATTAACCCGTTTTCGGGCAAGCTCAATAGCGCGGTGGTCGTGTGCCACCCTCCAATGCAGCCGGGGCAAGATGCAGGACCAAACGACCCGTATGTGAGGCCAACGCTGGCGGAGCTGCTGAAAATCAGCCAAAACTTGCAAGATAAGGGCCTTGCCTTTCATGAGGCCCAGATCATTTCCCCCTAAATGAATAAGCAGAATCTGCGGGGGAAGCCAAGCCGGGTGCCGCTGCAGCAAGGTGGGGATGAGCTCATCCCACCGCATACCACGTTTTCCGAGCCAACGGATAGATGCGTGTTGATTTAAACCGAGCTGAGTTCCCCAGCTGGAACTAGCTGCATGCTTGCTGGCCCAGAACACCATGCTGTGGCCGCATATAGAAACTCGCTGTGGAGCCATAGCCGCTGGCGGATCTAAAACAAACATAAGGACGTTAGCACCCACCACGATTGGTTATGTAGCAAAATGCCTCACATACGATTTAAATGCCGCAGAACGCCATCGCCCCAGCGATTTTATCTGTGAACGGGAAAAACCTAAAGTTGCCGCTGTTGAAGCAGCCCCAATGCGAAACGAATGCGTGCCAAACCTTGCACCGCATAAACCTAAATCATCAAGCGCTTTCCTTGCCACAGCCCAAAATTGATATTTGGTGAGGGGAGATAAGTCCTGGTGCTGAAACAGGAAACCCGGAAAAACCCCTCGCATAGCCAAAAATGCAGCCAAAGCTCGCACCGGGCATAATTCCTCGCTTGTTGACGGAAATAAGGAAATCCAATGCCCCCGACCCTTTTGATCTGTTTTGGAATGGCGTAAACATAATCGGACCTCACTTGGCCCTAGCCGTAAATCAGAGAATTGAAATGCCCTAGATGAACCGTCATTTTTAGATGACGCCAAAACCTCAGATATACGGAAAGCCCCGAAAAAAGTTGTTAGTGCCGCAGCGTGAAACAAGCTTGACTCATATGGTGAGTGACAAAGGAGTGGCCAGCGAGCTTGTAACCCGATCAGAATGTCAGGTGACAATGGCAGTCTGGGATCCGGTCCCCGGGGGGATGCCCTTGCCCAACCGTTAAGCGCCCTCCGTACTCGGAAATCCGAAGTACAATCCGCCACGCCACGTGCTTTAGCAATAAATGCTAATGCTGCAAGTTTGAGAGAAATCGTGCGCATAGACAGTCCCCTATGTTTGGCACTTACACAAAACTGCAACACGTGGTCCACTGGAATGGGCCATAAGAGTTGAAGTTGATTGGCTAAGCGGAAGGCCTGAAATTCCCTACCTGCTGCTTGGTATGCGGCCTTGGTGCTAGGCGCCAAGGACTGCCATATAGCCTGCTCTACCTCCACCTTCCAGTCTGCCACAGAGCTGGAGGCATGTTCTCCGGCTGTGGGAGGGCCCAAGGTGCCAGTTCCCGAAATCTTCGTACCTGACGTCAGGACAAAGCATCCGCTATATCATTATTCAAACCCGGTATATGTTTTGCCCGGAAAAGAATATTGAATTTTAGACAATGCAAGGTAAAATTCCTAACCAGGTTCATGACGCGCAGATTACGTGAAGACAGAGAATTGATGACCTGGACCGTGGCCTGGTTGTCACTCCAGAACAAAACTGTGGAGTCGGCAAAACTGCTGGCCCACACGTGAGCCGCCACCACAATTGGGAATAGCTCCAGGAAGGTGAGATCCTTGCAAGTGCCGTTTAAAAGCCATTCCTCTGGCCACTGCTCCGCACACCATTTTCTTCCCCAAATAACTCCGAAACCCCATGAACCTGATGCGTCGGAATGAACCTGAAATTCTGTCTTTAACAGTAGCTCCTGCCTCCAGAATGAAACTCCGTTGAAATGTTCCAAAAAGTCCAGCCACACTGCAATATCCTCCCGCATGGACCTGGTGACCCTTGTTCTGTGATGTGGCTTGCGCAATCCAGACATGGCGGAGCATAAGCGCCGCAGAAAGGCACGTCCCGGGGCAACGACCCTACATGCGAAATTCAGGTGCCCCACTATTTCCTGCAGTTGTTTTAAAGATACTTTTCTATCGTTTTTAATGCAGGCCAATTTGGACCTTAATGTGGATAGCTTGTCAATTGGCAGCCGGCAGCATTGCGAAGTAGAATCTAATTCTACACCTAGAAATTTAAGAATGGCTGATGGGCCTTCGTTTTTTTCGTGCGCCAATGGCACCCCGAGCTCCTCACATAAAGCTTCAAACTCGCCCATCAGGCGCTTGCAATGTGGGCTGCCGGCTGGCCCCGAGAACAGGAAGTCATCAAGATAGTGAATGACATCCCGTGCTCCCGCCCTAAAAACAAGGGCCCATTCCAAAAATGTGCTGAACTTTTCGAACATTGCGCAAGAGATGGAACATCCCATTGGCAAGGCACGATCTATATAAAATTTCTCTTGGAAACAAAAACCTAATAAATTGAAATCCTTAGGGTGAATAGGCAAAACGCGAAAGGCTGCTTTTATATCGCATTTGCCCATTAAAGCCCCAGGACCATTATTCCTTACCATACGCACGGCAGAATCAAATGAAGCATACCTGACGGAACTTAGTTGTTCCGGGATAGCATCATTCACGGAAGCCCCTTTTGGGAAAGACAGGTTGTGAATCAACCTGTATTCCCCAGGCGCTTTCTTAGGCACTATTCCTAAAGGCGATACCCGTAAATGAGGGATTGGGGGGTCTTCAAAAGGCCCCAACACCCTTCCTGCCATGACTTCTTTGCCAATTTTCTCCTTTGCAATGTCCTCAAACTGATTGATGGATTTCTGATTTTTGGCCAACGAACCGCACCTAACACCCTGAAAAGGAATGCAAAATCCTTCCCTAAAGCCAGTACTAATGTATGAGGCTTCACGCCGATTGGGGTAAAGCTCTAACAGCTTATTCAGGGGCTCAAGGTTGACCGGACTGGGCCCCTTTGGCAGGAGGTTGTTGTCCTCCGGTACGCCTGGCGCCCTGTCCGTCCCTAACGGGCCATTTACCGGGCTTATTTTTGAAACAATTAATTGCGGCATGGTGGCCTGCACAGGTTTGGCAGACATGTCTGAATTTACAAGGGTTGCGTGAGCAAGTCCCCTTGTTAAAATCCCAACAGAGCGAGCGGTGTTGAACCGCCTGGCCTGCGTACCCACGAGAGGTGGACGCAGGCTGTTGTTTAGCCAAAATGTGGCCGCTGTCCGCCCTGTCGCCGAAACCTGGTCTGGCCGGTGTCATAAACTGCAGCCACAAGTCGTTATCCTTTAAATCCCAGCGAAGGGCGTGATCAAAGGCCGCTCTACGGCGAAATGACTCATCATAAGCCAACCAGGCTGCGCCCTCGTATTCTGAGTAAGCCCGATAAATCATATCGAGGTACTTAGTCAAAATAACTCCTTTTCCTGGGAAACGCTGGAGCACGACCCCCATGTATATAAGAAATCCAGGAAGCCAATTGGCCCATGTACGGGCCACTTTCTTCCTTTTGATCCTTTCCGCTTCCTTTTCCATCCCTTTTTCTTTTTCGGAGCTCTCTTGTTCCCGAAAAAGCAGTGAAAATATGTCAACATACTCTCCCTTGCAAATTTTTTCCCTTGTTGCGGGCAACAAATGATATCCCAATGGAGCAGAAGTGCTTCCAGTTGGGATAGAATCGTGTGTAGCGCTAGCATAAGGATCCCTAGTCCCCGGTGTGATCCCTACTCCAGCTGCACCTGCAGGTCCCAGCCAGACATTGACACAAGCACCCATAGCCTCAGTAACCGGGGCTGATTGAGGTTGGCCTTCCGGAGAAACATTCCCTACAGCAATTGTCTGTTGATATGCCGCAGTCCCAGCAGCCACGTTGCTGGCTCGCTGTGCATTAATAACTGTGGCCGCAGCAATTGAAGGAACAGTGCTGGCCTGCTGCGTATTAAAAACTGTGGCCGGAGCAGTAAAAGGAAGAGGTGGAGCAAGAGGTTGTGCCATGCTTCCCATCTGTGATCCTACACCTGGAAACCATGGCATGAAACCCCACTGTGTAGGAAAAGACCCTGGTGCGTGATGTGATGGTGAGATGTACTGCATTGGCTGCTCACCTTGTAAAGCGTGACTGATTCCCGGCACCGGGTTGAGATGTTGCAGAGGAGGCTCAGCAGGCGAACTTGCAGGTACCTCTACGATGGACGGGGTGGATGATCCGATGCCTGCGTCTGTACCCAACGCATCCCTGGTTGCTCCGCTCGATGAGTCTTCAACTACCTTTAACCGAGCTGAAAGAGCATCCCATAAATCATCCTGCCTCTTTTTACGTGTCTGTCTGCGCCCCGCCACAGTGTGCGGAGGTATCGGCACTGGAGGGGAAGTGATGCCCTTTTCTTTTTCTAATGACTGTAATCTAGCCACAATACTAGATACCTGAGGATCTAATTCTTCCTCTGAGGAAGAATTGTCAATGGGCCTGCTCCGTTTAGCGGATTGTGCAGGAGCCTTTCCTTTCCCTTTTCCACTCCCCACACCCTTTTTTGGAGGCATACTGTCAAGGAGGATGAAGCAAGATATTCCCCGTTACCACTCTACACTTGAAACTGGGCTATGAAGGAAGTGACTTTAATTAATAACAAGATGAATACTGTACTGTGATGGGATGAATAAATAGCACTATTATCACGTGCCAATCAGGAATGTAAACAACCAGGATTAAAAAGCTGCTTTATCAAATGCAGTCTCCCATCCAAAACCAGACCAGGGCTGACCCTGCTGAGCTATACAACAAGGCAGAGAACCCTGAATCTCAGCCACTCCCCTGCCCTCTAATACTGTGCTAAATAGGCAGATATAGATGAATACTGCACTGTGATGGGATGAATAAATAGCACTATTATCACGTGCCGATCAGGAATCCAAACAACCAGGATAAAAAAGCTGCTTTATCAAATGCAGTCTCCCATCCAAAACCAGACCAGGGCTGACCCTGCTGAGCTATACAACAAGGCAGAGAACCCTGAATCTCAGCCACTCCCCTGCCCTCTAATATTCTGCTAAATAGGCAGATATATAAGGCCTCACTTGAGTGGTACAGCAAACGGCAATACCACCAGTAAACAAGGGGGGGGGGCAAAGCAACCAAAGAGGGTAATAAATTTTAGCTGCCTGAGTGCGCTAACAAGAGGGGGGGGGCAAAGCCACCAAACAGCACCCTATACCGCCTAAACACCTCCCAGCAACAATGATTGGGGCTCCAGGCAAGCCTGCCTAGGACGCCCGCCAAATCTCCCCCCCCAAACACCCGTAACCTGGATGGCCCAGAGGCCGTGAAGCTGCTTCCTCCCATTGCTCAGCGCGACTCCCTCGTTGCCAGGCACTTGCTGCCTGGATCTTCGTGCAGCTTCTTCGTGGGGCTATAGCTGGCCTTGTCCGGCTGTGCAGCTCTGCCACAGCCGATTGCCAGCCCCCACAGCCTATTTAGCTGGACTCCAGCCGCGGTTGCGGCACCTTCAGGACGTCCCTTGCCTCCCCGCTCTGCAGAGCGTGCAGCTGAAACAGCGAGGGGCGGGCCTATTCGTTCGCCCAGCCGCCGGGTCTTCAGTCGCGGGGGCGGTCCCCCCTGCTGAGTTCTCAGCCCTCGCCGCGGTTTCCTCTGCCGGCTGCAGCCGAGCCTTGCCGCTCGCTCAGCCGCCGAATCGGCCGTCGCAGGGGGCTCTTCAGCTCTTGCTGTGGCTTCCGCCGCCGGCTAGGGCCGGGGCCGAGTCTAGCCGCTCGCCCCGCCGACTGCAGATAATGAGCCGCTTCTTCTTCGCTTCTGCCCCGCTGAGGGGGCTCTTCTCTCAACGCTGCCTTCCCGCCGCTTCTGCTGCTGCTGCTGCTGCTGCTGCTGCTGCTCCTGCTGCTGCTGCTGCTCCTGCTGCTGCTTCGGTCCGCAAGCTGCGGAACAAACTGTGGAGGTGAGGAGGGGTCCCTGTACTTAAATAGCTGTAGACCCCTCCCATCTCCGGTGGCACCATCCTGGCCCAGCAAATAGTGGGCCAAAACGTCACCTCACCCCATCCTCGCTCGCAACCACCTCTCCCCACCCAGCGAGCCGGGTAGGAAAGGCCATTATAAAGTATGCAATGGAAGCGGGATATCCCCAAGTGTCAGTTCAAGACTTCAAACCCTGAGGATCAGGTTGCGAAGTGGGTGATCTGGTCCCCTTTTCCTGACCTATCAGTGTCAAAGCACGCACAACATTACTTCTGAGGCTATTTTTGAAACCTTGGAAAGGAGACAGCACAGTTACTTCTGCAATGGCTGTGAGGTGGCAGGGCAGGGGTTTTGATTGTTATTTATTTATTTATTTATTTATTACATTTCTATACTGCCCAATAGCTGAAGCTCTCTGGGTGGTTCACAAAAGATTAAAACATAACAATATTAAAATTGATATACAAAATTTAATAACATAAAAACAGACAAACAACATAGAGACAACATACATCTAAACTTTGAGCTGCCAGCCAAACCTAAAAGTAGATTTGGGATTGATTAAAAACTCAATATATGCTGCTGAATGCCTGGGAAAAGAGAAAAATTTTGAGCCAGTGCCGAAAATATAACAAAGTTGGCACCAGGTGGGCCTTGTAGTCCCTGGAATGTATTCTAGGGAACCTGGGATTGCTCTGTAAGAATACCATTACATAACGGGATGGGGAGAAGTAATAGGTTCACAGATACATGAAGTACTGATGGAGAGACAGGAATAACCACAGCAGGAATGCAATTTGTATTCTGTCAGAGCTTCTTTCCTGCAGTATTAGAGTCCTTGCTCCATAATGTAACCTACAGGGTGGAGATGTTTGGAGAACTTGTACTTAGAAGAGTTCTTGGCCAAGGAGTCAGGGCTGTGCACCAGCATTCGACCAACTGTGATACGAACTAGGAACGTAGTGCCATGCTTAGGCTAGCACTGGGAGGGAGGCATTCAACACTCCCCCCACACACACACACACAACTGTGGTTCTATGGATGCTCAGTCAAAGGAAATTGAGGAGGAGATTACTTCTATCTGTTTGTCTTGTTTATAACTGGAAATAACTTTATCGTTGAAGGTCACAACTAATTAACCTAGTTCCTGCTTCATAGTTAACTAATGATCTTATTTTCTAACACATTCTACTAACAAATTAACTGGCTGTCTTTACATTTTATTCGAACATTGAAAGCAATTGATGCCTGAGTTTGGATAATGATCACATTATATTTGAAAGCAAACTAATTTACAGTTTGTTAATAAGTGTGTTACTCTTACATTTTAATGAATTTTGATTTTAAAATGATAGTGTACATGGGAGGAACTGCTTTAGTTATAACCCTCTATAACTTCCTCCTTTTGAATTTATGGGCCTTTAACAACAGACTATAAATGGATTAACAGCAATCCATTGATTAACAACATTATCAAGTGGCTATTGAGTGACTAAGAGCAACTGTTGGCATTATCAACAACAGGACGCTTATCTACTCATTAACTTCTCTGGTTTTTTCTGTCATTTTAATTGAAATTATTGTTGGTATATAATCAGATGAAGTGGGAGTTTTAGGTTGCAATACATCTTATAGCTAGCCTTTGATGGGCTGTAAGGTGTTGCAGAAGAGGAGTTCCCCCCTGCCCACCCTCCAAAGATTGCTCTGTCCAAGTGTTTGTGGGGTAAAGCCTGCTAAATTAGAATAGGTAAAGGAAGAAGATAGGGAAGGGATGTATGAGAAATTTGTTTCAGTTCATTTTTTTTTAAAAAATCAGGATTTGCCCAGTTCACCCCATCTGGACTGAACATGGATGCAGATCCAATCTGAGGTCAAACTCTGTACATTTCTGATTGTGCAATGTGATTCACAGACCCCTCCTCCTCCAAAATGAATTCAACAGCACGTGTACATTTCAAACATGTGCATGAAAACATGTGTACTTTTGAATAATGTACACAAATATGTTTTAATCAATGGGAGAAGAATGCATACATAAAACGGAGAGGAGGAGGATTATGTATGCTGCCTTGAGTTCCTTGGAGGAAAACAGAGTTCCATGTGTAAAAAACGCAAAACTTGCAATCTGATACAGACATGAGTTGTAACGAGCTTTGAAATGGAATTCAGAGATCTTCAGCAAGGTCATTTTTGCTGATTCTCACAAACTGAAATTAAGAAGTACTTCAAAATGTAAACTCTTTTAACAAATTGCAAAAAGAACAAGCAGTGGTACAGGGACAATTTGAATCTACTTGTACTGATACTGATTTAAAATTATGTGAGGCAACATTTTTCTATGTACTGATTACTTAAAAGAAGAGATGGAATTTTTAGATAAGAAATGTAGAAAGTTTAATCTAAAAATGAGAAGAATTGCAGAAAAGGCAGAAGGTGACAGGTCTTATTGCTTGTTGGAAGACTGATTTGCTTCTTTGGTGGGTTCTGAATCAAGCATATATTTTAAAAACTAAATTAAGATGCTCAACTCATTGGAAGAAGGGGTGCCTTGAAAAAGTCAGGCCACCCCTGAAAGAGGAGATCACTATTTTCAGACTGGACACTTTCAATGTTTTGGTGCCCATGGTTGACCCTCGTGGTAAAAGTGGGGATTTTCCTCCCCCATTTGTGCATATGAAGCTAAAGCAAGATCAACAATATGTGCTTGTAAGCCTATTTGTGTTCATGTGTAGAGAGGCACATGTACATGGAATGCAGGGTTGTTCAACCTCAGGACTGTGGGACAAATCTAGCATGATTCAGATCCCAATGTGGCCCTCCATGGTTCCCCAGGTGGCCATGCCACTTCCCCATGGCCCCATATACTTTACCCCAAACATTGATTGCTTGGTGGTTTCCCAGCTTTTGCACATTTCCCCCCTATTCTAAAAGGTTGGAACGTTTCTCCTAAGTGGGGCTGGCTAAAGTCACCCTCCTCAACCTTGTGCCTTGGTCACTGGACCAAGCCATCTGACCCTGTTCAGTGTGCAGGATGAGCTGCCAGACAGTCTGTGGATGCCCTGTGAATGGCAAGTGGCATCCTATTGCCTCACAAGCCACCATTTCATGGAAAATCATGGGACAGCCTTTTACGTAAAATCCAATTATGCGCGAAATGACATCCATAAATAGGAGAGCCATTTATGCAACTTTACAGGTGTAAATTGTCTATTTATGGCTGCTATATTGTGCAAAATCACATTTTACATGAAAGGCTGACCCAGGATTTTTCACAACAAGGGGGCACATGGGGCTGCAGTATGCCGTGAGCTTCCTTGATGCAGTTCACACCGATGTGGCAAACTTGTGAGTCCACAGACTAGCATACAGGAGGCTGAGTGGATGGATGTCCACAGGACTCCACCCCACCTTCCATCCACATATATCTGTGACATCCCTACCCCAAGGCTTAGTTACTGACACTAAGCGATTTATGGTAAAATATGCTGATATTTGGGCATTTTGTCCTTCCCCTTTTGCCTTCGACACCCCCAAGAGCTCTCCTGAAATTGAAATCAGCCCTCAGTCTGAAAGAATTTTGATGCCCCTGATGTAATATGTGTGTGTGTGTATGTGTGTGTGTGTACATCTGTGACTAAAGATGGCTCTGTCACTGTATCTATGTATGCACTAGGTGTGTGAACCTCCCTCCACTATGTCACCCAATTGTCTGTGACACTAAAACAAAACATAAACTAGTTTTGCTGAGTGTTGCTTTGTCTAATTTGCTTACTGGATTTTGAACTGGCTGCTCAGCTGTGCCACAGAGCAGGTTTTCTGGGAAAGGGACAAATAGAAGAGTGCATATTCTATTGGTGAGAGCATTTGAAGTCTTTAAAGAGCCTGGCACCTTTCAGCCTCCCATCGTGTTTTCTATCTGATAATAACTTGTTCCAAGTTGAATTACCATGGTTGGCTGCACCCTATCACACCTTTGGATTAGGAAAGTGGAGCTTAGAAGTATTTGTGAAGTACTTCTTGATTATTCACAAGTTAGCTTCTGATTGAAGTAGTCTGCAGCAAAACGCCAAGTTCACCCCTGCGTGTAGCAAAAGCTCTGAACCATGCATCAGGAAATTGACCTTCAGAGATTATTATGACCTTCAAACTGTTGCCACATCACTGAAATGAGTTTTGTGTGGAATTTGATGATAAGCCTCTGGATTACTGGGTGATACAGTGTCAACACCTTTGATAGGCACTCAGAGAAAGACAGATATCTGAAGAAATGATTTCAAACATCAACACTTGAGGATTATTTTAGAAAAAACTAGAAGTTATTCCATATGAGCCAGTTTCCATTTCAGGATATGTCTTCCCATTTGCTGAACCACATATTATGATGATCTCAAATTATCTTGTAAAGTACATGAACTATTATAAATGCATGCATCACCATGCATTTGCTATTAAGAACATAAATATATTTTTGAAGATTGGAAGACTATGTTGTTTCCAAAACATCATTTTTAAACAACAAATTGCAGAATTGGTACACACACAGCTGATATTAATTTTTCTGTTTAATGTATTATATGAGCCCAACTAGAAAGTGTGCTTCTTTTTGCTTGCAGTTGCACCTCGGTTTCTATCAGAGGGGTGAGAGGCTAATAATAATAATAATAATAATGGAAGAAATTGAGACAAATCTAACAAAATGGAGAGAAACTGACCCAATGAAAAGAAACCCACTACCTAGACTAAAGTTTAACAAGGACATGCAGAAACTCATAAACATAATGAATAGTAAACTCATGACATACATTAACAACGATAGCAACCTACAAGAAATACACAAAGCCATCTATGCAGCAGCCAGAGCAGTCCTCACTTGTAACAAACAAGAACTCCCCACAAACAACAACACATGCAGAAGATTAGAAACAAAACCAGACCACCAGGCTAAGAAGATACAAAGAATCAAATGAAAGAAAAGAAACATACAAATACTTAGGATTCCAACGAAACACAAAAATCAATCACTCCACAGTAAAAACTCAACTAAGAATGCAATATAAAACTCACCTATCACAAATCCTAAAATCTAAACTCAACTCAAAAAACATTTTCAAAGCCATCAACACCTACACAATACCCATTCTCACATACTAATTCGGAATCATACAATGGTTGCACACTGAATTCGAAGAAATAAACAGACTCAACCACACCGAACTCACAATCCACTGCATGCTCCATCCCAGCTCATGCATTGAAAGAACAACAATCAGCAGGAAAGAAGGAGGAAGTGGTCTGCCAGACATTAACAGAATGCATGCTAAACTGGTAAAAATCACTCAGAGAATTCTTCCACACTAAAAACACCCCCATTCATAAAGCCATAGTAACAGCAGATAAAAATTACACCCCACTCAACCTAGCACTACAAAATAAAGACCAAACATGACCACTTACACTCGCAGAGAAAAAAGAAAAATGCACTCCATGGGAAACACTACAACATAATACAGAACCCACAAATAAACAAAGAACAATTGTACGAATGGCTCAGGAAGGGTGAGCTATTTCCAGAAACAAAAGGATTCCTAATAGCTATACAGGATCAAGTTATAGCCACCAAGAACTATCAAAAATGCATCATAAAAGACAACAGTGTAACAACTAGGGATGTGTATTGTATCATGTCCAATAATGATACAATAAGTTCATTATTGGACATCTGATTAACGCTAACGATACAATAGAAAAACCTCTGATAAATATCTGATCCAAAAATTTTCAGCCTGATTTATCGGATTTTTTTTCAGATTACCGGACCACCATATAAATAAACCTATAACTTCTGTATTTTAAAAGTTAGAGGCTTGAAACTTGGTCACAGTGCTTAGGGGTATGCCTAAGCATGTGTATGAAATCTGAGATCGATCCCTCCAACCCTTAATTTTATATGAATTTATTAAAGATTGTTTAAGTTCTGACAGGTCAGAATGACAGCTCGCCACGTGCATTCATTCAGTACTGTCAAAAAGTTGCAGGATCTTTTAAAAAATCATATAAAATACAGGGGTGGAGGGATTGATCTGAAATTTGGCACATCTGTGTAGCAACATGTGCTAGACATGTGTATGAAATTTGAGATCGAAACAGAAGTTATAGGCATTTTTTCTCAAAATAATTCAGTTCTATAGGGCACAAAAGGGATGTGCACGCCCAAAAATATCATATTTTATCGTTATTGGAATTTCGGACCAAAACAATTATCGTATCTGATAATATCGTAGGTTAATCATATCGTCTTCATCATAATTATTGGAATTCCGATATTTAATTTGCAACCCCATTGTGCCCTATAGAGCTGATTTTTTTAAAAAAAATGCCTATAACGTCTGTATTTTCAAAGTTACAGGGTTGAAATTTGGTCACAATGCTTATGCGGTATGCCTAAGTATGTGTATGAAATTTGAGATCGATCCCTCCAACCCTTGATTTTATATGAATTTATTAAAGAATGTTTAAGTTCTGACAGGTCAAAAGTTGCACGATCTTTCAAAAATTCATATAAAATACAAGGGTGGAGGGATTGATCTGAAATTTGACACATATGTGTAGCAACATGTGCTAGACATGTGTATGAAATTTGAGATCGATCCCTCCAACCCTTGATTTTATATGAATTTTTTAAAGATTCTGCAACTTTTTGACATGTCTGAATGAATGCACATGGCGAGCTATCATTCTGACCTGTCAGAACTTAAACAATCTTTAATAAATTCATATAAAATCCTCTAGGCATTGTGACCAAGTTTCAAGCCTCTAACTTTTAAAATACATAAGTTATAGGTTTATTTATATTACAGTCCAATGATCCAATGTAATCGGGGTGATAATTATTAGATCGGATATTTATCGGAGGTTTTTCTATTGTATCGTTATCGTTAAACACATGCATGATAAAGAGCATATTGTATCGTTATCATATGTTTTAATGATACGATACACATCCCTAGGGCACAATGAGGCTGCAAATTAAATATCGTAATAATCAGAAATACGATATGATTTACTTCCGATATAATCCAATCTGAAATGTTTTTAAAAAGTGATTTCAGATAACGATACGATAATTCCGTGCATGCACACCCCTAGTAACAACAGAATTATGCAGAAAATGCCATCAGTTCCAAGAAACAATAGACCACATAACAGGAGGATGTAAAATTCTGGCAGAAATAGACTATACAGACAGACACAATACAGCTGCAAAAACAATTCACCAACAACTGGCCATTAAATTCAACCTTATCAAACAATCAACACCATACTATCCATACTCACCCGAAACAATCTTGGAAAATGCACATCATAAAATATACTAGGGCAGAACAATTCATACCGACAAGACAATACCCTGCAACTGACCAGACATAACGTTCATAGACAAAAAAGAAAAAAACACATACCTCATCGACATAGCAATACCAAATGACAAAAAATGTTGTTGGAAAGGAAGAAGAAAAGAGAGACAAATATACACCACTGGCCATGGAAGTCAAAGAACTATGGCAACAGGAAAAGGTCACAATTATTCTGTTAGTCACCTCAGTCACCAGCATCACATCAAAAAACTATACAGAAAACCTTCAGAAACTGGGCCTACCAAAATACATCCACACCATCATCCAGAAAGCAGTCATACGTAAAACATGCTCAATTGTCAGGAAATTCCTGAATCTGTAAAAGACTGCATGACTTGGCAAAGTTTGTCATGTCCGTCTAGAAAAACCGCCACAAGTGAGAAAGAGAATAATAACAATAACAATAATAATAATAATAATAATAATAACAATAATATAGGATTTCCTACTTTACTGCCAGTAAATTTCACTAAATAATTGTTACTTTCCATAGTTGTCCTTACTCCACAATCTAACTAAGGCTGTGATGCCAAGCACACTTCCTTGGAAGACAACTCCACTGAAATGTTCCGAAGATCTGCTTTCAAGTAAACATGTTTAATGTCATATTTAGATGCTGTCTTGTAGCATGTTACTATTTCAGCATGCCAGAATTCCTCTTCTTTAAAGAATACATTCTTGGACTACATGTATCCTGTGACTATCATTTATCACAAAAGCCTAAGAGAACTGTGCAAAGATGTATATTTGTATGTCAATATTAACTGCTGATTTCCACTGAAAACAACATAGAGCAATTACTTTGAAAATGATTCATTCACAGAAATGAAAATAGACAAAAACGTTGGCACAGGGTTCATAGCAAAAGAAGAACCATATGGCTATGAGAGTGTATTGGTCGTCATTTATAGCATTTTAGTTGTCTGATATGGTGCTTAGATATCTATGTGGATGTAGCCACATATTCTGACTTTAAGGTGGCACCCAGATGGTGGCCTACTAGGAAGAAACCTTTTCAACTTATGGAAGGACTATTTCTGACTTAGCAGATGAGTGTTGGGTGTGAAGTGACTCCAAATCCAGAGAAGTCCCTCCGTTCAAGTTTTTGTTTAAGACACGCAAACACATATTTTTATGGCTCACTGAAGTGAATACACTAAGCCTTATTCACTGGCTAGAATATTCCTTATTCACTGTTTCTTTTTGCTGTAATACATCTCTTGATACAACCCTTGCCAATGGTAAGCCTTATCTGTGAGAAACTGTTGGAGAACTTCTCCTCCCCCTGGAGAAATTTGGTGAAACACCCCCCTTCCATTTCTCTGCCCAGAAATAGGGTAGAGAAATTTGAGATGACTTTTGTGTACAGCTCTAATAAAAACCACAGTTTGCCTAATGTATTTCAATAGAGCATTTTACTCAAAAACAATCTGCTATTCTTTTCTTACAAAGATCTCCTTTGGTATCATAACCTCAAAGGTTCTCTGCCAAAATAATACTCCCCCCCCACCAAGCATCTGTTTAAGGCTTCCCTCCTTCTCCTTTTGAACAAGAATGTTTCAGCCAAAGCAGCAAGACATACAAGGTTAGGAACAAATGGGATTTTGTGCAGTTTATTTTTTCATCATAACTTTCCAACCTTCACAAATTTCAGTCCGGGTAAAAGGCTTTGGATGCTTAGGTCTTATATGTCCCACAGAGCTCTTATTTACTTCACTTTACTCCAGTCAAACTCAAGGCCTTCCCATGCAGTCTCATACCCAACCACTGACCAGACACACAAGTTGAGCATTACTGGCTGACTGTCACATGTATTCAGACTAGGGATGTCAGAGAAATCTGAAACAAATTCAAATGACTTTGGATTTCTATGACTTCAACCCATGGATTCCACAGCAGACCAACATCTTCTGAGTTGCATGGATTCCACAGACTTGTGGATAGGGTTTTATGGATCCACCCCACAAGCGCTCACCCCCCTGCGGGGGGATATGCAATTTCCCTAGCTTTGGAGAAATGGCACATCTCCCCTCCCCCACGCCAATGCAGGCCTTAAAATCCATATCAACACTTGTGTTAATAGGGCCTTTAAGGCCCCCATTCATTTAGGGGGATGTGTGATTTTCCCAAGGCTGGTGTAATTGCTCTTTTCCCCCTGCTGTGTTAATGGCAGCCACCATTAATGCAGTGGGGGGAAAGGGCACAATCCAGAAGTGTGCATAGTCTGCGGGCAGGTTCACAAGATGGGCTGTGCAGGCCAGGGGCAGTCCACAAACTCCAGCTTGGGGGGCTGAGCCAAGGGGAGCTCACTAGGCTTCAAGTCCAGAGTGGACTCTCACGCCATCCCTACTTGCAGACCTTTAAAAAAACAAAAAACAACCCCCCCCCAAAAAAACCTTCTAGACTTGTACACAAATTTAGTCCCACAAAAGTATGAAAGTTAGTGGAAAATATGTAATGTATACACCTTGTTTTTATACCCCCCAACATTCTATACATCTTTGATTCCTCTTCAGCCTCCACTGTGCAGCACTAAGAAAAATACGCAAAATATCAAGTACAAGCAAAAGATAAGCAAATTGCAGAGGATATTTCTGCATACTTTTCTGAAGGGGGAAAATCAGATTCTGTCAATGAGTGGCTGACAGGATGAAAGATGTCTGACAATCTGAGAAACACAGATAGAATGGTTTAAACAACATCCGTACATGCCTACTCCCATCCATGCCCTGCTGACAGGCTTGCTGTTGTTCAAGAAACCAAATTGGTGTGCACCGTTCTCTGATCTTTCTGAAAGGCTTTTAGATGTGCAACCACATACAAACCAGAATAGCTTTACTTTTGTGAAAAACTTGAAGCACCAGTTTTATTTGGAGGAGTTTTTATTTGTGTGTGTGTTCTCGCTCTTGCTAGGAGACTCCCAACATGATGCTTGTTTAGATTTAATAGGAAAGAAATCAAAGAAGATACGGTAGGCTAGTTTCATGAGCCCAGGCTCCCCTAGGAAAGGAGTTATTTCCATGCCACTCCAGTACAATCAGGGCATCATGTTTAAACTACTTTTTCCTGAGTTATTTCATGTATAGATTGATTCTAAGATTGTTACACATGATTCCTGGTTTAAACACACTGGACTTAATTGTGAATAGTTTCCATCATGGGCATGTAGTACTAGCCTCATTTTAATTTATTAATTGTTAGCATGCTACATATTCATTGTTAGCATGACAGCCAGTGTGTTGTAGTGGCTAGAGTGTTGGCCTGGGAGTCGGGAGATCTGGGTTCTAGTCCCCACTCTGCCATGAAAGTTCACTGGGTGACTCTGGGCCAGTCATGGACTCTCAGCCCAACCTACCTGACGGGGTTATTGATGTGAGGATAAAATGGAGATGAGAAGGATTATGTATGCTGCCTTGAATCCTTGGGATAGAAATGCAATAAATAAGTAAATACAAATATTGTGCAGGGGTTCGGGCTATTGCTTATCTAATTCCCTATTTAAAATGCTGAACAGCTTACTGTTTCTCATCTACTTGAAAGAATACCACATATTAGGATGCCAGCATGGTTAACAAGCAAAGTCAAAGGGAGCATAATGAATATTTCTTTCAGAAAATGGATGCCTCACTCAAACATAAAGGTAAATTGGCAGAAAGTGTTTTCAAATATATATATATATATATATATATATATATATATATGAGCACTCTTCGGGAAGGAACCGTTAGCACAGCTTCCACTAAATAAGTCCAGCTAGGGTTGGAAATTAGGGCTAAAAGAAAAAACCAGGGACTCACAGCCTCAGAGGGGGGAATGACTGCCCCACAGCCTGGAGGGATCATCCCTCCCCACAAGATTGGTAGGTTATCAGGGCAGCAAAGTCAAACTCCATTTTATTCCTATAGTTATTATGGTGAAATGTTAACAAAATAGTTTGTTATTATTCTAACTGATCAGTTGTAGAAGCAGTTTTAAAGCATGGGATTGTGGATAGCTGTGTGCTTCATAACTGAAGGAATACACACGGCTGTCTGCAACCCACCCCCAACCCACCACCACAAGACCATTAAGTCCAGGATATAAAATTACCTAGCTGCCCCATTACACAGCTTGGGACAACAATACCTGATGTAACGCCTTTCCCAACATGAACCTACCCGTAAGCTATGTTCAACACCTAAGGTCCTCCTCCAAGTGCCTACGAGGGAAGCTCGGAGGTCAGCAACAAGGGAGAGGGCCTACTCTGTGGTGGCTCCCCAATTGTGAAACGATCTCCCCAACGAGGCCCACCTGGCACCAACACTGTTATCATTATGGTGCCAGATCAAGACTTTCCTCTTCTCTCAGGCATTTAGTAATATCTGATGAGCCTGGGTCTGTTTTTGTTTTTAGGCTTTATAGTAGTTTTAAATGTAAGTGCATATTGTATGTTTTTGCAGTTAATTTTTTTATATTGTTTTTAAATGTTTTAATCTTATTTAAACCGCCCAGAGAACTTCAGTTATGGGGCGGTATACAAATGTAAATAATAATAATAATAATAATATAATAATGCAGATCATAAAATATACTGGGATAGAACAATTCATACAGACAAGACAATACCTTGCAACCAACCAGACGTAACGTTCAAAGACAAAAAAGAAAAACACACATACCTCATCGACATAGCAATACCGAATGACAAAAATGTTGTTGAAAAGGAAGAAGAAAAGAGAGACAAATATACACCACTGGCCATGGATGTCAAAGAACTATGGCAACAGGAAAAGGTCACAATTATTCCGTTAGTCACATCAGTCACCAGCATCACATCAAAAAAATATACAGAAAACCTCCAAAAACTGGGCCTACCAGAATACATCCACACCAACATGCAGAAAGCAGTCATACTTAAAACATGCTCAATCGTCAAGAAATTCCTGAATCAATAAAAGACAGCATGACTTGGCAAAGCCCACCATGTCCATCTATAAAAACTGCCATGAGCGAGAAACAGATTAATAATAATAATAATAATAATAATAATAATTGGTCCTGTCTTACCAACTATAGTGTTCTTTCAGAAAGTCAACAAGTATGTGAAAGTGGTGGCTTGGATCCAGATTTCTGCCTAGTGGAGTTCCAGAGGGAAGGGAAAGGGTGGTGATCTTCTCCAATTCCTCCTTTTCCTCGCAGCCTCAGCTCCAAATCCCATACTGTTCGTGAGGGTTGTGGGACCCTCTGACAGTGTGGGGGTAGCACGGGAGCTATCGGGAGAAAGGGGAATCTGATCATCCCAGAGAATCCCGGTTCATGGTGTGGCTACTCTGAATCTAACCCTATATTTTTGGACTTTCAAACAACTTCCCTCACCAATGCTCCAAATTGAATTTTGCAGTCCTGTACTTAGAAGTAAGCAGTGAAGTGACTATGCTTGCAGTGCAGAGAGCAACAGTATCAACCTCAACTGGGTTCTGCCCCAGATTTCACACTGAAATCTGGTTGAATTGTGAACTATTATTTTGGATCCTACTCCGCAGGAGTATGTTGAAGTGATAGATATGTTAAAGAACAATTTCCCCAATTTTTAGCAGTTTAGGTCTGCCCCCTTTTAAAAAAATAAATAAATACAAAATCATGCAATAATGAGATTGCATCACTGCACCATTTTTCAAACAATTACCACCACCATCATCATCTTAGTAGATGGGGATAATGAAAAGAATAAAAGAAGTCATTCTTTCAAAATGCTCTTTATTTAAAATATCATGAAATGCCAAACCCACCAAATAACGCCTCACCACACCAAACCCTATAACAAAAGTCCAAATGATAGAAAGACAGATATTTTCATAATTTCACCATTGTGCAACTGCAGGGTAAATAAAAAATATCCGAAAGAGAGAGAGAGAGAGAGAGAGAGAGAGAGAGAGATTCACACATGCAGAATTCCACCAGCTACTTTCCAGAATGGGCAATGCAATGGCAAATGTGATTAAGTGTACGCAAGTGTAAAGTTATGCACATGGGAGTGATAAGTCTTAACCACAGTGAATAGCTTAGTGAAAATGTTAATTCAGTCAGTGGCAGCTATGAAAAAGGTGAATTCCAGAGTAGGGAACAATTAGGAAAGGGACTAAAAATAAAATTGCCACAAATGGTTTTGGATAAAATGATGGCGTTATCATACTTGCAGATAGACAGACAGACAGACAGACAGACAGATGCAGAGTTCTGGTCACTTCCTCTAAAAAAGGATATTATGTAACTAGAAGGCTTGCAGAGAAGAAAAAGTCAGGAAAAAGAAGGAGATACAAGTTCTCAGGATATTAGGGGTGTGCACGGACCCCGCGGATCAGATCGGGACCGAATTGAGACCTCCAATTTCATTCCGGATCAGATTGGAACAAAATCAGAGGTCCCCCGGATTGGACCCGATCCAGCCATTTTTCCCCATAGACTTGCATTGGGGGAAATAAAGCTTTCCCCCAGTGCAAGTCTATGGGGGAAAATGGCGGCAGGGGGGTGAGTGGGGGCCTAACTCCCCCCTCCCTGTCCCTCGCCCCCTTGCACTTCTTACCTGCAGGGGCCTTCTGCTCCCGTCCGCTGGTGCCTGCAGGCACCAAGGGACAGCAGCAGATGACCCCGGCAGATAAGCCTCCTCCTCCCCTTCACGCTCCTTACTTGCTGGGGCCGTCCGGTGCCATCCGCTGGCACCGACGGGCAACAGCGGATGGCAGCGGACGGCCCTGGCAGGTAAGTGGGAGCCCCCTCCCTCCTCCCACTTGCGATCCTCCTTATCTGCGGGCCCGTCCACTGCCATCCACTGCCGCCCGGGCGGCAGTGGAGGGGCCCCAGCAGGTAAGCCCCCCAGCGATCCTCCTTACCTGTGGGGCCGTCCACCATCTTCACCTGCCGTAGATCTACTGAGCACTAGGCTTCGCAGCCTAGTCCTCAGTACCTGGCACTCTATTGAGAACTAGACCGTGAAGCCTAGTGCTCAGTAGATCTACGGCAGATGAAGGCGGCGGATGGCCCTGCAGGTAAGTGGGGGGCCCTCCCTCCTCTCTCCTCGCAATCCTCCTTACCTGCCGGGGCCTGTCTGCTGCCATCCGCTGCCGCCCAGGTGGCAGCAGATGGCAGTGGAGGGGCCCTGGCAGGTAAGCCCCCTCAGCGATCCTCCTTACTTGTGGAGCCGTCCGCTGCCATCTGCTGGCGCCTGCAGATGGCAGTGGACGGCCCCAGCAGGTAAGCCCTCTCCTTCCCCTTGTGCTCCTTACATGCCAGGGCCATCCGCTGCGGATGGCCCCAGCAGGTAAGCCCCCTCCCTGCATTTGCGCTCCTTACCTGCCGGGGCTGTCCGTGGACGGCCCTGGTAGGTGAGGGGCACAAGTGGGGGGAGGGGGTCCGATCCTCCAATCCAACATGATCTGGATCGGGTCCTTTTCGGATCGGATCGGATTGATCGGCCAATCCAAGTGCTGGGGATCAGATCAGATAATTTTATCTGATTTCCCTTGGATCGGGTCCGGATCATGGATCGGACCCGATCCATTGCACACCCCTAATATATATATATATATATATATATATATATATATATATAATGTTCAAAGCCCAACACATTCTCAGTTGCCATTGATTATCATAGGAAGCAATTATCTTGCTAGGAGTATTGCTACAGACATCTCCTAACAACCCCCTGAGGAAGGTCTTTGAAAGAATGTGACATCAGATGAGCATTTTATCACATGCTCGATATTGCGCACTTACGGTTTTTCAGGCATTCTTTTGATGCTGACGTCCACCTCCCACCCCTTCTGGTCTTTTTTTCCATGACAAAATAGACCCTGGTAAATCTGTATTATTTTTTTAAAGTGAAACTTGCCGCCATTTCCTGCTGTGTGCAGGAAAAGCAGTGCAAGAAAAACCACCATTGAATGAGCCACGTGGTCATTGCTGTTTCCCCTTTCTTTCCTCATGTAAAGAAATGATCGCTATTGTGGGACAGCAGCAAGAAAAATGATTCTGCCCCCTGTCTGATGATGCTCTAAGAAGGAACATGAGTCAGGTTTGTAAAATTATGCATGGCTTGGTGAAAGTAGATTCCCCCTTTTTTCATAATATTAGAACTTTGGGTCATCCATTTTGCTATATTGCTGTTGGTATATTGAAGATATATGCCCACAGCTAAATATATTCTTGTTATAGAATAAACATAAAATGAAATATACATAGATTAAAAGAAACCTACCTCTGTTTATTTGATGAACATAGAAGAACACAAGCTTTCAGATAATCAGCCAATAATGGTATATTATCATGATTACGAGGCACAGGGTGCAACCTTTAGAAGCAAAAGCTTCGATAGGTCCAAGAAGGGTCCAGCAGGGCTGTGGAAATGGTGTATTTTCTCCTTCCACTCTGGCATTAGAGTGGAGGGAGAAAATGAGCAATTTTCCCAGCCTTGGGGAAATTGTATATTTCCCCCCACTGTGTTAATGGTGGCCACCATTAACACAGAAGGGGAAAAGGAGTAAAGGGCATGGGTGGAACAGTTCTGCCCTGACATGTACCCCCTTTTAGCATTGCAGTAAAAATCTGCCAGGCATGTCTGCCTGGGCCCACTTCCCTCATAGGCCCGGCCAGTTTTCACCCCAACACTACTGGTAGCCAATAGGAAACCCGTGCAGTTCCCTCAGCAAAGGAGTTACATGACAAAAAGGGGCAATTCCCAACAACAGTCAAAGTGCTTCATTCTGCACTAGTGCCAGCTTCTGGAGAAGCCTTAAGGGCAGCCCCACATAGAGCAATTACAGGATTTCCATTCTTGAGGTTACTAATGCCTGTACCTTTGTGGCCAAGCTATCCCTGTCCAGAAGATCTGTGAGATTCCCATAGGCATTTAATTTACCATTTGTTGAACAGAATGCTAGACTGGATAGGCCTTTGGTCTAATTCAGCATGGCTCTTTTTTCCTGTCATTTGCAAGGAAGAAAGCAAACGTGTGTGTGTGTGTGTGTGTGTGTCACCCAGTGCGCTACTGAGAGGCAGGCCACGAAGTCTGTTTCTCAGTAGAAGGGACCAGTGGACGGCAGTGGACAGCCCCAGCAGGTAAGTGACAGCCCCTCCCCCCAACTCTCACTTCTTACCTGCCGGCGTCCCGCACTGCCATCTGCTGCTTTCGTACTACTGATAAGCAGGCCTTGTGGCCTGTTTATGAGTAGCACGGCAGCAGCGGACGGCAGCGTGGGATGCCGGCAGGTAAAGGGGGACCTCTACCTCCCTCCTCCCACTCACGCTCCTTACCTGCTGCCTCCTCGCTGCCATCCACTGCTGCCCACTGCTTCAGTACTACTGAGAAACAGGCCTTGAGGCCTGTTCCACAGTAGAGCGAGGGCGCGCCGAGCAATGCAAGGCCTGTTTCTCAGTAGTACGGAAGCAGCTGGTGGCAGTGGGTGGCAGCGAGGCAGCAGGTAAGGAGCATGAGGGGGGAGGGGGAGAGAAGAGGTAAGAGGTCCGATCCTCCAATCTTTTCCAATCCGGATCAGGTCCTTTCGGATCGGATTGCATTAGATCAGAAGATCCAGATGCTAGGATCGGAATCGAATAATTGTATCCGATTTCACCCGGATACAATTGTTGCACACCCCTAACAAAAATGCTTCAATCAATTCGAGAAAAATATGTAGAATTGAAAAAATGTGCACAAATATGCATACTTTTTGAGAAATGCATACCAAAATATGCACTGATTTTCATGTTGAAAAAAAGTTTGCAACCAGATATGGGCCTAATCTACACCAAGCAGGATGAAGGCTGTATGAAAACGGTATTTAAAAAGCAGGAGCCACACCAAGCAGGATATAGCGCTATGAAAGTGGTATATGATATGTGTCAAGGGGCTCTAACAGTAGTCAGTGCACTTCAATACTGCTATAATGTAGTAGTGTGGCTCCTGCCTTTTATATACCGCTTTCAAATGCAATATCCTGCTTGGTGTGGTTTAGGCCATGGTCTCAAACTTTGAGGTGGAAATTGCAGAACCTCAAGCTTAGCAGAGCCACCCATCTTTGTCCACCTGCATCTCTTTTCCTGTGAAACTCTCAGGAATGCCATACCAAGAGACTCTATTCTCTTCTTCAAGTGGTTCCTTAAAATTAATCTGATTTCTCTGAGAGTTCCATCATACCTACTTTTTTTTTATTGGTATGCACCCACAATCTTGATCTTCATTTCCCTTTCATGATCGTAGCTATGCCAGGGCATCTCTTTTCACTTTCTTGTTCCCCCCATTATTGCACTTGCCTCACTCCTCTCCTTCTCCTTTCCCCTCCCCTTAATTGGTTCTTGTCAGGTGATAGACAATCATTCCAAGCAGCCCCGTGGCAAAAGGAGCCAGCAATCTGCCTTTGCAAGCCCCATGGCTAAGGGCGTGCATACAAGTGTGTGTGTGTGTGTGTGTGTGTGTGTGTGTGTGAGAGAGAGAGAGAGAGAGAGAGAGAGAGAGAAAGAGAGTGCTGGCAACTTACTAAAAAGCAGGCATGGGCTCCTTCCTCAGCTATGTTGGGGGGGGGGTAGGGGATCAGGTCTGATCTGGACACTAAGGAGTTAAAGAAAGAAAATGCTTAGATGCACCCGCATCCTCACCCAGCAACCAATCAGAAGCCCAGAGGGAAAGTAGGAAGGAAAGACGGAGGGTCAAAGAAGTGCACCAGGAGAGGGAGTGTGCTGGAGGAGGAGAACCGCCCTCCCCTCCCCTTTCGTCAGCAACAAGCACGCCCCCAACAAAGAAAAAATGAGAAGGGGAAATATTCCAGACTTTCCCCGTGCCAAAATACATTGCAACAAGGGGGAAGGGGCACGATGAGAGCAGAACAGGGATGACATCATGCAAGTACTGCACTGCAAGTACACATACAAGGCAAGATGAGTGTACAATAAATCACTGGTGTAATGGAGCCCTGAATTTCCCTGATTTACATGCTTTCACTTTTATTTTCCTTTCTTAATCCCATTGAGTGTGTCTAGTCTTGTCTTTATCTCTATGTTGGAAGTCTGTGCACAGGGTCTGTGTTTTTAATTATTGTACTGTTTAGTTGTTTTATTATGGATGGTCATGATTATGGTGGTAAGGTGGTTGATATAAGTAGAAGTACCTGCTTTCTTTTTTCTTTTCTTTTTAAAAAAGCATAGGAACAGAAAAGCAACATTTGCTGAACGATACAGAGTTTATTTCTAAAGACATGAAAGCATCAGATAAGATAACTAAGCAAAGAATAATTAGCAGAGTTAGATGAAGGCAAGGTTTGCTGCACTCATAAAAGTGGTCACAAGAGAAATTACCTTTGAGCCTATTGATCATCCTAGGGAAAAAATGCACTAAAACAATCCAGTGTAAACTGGCAGTACATTTATAATGTGATGTTAAAGAGCGCTCTCTTTTCAACAGAAAAAAAGTTACTGATCGTTGTGATACAAATGACTCAAGTTCCTAATCAAAAGACATAAATGGTCTGCTTAATAGAAACCAAGTTACTCTTTACTGGAGAAGATACAAATCAATAGCAAAATTTCATTAGCAGTGTTTTCAAGCATTGGACCAGTTTTATTCAAATTTTAGCATACTGCCAACAGAGTAATAATAGCAACTTCTTCAATAAAGAAAAAGGGGCACTTTAAAACAAAAAGACATTGCAAATATGTTATCGCACAAAACATCACTCATAATACTGCTGTTTCTTTCAGCTGGCTTTTAAACATCATAGGAGTTGCTTTTTGACACAATTGATGACAATCTTGGGGTAAGGATTCATGCAAAGGGCAAGCATTACCTGGGCAATGTTTACAGCCATATATAAAAAAAATGTATTGTGATCCCAAAAGGCATAAATAATTTGTATTAATTGTTCTTTTGTAATTAGTACTGCAGATGTCAAGCCACAATTAGTGGGAATGTTGTATTCTGCAATCTTCCTCAAAATTTGTTGCCCTCTAAAAAGGAAATAAAGGCAGATACACAGAGCAATGCTACCTGATCCAGGGAGGGAGGGAGAAGCTGTGGAGAAGTAGGGATGTCACAGGAACTCGGTTGGGGCTCAAGTTCAGCAATTTCTTGCCGGTTTGGATGCCAGTCTGCCAACCCTCACTTGTCTACAAATCACCACTTTCCTTAAAAATGACAGCTCAGCTATTTATGTAAATCATCATTTGCATAAAATGGCACCCATAAAAAGCACCATTTATGCAAAAATGCATGGCATTAGAAAAAAACATGTTCATAAACCAAGGTTCAACAAAAAAACGAGTACCGAACAGGTTAAACAGAGTACTACCCTAATATCAAATGCATTTCAGCATTTGATGGTGCTGGTTTTCTTATACTAATAAAGTTCACAAACTAATTTATTAGTTCTTATACTAATAAAGTTCAAAAAGCGCAACACCCCCTGCCCACAAGCTTAGAATCAAATAGATATACTATAAAGGAAGAAAGGGCAAGAGAGGGAACAAGAAAAAAAGAGAGCAAATTCAGGCCCCAATTCTTTATAATGTTTCGTACTACATCATAAATGTAATTAAGGGCAGTTCTGATAGATGAACACTCTGAGATAATAATAATAATAATAATAATAATAATAATAATGATAATATATTTATTTCTTACCCGCCTCTCCCTGTGGATCGAGGCAGGGAACAACATCAAATATAAAATACATAAAACTAATACGAAATACCAATAAAACTCTGAAAATTCAACTGGGTAAGCCTGCCGGAAGAGATCAGTCCTTGATTCTTAAAGTCAAAGATACTATTAAGTTGACGAATCTCCTCTGGCAGGTCATTCCATAGTCTGGGAGCGGCAGAAGAGAAGGTGCTCTGGGTAATGGTTGTCAGCCTAGTTTTGGTAATGGTTGTCAGCCTAGTTTTGGTTCTTCCCAGAGGACCTGAGTATGTAGGGCAGATTGTATGGGAAAAGGCAATTCCACAGGTAACCTGGACCCAAACCATGTAGGGCTTTAAATGTGATGACCAACACTTTGTACTTCGCCCAGAAAGTAATTGGCAGCCAGTGAAGTGATTTTAGGATTGGTGTAATGTGGTTACCCCTAGGTGTACCGGTGACCAACCTGGCTGCCATATTTTGAACTAGTTGAAGTTTCTGGACTAGGCATAGAGGTAGCCCTATGTACAGCGCATAGCAGAAGTTGAGCCTCAAAGTTACCAGTGCATGTACTACCATCTTTAGGTCTTCCAATTCTAGGAAGGGGCGCAGCTGGCGTATCAGCTGAAGCTGATAGTAGGCACTCCTGGCCATTGTATCTATCTGAGCTATAATTTGGAGTGACAGATCCAGGAGCAACCCCAAGCTGCAAACACAGCCTTTCAGGGGGAGTATAACCCCATCCAGAACTAGTTGACACACCTCCAAACTCAAGTTGTGGCCTTTGACAGTAAGCACCTCCGTCTTATCTGGATTCAGCTTCACTTTGTTTTTCCTCAACCAGCCCATTACCGCCTCCAAGCATTCATTCACACTATCCTTAGCTGATGCTGTTGTCAAAGGCATAGAGAAATATATTTGGGTGTCATCAGCATACTGATAGCACCCCACCCATGCCTGTGGATGATCTCTCCCAGCTGTTTCGTGTAGATGTTAAACAGCATTGGGGATAGGATGGTGCCTTGTGGTACACCATACAACAGCTCCTTCTTTGTGGAGCAGCTATCCCCAAGCATCACCATCTGGAACCTGCCTGAGAGGTAGAACCGGAACCACTGAAGCACAGTGCCCCTGATTCCCAATCCCCCCAGGCATTCCAGAAGGATACTATGGTCGATGGTATCGAAAGCCTCTGAGAGATCCAGAAGTACCAGCAGGGACACACTCCCCCTGTCAATACTCAAGTGTAGCTCATCCACTAAGGCAACCATAGTGGTCTCAACTCTGTATCCTGCCCTGAAGCCAGTTTGAAATGGGTCTAGAAAATCTGTATCATCCAGAACTGCTTGCAGTTGGAAGGCAACTGCCCTCTCGATCACCTTGCCCAGAAACAAAAGATTTGATACTGGTCTGTAGTTATTAAAGTCCCGGGGGTCCAGGGAGGGCTTCTTCAGAAGCAGCCATACCACCGCTTCTTTTAAACATGATGGAAAATTCCCCTCCCTGAGACACTCATTAATAATATGTTGTAGTTGTAGTCTAATTGCATCTCCTCCCTGGGTGACTAGCCAAGAAGGACAGGGATCGAGAAGACAAGTTGTCCTCCTCACTCGTCCAAGGAGCTTGTCCATGTCCTCGGTACTCACCAACTGAAACTGATCCAGTATAATTCTACTCGCAGAGTTGATGGACACTCCATTGTCAGCCTCTGCTATAATGACAGCATCTAAGTGGGCTCATATCTGAGAGATTTTATCTGTGAAATGATTGTTAAAGGCATCACAGCAAACTACTGAAGGCTCTAAGATTGGGTTCAGGGGGGAAGGTGCCTGGGTTAGACCCCTCACCACCCAGAACAGTACTGCTGGACATGAAGTCGCAGACATAATGCGTGTAGAGAATAAAGCTTTCTTCGCTGCATGTATTGCCACCTCATATTAGCGGAGATGTGCTCTATATTGTGACTTCTCGGATATAAGTTGAGATTTCCACCATCTGCTTTCCAGTCGTCGTCCTTCCCACTTCAACTCCCTGAGATCTTCTGTATATCAGGGCGCCTGGTTAGAAGCGGGTCGGAAAGGATGATGATGACGATAAATGTCTGCTTAGATGTTATTGCGAGTGCTGAGACTTTTCCATTGAATTGCTGCTCCAAGGTTCTATGGTGACTAGCAGTGGTGTAGTGGAGCCAGCATTGATTAGTAGGGATGTTGACATCACCTGCAAAAATTCCCCAGACTTTCCTGTTCCTCCTAAGCTCTGCACCAATCCTAACAGTAAAATGAATTTTCCCAGCAAAAATATACTGTTACCTGTTCCCATGCCAAGTATTGGGGTGTCTTGGTCTTGAATGGGCAATTATATTCCATTAGCTTTACCCAAGACCTACTTCTGGTGGAGATGAAAGGTGCTAGGACTGGTTTGTTGATATGGATCAACACAGCTGCCTACACGTTTGGACTCTAGTTGGAGTGTGGCTATCATGATGACCACCTGCACTTTGAGAAAGTAAGGCTACAAGCCTTGATATACCTGCTCTATATGTAGGCCTCTGTATGTAGTTTGGTTCTTGCAAGCAAACTGCATGATGGGATTGGAATGATGTATGTGCCTGAATGTGGTGTAATGCTGAAACTACTGAATTGGAAGGAAATGCTTAATTGGAATTTCTAACTGTTAAATCCTTTTGATATAATATAAGCTAGCTTGATAAGGAGGACTGACCATCCAGGTCAATCTGACATTGCGAGAAGAGTTATGGGCCATCTGTTGATCATGTATAATGAAGAAGTTTTATTTTATCTCTCTTTGTTTTGCTTTAGAATTTGGCCAATTGCTAAAGATGTAACTGTGTATAAATATACCTGCTTTTCACACTGCCAGGAAAGAAGTTCTTTGTCTGTAGGACTCTCTGCATACAGCTGTATTATGCTCTATAAAACAGAGTTGCCTTACAACCAAAGTGGATTTTTATCCTTGACAACTTCAACATTTATCATGACCCCATTGAAAACCAGAGATTTGGGAATGGTTAATTTGGTGTGTGTGTGTGTGTATGAGTGCGTGTGATTTGCACTAATTCAAATTAAGGCACATTAACTCTTGTGGATTAGTGTATTACTGGAAGTACGCATTAGCTTTAATACATTAGCACAAGTAGAACAAAATTCTGTTAAAAAATTCTGAGACCATCAATGAGCAGATGGTGGAATGAAAGATGCCTGATAATCCATGAAACATGGGTGGAATGGATTTAACAAATTCAGTATATTTCTAGTTTTCACCCTCACACATTTTGGAGAACACAAGAAAAGGTTTATACATGAAGGGTCTTCTGGACTAGAATAATGATCCATCTAGTTTTGTCTACGGCTAGCCAGATGGTTCTGGGAAACCCACAAACTGGGCACAAATTCTCTTTTGTTTGTGATGATGACATGTATAAAGTTCTTAATGTTTTCTTTTCTGACTTGTAGTTACCTGCATAGATGTTTGCTTCTGCATATCCATCTCAGCTTAATTTCCAGGGATATTGTTGCTTCTGCTGTTGTCACGATATACTAGCAAGAATAGGAAACAGCAATTTTGCTCACTGACATTGGTGCTAAATCTATGCCCTCATAATTTACTACCTAAAGGCTAGATTTATCCACAAAGAGAGAAAATTATTGTGGTAGGTGCAGTACTGTCACTTGCTGTTTATTCTCACTACGTGCAAGTATGAAGAAACATTGCCATTTTATACTAGAATTAGGCAAAACAAAATAGCTTTCCTACTTCCCTCTCTCTCAGGCAGACACATTTAGATTTACTTGATTTTGTTGCACATCACATTTTGTCTTGATGTGTCAAATATTAAGGATAAAAAACAAAATAGCAATTGCGGGGGGATGAGGGGGGAAATAAAGAGACAAGACACACACACACACACATACACACACACACACACACACATATATATATATATATATATATATATGGTGTAAAATATGGGCCACATTTATTAATGATCTGCAAAGGAAGACTAGGCAAGCCCTATTCTACCCCAGCAACTATGCCAGGGGAGGTATAAGGCGAAAACATTCTATGTCTGTAGAGTACCCTTTTGGGGAGGATAGGCCTTCTTGCATCACTCTGCCCCCGGCCACCCGGCGAGTTGAGTTGGCTTCACAGGTCAGCCCTATCCCCCCACTGGGGCTGCACGACCCTCAGTGGAAGGCCTCAGACATGACCTGTCATGTGAACAGTGCCACAGAATGCTCACCATCCCTTTTCTAATCGCGCCCGCTCCTACGCTATGGGAGAGGGACAAGCCTATTGCTTTGTCTCTCCTCCCCCCCACCTGCGCAGAAAAACTTCTCACAGGCCCCTTTGCAGATCCGACAGGAAAATATTGTTGCCCACATCAGATAAGTGGATCTCGTCCTGTCTGTACAGCTCCCCCCCCCCTTGTCTGCATATTGTCCTGGTGCATAATGAATCCATCCACGTGTCTAAACAGGCTAGCAGAGATTTCTATTCCTTCTTGCGGGCCCAAGGGTCCCAACAATCCATCCAGACCATTCTGGGAATCATGTTGGACCATAGCTCATCAGGACCACAGTATCACCAATCTCTATTCCATCCAGCCATCCAGACCATTCTGGGAATCAGGCAGGTCACCATATCGCCAAATAGCAATGCAGAACCAAATCGTTCCCCCACCTGTGGGGGCAATGCACCAGATCATGCTGGAATACAATGGCAGGAGGCACTCTCACAACATGCCGCATCTGCCCAACCAGTAGATGTTGGCAATCTGGCTGGGCAGCCCTCCAACCAGCATGGAAAACCATGCCAAACTCAGGTGACCACCTGCACTGGTTTCCACAATTCCAGTGATCTAAAGAAGAAGATAAGCATGAGAACCAGAACTGGAAACTAGGGATGTGCACTGGATCGGACCCGATCCACGATCCGAGTCCGGTCCAGTGGGAAATCGGATAAATTATCCGATTTCCGATCCCGCAGCTGGATCGGCCGATCCAATCCGAACCGGTCTGAAAAAGCTCCGAACCGGTTCGGCGGATCGGCGGATCGGCGGGCGCCCACTGGCGCCCACCGCCGCTTCCATTGGCGGGCGCCAGCGGGCGCCCGCCGATGAAAGTGGACAGTGGGGGGGGGAGGAGGGGGGCACTTACCTTCTCGGCCCGGTGGCTCCCGTCCGGCGCCGGCGCCTACTACTACTAGCAGGCTCCGCGGCCTGCTCTAGGGTGGCGCGCCGGGTGATGTCATCACCCGGCGCGCTACTCTAGAGCAGGCCGCGGAGCCTGCTGGTAGTAGTAGGCGCCGGCGCCGGACGGGAGCCACCGGGCCGGGAAGGTAAGGAGGGGGTGCGTGGAGGGGAGGAGGGGGCGCGCGGAGGGGGGAGGGGGGCCCTTACCTTTCCGGCCCGGCAGCTCCCGTCCGGCGCCGGCGCCTACTACTCCCAGCAGGCTCCGCGGCCTGCTCTAGGATGGCGCGCCGGGTGATGTCATCACCCGGCGCGCTACTCTAGAGCAGGCCGCGGAGCCTGCTGGAAGTAGTAGGCGCCGGCGCCAGACGGGAGCCGCCGGGCCGGAAAGGTAAGGAGGGGGTGCGTGGAGGGGAGGAGGGGGCGCGCGGAGGGGGGAGGGGGGCCCTTACCTTTCCGGCCCGGCGGCTCCCGTCCGGCGCCGGCGCCTACTACTCCCAGCAGGCTCCGCGGCCTGCTCCAGGGTGGCGCGCCGGGTGATGTCATCACCCGGCGCGCTACTCGAGAGTAGGCCGCGGAGCCCGCTGGTAGTAGCCGCCGGCGCCGGACGGGCCGAGAAGGTAAGTGGCGGGGAAGGGGGCTTACCCCCCCCCGGAGCCGTCCGCTTCTATCCGCTGGCGCCCGCGGGCGCCAGCGGATGGAAGCAGGCGGCCCCAGGGGGGGTAGGGAGCGCGGGGGAGGGGGTTTACCTGCCGGGGCCGTCCACAGCGGACGGCCCCGGGGGGGGAGGGAGTTAGGCGCCCCCTTACCCACCCGCCGCCATTTTTTCCTCATAGACTTGCATTGCAATGCAAGTCTATGGGGAAAAAAATGGCGGCCGATCCAAAAATGTATGATTTTTGGGTCGGGATCGGACTCGATCCGGTCCGGGGGGCCTCCGATTTTGTCCGAACCGGTCCGGGACAAAATTGGAGGTCCCGATCCGGGTCCCGATCCGATCCGGGGGGTCCGTGCACACCCCTACTGGAAACTTAACTGCGTTCCAACTCACCCAAAATGGACAGACCTGTGAACGGAATACCTCAGACTCTATCTGCCCTCAGCACATTCTTCATGAACTGCAAACCTCAGCTGGCCACCAAAGAAGTGACCCTGGTACAGAAAGAATGTGTACTGAAGTACTGGTACACCAGAAAAGCATTTACTAGCCAGTCCTCATATCCCAGAACAGGTATGTCATTACAGAGGCCCCATCACTAATGACAGGATAGGGTTCTTCACTCTGTTTTCCTCATTGATGGAAATGCCTCCATTGCCTTCACTGGGAACAGTTCAGGCACTGCGCAGAGACACATGCCTCTAGTCTGTTTTCGGCTTTAATCAAAATATCCCTAAACCAAAGAGAATGAAATATCCTGTTCTTAAGGATTCAGCCTGGATTACCCTCCTGAACTGATGCCCAGTTCAGAGTTCTGCATGCCCTAAAAGGCAGCGAGGGGCAGCAGCATTGAACACAATAGGTATGATTCAGAATTTCATCCCACTGGCCAGGTTCCTCAAAGCCTGTCAGTAATACTGCTAAGGATGCTTAGTCTATACTAATGGGTGAATTTCATGCGCAACCATGCAGGGTGCCTGTAACCCTGGTTCCACATTGTTATACCCTACAACTGTAATTGGATCTGAGGGCCAGAACTACAGTCAGACTGAAATGGTCATTGCTTACAGTCCCTTCCATCAGGAATAGAAACTGTGTATAAGATGATGTAAAGGTATGGGCCACACAACTGCAGTTACTTGGTGGATCCCAAGATCGAAAATTCCCTACCTACCATAACATAAGAAGCCTTGGTGTTAGGTGCTATAAAGGCATCCGAACCTGCACTGCCCTTAGACTGCCAAACTCAGATAGTTCTACTGGCCTAGCTCTAAAGGCCCCAAGAGCCAAAACCTAAACTTTGGCAGCTTGTGATGGGGTGATAGCAATGGTGTTATCCCCAGAATATGGATAGCTTTAACTTATACTGTGCAAGAGGCTATGAAAGGCTTGCACAACTGCCCTCTATACAGGGTTGTGAAAGAATAGTATATTGATGGACAAAATGGCTTGTATAGCATCAAAGGAAGCCAAGTTAATTAGACATTTGTTCAAACATGAAAATTCTAAGCATGTAAAGTCTTTTGATATTCCCAATTGTGAGCCAACTATTAGTCCTTTGCATAGACTTACTGTTATCTACCCCTACTGATGTCTAGGTATTATGAATTGCACTACGTGCTACTCTTGGAATGGGATTCAAAAGCCTATCCCTAAAACCTAGTTCAAAATTAAACTTTCTCCCGCAGAGGGTACCACCTGAAGGAGCTCATTCTAAATTGGGGTGGGTCTCTACTGGGGATGTGCATGGCCGAAATTATCATATCGTATCATTATAGGAAATTCTGGTAGAATTTTTTTGGATCCGATAATATTGTAGGTATTCTGTATAGAATCGGATCGGATATCTGATAATTATCGGATTTCCGATATTTAATTTCCAATAGTATTGTTTTTTGAGACAGAAATGTCTCAAAAAGCTTCTGTATTTTAACTCTAACTTATGTATTTTAAAAGTTAGAGACTTGAAACTTGGTCACAGTGCTTATGGAATATGCCTAAGTATGTGTATGAAATTTCAGAACAATCCTTCCACCCGTGTATTTTATATGAATTTTTGAAAGATCGTGCAACTTTTGACTGCACTGCATGACAGCTAAAGCCACATGCATTCAGAGCTGTCAAAAAGTTGCATGATCTTTCAAAAATTCATATAAAATACAGGGGTGGGGGGATTGTTCTGAAATTTCGTACACATAATTAGGCATATCACATAAGTACTGTGGGCCACTTTCAAGTCTCTAACTTAAAAAATAGAAAAGTTATTAAAACGTATTAGTCAATAGACACATACGCTTTCCTTAAAGAACTTAAATGGGTGTAACTTTATTTTAAAAGATAGAGACATGAAACTTGTTGGTCTTTGCAGATGGGATGTTGCTAGTTCTGGCTCCCCAAGTTGCATGTCTCTATCTTTAAAAAATAAAAAAGTTATAGGGGATCCCCCAAAAGCCCCACCCCCTGTAACTTTGTTATTTTAAAAGTTTGAAACGTGATTCCCCCCCCCCAGTGCAGCTTGTCTATTGATAGTCATGTGTGAAAATAATTCAGAGCAATTGCTCAAACCCTTGATTTTATATGATTTTTTAAAAGATCATTCTATTTGACAGCTGGTTGACCGGGCCTACCAATTGCTTTCAAAGTACCATGATCATTAAAATATTCATATAAAATACAGGGTTGGAGGGATTGATCTGAAATTTGGCACATATGTGTAGCAACGTGTGCTAGTCATGTGTGCCAAATTTAAATTGGACTGAAAATTTTTGGATCCGATAATTATTGGAGGTATTTCTATCATATCGTTATCATTAATCAGATGTCCAATATCACTATTATCGGATCGTTATCGGACATCGGAACGATATGATACACATCCCTAGTCTCTACTGGGGGGTGGGGTGGAATTATAACCTACCTCTGAGATTGCAGCCACTTATTCAGTCTTGGCCGGGACCCTACCATCCCTGTTCAGTGGCAACTGGAGATATATGTTGACCAATGCAAAATGGTCCATGACATTATGAGCATTGGGCTCCGGTACAGGAATCATGAGCTACCCACCCCTACAGTAGTTGATCCTAAATCCACCCAGACCCATGCTCAGCCTAGTAGCCCAGGCTGGGTTTGTTGAGAAAGGCTATGGCCACTGTTGGATCTATCCCCAAATCCAGGCCTGGCCAGAGTTGCAAGCTGCCGCCGCAACTCCTAATCTTCAAGGTTTCTATAAGCGGAAGGATCACAAAGGCCAGTATAACATAAAATGCCTTATTGTAGGCCAAACAGGCCCCTCCCACAAATTCCATATAAGCCTAGTATGATATCTACCTATTTAGTCAAGATCCCTCAGTGTTCTATATTTTTTTTAATTTCAGAACCCCTTACATATCAAGTATCCTTGCAGCCTCTTAGCCCAAATACAAGTGCCCGTTTGCTCATAACTTTCTGGAGTTCTTCATCTCCCTGTCCCTGTCTCTGGTTCACCAAACAGAGGGATGAAGACATAAATAAGCTCTCCCTACCAAATCTTTATTCTGATGGCTGGTTTGTAGGAATGGAAGTTGCTCCCATTAGGATCGTGTCAGCATTGGCCTTGGCTTATGGCTCCTGCCTACCAGTTAGTGGCAGTGCTGTAGCTGTGGAACCCAACCTAGCCTGACTGCACCACCGATGCACAGGCAACTGCCACTAATGGAACTTCCCAAGCCACCAGCACAGCCAATTAACCAAATGCATGTTCTTGTTGAGACGCCTTTAGATAGGCAGGAGATTCCTTGACATTGGAGTGCTATATCAGCCACAGACGCAACAATATGTGCTGGGTTGGTGCTGGGCCTAGTGCTTGGGTCGTCAGTTGGTCCCTTTGGAGTGGAGCAAAAGGCCTATTATAGCCAGACAATATGTGAGCCAAATCCATGGTCCATATGGGCTTCCCTTCATGTGCAGGGATAGTGGGCCCCTGACCCTTCTTACCATGTTCAAGGTTACCGGGCTTGCAGTTCCTAATGACTGGTCCTGTAATTCAGATGGGAGTGGGAGGCTTGTTGATGCCAGGGATCTGCTTCCAGTGTGTGATCACTGCTGACTGCCATAAAGCTGTTAGAGATTAGGAGCCTTGCCCTGGAGATGACTGAGCAAATACTGCCACCTCAGGAAGGGATGACTGAGAAGATACAGCCGCTGCAGGAAGGTCTGAAGAAGGTGTTCCCTGGCGACGAGAAGCTGCTTGGGAAAGTGGAGACTCTCTTGACCGTTGTTCTTGCTGCTCCATTGACTGGCTAGAAGAGTCTTCTAAGGCATCTAATGTTGATCCAGCATCAGCGTGTTTTGAACTTGGTCTGCTGTAGGGACCTTATCACTGTTTATTGACCAGATAGATGTTCTTGAGCACCTTCCCTAGCCTGCGGTTGGCTAGCTGCAGCTGTAGCTACCTGGGTGAGGCAGAACTGCCTGCAGCTTCAACCACATCTAAACAGGCTGAAAAACAGAGCAAAATATCATTTTGTGCCCGCTTCCTAATGGCTCTGGGGCGTGCATGTACGTTTTATAATGCAGCCACCTTGGGTGGTAGTGGAATCCCTTTTTCCCTTTCCACAGCTTCCAAGCATGCCAGGATCACTTATAAATCTGGTGCCCCTTTGTCATCAGATAAAGACTCACGCTTTAGCGGGGGGGGGGGGGATGCCTTGCCCTTGCCCTTTTTCCCCCCTTGCCCTTTTTTTGGGAGGCATCCTGTCCTGATAAACACTCAATATACTTGAGAAAAATTTTTGAATCCCTATTGATCAACAACACCAACTAAAATCTGTTGTGTTGTTTATTCTCAATTTATACAATATTCAGTCCCTAAATTATGTTGCTTCCCACTAAACAGACAAGAAACAGATGCTCCCTATTTCCAGTCCAAATCTCTAGCCACTAAAACCCTAAGATATACTACTTAATGACTAGTATGAGAACAAAGATAAAATATACCGGTTTCTAACAAACCCAATTACCCAGCCTAAAGCAATTAAATAACTATAACCCTACGGACTTGAAAGCCCCATAGGAGTACTGTCCCCCAAACACTCTGTTTTTATCCACTATAAAATTGAGGAGCAAGTAACTCCCCCCACAGGTATAACCACTTCTCCTCCTTGGCATGCACAGGGAAAATTCACAGGACTGCTTTTCCCCTTAACCGCGCCCCCTCGCTCAAACCATCTCAGTTTGCACCCACTAGGCTGCACTCTTGCCGCTTCTTCTGGAGAGTCACCTGACGCCTTGCCCTACTACACACAGTGTAACCAGCAGCTGGCTGGGCTCTGAAAGGGTGAAAAAATGCCTCCTGAGAAGCCTTGCTGCACCTGCTCTGTCTATATCCTCCACCCAGCTGGGTTCTGTGAGGGTGAAAAACAAGCCTCCAAAGAAGCCTCACTGCGCCCGCTCCACCTATACCCTCCGCCCAGCTGGGCTCCGTGAAAGCGAAAAACAAGCCTCTGGAGAAGGCTCGCAGCACATGCTCCGCAGCACCCCCTCCAGCTGCCCAGCTGGGCTCCATGAGGGCGAAATGCTCAATGTGCTCCTCTGCTGCTGCTGCTGCTGCTGCTGCTGCTGCTCCAAAGCCGAGACACCTGCCGAGGAGGCTCCTTGTATGGAAGCTTCTCCAGGTAACCTCTAGGTTCTCCACTAGCCATGAAAAGAGGCGGGAAAATGGGCACGGTGGCATAATATAGGCTGGTGCCACCATGCTCCCACCAATGGGGAGAAGTCATGTCTCTCTCTTCCCCCCCCCCGCAACTGCCCCCCCCTGCGCAACTGCCTCCCCGCGCCCATGTGCTGGGACCTGGAGGAAGGGCATTTCAGTGAAGAGAAACTAATTCAATCTACCTCTTTGAGTGGCTTCAACATTTCATCAGTCAAGTTTTCTGATAAGCAAAAATAATACTTTTTGGAGCACAGTCCTTCCATATGTAAGGGCAGAACTCCTGGATGTAGATTGATCACCACACAACACAACTGAGCCTATTTCTCAGTCTCACTGGTGATGTCTGAGGTGATGTCTTCATGGTATTAAGTTGGCGCTGCCTCCCCACAAAACCTTGGTGTTTTATTTACCAAGGTGGCGGAAGTAATGCCAAAGAGGGAACATGGGGTTTCCAGTGGTCATCTGGGTACCAGAGCCCCCACCCCACTTTCTTCCTGGTGGAAGAAGACCAATTGCTGGTCGCCTTCCACCAGGACCACCCCCAGGATCAGCCTCAGAGTGTGGTCAGATGGCTGAAGAGCTGTATTGACCTTGTTTTCACTGAAAAAGTCAGGGTAAGTCAGGTAAATGGATTGGTGGTTTACCACTGGGTCTAAATCTACCCTAAAATGTTCCAACAAATTAGTAGCTGCCACCACCTTCTCTGGACTCAACGTATTTGAGAGGGGAGATCTGACTGGGATTCTGTAGTTTTACTCAAGTATTCTAAAAGCCACAAGGCTAAACACATGAAAAGAGGGGGGGTGCTTGACCCCGTCCCCTCTGTCTTTGCATTCATCACCCTCTACTCATGGAAGGCAACTTTCTGAAGAGGGAAGCTCTCATATGATCTGGAACATTAGAAAATTGACAACAGAGAGGGAGGGGCTAGCATGGTCATATATTTATTCTCATTGCGTTTGGAAAGCCTGAATAGGTCTTGTGTCATGACTCTGCCAGCTTCCAATGTCTGCCCATCTGACTCCCTAAAGGGTTGATCTATATCTGTTCAGTAGCTTGGCTGAGATGTCCAAAACAACAAAGTGTAGCGAGATATATCGGTTCAGCATCTACCCAGATGAGAGCACATTGGATTACTTCATCAAAAACAGCAGATTTACTAACATTAAAAACACTGCAGTCAGTTCAATAAACAAATAAACATTTAAATAATTTAATTGGAATTTTGCATTATTTGAATAATCTAAGATAGATGTAAATAGCCAAAAGACTACTGCTTCGTGGAATGAAGCTCAAACTTTTTCTTTTTTAAAAAAATGTGAGATTTTGTGAAACTTTTAAGCTCTCCTTGAAATTCCATGGAATAAATCACTTCATTAGTCTCAATGAAAACTCTAAATGAAAAGTCTTTGGTTTTCTTTCAAACTACTTGAATATTTTGCTGGGATGCCCACATTTACTTTTGGATTTCAGATTTGATGAAATTTTGGTGGGACCTCTTTTCCTAACCTCAGTTAAAGTTATGTTGATCACACCATATAAAAATGCAATGCAACTTTTGTTGGGGTCAGAATGAGTCATCCTCTGGACTATAGACACACTGGCTGAGCACACTGAGCTTAGTCTTGTAATCACCAAAATCGAATATTCAAATGAACAGCAATCAAGGTTCCAATCCCATTTTAATTTGCTTAAACTATATACAAATTTTAATTTATGTTGAACATCTGTTAGCATTAGAGGGAACATGTCCTTCATAACCTACCTCACAGGATGTCTGCTTTATGAGAGTTTAAAATTAGAATCTTCCTTTCAACTTCAGTATATCATACTCTAGAAGCTTTATCATGCAGCACATAATACAATAATGATCCATATGGTTTGAGTATCTACATGGGGTGTAGAGCAAGGTTTAATTATGAAACAGGGAGTTATTTTCATTTTGGCCAGTGTCTCACTAATCTGCATCATAAAACTTTGTGGAAATACTTTTTTCCCTTTGGTTCTTTGCATTATACAAGATAACAATCCCAGAAAATATGATGGATAACTTCCTATTTAAAAACAGAGTATTAATTCTAATATATGCTAGGAGTAATGTGAGTTGTGTGGCTAATGTGAATAAGAACCAAACCATTGAGCTTTCTAGTAGAGGGCTTTTAATTCACTATTTCTGCTTCTGGTTTTTTTGCAGGATTTCCACACACAGGTCCCCCCCCCCCTTTCTTTCCTTTTCATACACCCTGCTACATAAGTTCTTGGTGTCAGTATGATATAGAGGAACAAAGTGGAATAACACAATTACACTGGTAGAAAGTTGCACTTTGTTTCACGACCCCGAAAATACTACAATTGTTTCATGATTTCCCTGCCTCCTAAAGACCCATGGAAGTGGTAACACTGGATAATGATGATGTTATCTAAAGCACCCATAAAGGACTATGAGTGAGAAATGATGAGCGCTCGATAAAAGCCTCATTTACAAAAGCCTTGGCAAATAGGCATAGCTCAGCAACATTTTATACATTCTCCAGTCAATATGTATAATCTCCACAAAACCTTCAGGAATTAACATACCCTTGACAGGATTTTTCCATTCATCAGTAGGGATGTATGTGAATTCCATGACTGTTTGCAAATCATGCAAACATGTCCCATTTGCAACCCCAAATGCAAATGCAAGCAGGAAATTTCCACAAAGTCCAGAACTTGCATTTGGAAATGTGCATTTACATTTTCATGCTTTAGCCTACAGGGGGAAATGCACATTGTTCCAAATACAAAGTATGCATTTTACCCAATGGGGGGGGAGAAAGATGCTCACATTTGGGAATGTGAATGAAGTGAAAGGCTTTGAGGAGGAATTTGGAGAACCTCAACAAGCTTGATCATCACAAGTACACCCATCCTTATTCACCAGGAACAACACTCTCCTTCGTGATTCCAACAGAGATCAGTGATTTAAATCTTTTCACTAAGTCTACTAACAGCAGGAGAGGACTGCATGGGAATAAAAGGGTTAAACCTTCATTTCCCCCATCTGATTCCGCACAATGCTCAGCTGATTATCAGGGAACAACTGAACCACAAGGAAAAGGATACCGCAGTTATGCCCCCTTTTCCCCACTGGTCAGGTGAATGGCATGAGGGGACACCATGGGATACATAAAAAGCAGCAGTTAGTAGGTTGCTCACTTCTGAACTAGAGATAAAACAAAGGTCATTTTTTCTTGGAGACTAGGCATATAGAACAGAGAATCTAGGAAAGCTTATCATTCCAAAGGAAACTTGGAAGTGACTTCTGCAGTTTATAGTCCTAGATCTCAGTTCCATCAGTTCATAAATGCTTTATACTAGGTAGGGCTAAAACAGACATAAATCGGTAGCTAGCAGCTGTCTTCTTTCTTTCTTCTTTTCATTTTACTGTAGAGCATAATCCACATCAGGACCCCAGCATGGAGGTAAGGTAAGCATTTAGGTTTTACCTGGGGGCTCTGCACCTCCTTTAAAGTAAAAATGAAAATAAGGTTGTAGCTGCTAGACAAGGAGTTAAAATAGTGTCAATTTTGGCCCTCAGGCCTGTTCAATGTGACCCACCACATTTAATAAAGTCCATCACTTATGTGGCCTGTTGCTTCTTTTGCTTTATCAGACCAAAACAGTCAAAGCTGTTTGGAATATTGCAATTTCATCTGCAAATTAATGGAAGGAGGCATTTAGTTAATTCATGGGAATCCTGACCACAGCTAGCCTTAGGATCTCTATGGCCTACAATGTGATTTACGATGGTTTCTTGCTTTTGCTCCTCTTCGTTCTTGCCCCACCATTTGCATGATGCTGGATGTCATCCAATCCCGTTTCTGAGCAGCAGTGTACATGATTGCAGGAGTGGAAGAGTTTTAAATACCAATAGGCTACCTGAGCTTGAGGTGAAGAAAACCTGTTCTACTGAGACAGACCTAAGGTGTGGCATTGATGAATGGGAGCCTTATGCAGGAAAGCTGCAAATCTGGACTTTTAGTTTCTTAGAGATATTTATACTAGACAGTTCTTGTCTCTCTAAGATTTCTTTACTCCCTTGAACTACTCAATACTGTTGTCCATTCTGTTAATGCCTGAGACCTGCGTATTCATGTGTGTGGGTCTCAAACATAATAATGTATGTGGTTTTTGCTTGTGAAATATAACCAAACTGACTTCATATCAAGTATATCTCGGGTGGAATCCAGATCTAGTCATGCTTAGAATAGAGAATCAATGTGGAATGGCATGCCTAACATAAGACTCATTGATTTCAATGGGCCTATTCTAAGTATGACTAAATCTGTACCCAACCAAATATCTGGATATTTACTTACCCAGTGACTAACTGGTGTATACAATTGCTCTAAAAATCATAATCTGGGTGGAATGGGAAGTTATACATTCAGAAGACATTTTGAACTATAGCCAGCAAAGTAGCAGGAAAAAAGAGCAAAGTAATTGAGAAGAAAGAAAAGAAAAGAAAAGCAGAATGGCAGGTGACAGAATGAGGTGATGAGAGGAAAATATAGTGAATCTGAGCAATAAAAAATCAGAATCCTTGGACTAGGTGGATATGGTATTGAGCACACAGTGAAGCTGTTAATTGTTACTCCTGCAAACCTATCAAGAGACTGCTTCAGGGCCCCTTGGGTGTAAGAGTTTCTTCGGTTGGGTGAAGTAAAATGAGCAGCTTAATACCCTGGGAATATTGTTCTGAAATATTGTGCAGCAGGTAAGCCATTCAAATCACAGCGTGCCACTCACATGTGCACTGTGTTTTCTTTGCTACTAATGAGTGAAATGTGCAGGCTTTCATTAAGCAAGAAAAATGAGGACAGATTCTTCACATTTGGGCAATTTCCTTGAAAACAGGAACACAATGCATGTGCTGAGAGTTCATAACAAAGGGCATAATTCACAAAGACTTTACCGTTTGCAAGTCCCATTGAAACCAATGGTTAATGGGGTGTTGTTGTTTTAATTCAGAACAAATGTTGTAACAAAAGCATGTGTGTGTGTGTGTGTCTGTGTGTGAGTGTGTGTGTGTGTCTGTGTATACACATATGAATATATTTTAAAAATCAAACATCATAACAACAGTCTTCTATATGTCTTGCTAAAACAATGGGTTGACTAGTAGCCACTCAGGCATAAAATGCAACACCTTCTTCAACCTTTGTAGTTCTACTGGCTACAGACAATTCAGTGTTCTGCTGAGTGAGCCAATAGCTTTTGCACAGAAGTAAATAATCAATATTTTATTTAAAAAAATAATCTCATAGTTTACATAACAACCCAGAAGGTTGTGTAGTAGATCCACCACCACCTCTTACCCACATATGGAGAGTCATAAACACACAAATGTACACACACATGCATTACATGCAGACAGACTATATTGGTCATCCATAACTAGGAGTATAAAAACAGAACTATCTGATCTGCATACAGAAAGAGTTTCTTTGAACCAACTACTATGGGAAAGGATTTCTCATCTCTATTAGGAGGATAATATCACCAATGTAAAAGTTAAAAAGGAAAGGGTCTAAAATACAGCCCTGCTGGACTTCTCTTGTAGCTGGAATGACCTCTGGAAACTCTATAGAAATGGAAGATGCACAAATGTTGTTTTATGGAAATTGCACTGATGTGCTTAATGGGCTGTGCCTTCCAACAGCAGATTTGCTATTTAAGCAAAACTTTAGGAAAAATACACAATCATTGACTACAGCTTTATTCTGATTATTTTTCTTAGATGCTACTCCTATAGAAAATTGCTTTTCCATTCTCTCCACTGATACTGAAGGGATGTAAGCTTTAAGTGTCACCGAGATTTATTGATTTGTCCAGAAATCATATTTTATATGTTAATTTTACTCTTCATTTTTGTTCAGTAATTTGTTTTTAATCATTATATGATGCAGATGATAGCTGAGGTTCCCAGCAACTATTATCCTTCTGTGATTCTGTAATGTAATGAACAATATTTGCAACACAATATTTTCCTTAAACCCATGGCTATTATTATCATATGTATTTTTACAGTCTGTTAGAGTGCCTTCATGTAACTGAATTAAATATAGTTTAATTAAATTAAAGTAAATTAAATTACTCATTAGCAGTAATAACTTTAAGCTTCAGGATGCATTTGAATTGGGCAGAGGATTTGAATACCTAGCTTAACAGCTCTAGTGTGGTATGAAATTAATTAGCATTATACATATCTTAGCTCTTTTCAAGACGTGCACAGATGGGATAACAAAGCTAAAAAGATAAGGCGCTCTGAAAACCTCTTTTAATTTACTAATTAAAGAAGGTATTTGCTATTGTGAGCCATTGAACTAAAACAAGATTAGTCAGTAAGGGGAAAACAAAGGTTCCATTTTGCAGGAGTATTTAGGACTGAATCCTTAATTATTTGACAATGTTATTTTACTAGAGGTCAACTTATTTTCATTGTAATGAAAGCAGAAGCAAAGGAAGCATTATTTCTAATCTCAATGAGAACCATCCCCCTGAAAGAATTAATTGATGACAGGCAAAAAGACTAAAAATAAAAACTGTAATAAAGACAGACAAAGAGAAATGGTGAATGTTACAGTTTCATATCTTATGATCTGACCTGTTTCATCATGTGCTTTGTGATGTTTCGTGCCTATTTCCCGTGTTTCCTTTCCCAATTTGTATGCTTCAAATGTGTCTAGGAAAGCCGTCATAAAATGGCTCAGGGTGTGCCTTTTTGTAATTTTGTAATGGTCAGCTGCAAGCTATATGTAAAGATGGTGATGCATATGCATCTCACAGACATTCTGACAGCCACATGAGTTTTAAGCTTTTTGGTGTCTTCTTAAATATAATCTTTAACTGCTTGAATAGGAATTAGCAATAGGGATGTATGGATTTTGTGAAATCTGTCCCATGTGTGTTTTGTGGATTGTGCAGTGCTCCTTCCAGTATTTGTTCACAGATGGGTTCTCTCTCTCTCCCCCCCCCCACAAATTATCCAGAAAAAATACGTAAACAATTGTGTAGAAACCATTTGCAACGATTTATGTTAGTATGTTAACATTTAGCATATTGTTCCCCATTCCATTTGACTTTTCCCTGTGTATATATTCAAGCATGACATATATCTCAGCAGAAACTTGTGTATTTTCCTGCAAATGAATTAATGTAATTTTTGGGAAAGTAAAAAAAAAAAAATCCAGAATTTTGCGGACCCTGTGCAGCCTGGGATTCTGCAGGTAGGATTCTTAAAAATCCAAACTCATTTTAGTCTATCTCAAATTTCTCCAGCATCCCTAATTAATAATAAAAGAGAACATTACAACAAGGGTATTGTCTATATTAATATGCAAAATTGTACTAATATCTAAATAAATCACAATTACTGAAAAATAGTTTTGAAATCAGTCTCAAAGTTCAGATCTCCAGCAATTACCATCGTTTGAGTTATTAACATCTCTTAACCTCATTCAGAGTTAAGTTCCAATGGTACTCAATTCCTCCCACAAAAAAAATAAGAAAAAATTATTTTAACTTTCCAGATAATGTGGGTTTTTTTTTCAAATAGTTGCTCCAAATCTAATTCCATTTTTCATCTGAAATGTGGATGTTCATATTCTTTTCCCATTTTCTTTGTAAAGAGCCTGCATTACAATATTGATTACGTAGTTTATGATAAATTATCTCAAGTGGTCCTCTCCCAACATCTTGATATATGGCTTTTTTTCAAACCTGAAAGCTCTCTTAAAGGACTCTGAATTATTAATAATCCTCTAAAACTATATTTAGTAACATTATGCATTTCATGGTATAATATTTGTACAATGTATAATTTGTTACCCTTGAAGGTTTTCCTAACCATAGAAACTTTATATATCCCCTTTTGTGTGTGCCAAGACTAGAAGTTTGATTTATCTACTTATAATGATATATTAGTCAACAGAAATAAAATCTGGTGCACTGCTTTCTAAAAAAAAATAGCATTCTACCTAGATAGGATATATGTAAGTTAGACCAACATTATGTTTTATCTTTTAAACAACAACAACAACAATTCCTATGATTCAGTTTCATCAAGTTTTCCAGGGAGTCTGTAATCCAAACCCCAATGTACCAAATTCTTACACCTTTTTGTGAGATCTTAAATGACTGGGAGAATCCATTCATATCCATACTCTATATTAATGCTTAACCATTCAAATTTCTTCAGGTTCACCTATCAATTGCCATGTCTTAAGCTCTTGATGGATCAGAGCTCTTTCTGTTGGTGGAAGTAACCACAATCCAGTGGATGCTCCCCATTGAAAGAAGGGAGCAGGGTGGCAATTTTGTTGATTCCTTCTTCCTCCTGCACCCCCCTCCGTGCCTCAAACATGATATGGAAGGACTTCCAACTCTCCAGAGCAGATTCTCAGGGCTGTGGTGGGTAGGGTCATGGTGAATCAGTGAAAAATCTGTGCTCTGCCCCCTTCCTGTAGCTGAATTATCTAGTGCATGGAGTTCCACTCTGCACAGCTCTAAATCCAACCCATTATGTTCATAACACAAATATTTTATGCTTGCCAAAATCCAATCATGACTACTATTATCCATTATTCCTTGTTCAAATGGAAAGCCTGGAGTACCTTGATTCATTTCAGAGTGTATTGGAGGTGTAAACACATTTCCTAATTTTTTTCATCAAAATATTTTTCCCATGTTCCTAAGAATTTCTGGTTAAATAAGAATAAAAAGAGAATAAGTAAATCTTCATGCATCAAGGTAGAAACAGAATTAAGATGCTCTTATTCAAATAACACACACCCTTGTTTCTCAAGTCAAGAAACTTTATTGACAGTTTTCTTGCATTGTTCATAGTTTAGGTTCAAGTTAAATTTCCATAACTTCCTGATTAAAAGGTTGCTGTGAAAGCCACATCCAATCCTAAAACATCCTATCATTTCGTGTTGCAAATATTCTAGTAGCTGGCTTTTCTCAGCATTCTCAGGTGAACTCTTTAGGTTTTTTTAGGGATGTGCACAGTAAAACAAATTGAATCGGAATTGGAACCGGAAATGATGCCTCGGATCAGAGGCTTTCTGGATCGGATCCAATTCCCATCCAAAAATTGGATGCCATTTTAGGTGTTTTTGCCATAGGCTTGCATTGGGGGAAAGAAAGCTTTCCCCCAATGCAAGCTTATGTGGAAAACATGGGGCGGGTGAGTGGGGACCTCCCCCCCACTCACACTCATTACCTGCCAGCGTCCCACGCTGCTGTCCACTGCTTCCATACTACTGATAAGCAGGCCTTGCGGCCTGTTTATCAGTAGTATGGAAGCAGCGGATGGCAGTGCAGGATGCTGGCAGGTAACGGGGGACCTCCACCTCCCTCCCCCCTTCCCCCACTCACGTTCCTTACCTGTTGCCTCCTCACTGCCATCCACTGCTGCTCGCTGCTTCAGAACTACTGAGAAACAGGCCTTGCGGCCTGTTCCACAGTAGAGCAAGGGCACACCGAGTGATGACATCACCTGGCACACCGTCACTTTATTGTGGAACAGGCCACAAGGCCTGTTTCAAAGTAGTATGGAAGCAGTGGGTGGCAGCGGACGGCAGAGAGGAGGCAGCAGGTAAGGAGTGTGAGCGGGGGGAGAGGGGGAGGAGGTCCAATCGTCCGATTTTTTCGAATCCGGATCGGGTTCTTTCGGATCCAATCGGATCTGATTGGATAATCCAGATGATCAGAATCAGGATCGGATAATTCTATCTGATTTTGCCCGGATCGGGTCTGGATCATGGATCAGACCCGATCCACTGCACATCCCTAGTTTTTTTTAATTGTTGCAAATTAAAATGTTATGTTTTAGATTTCCTCCCATAATATCCAGTGTGGAGTTGAAAGCCAGTGTGGTCTAGTGGTTACAATGTTGGACTAGAGCTGAAAGACCTGAGTTTGAATCCCCGCTTTTCTATGAAGTTCACTGGGTGACCTTGAGCCAGTCACTGGGCTCATCTACACCTAAGGGTGTAGAGGTAGGGAGGGGGAGGATCACAGGCTTACCTGCTTCCACAATCCTCCCCCAGCATCTAGATGGCAGCGCGACAGCCTGGAAGGCAAGAGGGACGTTACAGCTGCTATTTTTTTAAAAAAGAAGAGGATACCTGTCGCATGGTGAAAAAGGTAAAAAATCCCCCCAATCTCCACCCCGATTCACCCCCACCATCCTGGGGATTGTGAAATTGCTGCCCCCCATGGGCATATAGTCATCCTGCATGGCTCTGTGCCCGTTGTAGGACCCGGGATGCCACACCATACCAGCCACAGTCCTCAAGATGGTCCCAGGACCACGGAAAAGCTGGAATATCCCTGGTTTCCGTTATCCCGGGTTCATCCTTAGATCATCCCTGGTTGATCCTGGGAACCCCTGTATGTCATATGGATGCACAGGGATGACCTAGGGATGACCCCAGGATAAATGCCTGGTGTAGACATAGTCACTGACTCTCATCCTAATCTACCTCACAGGGTTGATGGTATGAGTATAAAATAGACAGGAGGAGGATCATGCATGCTGCCCTGGGCTCATTGGAGGAAAATGTAGAATATAAATGTTACAAACAAACATACTACATTTCTATGGAAGCAAAGAAACATGCATCACCTTATAATGTCATTTTTAGGCAAGAGCAAGAAGAGATCAACCTCTGCTCACTCCCCCATTCATGGAAATTTCTCCATTGTTCATTGGCACACATATGGTTGAGGGTAAAAATGACTGAAAATACTAGCTTCATAGACTTTACCCAGCATATTAAATGGCTACTATTATCTGTTGTGAAATATATGCTGCACTTTAAACTAAAGTTGCAATGCATTACATCGATTGTTTTCACAATATAGTGATGTAGGCTGGTTTGAACCCTGGTCTCCTAGATTGATGTCCAATTGTTTGTGCAAGAAACAAATAACTCCAATATCACATGATGTGCCAGAAGATGTAGATTTTAATTATTTTGCACATTGTCAAGTGTTTCAGTTTGATCAGGGGTAAATATAAGCAATAGTCATACAATCTGGAGCACTGTCAAAATAATAACCAACATTGCTCATAGGTAACTCCTCAGCATAAGCAATGATTGGTGTGACAGACCCATAAAGGAAGACTTCAGGATGTGACACTTGCTGATAGCCACTGGCTAGCACAGGGCTGATAGAGCACTCCAGAATTACTTCCCAACATGTCACCATTTTCAGACAGACCAGTGGGATCAATTGCTCATTGCCTTGGAGAAGAAACCTAAGATTAGGCTTTCCACAACTTAGCTTACTGTCACTGTTACTTTACCTCTTTGACATGATGCTGCCCGCTTTTACTCAGTGGAAAACAGCAGTCTCTGAAAATGTAGGATAGGAAGTGAAAATTTACTTTCATTCCTCATGCACTGTGTGTCCTACTGAATGAAGCAAGAAAGCTTCACCTAATAACAGCAACTTTCAATTATGTCCACAGCCATATTCCACATGGGGAGTATCCCAGAAGTGAACCACTTGCTTTATTTTAGCACAGCACAGCATACAACAATCTGGAATGCCACAAATGAAGAGAATATATATATATATATATATATATATATATATATATATAATTATTTGCACAGTATAAGCCAATCCACAGGAGTGAAGATGAACAATTCTAATATAGAGCCAGGATGAAGATAAATCTATAGAAAACACAAAAAAATGCACTTAGGTATGAAAAGAAAAATCAGTCCCTTTCTGCAATTAAATAATGATTGAATATGAATGGCATCCATTGAAATGCTGTTTGTAATGTAGCTGTAATAATAAGATTAATCAGCTGTGAATAAGATCAGTCTTTTTTCTGCATGTCTACAAACAGTCTATTGAAGCTATAAAAACTACATATTGTTTGTTTCTTTATTTTGTTTTCAAGAGAGTTTGCAAAATAAAATTATCCCTAGATTATAGATCATAATTAAACAATACAAAAATAGCAAGAGGAGCCCTCCCAACAGCTCATCTTAAAATTAGGAAGTTATGTCATCTTATGTGCGCTATCTCCCAAGTTAAGAGCAACACCCTTCATGTGTATCGGTTCAAGATCAGGATACATCTTTTTACTGCTTGCCAGAGAGACAGAATATCAAACTGAAAATTTGGTGAAATGAAGAATGGTATGCTGTGTGAGCTCAGGATATAAAATTTTAGGATCTCTTAAGGGATTTGTGATGGCTGTAAAATATGATTACTAACTGTGTAACAGTGCCAGAGCACTTATACTACAGCCTGATAGAAAGGAGACAATGTGGAACAGAATACTGTGCAAAGTTAACTCTGAAGGATATGGCATAGCCTGTAATGAATAGCACATGTGGGAACTCAACACATAAATAAATGGAACAAAAGATTCCAAAAAGGCAGCTGAAAAGATTACAAAATATAACATAGGAATTGTGTGAGGCGATGAAGAGGATGGAACCTTCTTTGAGGGCCAAGTCTTCTGAATTTTGAAGTTATTGATGTTGCCTTTATAAAATAATATTATAGCAGTAGAGTGTTTCCATAACCACCCCTAGACAGTACATAGTAGTGAGTGGCATGTGTGTGGTATATAAGTTGATGCATTAGAAATAGTTTTAGAAAGTCAGTGTCTCTGCGAGCTTATCTCTGACAAAGTTTCTCACAGGAGTAGCTCTCTCACTCCCTGTTGTGGCCTTGCAACTGTAGCAGGTTTCTCTGAGAACCTGGATTTGGTACAATGGAGGGGGGCACTCTTGGAAGCTGTCACTCAGATTGTAGCATCATTGTAGTGGGTGGAGAAATCCCGCCCTGTTGGCACATGGGCATGGTTTACAGGTCAGAGGATCTGTCTGTCAAGTGGCTTTGAATAGGCCAGGCCTCCAGTCTATAAGAGGGGGAAGCAAGGCTAAAGAGCCTTGGTGGAGCTCATCTTTTGACACAAGGCCTGAAACCCCTCCTGTTGGATTCCATCTGTTTGGGGACTTTGGAAGCAATCTGCACATGCTCTCTCACTTGCTATTTGGACTCTGGATTTTTAAGGATTGTGCCATGGAAAGTACTGGGAGGCTTTTCATAGACTTGAAATTGCATTTGCTGTGATTGTGTGTTTGTGGCCAGATTCAGGTGTCAGGTAGTTGCCAGTCCTTAGCAGAAGGATGGGATGTCTGGGCCTGATGTTTTACCTTCCCTGTGCTCATGCTCATCATTTGGCAGGTTGTGTTTCATGGGGCGTGAACTTTCATCTCTGCCCGTCTCTGGTGGCTCAGAGCATAAGTGTTTGCCCCTCCCTGGGATCTTGTTAGGCTTTGGCCATCTCTCTTGAGGTGCCAGCATATGTGGCATCTGGAAAAGCTCAAATTGGATGGTGGCAAACCCTACCCCTACCCCCTCCCGAGTGATTGCCAGAAGAATCATATCAGTAAAGAAACCTCAAGCTTTCTAACTATTGTTCAGCTTTAAGTGGTGTCGTTTGGAGAATGTAAGCATTATGCTTTTTACCGTGTGATTTCCTCAATAAAAAGAAGATTCACTAACATGACTGTCTCATGGCAGTTTGCCACCACGTGCGAATGCCAGAGGTAATGGATAGCACATGACACAGTGAAGTGTCACATATTATTCCCCATGGTGGACAATGAGTCTATTTGCACTTTAGAAGCATTAGCTAATGCAAAGTTTTTGATTGGACTATATCATCCATCCCTAGTTAATCATTCCAACTACATTTACATCACAACCAACCTATCTATCCCCTACTTAGGTACTACTATTGGATGTAGTTGTACAATCATTCATGAATCACTCATGGATGGTTCTTCAGTTCACTGTGTTTTAACTAGAACCAGTCTGACAAATGGTTTCTTTAAGAGACTGGCTCACAGTCAAGTCTGCAATGAAATTCTGCAGGAAGTGAGCTCCAGAATCAAATTTTGACATGAAAATTTGACATTCATCCATCTGAGTGATTCACAGTGCAATCCTATACTTGTCTACCCGAACTAGGGATGTTTCTGGTCAATGTTAGTTGTGCATACATATTGTCATAAATCTGTTCTGTCTAATTTCCTCATTAGTCTGCTTTAAAAAAAACTCGCATGCAATTTTGCATTTCTTTACATACGTTTTTCTCTAACATATGCATTGTATGCATTTCCCTCAGTATAAACACTTTGCCCCTCACTTTGCCTAATATACTCATTTTTGCATGCAATTTTTGAGCTGAGAACCACATCACAAAATTCAGAAAAGTGTGTAGTCCAAAGAATATCTTTAAATATGGACCCAATAAAATTCTTTCCATCCCTAGTCAAAAGTAAGTTCGATTGAGTTCAATAGTTGCCTTCTTCATGCTCAGGTCGTTTCACACTTTAGCCTTCAAAGACCTGACTTAAGTATTACAAGAGAAAAAAAAACCCTCCTCTGCTGTCATATTATGAAGCTGTGTTTAAAACAAATACTGAGTGGAATGGGGAAGGATTACTCAGGGATTAAAATAAATAAACATAAGATTTGGAATGGTGATTTATTGCTTTAATAATAGTCCAAAAATATTGCATCTCAATATGGTCAAAAGTATCCATTTAAATTTAAGCATATCATAATTCTGTCATTTCCCCCATTCCCATTCTTTGAGTTTCTGGGGAAGCAGACAGCAGGATATTGGAAGGAATATCTTCTAGCTAAAACTTAAAGGGTAATTTTGTCCACATTTTGCAGCAGTATCAGGCATTGATAATAGCACAGATGTTGAAAAATGCACACACACACCCTTCACTGATGTCAAGGGCAAAACTGTGAAACTCAAGCAAGATTTTTGTGCAAAACTCTTCCCCCCCCCCCACGTGTATATGTCTCATAAAAGAATCCTAACCACATCACTTAAGTCCAAACCTAAGGCCTCTTCTTCTAGCTGCCTCAGCACATGTCTGTCATGGCTTGCTATCAGGCCATACTGCTTTGCAACCAGTTAACTCTTTTTGAGTTTCTCATACATCCACCTGGGAATAATTAGACTGTTGTTCAATGAACAAGATCAGGGATTCGCACAAACAACCTGCTTGCTTGCAGCTTGATGAATTCTGAGTCTTTCTCTGTTCCCCTTCTGCATTTGGGGAATGGACGGTGAGATTAAAGAGACAACACGATAAGTTGGATTTAAACAAGGGCCACATTTATTAACGCACAAGGTAGATGGAGGCCTAAAAAGGCATCCTGTCTTTGGCCAACATCTTGGCCATAATTGGGATTGGGCAAGCCATTCAATATCATGGTTGGTGTCGTTGATGCGTCCACACCTACCAGGATTCCCCATTTGGTAGGTAGGCCTTCCTATGTCACCTCCCCTCAGGTTGCAAAACTCAGAGAGGGTGAATAAGGTTGGCCTCAGAGGTAACCCTTATCCCCACATCTGGTGCCACAAGACTCCCAGGTGAGGGCCTCAGATGTCACCACAACGGTGCCTGTGAATGCTCACCAAATCTGTATTTGCTCCCGATGCCTGCATACCTGGCACAGGGTGTGAAAAGTCACTCACTTATTCGCTACCTCCCCACCTAAGCCTAATAGCCTCCATCACACCCTCGCGCAAATCCTGTTGGATGCTAAAATCCCCTTGTTTGAGCAATTCTTGTAAATCATGCCATTGACCTGTTGCTGGGCTTACTCCAAGGCCCTCTGATTGCTGCCTTGCCACCTGTTAAGTCTGGGTATTTTACAGTACCCGACAATTACTACGCTGGGCCAGAAATAATTAATTAGATTTCCTACTTTCTGTTAAATTTTTCATGGCACCCCCAAAGTGGATGCATGCTCTTCTTAAAATCAGGCATGATGCATCACAATTTTGGGCCACTGCCCCAAGAGGGTTTCTGCCTTCTCCCAACTCACACTGGGAATCCAGCCAAACCTCATACTTGCTTCCATTACAAGTAAACACAGGCATGATCCATGCCCTACTTGAATCGAGCATGATCGCATTGCAATTTTGGGCCGATGCCCTGCCAATCCACCCAACTCGCACTGGGAATCTGGCAAGACCAAAGTACTCGCCTTTTAACGAGTAAATGCACAAGTGATCCAGGTTGTCACTCTCACACTGACATGGAATCGGCAGGATCACCTCGCAGTTCAGGGCCGCTGTCCAAGTGGTACTTGCCATCCTCCTGGCTCTGGGAATCCAGCAAGGCCACATACTCACCCAGGCCAGTGCAGGCGGGTATCTAGAAGATCGCAAAAGCCTGTAACTCCCCGGCTTCTCTTTTAGTCCCCATGAATCGTTGCACGATCACCCATATGGGGTGGGGCAATATTGCATGCCCTATCTGTCCCATAGCTGTCCTTTGGCATAACGGCCCATTTGAAGATTGGTGTGATGGTTGCACATCTTCATTGATTTGAGAAGACAAGAGCTATTGAACTTTCAAGGATAGATGGGCATATACACTAAAGACTTGGAATGCCCTCTGCAAACCATCTGCACTCTGTTCGATGCAAAGCTGGGCACTGTGGCCATTAAGCCCCCTTTCCAGAATGATGGGTGGCATCTGTATGTCCTACTAAGGACAGAAAAAGATTAATGTACCTTTAACTGGATAAGATTTGTCCCAAAGTAGCAATTCGTACTCATGAGGCCTTGCGTTGTTGGATGGTCTTAATGACTAAAGCGTAATAAAGAGTGCAGCCTTAGGAGACACCATGTCTCAAACTGGAAGGGCACTGATTTGATGGGCTATCCTTGGCTGATACCTCTCGGTCATGCACCCCAATGCACACACACAGCAATGGTGATGATGCTGTGACATAGCACCAAGAAAAATTTTGGGGCAGACATTTGCACCGTGCAGACCACTTTGCTAGAGATTAAACGTCTTGGGTGAGTGGGGTGGCTCCCTATCCAGTATCATTCTTGCAAAAGTCTCTGCAGTGGGGCTGTATCTTATAATGTACTCCTTGCTCCTGAATAAGGATGCAGGTACTTCATCTAGCGAATGTTATTCTAACCCCAGCTGTGGCCACAACAACTCTAGATGATTCTGAAACCCAAGAAAAGCTTGTGTGATGTGAGTAAATTGCTCATATTTCGCTATAACTTTTCTACGGGTCCTACTTGGGCTCAGTGTACGTTACACTCCTTCAATTTGAGTCTGGGAATTAATAGGGCTAGACAGTCAAGATTTCATGCAAGCAGGAGATGCTTTGAACACATGCCCCTTCTGCCCAAACATTGTATGTTAGCAGATCATCTGAATCAAAACTCCTTCTTAAAATGTGATCTAGAAGCCCTCACTTCAGCTCAGCAAAGTATGCTGTGCCCAGATGGTCGCCCACATAGGTCATGGCCTGACTAGACATCCTGGTTCTTGATTACTGTGTTTGGTATTCCCAAAACTGGCTATGTTCCTTAAATGGGAATGGGATGGATTGGTATCGCAGGGAATTCTTACCTGAGAATGGTTGTGTTACCCTAATCACCGCTGTCTTGAAGCTTCCTCCGTATCCAAGCGAGCCAAGGAGCGAGAAGTTCTTGGCATAGACCATTGTTTCCCCAAAGCAATGTAGTAAAATCTTCAACTATATGGAGGGAAAACCCTACTTGAGGTGTAAAAGCAGAGAAACACAGAACTATCCAGACTTATGTGAAAACTGCTCCTGCCAGAACCAGAGAAACAACAACTGTGTGAGTTCAAACAAGAGAATGTTTACCTCGCAAAGGGAATTAAACTCCCAGGGTTTGGCTATACTGCCAGGGCACCCCGGTTCCACTGGGCTATGTTCGCTTCATATATGCCATCATGGGGTGGGGTCCTGCTATTTCCCCCAGAACCGTGGGCAGCCATGCTTTTGGTAGGTGCAACTATAGCATATCAGAGAATGGCCTTATACTGGCCCTGGTGACCATTTCCTACCAGCAATGCAGTGTCCATGCCCACTAGCAGCAGCTCTGTCAGGCTACCAGACAGGCTTCCTTCCTCAGCATGTCTGAGTAAACCTAGCTGTCTGTGCTTGCCCTGAATAAACAAGGCACAGGAATTGGCAGCAACCTCCCAGGTATTCAGTCAGGATTCCTAATTAGCCCTACGTGGAGCTGGAGGATGGGGATGAACATTGACCTTCTGCATATAATATATGCTCTATCACATTGAGCTCTGGCCCCTCAACACCTGGCGCGCTACCTAGGGGCAGGCCGCGAAGCCTGCTTCGCAGTAGCGGCCAGGAGCGGACACCCCAGGCAGGTAAGTGGGGTCCCCCTCCCTCCCCCCCGTCGTGATCCCCCTTACCTGCTGGGGCCCGTCCGCTGCCATCCACTGCTGCCCGGGTGGCAGCGGGTGGCAGTGGATGGCAGCAGAGGGGCCCCAGCAGGTAAGCCCCCCCTCGCGATCCTCCTTACCTCCCAGGGCCGTCCGCTGCCACCCACTTCTGCCCGGGCAGCAGCAGATGGCAGTGGACAGCCCCCCCCAGGTAAGCCCCCCTGCTCCTTACCTGGCGGGGCGTCCTCCTCCTCCTCCCATTGCCATCTGAAAACTACTGCGAACTAGGCCTCGCGGCCTAGTTTACAGTATAGTGCCAGGTGATGACATCATCACCTGGCGCTCACCTGTAAACTAAGCCGCGAGGCCTAGTTTGCAGTAGTTTTCAGCCGGCAACGGGAGGAGGAGGATGCCCCGACAGGTAAGCCCCCCCCCCCACTGTCCGCTTCCATCGGTGGGTGCCCGCTGGCATCCACCAATGGAAGCGGACAGCCCTGCCTGGTAAGCTCCCCCTGCTGTCTGTTTCCATCGGCGGGCGCCCATAGGCACCCACCAATGGAAGCGGAGGCGGGCGCCAGTGGGCGCCCACTGATCCTCTCAATTTTCCTGAACTGGATCGGGTCCTTCCAGACCGGTTTGGAAAATATCGGACGATCCAATGGGGGGATCGGAAATCGGATAATTGTATCCAATTTCCCCTGGATCGGCTTCGGATCGTGGAACGGAGCCGATCCAGTGCACACCCCTAATTTATATCCCACCTTTCTGTCATCATGGAACTCAAGGCAGCTACATGGAGTTCCCAGATGGTCTCCCCTCCAAGCACTGACCAGACGAGCTTTATCATATTGGCTGCACTGTATGCCCCCAGAGCATGCCCTGAATAATCGATATTGCCAACAGTGACTGGCAGCAACTTCACAAGGATTTAGACAGGATTTCTTCCCAGCCTAGAAATGTTGTGGGGGGGAGGGCTGAACATGGGACCGCCACATGCAAAACATGAGTTCTGTCACATTGAGCTATGGTCTCTAGAACTCCACTACCTCAATAAGCCCCCATGGCACAGAGTAATTGCCCTACCAGGCTTTGGATAAGGAACAGAACTGTCAGCCAATGACTCTAACTGCCAAGCAAGAGCTCAACTCCCAAAGCTATACTGCTTACACATGTGAGCCACCGGGCAGATTGTGCTGACCACTCACCCACTACTGCTTCCCTGCCCTGGTGCTCAGTAAAGCGGGGGGGATCCAGATAACCGCCTTCCAATCCCTGCCAGTTCCGATAGCTCCCAGCACAGAGAAAACTCCTGGAGAGTGTCAAGCAGCCGCTGCCTCAGACAGTGGGCTGCTGCCTGCAGGAACTGAAGAGCTGCAGCCTATCAGCCAAATGGGACAACTGCCCTCCTCCAGAGAAAACGCATCGAGGCTGAAGGCCAGAACCGCTCCCCAATCTCCCCGCTGCAGCCAAAAGGGCTGCTGTTGAAGGATCAATGAGACGCCAGGTCGCTCGCTTAGAGAGGCAGGTGCCACCCATCATCGCAGCAGACGCGCCTCTCTATCCCATTCAGCCGCTGCCGAGACGCCCATGTGCACTTTCAGATCATCCTCAGGGGCATGATCCTTAACCCCTGAATCTATGATCCAAAGAGCCAGGAAGCATGGTGCACGGAGGGCCCAGAGGGCCCGCCTCTGAAGGCAGTCCTGGCAGCAGCTGCCAAGAAAACCCCCTCCTGGGAGGGAAGAAGTAGCAAACCCTTACCGCAAACCTGAAGCCACTGGCCGGTGGCTTGTTTTGGCACCTGCTGCTTCAGCTAGGCCATGCCGACTCTCGCCTCATGTGCTCTGTTGTCATCAGAGAGGTAGGGAGCCACAGCCAAACAACAAACAAAGGTGGGAAGGGGAGCTATGGAGGCCGGTTAAATAGGCCTACGGCTCCACCCCCAGCTGGTGTCCCCATACGGAGGCCTCCTATGGCTGGTCTCCACGCGTCATCCTCACCAGCACCCGCAAGTGCCTCTGCCCACGCAGGCAAGCCAGGCGTGGCAGGAAGGGCCTTTGCAGCTACATCTTTCCTTTTCAACCTGTAAAGAAATAGATTTTAAAAAGAAAAAAAGGGGGGGGGGAACCCAGGCATCAATTGTTTTAATATGTATTTGTTGTAACATAACGTAATATTTAAATAAATAAATAAACTGATATCTCAAGCCAGCTGATTATCTCTCCTGACACCAGGACTAATGTGATTTATGTGGCACTAGTATAAGCAACCTATAGCACAATGCCTATAGCAACTGGTTTTCCAAGGAATTGACGACAGAGGGTGTTATGTTAGTGGTAGTGTCAAATAGGATACTACCCACTGTCATGGTTATTAATAAATGAGCTATGCATTAGATATATATGCCAAAAGCACATGCTATTTTGCTTAAAGCATGTGTGTGACGTATTTGGATAATAGTAGGGGTATAATAATAATAATCATAATAATCATAATTCTAACTTGTGCTCTTTAAAACAACCACAGTCCTGCTTTATTTGCAATTTAATCTTAAATGGCCTTTAGATCTCTTTAAATTTTGTCCCCACCCATCTGGAAATGAAAATCTGAAATGACTCCCCAGTCATGTACTCAACGTTGGTAAATACTTCAAAGACTTCTATAATATTACAATAAACCCATGAATTACAGGTGAGAAATGGAGTACTGTTTTCCAGACGAGATCATGCCATTGGTTTCTATAATGTTATTATAACATCTTCTGCATTATTTTATATCTCATTATTTATTCATTGTAACATTTAGAAACAATAAAAGCCCTTAATAGACCTGGAAACCAAAGGCCAACTATGAAAGCAGGTTATGAGAGATTAAATTACCCATTGTCTCTTCAAAAGCAGGCATGTAAGTGAGTTTATTGTATAACTGGCTTTAGCTTTACAGCATAATCAATCAAATTAGAGCACAGACATATTGACAATTTCCCATCCCTCCCCCAAGTAATTAAAAATATACACAATCTCTTCCCTAACCCTCCAACAGAATACATAGCACAGTCTAACAAAGGATATTATCATTAGGAGTTGAAGATGTGGAGCTATTTCCCTGCAATTGCAAAACAAAATCAAACAGCAGCTTGGCTGCTTGCTTGAGTCATCTCAAGCTCTGCTGGGCACCATTATGTGGTGCACCTGCTTTTTGTCACAGCACACTGTGGTCTGGATTGGGACAGTTCATTCAAGTGGGACGGGAGGGTTGAGATGTAGATGATCTGTGCCTTGCAGTGGGATATAGGCTGGTATTGACTGGCTTGTCCATTCCCATGGCTATAGAGAAGTTAATACAACATTTTAGGCCTTGGAGAAGTTAATGTATCATTACATTGTTCTGCAGAAACACTACATTGAATACTGCACACTGCCATTGTTGGATTCCCCCCTCCCCCCCACAAATACCTTAGAAACACTACTTTCCCTGTATTCGTTAGGCAGTGATGTCCTTACTGATAACAAGGGCAGCTTTATTATTGGGAATTACGGCGGTATTGCCTTGATCCCCTAATTAACCTCAGCTTCATCTCCTGATAATGGCCAATGGTGAATTCCCCAGCATTTAACTGCAAATAAGAATGTTTATTTCAGTTATCCACTCCATAGTCTGGATAAATACCATCAAGGTAGCCTTGAGGTATTTTCAAGCTTCATTTTGTAAACCTATTATCTGAGTAGTGTGTGAAGAAATCTAAATCTGAAGCATCACTGGACTTGTGATGAAAAAGTGGTTGACATATTTATCCATTTCTTGTTAGTATGATTAAACGAATGGGACTAGTCATGGGAGGCTTCAGAGAGGAAATGATATGAACAAAAAATCTGTATCTTGAGCAGTCTGTTCAATCCAGCACTTTTATTTCTGAAGAATTGATAGCAACCACAGCCCTGTGGGATGGGCATACTGCAATTCTAGGTTACTGTTGATGAATGGTAACTGAGGAACTGGGAGGCTCTGATTCATGTCATGCAGGTACTTCTGAGTCCCATCAGGGGGGAATCCTATAGTAGCAAATCTCTGTATGCTGCTATAATGGGGCCATCCATCTCCACATCAAAACTTCCATTATCCATACAGAAATGAGGAGGCAAAGGTGAATTCAACTACATTTTGTTAAGAGCCTTATTGTAATGCACTGGGTCCATCTAGCCTTTTCCACTTAGTATTGGAATCTCCACCTTCCTTGATGATGATATGGGCAGCTAAAGTGTTCAGAAGGGATTCCACCTCTTGGTTCAGCAGGTGTAGGGCACACTTCCATGTCTGGCACATCCCTCTCATGAATCTCAGGTAGTATGTGCCTGGAAATATTTTCTTGCATTTGGTGATGGCTGGCTCCAACCATGATCAATAATGGAGACCCAAGATCTGAAGACCTCAGACAAGGTTGTGCTAATAGTCCCTTGATGCTCCCCTGCCCCCAAGGGCAATATAGTTACAGTAGCCTCAGCTGTATCAAATTCAGCTTGGCTTTACAGAGCTAGTTGGATGTCTTTGCTTCTTCTCAGGATTGGGCCTGAAAAGAATACCTTTATGGATTGGCTGGACCCTTCCTTAGGGTTCTCCTCCTCTCAGTCTGGTATGCCTTCTCTCACTGCCCTCCTCCCATGTCTCTCCCCTTCCCTGTCCTTGCATACTCCATGTTTGTTCATCATGCCTCTCTGTCTCCCTATTCTCACTGTCTCTGCATCTCTCTTCCTGGTTTCCTCTATCCTTCCACATGACTCCTTTCTTTCTCCACTCTTCTTTCCTCCCCTGCTCCTCTTCCAGGGTCATCTAAATTAGTGCTATGCAACTTTTTGGCCCCATGGGGCACAGATGATGCTGACTCAGGGGTTGGGGATCAGATGCATGTGCACACACAAAGTGATCTATGGGCACACACAGATCTCTCTCTCTCTCCCTCTCTCCCTCTCTCTTTCTCTCTCTCTCATTCTCCTTGTTGCTTGTCTTTATCTGACCTCTGCCTACTCTCCTGCTTCCTTTTTCTGGCCCCTACCTGAAATTATAACTAGGCATGTCAGAATTATCTGCAGTTGAATAAAATGAATCCAACCCATGGATTCTACCATGGACCGGCTTTTCCTGAGTCACACATGGTCAAACTCTAGGACCTAGCAACACTAGAAACAGAAGCTAAACCTCTCTTTGGCACCATCATGTTACTTTGGGTCCTGATTGACAGCTCCATTGTACATTAATTTCACAAGAAATAAAATACTTCAAGACTTTTTTTTATTTTTACTGAATTTATCCATATGACAGTAGTTATCCAGATGAATTGACAGTATTTATCCAGAGGGCATGATGGCATAATGATGGTTCCTAATCACATAGACTTCCATCACCATCACTCCCCTCCAGTTACCATTAGTCCTTGAATTGTGCCACATACAAGAGATACTGTATTGAAGGATGGGGGATGGGGGTGTGCAACAAGCAGGAATTAGGGGTCAACTCCTTCACCTTTGAGAAGGATGCAGTAACAATTTGCACTATCCTCCATAGCTACTGCAGTACATAAAAGGCACCAGCAGCCAATTCTAGATTGTGATACAGAAGGGAAAGCAAAGGACTTAGGAATATAAGAACCTAGGAAGCTGCCTTATACCGAGTGAGACCATTAGTCCATTTAGCCCAATATTGTTGACACTGACTGGCAGTGGCTCTCCAGGGTTTCAGGCAGCCCTAACTAGAGATGCTGGGGATTGAAGCTGGGACCTTCTGCATGCAAAGCATCTGATCTACTGCTGAGGTACAGTCGTCTCTTAATTTGGTGGTGTGATGGGGAGTTTCCTGAGGAATAGATTTTGTACTCATGAGAATCTAGGATTCTACTAGGACCATGAAAGCACTTAAGCTGAGCTGCTGGTTTAGACATGAGAATAGAAACATTTGTCAAGAGGCATGAATACAATCCAATGACTTCAGTTTAAATTGGCCATTGTAGTACCCACTACTTCAAGGGTAACACACTTCATCAAATGCCAAGGAGTGAATGCAGCATTATTATTTCAGGATTAATTTATTAATTTATTTCTAACCAGTATGGAATCTATCTGATGCTTTGAATATATTAGCTAACCATAGATGCCTAGAGTTGTGTCAGCCAATTCACTCTTGAGAAATGCTATACTACTTAACTTAGGTAGACCAAATCTTCACATCTCTTTCTCCCATTCCGGCCCTGTACATTGAAATAAATATCTAATCACTTAGGTTAACAAACTCAAATTTCAACCTGTATAGTCCACTGATATTGAATTCTCCTGGATAATACTTGCCACAATTTCTTGAAATCTACTGAATATGCAGTGGAATTATGATTTACCATGTCCTCTATAATGGCAAACACAGTTCTCTAAATGCCATTCCTTATGAAGCCAAAATGGCACCATCTATGTATAAGAGGAAAGTATAAGCTTGGGAGAATCCTGAGGCTTGCAGAAGTTCAAAAATACTTTAGTAAAAGAAACCTTAAAAGTACAACCTCCCGTCCCCAACAAAACAAAGGAAAACAAAACAGCCCAAAAAGGATTCCTGACATGTGTGGCTGATAATATTCTCCTACAGAAAGTGGAGGAAGGAACTAGGGGATCGGATATCTTTGACTTGATACTGACCAATAGGGATGACTTAGTGGATAAAGTGGCATATAAGGGAACTCTGGGGGAAAGTGACCACATTATACTTGAGTTCTTGATTTTAAAGGAAGCAAAAGCTGAGTGTAGCCATGTGAGTACTCTGGATTTGAGGAAAGCTGATTTTAATAAACTCAGAACTATGATAAATAAGGTCCCATGGCAAGAAGCCCTAAGGAGAAAAGGAGTCCAAGTTGGGTGGGAGTTTTTAAAAAAGGATATTTTAAAGGCACAATTACAAACAATTCCAACAAGGAAAAGATAGAAGACATCACAAGAAATCAATGTGGCTCCACAAAAAGCTTAGACATGACCTGAAAAAAAAAGGGATACATATAGGAAGTGGAAGGAAGGCCAGGCTACAAAAGAGGTAGCACAAAAGAGCTAGTACAGAGAGGTAGCACAGAAGTGCAGGAATGGCATCAAGAAGGCTAAAGCTGAGAATGAACTGAGGCTAGCAAGGAATGCTGAAAGCAACAAAAACGCATTCTTCAGGTATGTGCATAGCAAAAGACAGAGGAAAGAAATGATGGTTCAGCTGCTTAACGAAGATGGCAAATTGATAACAGATGATAAAGAAAAGGCCAAAGTGCTCAATTCCTACTTTGGCTCAGTCTGCTCCCAAAAGCAGGTCTGTGACCCCCTGGAAAAAGTGAAGTACAAGCTGAAGGGGCAGAATTGCAGTTTGAGATTGATAAACAAATCGTCAAGGAACACCTAATTCCTTTGTACAAGTTCAAATCTCCAGGGCCCGATGACTTGCATCCTAGAGTAATAAAGGAGCTGGCAGAAGAACCATCAGAAACACTGTCTATTATCTTTGTGAAATCATGGAAGATGGGTGAAGTGCCAGACAACTGGAGGAGGGCTAATGTTGTCCCTATCTTCAAAAAGGGCAAAAAGGAGGAATGTGGAAACTACAGACTAATTAGTCTGACATAAATTGCTGGGAAAACTTTGGAGCAGATTATAAAGAAGTCAGTCTGTAAGCACATGTGCCTTCACAACGTGACTGGCTAGTCCAGTCTCGTGGAGGCCATTGTGGTTGGGGCTGGGGAGAAGAGACCGCGTGGAAGCCTGCCATTGGCGGCTTCATATGGAGCCACTGTGACGAGGAGGGGTGGAAAGACTATAAATCAAGCTCACCCCTCCCGTTGGCGTCTTCTTTTTGTGGCTCCCTCCCTCCCTCCCTGTAGGCAGTGTGGGCTCGCTGGTTGCCTTTATGGGACCAAGAAGGAATTTTTTGCTCATAAAACACATTTATGTATATGAGTTTTTTTGCCGACTTCATACTGCAAGACGGGTTTGGGAGTAATAAATAGGTCATTAATTAATAATTGGTCATGATATGAATCTGGCAGTTAGGTGCGGACATCTGGTGGGACAGGGCTGGTGAGCATTCACAGGCACTATTCAGGTGATTGGTAATTCCTGAGGGCTCCCAGCTGTGAGTTTCACTGCCTCAGCTGGTGGTATAAGGATTACTTTTGGGGCCAACCTTTCTCACCCACCCGGATCCATACGGAGCAGGGAGGGGTTGACACCGGAAGGTCTCCCTACCCCGAACGGGGAAGCCTGTGTAGTGGCGAGGGTCGGCACCACTTAACAGGTGGTGAATGGCTCGCCCAATAAAGATAGATGTCCGCTTAGGTTTACCCAATCTGCAGATCTTTAATAAAGTGGCCCTATTTAAATCCATATACTGTGTCTCATCTCTTCTTGTCTCCAGTCTCCATTTACTCACAATGAGAATAATACAGTGATTACTAGAAGCCAGCATGGATTTGTCAAGAACAAATCCTGCAAGACTAATCTGATCTCATTATTTGATTGGGTAACCTCTCCTGTGGACTATGGGAATGCTGTGGACATAATATATCTTGACTTCAGCAAAGCTTTTGACAAAGAGCCCCATGACATTCTGATCAGCAAACTAGCTAAAAGTGGGCTAGATGGAACAACTATTAGGTGAATCCACAGTTGGCTACAGAATCGGACTCAAAGAGTGCTTATCAATGGTACATTCTCAAACTGGGGGGAGGTAATGAGTGTGATACCGCAGGGCTCAGTCCTGGGCCCAGTGCTCTTCAACATTTTTATTAATGACTTGGATGAGGACATGCAGGGAATGCTTATCAAATTTGCAGATGACACAAAATTGGGTGGGATAGCTAATACCCTGGAAGATAATATATTATTATTATTATTATTATTATTATTATTATTATTATTTATAACCCGCCTCTCCCTCTGGATCGAGGCGGGGAACAACAACAATATAAAACACAAAAATCACAACAGTTAAAATTTTTAAAAAACAAGAAAAAATACATCATTAAAAGCATCTTAAAATTCATCTGGATAGGCCTGCCGGAAGAGAGCAGTCTTCATGACTCTCTTAAATTCATGAAGACTGCTAATTTGTCTAATCTCCTCCAGCAGACCATTCCATAGTCTGGGAGCGATGGAAGAGAAGGTCCTCTGGGTAACACTCGTCAGCCTAGTTCTGGCTGACTTGAGTAAGTTCTTCCCAGAGGACCTAAGTGTGCGGGGCGGATTGAACGGGAGAAGGCGATCCCGTAGGTAACCTGGACCCAAACCATATAGGGCTTTAAAGGTATACACTTTATACTTTGCCCGGAAACTGATTGGCAGCCAGTGAAGCGATTTTAAAACTGGTGTAATGTGATCACCCCTAGGTGTACCGGTGACCAACCTGGCTGCCATATTTTGAACAAGTTGAAGTTTCTGGACTAGGCACAAAGGTAGCCCTATGTACAGCGCATTGCAGAAGTCAAGCCTCGAAGTTACCAGTGTGTGCACTACCGTCTTTAGGTCTTCCAACTCTAGGAAGGGGCGCAGCTGGTGTATCAGCTGAAGCTGATAGTAGGCACTCCTGGCCGTCGCATCAATCTGAGCTGACATTTGGAACGACGGATCAAGGAGTACCCCCAAGCTGTGAACACAATCTTTCAGGAGGGGTGTAACCCCATCCAGAACTGGTTGACACACCTCCAGACCCAGGTTGGGGCCTTTGACAGCAAGCACCTCCATATTGTCTGGATTCAGCTTCAGTTTGTTTTTCCTCATCCAGCCCATTACCGCCTCCAAGCATTCATTCAGAGGAGACACACTATCCTTAGCTGACGATGTTGTCGAAGACATAGAGAAATATATTTGGGTGTCATCAGCGTATTGATAGCACCCCACCCCATGCCTCTGGATGATCTCTCCCAGCGGTTTCATGTAAATGTTAAACAGCATTGGGGAAAGGATGGCACCTTGTGGTACACCACATAGCAACTCCTTTTTTGAAGAACAGCTATCCCCAAGCATCACCATCTGGAACCTGCCCGAGAGATAGGATCGGAACCACTGAAGCACAGTGCCCCCGAGTCCCAATTCCCCCAGGCACTCCAGAAGGATACCATGGTCAATGGTATCAAAAGCCGCTGAGAGGTCCAGGAGTACCAGCAGGGACACACTCCCCCTGTCAATACTAAGGCGTAGATCATCCACTAAGGCGACCAAAGCGGTCTCAACTCCGTATCCTGTCCTGAAGCCAGTTTGAAATGGGTCTAGAAAATCAGTGTCATCCAAGACTGCCTGGAGTTGGAAGGCAACTGCCCCCTCGATCACCTTGCCCAAAAATGGAAGATTTGATACTGGCCTGTAGTTATTAAAGTCCAGGGGATCCAGGGAGGGCTTTTTTAGAAGCGGCCTTACCGCTTCTAAACTTCAAAGTGATCTTGATAGGCTGGAGCACTGGGCTGAAAAGAATAGAATGAAATTTAATAGGGATAAACACAAAGTTCTACACCTAGGAAAAGGAAACCAAATGCATTGTTACAAGATGGGGGATACTTGGCTTAGCAATACTACAAGCGAGAAGGAACTTGGAATTGTTGTAGAACATAAGTTGAATATGAACCAACAGTGTGATGTGGCTGCAAAAAAGCCAATGCTTTTTGGTCTACTTCAATAGAAGTATAGCTTCCAAATTCTGCAAGGTACTGGTTCCCCTCTATTTGGCATTGGCTAGTCCTCAGCTTGAGTATTGTGTCCAGTTCTGGACACCACACTTCAAGAAGGATGCAGACAAACTGGAGTGGTTTCAGAGGATGGCAACGAGGATGATCAGGGGTCTGGAAACAAAGCCCTATGAGGAGATACTGAAACAACTGGGCATGTTTAGCCTGGAGACTAGAAGACTGAGGGAAGACATGATAGCACTTTTCAAGTACTTGAAAGGTTGTCACACAGAGGATGGCAAGGGTCTTTTTTTGATCATCCCAGAATGCAGGACACAGAATCATGGGTTCAAGTTATAGGAAGACAGATTCTGGCTGGACATCAGGAAAATCTTCCTGACTGATAGCAGTATGACGATGGAACCAATTACCTAGGGAGGTCATGGGTTCTCCCACCCTAAAGGC